>OX602136.1:759123-1503247 GCA_951449985.1 Falcaria lacertinaria | reverse complement strand
TGGTGGCTATTTCCACGGCAGGAGTCACTCCACAAGCCCTGCCAGCCATCAGGAAATCTGAAGCTGTTCGTGCATTGAAAACACGAGCAGCGCGGTTACACGGTGCACTAAGGCCGAGATTATTGGCTGCATTATGGCCCAGGTATTGGCCGAAGTTGGTCTGAAATTGAATTGAGTTTTATTTTAATACCACTAAAGTGGAACACAAGCAAGGTTCACCTGATGGTAAGCAGCCACGATAGCCTATAGCCACTAGCAATACCCGGGGGTATCACTTACGGGTTGCCAACTATTTTGTTGATGAGGACTCACTGTGCTAGCAGCATTACTACCAGCGTATCCTCGTGGAGCACTGGCAACCTTACTTACCGCAGAAACACAACACTACATCAAGTAGTGTTACTTCACTGCGGTCTTCTGTAAGGTGGAGGTACAGTCCCCAGATGGGCAGCTCTAATTTAAATGGGAAAATGCACAGGAAATCCCAAATCGCCCTACCTACGCAGTTTCTCTATGTTAAGTGGCTGAGGTAGCAGCACTAATCAATGCTCCTAAGCCGCTAAGGAAGCCGTTGGTGTTTTTGCCAATTCGCTGATATAAAAAAAATACTTGTACGAGCCAGATAAGAAACGTACCATAAAGCGTACATGTATATTTCTCTAACTATATAATCAAACTTTTCTGCTTGTATTTAATTATCTAGTTCACACAGCCTAGTGGCTTGTTATTCTGACATCGCTTCAAACAGCAGTCAAGCGCGAGTCACTGTTTTCCAGCTGTCAACTGTCCGACTGGGCATTGTGACTATGTAGCATTAAATTTTTAACATTAAGGTGGGAAACATTCATACAGCCCACCTGATGGTAAGCGTACTCGGTAGCCTTGGGACGCTTGCAACACCAGGGGTATCACTCGCGCGTTGCCGACCCTAAATTACTGAGGCAGGAAATAAAATCATCACTGATTCAATAGGAATAGGATTCACTCACATCACGAGGGGTAAGGAGACCGCCGCTGGTACTCAACATGCCAATGGTGCCATCGCCACAGCTGTATGAGACGGTCCCAGCCCCAACGCTGGGCAAGGTGCCCTCCAGAGCTACCACGCTCACGAAAGGCAATTCTCCAGCTACAGCCAGGGTACCGTCTATAGCGTTCTCTGAGGCTAATGCGAGTCCGTTGGGAAGGATAGAGGAGCCACTTGCAGTGGGCAGAGCGCCACCACTGGCGGGGGCTACTCCTGCGAGCGTTGAACCACAAGAGGGAGCGACCTTCTCAAATAGCCTGCTGGTGACTCTGCCGCAGGGGGCAGACACGCCACGCGCGAAGCATTGGCCGTAGACGCACTGAAGAAAAAAAACAATATAAATATGTAAACATCAATTACCCGGTGTAAGTCTCGCAATACCTCGTTAATGGCTTGAACGATTTCAATATTTCTTTAGTGTTTTGCCTCAACACTGGAGTGGTTTGGGAGAAAAGAAGTGAGGTATTTTACTGTTTCCACGCAGATGGAGTCGCGGATAAAAACCAGGATTGATTTAAGCTATGTTTCTGAAAAATACTGGCAAGATTCCACGACTGAGTGTAAGACCAATTAAGACTGGCGAAGACCGCGTTATTAAATCAAGTTCTAAGCATGACATCGGTCCTAAAAATAGATTATAATCACCTTACCTGAGACAGAAAAGCCTGGGCGCAGAGGACGAGCAAAACTTTGACCGCCATTGCAGTATTCAGTTGCTGGTGCAAGAATAGTGCGATATAGCAAACCTAGTATTTATACTAGACTATTATCAATTTCTATTGTGTTATCAAGTACCTAGAAAAGGTTTTTGCAACATAACGTAATTATAGAAAAAACTAGTAACGTGTACCTAGTATTACATTTGCATAACACCTATTGCGGGGCCAGTGGTGCTTATAAATAGGACTCCAGTAACCCGAGCTTCAAATACCGTTATAAATTCATAACGTTATCACATACTGGTGTTTATAACGTTATACGCAACATAACGTTTTCAGAATAACGTTTTTCAACAGCCGTGGAGGCCTTGTGGTTGAAACAACGGCCTGTCATCTGATGGGCCCAGGTTCAAATCCCGGCCTGTACCAATGAGTTTTTCTAAGCTTAAGTACAGTGATTAATCACACCATGAGCATTTAAAAAGAGAGGTAGCGCGAATCGGGATCTCCCGTGGGTTTTCCCATTTTAATTGGAGCCGCCCGACTGGGGATTGTACCTCCCCCTTACAGAAGACGCAGTGAAATAACACTACTTGATGTAGTGTTGTGTTTCTGCGGTAAGTAAGGTTGCCAGTGCTCCACGAGGATACGCTGGGCTAGTAGTAATGCTACTAGCACAGTGAGTCCTCATCAACAACATGGTTGGCAACCCGTTAGTGATACCTCTGGTATTGCTAGCGGCTATAGGCTGCGGTGACTGCTTACCATCAGGTGGGCCGTATGCTTGTGTGTCACCTTAGTGGTATAAAAAAAATCGTTATATCAGTAAAGGATATTTACAAAATTACTATATTAATAACGGTTTTTGCCGGTCGGGTCGGGTAAACCGATACAATAACGATAATATGACGTGATAATACGACATGATATTAGCGGTATGATTTAACGTAATTTTTTGATAACGTTATTCGTCTTTCCGTTAAAAATGATAAAGAAATAACGTAACGATATACTCATAACGCTATATAACACTATATAACGTTATTTTTTTATAACTTTATGAAGCTCTGCCGGTAACTCTTGACTGCCATTCTGCCTTCGTTGTCAACACAAAATGTTCACAAATTCTTGCCACCATTTGAGATTGTCAAAAAACAAATACAAAATAGTCGAAGGTGGTACGATAACGTTGTCGACATTAATTCATGCTTGCCCTACGGTTCACTGTAAAGTGTAACGACAATTCAACAATGTCAAAAAACACAAACAAAAGCAAGCGAGATAGGACACAAACCGTGAATCTACGCCGTGAATTGTATGTGTAATAGCTTCGCAATGTATCCGTCTCGCTCGCACATCTCGCGCCAAACAACTGTCATTATTGCTTCGTTCAGATGAGATTGTTTTTTTCTTATGCAAGAGTATTATCTATAGGTAGAAGGTAGCCGTTTTAAATTCTTCATCCACTTTCAAAAGCGCACAGTCAAAATATCTATGAGTTAGATTTTCAGGGGCTTCTTTTGTGGATAGTTAGTTCTTTAGCTATTGGCATACAAACGTCGTTCAACGCAACGTTGAAAAGTATTAGTGATGCAGACGTTCATAGAATCCTTAAGGGAAGAGTGTTCGTAGTATCTCTTTACTGAATATATGTCATTATTCACAGCCCATGCTCTGACAGCCACGAAACTGCTCTCGGCTACGGGGGCTGGAATGGCGCTCTCGGCTACGGTGCCTACAATGGTGCTCTCGGCTATGGAGCTTGGGCCGGCGCTCTCGGCTGCGGAGCAATCGCTCCCGCTTACGGCGGTGAGGGTGTGGGCGTCGCCGGTGAGATGTTTGTAGGAGGGAGCACCCTGGTCGCCGGACAAGTGCCCGTCGTCGGCGCCGAAGCAGGGTGGCTAGTAACAAAACTACAAATTTAGGAAAAAAAAAACAGACACATGAGTTTAAACCTCAATTTTGGAAAATATATAATACTATGCGAAATAAATATAATGTATAAATTAGGTTAAATTCATTTTACAAGATTTTATTTAGGTTCACTTGACCAGTGTGTTTGTGTGTCGGTAATCAAATCTTGCGTGTTACTGTAACTACTTCCCAGTGCCCAATCGAAATTCACATTTGGTGCCCATTTTATTCCAATATGGCGGCAGTCGCAAGATCTCATTTATAATTTCTTGCCTAACCCATTTGTTTTTATTATATACTTGTCAATCAAAGCCCATTTCATATCAGTTGCAAATGAAAGGGCTCGATGAGCGGAATAAAATGTTATTTTCCCAAATATATTCCTAAAATAAATACTCCCTCCATATATCAACTTTTTGCACTTGAATTAATTTCTGATAGTGCAACACGTAATATTCAAATTCGTAATATACAAAATTGTTAAATGTGATTGTAACACTGCAGCCAAATGGGGCAATAAGTAAGATTAAAAATAAAATAACATAAGATTGCCATGCATCTGATTTTATTGGTTATCGTTAAGAAAGTGTGAAGTAACTTCTCAGTAGATAGCACCGCAGCCGCATCCGCGTCCGTAACCAGCGAGACCGAGGGCGGGAACTCCGAGACCGAAGGCGGAGCCAGCGAGACCTCTGTAGGGACCAGCCAGACCGGTGCCGTAGGCGAGTCCGTCAGCCAGACCAAGGGCGGGCGCGACTCCAGCGTCTACGATGCCAATTGCACCATCTCCGCAGCCGTAAGACACAGTACCAGCCCCAGCGGTGGGCAGAAGACCCTCCAGAGCCACGGCGCTCACGAAAGGCAGGTTTCCTCCTACAGCCAGGATACCTTCAATACCGTTCTCTGAGTTAATGACGATACCACTGGGGGGGATGGGGGAGGCACTGGCGGTGGGCAGAGCGCCACCACTGGCGGGGGCTACTCCCACGAGGGGAGCCACAGCGCCGCACCCGAGGCCATAGGCGCCGTAAGGAGCACCGGCGATGAGACCATCGTAGCCGAGGCCTGTGGCCAGACCGTTGCATCCACAGCCACCGCGGGCTAGGCCGTAGGGGGCAGCGATACCTCCAAGGTACTGGCTGAAGGCGAACTGGAACACAATATAAATATGTATTATAGTTTGTTACATGTCTCATAAGAATGTTTAATTTTAGAATTGTTTAGAGCCTGACATACCTGAGCCAGGAGAGCCTGGGCGCAGAGGATGAGGATAGCTTTGGCTGCCATTGTAGTATTCAGTTGCTGGTGAACTAATGATGTTTTTGGGAATAGTGACTGATTTTATATTAACCGCCTTATCAGCATTTTCAGATGGTGCAATACTTACAAGAATTTATTAAATTGAATGCAGTCATTATTAGGTTATTTTAACAGATTACAACAAATTTCATTTACTAAAACTATGTCACGTGTCTCGTCTTTCGTAACTCCATGTCCTTATCACATCGCGAGGACGGTATATAATGGCTACATCAGCTCCCGAACATCATTCAGCTCTCCGTTGAACACTAACCAACAACAACCATGAACTCCTTCGCCGTCCTGTTGCTCTGCGTCCAAGCTTGCTTGGTACAGGTGAGGAATTGAATTATTATTTTTATGTTTTTCTATTTTGTGTTAGCATGTACCACTATCTAACATAATAATTTTATTCTAGTCCGTGTTCGGTCAGTGCCTCGGCGGTCTGCGCGGTGGACTGGGCTACGCTGGTCTGGGCTACGGCGCGGCCATCGCTGACGGCGCTCTCGGCTGTGGAGGCTGGAATGGCGCCCTCGGCTACGGTGCCTACAACGGTGCTCTCGGCTACGGTGCTTACGACGGTGCTCTCGGCTACGGGGCTTACAACGGTGCTCTCGGCTACGGAGCCATCGCTCCCGCTGTCGCCGCTTACGGCGGTGAGGGTTTGGGCAACGTGAACGTCGTCGGTGATATGGCTGTAGGAGGTAGCACCTTGGTCGCCGGACAAGTGCCCATCGTTGGCGCCGTCGGCTTCGGCGGTGACGTGGCTGCCACTGGCGGCGTCTCTATCACTGGTAGATGCGGCTGCGGCTGCGGCGCTGCCCCCTACTACTACTGATATGTACTCTGAAAACACTTTCGGATACCAATTAAACAACCAAATTAAAATCCACGCATGTACATTATTTTGCAGTTTCACTTTACAAATTAAGTTAATATTGTGACGTAGCAAAATTCTTATTCTCCTCTGCGGCCAAAGCTGGTAAACGTTTGTTTAGAGATCCCTGAGGGCCTTAAGTCTTATTACCAGCCTGGACAAACAATTAACGACTTTTCTCGTATTTTACCTTTTCACGCTATTGAACGATAGCTTCACCACCTGTCACGTTGCTACCTTAAATATCAACGAAGTACTTTTAAACAGGTTGCGTTTTCATGCCTGACTAGCGGAATGCACGGGCGCTCTCATTGGTACTGCTCTAAAACCCGTCCACAAATGTTTTTGAGTAGGGGTATTAGTAGGGACGTAGTAATAAGGTGTTATATGGTTAATAAATAAATAAATAAGTAAGTTTATAAGCCGTGGTGGCCTTGTGGTTGAAGCAACGGCCTGTTATCTCATGGGCCCAGGTTCAAATCCTGGCCTGTACCGATGAGGTTTTATAAGCTTGAGTAATTCTTGAATTCACCCGTGAGTTTTCCCATAATATTGGAGCCGTCCGACTGGGGACTGTCCCTCCACCTTACAGAATACCGCAGTGAGATAACACTACTTTGATTAGTAAGTAAGATTGCCAGTGCTCCACGGGATACGCTGCGCTAGTACTATTGCTGCTAGCACATTGACTCCTCATCAACAACAGGGTTGGCAACTCGTTAGTGATATCCCTGGTATTGCTAGCGGCTATAGGCTACGGTGACCGCTTACCATCAGACTTTGCTTACCTTATTGGTATAAAAACAAAATGGTAACACATACAATACAAAATACAGGTGTATATTACTGAATTATAAAAATATAATAAACAGATCGTCCCACGGATATGCCACATGGAGGGATAGTACCTTGAATGTTGTAGATGGAGCATTTTACTGAAAGAATAAATTATTCGAATTAAGGACACATTTTGAGCATTTGATAAATTCAGGATAAATTGATTCATTTTGTATTAAATTCATTTATTAGAGGTTTATTTCAATTTGTGTGGGACAATCTAAAACTAAAAGAAAAAAATCTAACCTAATTTAAAAAAGTAAATTAAATAATAAATGAGTATTAAAAATTTTAAAATTCATGGTCTACCTTTTATTTCTGACACGATGTTATTTGTCAAAAAATTATCCTTATGATGAAGCCTTTCGATCGGTATGATAAAGCTACAGGTGATTATTTTTCTCGGGCGCCGGGTTCGATTCCCGGTCCAACCATGTATTATTTAAATATATATGAATGCAGTTTAAATCGTTTTTTAAATTAAAAAAAAATCTTCTTTCAGTAAAATGTTTCATCTACAATATTCAAGGTACTTTCCCTCCATGTGGCATATCCGTGGTACGCCCTGTATAGAAAAAAACCTAAATAATAATATATATATATATGTGTCGCAGCATTATATGTCGAAGATTGACACTACTAACTATTGTTACTGGATGGCAGTCGTGAATCGTGAGCTTGTTCTATCGGCCTGTCTCGCGTCGAGGCATTCTGTCAACGAATATAAATCCGCTGCTCTATAAATACGCTGTACGGAGCGCTCTAACTGCCCTCCTCGAACCCTACCTCTGCCGGTCCGCACCGAGCAACTAGTAGCGCGAGAATGAATAAATTGTGACAACGTTTTTGTATCGCCTTCGACTATTTTTGTATTGAAAAATGAACAAATTTTTTTATGACAATTTTGACATTTCGTGAGTCAAGTTTTCGCATACATAGTCGTAAAATGTTCTTGGTACCGGCACTGAATTCTTTTTAAACTTAAAATTCGAAATAGTATTTTTAATATATGTGGATGTGGAGGTATAAAAAACCCGAAAATTGATTTCTCGAGAGCAATGAGTTTTGTAGGTATACAGTTTGTAGGTAGAACACAACTTTTTGATGTAGGTTTAAGAATAAGCTGATAAAGTCACAGTCACCTCAAAAGCTCCTGGTAGCTACTATAGGGTGACACCAAAGGATTTTGACTAATCATGAGACGATAATATTTACTGAACAATGAAAAACTATTTGTTACATGCATTGAATTTATTATATGTAGTCCGGGGAGTGTCAAGTAACTTCTCAGTAGATAGCACCGCAGCCGCATCCGCGTCCGTAACCAGCGAGACCGAGGGCGGGAGCTCCGAGACCGAAGGCGGAGCCAGCGAGACCTCTGTAGGGACCAGCCAGACCGGCGCCGTAGGCGAGTCCGTCAGCCAGACCAAGAGCAGGCGCGACTCCAGCGTCTACGATGCCAAGTGCACCATCCCCGCAGCCGTAAGACACAGTACCAGCCCCAGCGGTGGGCAGAAGACCCTCCAGAGCTACGGCGCTCACGAAAGGCAGGTTTCCTCCTACAGCCAGGATACCTTCAATACCGTTCTCTGAGTTGATGGCGATACCTCTGGGGGGGATGGGGGAGGCGCTGGCGGTGGCCAGAGCGCCACCACTGGCGGGGGCTACTCCCACGAGGGGAGCCACTGCACCGCACCCGAGGCCGTAGGCGCCGTAAGGAGCATCGGCGATGAGACCATCGTAGCCGAGGCCTGTGGCCAGACCGTTGCATCCACAGCCACCGCGGGCTAGGCCGTAGGGGGCAGCGATACCTCCAAGGTACTGGCTGAAGGCGAACTGGAACAAAAATATAATTTATTTATAAGTGTTGTAAGAATATTGACATTAAATAATTCATTTATAAATGCTTAGAGAGTGACATACCTGAGCCAGGAGAGCCTGGGCGCAGAGGATGAGGATAGCTTTGACTGCCATTGTAGTATTTAGTTTCTGGTGAACTAATGATGTTAGTTGGAATTGTGGCAGGTTTTATACTGCTTTTGTTATCAACCACATGAAGTACAACATATACACTACACAGCTACTCGTATATTGACATAATATGATTAGCAACAGCTGTTGCAATGAATGCAATGAAATGTCACGTGTTCCTGAAGTTTCAAAATCCCTTCGTCCTTATCACACCATGAGTGCAGTATATAATGGCCCCAGCAACACTCTAAAATCATTCAGCACTCCGTTGAACTCTTACGAACAACAACCATGAACTCCTTCGCCGTCCTGTTGCTCTGCGTCCAAGCTTGCTTGGTACAGGTGAGGAAATTACATTTTTTATTTATTTTTTCCTTTTTGAGTTTTCGGCTCTTTGTAACATTACATGTCGGTCCGGATTTAAGTAAATCTGAAGCTATTTGTTAAATTGCAAAAATACATGCTAATTCACGTTTTGCTAAATTATCATTTAAAACTCCTACATGTGTTTTATTCTAACTTCTACTTTCGAACAATTTATCTCTTTCTGCCTTAAATGAAGATTCCATCAACAAATGCTGTACGTCGTCAATCAGGCCGCAATTCTCACAATTAGGGGATAGACTTCTTCCCATTAAGTATGCAACGATTTTCTTTATTTTCCAGTCTGTGTTTGGTCAGTACCTCGGCGGTCTGCGCGGTGGACTGGGCTACGCTGGTCTGGGCTACGGCGCGGCCATCGCTGACGGCGCTCTCGGCTATGGAGGCTGTAATGGCGCTCTCGGCTACGGTGCCTACAACGGTGCTCTCGGCTACGGGGCTTACAATGGTGCTCTCGGCTGCGGGGCCATCGCTCCCGCTGTCGCCGCTTACGGCGGTGAGGGTGTGGGCAACGTGAACGTCGTCGGTGATATGGCTGTAGGAGGTAGCACCTTGGTCGCCGGACAAGTGCCCATCATCGGTGCCGTCAGCTTCGGCGGTGAAGTGCCGGCCCTTGGCGCCGTCTCTATCACTGGCAGATGCGGCTGCGGCTGCGGCGCTGCACCCTACTACTACTGAGAAAAAATTGAAATTTCTTAGCATTGAATTGGCATTCCCCTAATCTGACCGAAAATAAAAATTACGAGCACAATATTTCATTTGTTTCTCTGAACACATTAATAACTAAATGATGCCTTGCGGCAGGAAAACCCGGGCGTGTCAGAAGTCGTATGAAAGTAAACTTAAAGCAGTTCAGGTGTGGGTGCTTCGAAAAATATGTGGTGTGATTGTCGATAGAATTCACAATGAAGATATTCGTAAAACAAGTGAACTGTAACAGGTGTGATTGTAAAGAGGAATAAAAAGGGAATGCGTAGAATCAAAGAAGGAATGCTAAGTTTTTTCGAGAAATATAAAGAATGAGTGATGAAAGACTGACAAGAAGGTATACAATGCGATTATGAGTGGAAAAAAAGCCACGGAAGGCCAAGGTCTAACTTTCTAGACCAAATTACTTATGAAATCAATGATGGAATCATTACCATTCCATCATTGAGTACTTGGAAATGGCGCGGGCTTTCATGTATACAAACAAAAATGTAAAAGAAGTAAAAGAGGTATGCTCTGTGTCTACCCAGTGAGTGCGATTATGAATGCTAAGAAAATTTTCTTAGCATTCATAATTTTCTTAGCATTCATACGTATCATCAAACCAAATCTATTTTCACTTTGAACTGGCACCCCTTTTTTCTCTTTTCCCTTAGTTTTAGTTTGTATTATCATTAGCCTAAATTGTACATAGTATAATTCAGATTTTGTTTTCAATAAAAGTTAAATCTTTGTTGCTTTGACTTAAAGAGCGAATATTTTGCCTTACCAGTTCTTCTTCTAGTCACGTCGACATTGCTTAACTTGTTTGTTAATGTCTCTCACTCAATCGCGTTCTATATATCAAAACCTACGTAGCATTTATTTATTTATTCATTTAAGATAGGTACACCAACAATACAACATATTGTAATATTACATTTAGACATTGTTTTAATCATGTTTCTGATATGTGTATCATTTAGAGGCATACACAACATTCGCAAAAGGGAAGATACCTAGTTCACTGAATTTGTCTGAAGCATAACTTTCTTCATTTGCACTGACACTATCTTTTACTCCAGTTGTTTAACAAGAGGTAGAGTGATTTGGGATATCCCGTGGGTTTTCCCATTTAATTTGGAGACAGGGGACTGTACATCCACCTTACAGAAAACCGCCGTCAAATAACACTACTTGATGTAGTGTTGTGTTTCTGCGGTAAGGAAGGTTGCCAGTACTCCACGAGGATACGCTGGGCTAGAAGTAATGCTGCTAGTACACTGAGTCCTCATCAACAACATGGTTGGAAACCCGTTAGTGATATCTCTGGTATTGCTAGCGGGTATAGGCTACGATGACTGCTTACCATAAGGTGGGCCGTATGGTTGTGTGCCACCTTAGGGGTATAAAAAATGTGCCCTTGTTCTTTCTGTACAACTCTATCAAACGCCATCTTCAAGTCTTTTAAAGCGCAGAAAACCTTCCTACAAATTCACGGAGGCGTATATCCTCTTGGTCGGAATCAAATTATAAATTCCGACCAAGAGGATATACGCCTCCTATAATGTACAGTCCCCAGTCCAGCGGCTTTTTTTCCACTCATAATCGCATTGTATACCTTCTTGTCAGTCTTTCATCACTCATTCTTTATATTTCTCGAAAAAACTTAGCATTCCTTCTTTGATTCTACGCATTCCCTTTTTATTCGTCTTTACAATCACACCTGTTACAGTCCACTTGTTTTACGAATATCTTCATTGTGAATTCTATCGACAATCACACCACATATTTTTCGAAGCACCCACACCTGAACTGCTTTAAGTTTACTTTCATACGACTTCTGACACGCCCGGGTTTTCCTGCCGCAAGGCATCATTTAGATATTAAAGTGTTCAGAGAAACAAATTAAATATTGTGCTCGTAATTTTTATTTTCGGTCAGATTAGGGGAATGAATTCAATGCCAAGAAATTTCAATTTTTTCTCAGTAGTAGTAGGGTGCAGCGCCGCAGCCGCAGCCGCATCTGCCAGTGATAGAGACGGCGCCAAGGGCCGGCACTTCACCGCCGAAGCTGACGGCACCGATGATGGGCACTTGTCCGGCGACCAAGGTGCTACCTCCTACAGCCATATCACCGACGACGTTCACGTTGCCCACACCCTCACCGCCGTAAGCGGCGACAGCGGGAGCGATGGCCCCGCAGCCGAGAGCACCGTTGTAAGCCCCGTAGCCGAGAGCACCGTTGTAGGCACCGTAGCCGAGAGCGCCATTACAGCCTCCATAGCCGAGAGCGCCGTCAGCGATGGCCGCGCCGTAGCCCAGACCAGCGTAGCCCAGTCCACCGCGCAGACCGCCGAGGCACTGACCAAACACAGACTGGAAAATAAAGAAAATCGTTGCATACTTAATGGGAAGAAGTCTATCCCCTAATTGTGAGAATTGCGGCCTGATTGACGACGTACAGCATTTGTTGATGGAATCTTCATTTAAGGCAGAAAGAGATAAATTGTTCGAAAGTAGAAGTTAGAATTAAACACATGTAGGAGTTTTAAATGATAATTTAGCAAAACGTGAATAAGCATGTATTTTTGCAATTTAACAAATAGCTTCAGATTTACTTAAATCCGGACCGACATGTAATGTTACAAAGAGCCGAAAACTCAAAAAGGAAAAAATAAATAAAAAATGTAATTTCCTCACCTGTACCAAGCAAGCTTGGACGCAGAGCAACAGGACGGCGAAGGAGTTCATGGTTGTTGTTCGTAAGAGTTCAACGGAGTGCTGAATGATTTTAGAGTGTTGCTGGGGCCATTATATACTGCACTCATGGTGTGATAAGGACGAAGGGATTTTGAAACTTCAGGAACACGTGACATTTCATTGCATGCATTGCAACAGCTGTTGCTAATCATATTATGTCTATATACGAGTAGCTGTGTAGTGTATATGTTGTACTTCATGTGGTTGATAACAAAAGCAGTATAAAACCTGCCACAATTCCAACTAACATCATTAGTTCACCAGAAACTAAATACTACAATGGCAGTCAAAGCTATCCTCATCCTCTGCGCCCAGGCTCTCCTGGCTCAGGTATGTCACTCTCTAAGCATTTATAAATGAATTATTTAATGTCAATATTCTTACAACACTTATAAATAAATTTTATTTTTGTTCCAGTTCGCCTTCAGCCAGTACCTTGGAGGTATCGCTGCCCCCTACGGCCTAGCCCGCGGTGGCTGTGGATGCAACGGTCTGGCCACAGGCCTCGGCTACGATGGTCTCATCGCCGGTGCTCCTTACGGCGCCTACGGCCTCGGGTGCGGTGCAGTGGCTCCCCTCGTGGGAGTAGCCCCCGCCAGTGGTGGCGCTCTGGCCACCGCCAGCGCCTCCCCCATCCCCCCCAGAGGTATCGCCATCAACTCAGAGAACGGTATTGAAGGTATCCTGGCTGTAGGAGGAAACCTGCCTTTCGTGAGCGCCGTGGCTCTGGAGGGTCTTCTGCCCACCGCTGGTGCTGGTACTGTGTCTTACGGCTGCGGGGATGGTGCACTTGGCATCGTAGACGCTGGAGTCGCGCCTGCTCTTGGTCTGGCTGACGGACTCGCCTACGGCGCCGGTCTGGCTGGTCCCTACAGAGGTCTCGCTGGCTCCGCCTTCGGTCTCGGAGCTCCCGCCCTCGGTCTCGCTGGTTACGGACGCGGATGCGGCTGCGGTGCTATCTACTGAGAAGTTACTTGACACTCCCCGGACTACATATAATAAATTCAATGCATGAAACAAATAGTTTTTCATTGTTCAGTAAATATTATCTTCTCATGATTAGTCAAAATCCTTTGGTGTCACCCTATAGTAGCTACCAGGAGCTTTTGAGGTGACTGTGACTTTATCAGCTTATCCTTAAACCTACATCAAAAAGGTGTGTTCTACTTACAAAACTCATTGCTCTCGAGAAATCAACTAACGGGTTTTTATACCTTCATAGCCACAAATATTAAAATTACTATATCTAATTATAAGTTTAAAAAGAATTCAGTGCCGGTACCAAGAACATTTTACGACTACGTATTCGAAAACGTGACTCGCGAAATGTCAAAATAGTCATAAAAAAAATTAGTTCCACTTTTCACCGCCGCAGCTCTATTCAATTTTTAATACAGAAAATAGTCGAAGGCGATACGAAAAAGTTATCACAATTTACTCATGCTCGCGTTACTGGTTGCTCGGTGCGGACTGACAGATGCAGGGGTCGAGTAGGGCAGGTAGAGCGCTCCGTACAGCGTATTTATGGAGCAGCGGATTTATATTCGTTGACAGAATGCCTCGACGCGAGACAGGCCGATAGAACAAGCTCACGATTCACGACTGCCATCCAGTAACAATAGTTAGTAGTGTCAATCTTCGACATATAATGCTGCGACACATTAGATTATTAATCTAAATAATTGCTATTTCTCTTGTTTGCTTGGATGGGCTTGAGCATGTCATGCTCACTAAAATGCCTTTGCTTGCGGCGGCGTCCGGAAGACGGGTCGCTCACTTCTCTCCATAATGGTTGAAGAGGGCGATGGCTGCATTCGCATCATACTTGTAAACAGGTGCTTCTTGCGGGGGCCGGTCATCTCAAGCCTAGTGTCTTGCCTATATTGATAAATTTATACTGTATTGTTTTCCCTGGTTTCGCAATTCAAGCATTGCATCGGTGTCTCTGGGCTTATTTTTAATAACTCCTTAATTCCGTTTAAATGTAGTATGATCAATATTGTAAACAAACAGCTATAGAATGCTAAGTTTCGTCTTAACAATCAACCGTATGAATCACATACGTCTTCCCGTGGTCGCTCAATTTGTCGAATGAGCTCCTCATGAATTTGTCAGCGGCGAATGGGATTATTCTTTTCTATACATGTACACAATGTAAGTTTCTCTCGCCTAGAATATGTTTATTTATAACTACTTTTATAGTCCTCTAAGTTGGCAAACAAGCAAACGGCCCGCCTGATGGAAAGCGGTTACCGCAGCCTATGGACACTTGCAACACCAGGGTATCACTCGCGCGTTGCTGAGCCTTCAGAAATCTCTTCACACCCTTCATGAAGAACTCCATGTTGTACTCCTTTGGGACAACCACGGCGGGGAGTTTATTCCACACATTAATTGTGCGCGGGAGGAAGCTCTTTTGGAACCGCGTAGTTAGGGACCATGTTGGTTCCAATGTTTTTTTGAACTAGCTTGAAGCCGCCACAAAGCCCGCGTAGAAATATGATATCGTTGTTAAAGGATAGGCAAATATATGTAGACCAGAATAATAGATTAGTGTCGTGCCATTTTAACCGAAGCCTAAAATACTACTTGAAATCAACATACTATTAACTTTGATTATATACTCATAATCAATGACTATTAATATGAACAAACAACAAAGAAAATTGTCTTACTTTTACACTAAGGTGGCAAACAAGCATACAGCCCGTCTGATTGTAAGCAGTTACCGTAGCCTATGGCCGCCAGCAACATTAGAGACCGACTGTAAAACTTGTTCGGAATCAATTTTGTTGTAATAATAATAATATTGTATCGATACTTATTATAAAAAGGTAACAGTAATAAGGCCAAATCGGTATATTGAAGATAGTTCGAAAAAAAATTTGGAGCGCCCTGTAAATTCGATGCGGAAAGCAAAACTTCAAATTGAAAATAATGACTGTCTGCCTGTCTGTTTCTTGGCCACGTATCACACCAGAACTACTGAATGGATTCAAATAAAACTTGGCCCGAGTTGAGTTCATACTACGACGTAATACATAGAATACTTTTTGAACCGTTTTAAACGGGACTTCCACTGGAAGGTAGCTGATGGTATAAGGCGTAATTTATTAATGTATAAGGCTTAAGTTAATTTCGGAAAAATAATTAGGGGTCCGCGCAAAAAAATCTAAAATAAACCCATAAAATTGTGAACAAAGTCCAAGAGGTTGGACCAATTTCGACAGAACTTTCACTGGCAGGAAGTTTGATATTTTTCTTGCTGATTCCATAGTTCGTAACTTAGCCTTAATTTATATTGGAACGGCAGTAGTAGGTGAGGGACTTGGCGAGATGATAATAATAATTGTACTACATATTGATAGAAACACGATAGCTGTTGCTATAGACTAACTTTATTTCAAATATAAACTTACATACATAGACAACCAACATAGACTAAAACTGTATTAAGATACTGGCGCTAGTAGTATTAACAATAGGATTATATTTGATATATTTTATCACATATAATACTGGAAAATCCCACTTAACTGTAATAGTGCTACTAATTTAGATAATTTAGAGATCACAAAAATTTTGATGTGAATTGCTTGTCCATATTTTCACTCGGAACGCCAACATTTGAATGTTAATTCAATATTATTTTGAAATTACATATTTCGTTTGTGTAGTACTCGAAATAAAACTGATTAAGGATATCCCAAAAGAACTCAAGAATCCAGAATACAAGGTATACAGCATATCATTGATATGCATCGGGAACAGTGTCGGGGATAGTACGGAGCCTTGCAGGACGCTGGCATTTATGTCCATGCTCCGATAGCAACTACCGTCAACGACGGCTCTTATGCATCTGCTGGACAGAAAACTGGCGAACCATTTGCATTATCCCTCGGGAAGCCCGTACGATGGTAACTTCGCGAGAAGACCACGGTGCCAGACTCGATCGAATGCCTTCGGTACATCTGGGCTCACTGCCAATGCTTCACCTTGACTCTCAATGGCGAGTGACCAACGGTGTGTGAGATACACTAAGAGGTCACCAGTCGAGCGACTGTGGCGGAAGCCGTATTGTCGGTCGCCAAACAAGTCGTGACCCTCTAAGTACCTCAGAAGTTGTTTATTGATCATTCACTCCATCAGTTTGTAGAGAAGGGAGGTGATAGCGATCGGCCTGTAATTCGTCAGGTCTGATCCGTCACCCTTTTTAGACACTGGATGCACATGCGCAGTCTTCCACGCAGACGGGACTTCACTTTCGGTCTACTTAGAAATCGTTTTCCCGCGTACAATTTTAGTCTTTACCATATTCGCCTGCTCTCTTAAAATTTTTGAAGTAAAGTCTAGCCCAGCGTATCCCTGTGGAGCACTGGCAACCTTACTTACCGCAGAAACACAACATTTCATCAAAGTAATGTTATTTGACTGCGGTCTTCTGTAAGGTTACCTAACTACTGTGGACGCCCGATTGGCTCTAATATTAACGGGAAAACCCACGGCAGATCCCAATTCGCCCCACCTCTCAAACTATAACTAAAAATACAACAAACATGCTCATAGATTTTATTTAATGAAAATTAGATTTCGACCATGTTACATTGCCAATACTTCTCAGTAATAGTAGGGAGCGCCGCAGCCGCAGCCGCATCTGCCAGTAATAGAGACGGCGCCAAGGGCCGGCACGTCACCGCCGAAGTTGACGGCGCCGACGATGGGCACTTGTCCGGCGACCAGGGTGCTACCTCCTACAGCCATCTCACCGGCGACGTTCACGTTGCCCACACCCTCACCGCCGTAAGCGGCAGCACCGCGAGCGATGGTTCCACAGCCAAGAGCACCGTCGTAAGCACCGTAGCCAAGGGCACCGTTGTAGGCACCGTAGCCAAGAGCGCCATTCCAGCCTCCACAGCCGAGAGCGCCGTCAGCGATGGCTGCGCCGTAGCCCAGACCAGCGCAGCCCAGTCCACCGCGCAGACCGCCGAGGTACTGACCGAACACGTTCTAATGCGGAGGAGATTAAATAGGAATTAATTAAAGAAGAACTTTTGAAATTTAAAGCTACATTGATGTTAAAGTTGGATATTCATAATGAAGGCTATTTAAATAAATATCTTAAAACTTTGCAGAGCTCACCGATAAAAGACTTCACTATTTTGATGCTAGTAAGAAAAATAAAATAAATGGTATTACTATAAAGACCAATAACTTAAGTTTCTCACCTGTACCAAGCAAGCTTGGACGCAGAGCAACAGGACGGCGAAGGAGTTCATGGTTTATGTTTGTTAGTGTTCAACGGAGAGCTGAATGATGTTCGGGAGCTCATGGGGGTCTATTTTATAGTTAATTCCTAAAACGATAAGCATGGTAATATTTCGAAATACCTACGTTACGAACGTGTCGTAAGTCTCACATGATAGTAAAAATATATTAATTAGGTCACATTTTAAAATAATATATGTCACGCAGCTATTGGGTCACATCTTAACGCTGATAACAACTGCAACTATAAAACGACCACCTTTACCATCAAACATCATTCGTTCACCAGCAACTGAATACCACAATGGCAGCCAAAGCTATCCTCATCCTCTGCGCCCAGGCGGTCCTGGCTCAGGTATGTCTAGTTTTTTTTACCGCAATGTACAAATATTATACTTATTTTGATGCTTTTTAAAGATAGTCAACAAGCACTAACCAGTATTAATATTTTGTCAGTTCACCTTCGGCCAGTACCTCGGGAGCATAGCTGCCCCCTACGGCCTAGCCCGCGGTGGCTGCGGATGCAATGGTCTGACCACAGGCCTCGGCTACGATGGTATCATTGCCGGTGCTCCTTACGGCGCCTACGGCCTCGGGTGCGGCGCAGTGGCTCCCCTCGTGGGAGTAGCCCCCGCCAGTGGTGGCGCTCTGCCCACCGCCAGTGCCTCCCCCATCCCCCCCAGTGGTATCGTCATTAACTCAGAGAACGGTATTGAAGGTATCCTGGCTGTAGGAGGAAACCTGCCTTTCGTGAGCGCCGTGGCTCTGGAGGGTATTCTGCCCACCGCTGGGGCTGGTACTGTCTCTTACAGCTGCGGAGATGGAGCACTTGGCATCGTAGACGCTGGAGTCGCGCCCGCTCTTGGTCTGGCTGACGGACTCGCCTACGGCGCCGGTCTGGCTGGTCCCTACAGAGGTCTCGCTGGCTCCGCTTTCGGTCTCGGAGCTCCCGCCCTCGGTCTCGCTGGTTACGGACGCGGATGCGGCTGCGGTGCTATCTACTGAGAACTTACTTCATACTCCCCGGACTACAAACAATAAATTTTGATGAAGCAATTTAATATAATTTTATTTTTAAGCCAACTTACTTCATGCATATGTTGCAGACATGCAATGCTTTGTTTCACGTTTTCTGCCTGAAAAAACTAATAAAATATACTTAGTGGTGTTTCACCATCGACTGGGAATTCATCCTCACTGATAGGAACCTAGCTGACTTTTTTCTGCGGTATTCAGAGAAGCGTCTTCCCGTGGTCGCTCAATTTGTCGAATGAGCTCCTCATGATTTTGTCAGCGGCGAATGGGATTATTATTTTCTATACATGTACACAATGTAAGTTTCTCTCGCCTAGAATATGTTTATTTATAACTACTTTTATAGTCCTCTAAGTTGGCAAACAAGCAAACGGCCCGCCTGATGGAAAGCGGTTACAGCAGCCTATGGACACTTGCAACACCAGGGGTATCACTCGTGCGTTGCTGAGCCTTCAGAAATCTCTTCACACCCTTCATGAAGAACCCCATGCTGTACTCTTTTGGGACAACCACGGCAGGGAGTTCATTCCACACTTTAATTGTGCGCGAGAGAAAGCTCTTTTGGAACCTCGTAGTTAGGGACCATGTTGGTTCCAATGTTTTTGAACTAGCTTGAAACCGCCACAAAGCCGGCGAAGAAATATGATATCGTTGTCAAAGGATAGCCTATGTAGACCAAAATAATAGATTAGTGTCGTGCCATTTTCACCGAAGCCTAAAATACTACTTGAAATTAACATACTATTAATATGAACAAACAAGACAGAAAATTGTCTTACTTTTACACTAAGGTGGCAAACAAGCAAACAGCCCGCCTGATTGTAAGCAGTTACCGTAGCCTATGGCCGCCAGCAAAATTAGAGACCGACTGTAAAACTTGTTCGGAATCATTTTGTTGTAATAATAATAATATTGTATCGATACTTATTATAAAAAGGTAACAGTAACAAGGCCAAAAC
Organism: Falcaria lacertinaria; assembly: GCA_951449985.1. Classification (NCBI taxonomy): domain Eukaryota; kingdom Metazoa; phylum Arthropoda; class Insecta; order Lepidoptera; family Drepanidae; genus Falcaria; species Falcaria lacertinaria. The sequence goes on along the minus strand of OX602136.1, from coordinate 1,483,573 downwards.
AGTATATTGAAGATATTTCGAAAAAAAATTTGGAGCGCCCTGTAAATTCGATGCGGAAAGCAAAACTTCAAATTGAAAATAATGACTGTCTGCCTGTCTGTTTCTTGGCCACGTATCACACCAGAACTACTGAATGGATTCAAATAAAACTTGGCCCGAGTTGAGTTCATACTACGACGTAATACATAGAATACTTTTTGAACCGTTTTAAACGGGACTTCCACTGGAAGGTAGCTGATGGTATAAGGCGTAATTTATTAATGTATAAGGCTTAAGTTAATTTCGGAAAAATAATTAGGGGTCCGCGCAAAAAAATCTAAAATAAACCCATAAAATTGTGAACAAAGTCCAAGAGGTTGGACCAATTTCGACAGAACTTTCACTGGCAGGAAGTTTGATATTTTTCTTGCTGATTCCATAGTTCGTAACTTAGCCTTAATTTATATTGGAACGGCAGTAGTAGGTGAGGGACTTGGCGTGATGATAATAATAATTGTACTACATATTGATAGAAACACGATAGCTGTTGCTATAGACTAACTTTATTTCAAATATAAACTTACATACATAGACAACCAACATAGACTAAAACTGTATTAAGATACTGGCGCTAGTAGTATTAACAATAGGATTATATTTGATATATTTTATCACATATAATACTGGAAAATCCCACTTAAGTGTAATAGTGCTACTAATTTAGATAATTTAGAGATCACAAAAATTTTGATGTGAATTGCTTGTCCATATTTTCACTCGGAACGCCAACATTTGAATGTTAATTCAATATTATTTTGAAATTACAACTTCGTTTGTGTAGTACTCGAAATAAAACTGATTAAGAATATCCCAAAAGAACTCAAGAATCCAGAATACAAGGTATACAGCATATCATTGATATGCATCGGGAACAGTGTCGGGGATAGTACGGAGCCTTGCGGGACGCTGGCATTTATGTCCATGCTCCGATAGCAACTACCGTCAATGACGGCTCTTATGCATCTGCTGGATAGAAAGCTGGCGAACCATTTGCATAATCCCTCGGGAAGCCCGTACGATGGTAACTTCGCGAGAAGACCACGGTGCCAGACCCGATCGAATGCCTTCGGTACATCTGGGCTCACTGCCAATGCTTCACCTTGACTCTCAATGGCGAGTGACCAACGGTGTGTGAGATACACTAAGAGGTCACCAGTCGAGCGACTGTGGCGGAAGCCGTATTGTCGGTCGCCAAACAAGTCGTGACCCTCTAAGTACCTCAGAAGTTGTTTATTGATCATTCACTCCATCAGTTTGTAGAGAAGGGAGGTGATAGCGATCGGCCTGTAATTCGTCAGGTCTGATCCGTCACCCTTTTTGGACACTGGATGCACATGCGCAGTCTTCCACGCAGACGGGACTTCACTTTCGGTCTACTTAGAAATCGTTTTCCCGCGTACAATTTTAGTCTTTACCATATTCGCCTGCTCTCTTAAAATATTTGAAGTAAAGTCTAGCCCAGCGTATCCCTGTGGAGCACTGGCAACCTTACTTATCGCAAAAACACAACATTTCATCAAAGTAGTGTTATTTGACTGCGGTCTTCTGTAAGGTTACCTTACTACTGTGGACGCCCGATTGGCTCTAATATTAACGGGAAAACCCACGGCAGATCCCAATTCGCCCCACCTCTCAAACTATAACTAAAAATACAACAAACATGCTCATAGATTTTATTTAATGTAAATTAGATTTCGACCATGTTACATTGCCAATACTTCTCAGTAATAGTAGGGAGCGCCGCAGCCGCAGCCGCATCTGCCAGTAATAGAGACGGCGCCAAGGGCCGGCACGTCACCGCCGAAGTTGACGGCGCCGACGATGGGCACTTGTCCGGCGACCAGGGTGCTACCTCCTACAGCCATCTCACCGGCGACGTTCACGTTGCCCACACCCTCACCGCCGTAAGCGGCAACACCGCGAGCGATGGTTCCACAGCCAAGAGCACCGTCGTAAGCACCGTAGCCAAGGGCACCGTTGTAGGCACCGTAGCCGAGAGCGCCATTCCAGCCTCCACAGCCGAGAGCGCCGTCAGCGATGGCTGCGCCGTAGCCCAGACCAGCGCAGCCCAGTCCACCGCGCAGACCGCCGAGGTACTGACCGAACACGTTCTAATGCGGAGGAGATTAAATAAGAATTAATTGAAGAAGAACTTTTGAAATCTAAAGCTACATTGATGTTAAAGTTGGATATTCATAATGAAGGCTATTTAAATAAATATCTTAAAACTTTGCAAAGCTCACCGATAAAAGACTTCACTATTTTGATGCTAGTAAGAAAAATAAAATAAATGGTATTACTATAAAGACCAATAACTTAAGTTTCTCACCTGTACCAAGCAAGCTTGGACGCAGAGCAACAGGACGGCGAAGGAGTTCATGGTTTATGTTTGTTAGTGTTCAACGGAGAGCTGAATGATGTTCGAGAGCTCATGGGGGTCTATTTTATAGTTAATTCCTAAAACGATAAGCATGGTAATATTTCGAAATACCTACGTTACGAACGTGTCGTAAGTCTCACATGATAGTAAAAATATATTAATTAGGTCACTTCTTTGGGTCACATCTTAACGCTGGTAACAACTGCAACTATAAAACGACCACCTTTACCATCAAACATCATTCGTTCACCAGCAACTGAATACCACAATGGCAGCCAAAGCTATCCTCATCCTCTGCGCCCAGGCGGTCCTGGCTCAGGTATGTCTAGTTTTTTTTACCGCAATGTACAAATATTATACTTATTTTGATGCTTTTTAAAGATAGTCAACAAGCACTAACCAAACTTAATATTTTGTCAGTTCACCTTCGGCCAGTACCTCGGGAGCATAGCTGCCCCCTACGGCCTAGCCCGCGGTGGCTGCGGATGCAATGGTCTGACCACAGGCCTCGGCTACGATGGTATCATTGCCGGTGCTCCTTACGGCGCCTACGGCCTCGGGTGCGGCGCAGTGGCTCCCCTCGTGGGAGTAGCCCCCGCCAGTGGTGGCGCTCTGCCCACCGCCAGTGCCTCCCCCATCCCCCCCAGTGGTATCGTCATTAACTCAGAGAACGGTATTGAAGGTATCCTGGCTGTAGGAGGAAACCTGCCTTTCGTGAGCGCCGTGGCTCTGGAGGGTATTCTGCCAACCGCTGGGGCTGGTACTGTCTCTTACAGCTGCGGAGATGGAGCACTTGGCATCGTAGACGCTGGAGTCGCACCCGCTCTTGGTCTGGCTGACGGATTCGCCTACGGCGCCGGTCTGGCTGGTCCCTACAGAGGTATCGCTGGCTCCGCTTTCGGTCTCGGAGCTCCCGCCCTCGGTCTCGCTGGTTACGGACGCGGATGCGGCTGCGGTGCTATCTACTGAGAACTTACTTCATACTCCCCGGACTACAAACAATAAATTTTGATGAAGCAATTTAATATCATCTTATTTTTAAGCTAACTTACTTCACGCATATTATGTTGCAAACATACAATGCTATGTTTCACGTTTTCTACCTGAAAAACTAATAAAATATACTTAGTGGTGTTTCACCATCGACTGGGAATGCATCCTCACTGATAGGAACCTAGCTGACTTTACTCTGCGGTATTCAGAGAAGCGTCTTCCCGTGGTCGCTCAATTTGTCGAATGAGCTCCTCATGAATTTGTCAGCGGCGAATGGGATTATTCTTTTCTATACATGTACACAATGTAAGTTTCTCTCGCCTAGAATATTTTTATTTATAACTATTTTTATAGTCCTCTAAGTTGGCAAACAAGCAAACGGCCCACCTGATGGAAAGCGGTTACCGCAGCCTATGGACACTTGCAACACCAGGGGTATCACTCGCGCGTTGCTAAGCCTTCAGAAATCTCTTCACACCCTTCATCAAGAACCCCATGCTGTACTCCTTTGGGACAACCACGGCGGGGAGTTAATTCCACACTTTAATTGTGCGCGGAAGGAAGCTCTTTTGGAACCGCGTAGTTAGGGACCATGTTGGTTCCAATGTTTTTGAACTAGCTTGAAGCCGCCACAAAGCCTGCGTAGAAATATGATATCGTTGTTAAAGGATAGGCAAATATATGTAGACCAGAATAATAGATTAGTGTCGTGCCATTTTAACCGAAGCCTAAAATACTACTTGAAATCAACATACTATTAACTTTGATTATATACTCATAATCAATGACTATTAATATGAACAAACAACAAAGAAAATTGTCTTACTTTTACACTAAGGTGGCAAACAAGCATACAGCCCGTCTGATTGTAAGCAGTTACCGTAGCCTATGGCCGCCAGCAACATTAGAGACCGACTGTAAAACTTGTTCGGAATCAATTTTGTTGTAATAATAATAATAATATTGTATCGATACTTATTATAAAAAGGTAACAGTTACAAGGCCAAATCGGTATATTGAAGATATTTCGAAAAAAAATTTGGAGCGCCCTGTAAATTCGATGCGGAAAGCAAAACTTCAAATTGAAAATAATGACTGTCTGCCTGTCTGTTTCTTGGCCACGTATCACGCCAGAACTACTGAATGCATTCAAATAAACCTTGGCCCGAGTTGAGTTCATACTACGACGTAATACATAGAATACTTTTTGAACCGTTTTAAACGGGACTTCCACTGGAAGGTAGCTGATGGTATAAGGCGTAATTTATTAATGTATAAGGCTTAAGTTAATTTCGGAAAAATAATAAGGGGTCCGCGCAAAAAAATCTAAAATAAACCCATAAAATTGTGAACAAAGTCCAAGAGGTTGGACCAATTTCGACAGAACTTTCACTGGCAGGAAGTTTGATATTTTTCTTGCTGATTCCATAGTTCGTAACTTAGCCTTAATTTATATTGGAACGGCAGTAGTAGGTGAGGGACTTGGCGTGATGATAATAATAATTGTACTACATATTGATAGAAACACGATAGCTGTTGCTATAGACTAACTTTATTTCAAATATAAACTTACATACATAGACAACCAACATAGACTAAAACTGTATTAAGATACTGGCGCTAGTAGTATTAACAATAGGATTATATTTGATATATTTTATCACATATAATACTGGAAAATTCCACTTAACTGTAATAGTGCTACTAATTTAGATAATTTAGAGATCACAAAAATTTTGATGTGAATTGCTTGTCCATATTTTCACTCGGAACGCCAACATTTGAATGTTAATTCAATATTATTTTGAAATTACAACTTCGTTTGTGTAGTACTCGAAATAAAACTGATTAAGAATATCCCAAAAGAACTCAAGAATCCAGAATACAAGGTATACAGCATATCATTGATATGCATCGGGAACAGTGTCGGGGATAGTACGGAGCCTTGCGGGACGCTGGCATTTATGTCCATGCTCCGATAGCAACTACCGTCAATGACGGCTCTTATGCATCTGCTGGACAGAAAGCTGGCGAACCATTTGCATAATCCCTCGGGAAGCCCGTACGATGGTAACTTCGCGAGAAGACCACGGTGCCAGACCCGATCGAATGCCTTCGGTACATCTGGGCTCACTGCCAATGCTTCACCTTGACTCTCAATGGCGAGTGACCAACGGTGTGTGAGATACACTAAGAGGTCACCAGTCGAGCGACTGTGGCGGAAGCCGTATTGTCGGTCGCCAAACAAGTCGTGACCCTCTAAGTACCTCAGAAGTTGTTTATTGATCATTCACTCCATCAGTTTGTAGAGAAGGGAGGTGATAGCGATCGGCCTGTAATTCGTCAGGTCTGATCCGTCACCCTTTTTGGACACTGGATGCACATGCGCAGTCTTCCACGCAGACGGGACTTCACTTTCGGTCTACTTAGAAATCGTTTTCCCGCGTACAATTTTAGTCTTTAACATATTCGCCTGCTCTCTTAAAATATTTGAAGTAAAGTCTAGCCCAGCGTATCCCTGTGGAGCACTGGCAACCTTACTTACCGCAGAAACACAACATTTCATCAAAGTAGTGTTATTTGACTGCGGTCTTCTGTAAGGTTACCTAACTACTGTGGACGCCCGATTGGCTCTAATATTAACGGGAAAACCCACGGGAGATCCCAATTCGCCCCACCTCTCAAACTATAACTAAAAATACAACAAACATGCTCATAGATTTTATTTAATGAAAATTAGATTTCGACCATGTTACATTGCCAATACTTCTCAGTAATAGTAGGGAGCGCCGCAGCCGCAGCCGCATCTGCCAGTAATAGAGACGGCGCCAAGGGCCGGCACGTCACCGCCGAAGTTGACGGCGCCGACGATGGGCACTTGTCCGGCGACCAGGGTGCTACCTCCTACAGCCATCTCACCGGCGACGTTCACGTTGCCCACACCCTCACCGCCGTAAGCGGCAACACCGCGAGCGATGGTTCCACAGCCAAGAGCACCGTCGTAAGCACCGTAGCCAAGGGCACCGTTGTAGGCACCGTAGCCGAGAGCGCCATTCCAGCCTCCACAGCCGAGAGCGCCGTCAGCGATGGCTGCGCCGTAGCCCAGACCAGCGCAGCCCAGTCCACCGCGCAGACCGCCGAGGTACTGACCGAACACGTTCTAATGCGGAGGAGATTAAATAGGAATTAATTAAAGAAGAACTTTTGAAATTTAAAGCTACATTGATGTTAAAGTTGGATATTCATAATGAAGGCTATTTAAATAAATATCTTAAAACTTTGCAGAGCTCACCGATAAAAGACTTCACTATTTTGATGCTAGTAAGAAAAATAAAATAAATGGTATTACTATAAAGACCAATAACTTAAGTTTCTCACCTGTACCAAGCAAGCTTGGACGCAGAGCAACAGGACGGCGAAGGAGTTCATGGTTTATGTTTGTTAGTGTTCAACGGAGAGCTGAATGATGTTCGGGAGCTCATGGGGGTCTATTTTATAGTTAATTCCTAAAACGATAAGCATGGTAATATTTCGAAATACCTACGTTACGAACGTGTCGTAAGTCTCACATGATAGTAAAAATATATTAATTAGGTCACATTTTAAAATAATATATGTCACGCAGCTATTGGGTCACATCTTAACGCTGATAACAACTGCAACTATAAAACGACCACCTTTACCATCAAACATCATTCGTTCACCAGCAACTGAATACCACAATGGCAGCCAAAGCTATCCTCATCCTCTGCGCCCAGGCGCTCCTGGCTCAGGTATGTCTAGTTTTTTTTACCGCAATGTACAAATATTATACTTATTTTGATGCTTTTTAAAGATAGTCAACAAGCACTAACCAGTATTAATATTTTGTCAGTTCACCTTCGGCCAGTACCTCGGGAGCATAGCTGCCCCCTACGGCCTAGCCCGCGGTGGCTGCGGATGCAATGGTCTGACCACAGGCCTCGGCTACGATGGTATCATTGCCGGTGCTCCTTACGGCGCCTACGGCCTCGGGTGCGGCGCAGTGGCTCCCCTCGTGGGAGTAGCCCCCGCCAGTGGTGGCGCTCTGCCCACCGCCAGTGCCTCCCCCATCCCCCCCAGTGGTATCGTCATTAACTCAGAGAACGGTATTGAAGGTATCCTGGCTGTAGGAGGAAACCTGCCTTTCGTGAGCGCCGTGGCTCTGGAGGGTATTCTGCCCACCGCTGGGGCTGGTACTGTCTCTTACAGCTGCGGAGATGGAGCACTTGGCATCGTAGACGCTGGAGTCGCGCCCGCTCTTGGTCTGGCTGACGGACTCGCCTACGGCGCCGGTCTGGCTGGTCCCTACAGAGGTCTCGCTGGCTCCGCTTTCGGTCTCGGAGCTCCCGCCCTCGGTCTCGCTGGTTACGGACGCGGATGCGGCTGCGGTGCTATCTACTGAGAACTTACTTCATACTCCCCGGACTACAAACAATAAATTTTGATGAAGCAATTTAATATAATTTTATTTTTAAGCCAACTTACTTCATGCATATGTTGCAGACATGCAATGCTTTGTTTCACGTTTTCTGCCTGAAAAAACTAATAAAATATACTTAGTGGTGTTTCACCATCGACTGGGAATTCATCCTCACTGATAGGAACCTAGCTGACTTTTTTCTGCGGTATTCAGAGAAGCGTCTTCCCGTGGTCGCTCAATTTGTCGAATGAGCTCCTCATGATTTTGTCAGCGGCGAATGGGATTATTATTTTCTATACATGTACACAATGTAAGTTTCTCTCGCCTAGAATATGTTTATTTATAACTACTTTTATAGTCCTCTAAGTTGGCAAACAAGCAAACGGCCCGCCTGATGGAAAGCGGTTACAGCAGCCTATGGACACTTGCAACACCAGGGGTATCACTCGTGCGTTGCTGAGCTTTCAGAAATCTCTTCACACCCTTCATGAAGAACCCCATGCTGTACTCTTTTGGGACAACCACGGCAGGGAGTTCATTCCACACTTTAATTGTGCGCGAGAGAAAGCTCTTTTGGAACCTCGTAGTTAGGGACCATGTTGGTTCCAATGTTTTTGAACTAGCTTGAAACCGCCACAAAGCCGGCGAAGAAATATGATATCGTTGTTAAAGGATAGGCAAATATATGTAGACCAGAATAATAGATTAGTGTCGTGCCATTTTAACCGAAGCCTAAAATACTACTTGAAATCAACATACTATTAACTTTGATTATATACTCATAATCAATGACTATTAATATGAACAAACAACAAAGAAAATTGTCTTACTTTTACACTAAGGTGGCAAACAAGCATACAGCCCGTCTGATTGTAAGCAGTTACCGTAGCCTATGGCCGCCAGCAACATTAGAGACCGACTGTAAAACTTGTTCGGAATCAATTTTGTTGTAAAAATAATAATATTGTATCGATACTTATTATAAAAAGGTAACAGTAACAAGGCCAAATCGGTATATTGAAGATATTTCGAAAAAAAATTTGGAGCGCCCTGTAAATTCGATGCGGAAAGCAAAACTTCAAATTGAAAATAATGACTGTCTGCCTGTCTGTTTCTTGGCCACGTATCACGCCAGAACTACTGAATGCATTCAAATAAAACTTGGCCCGAGTTGAGTTCATACTACGACGTAATACATAGAATACTTTTTGAACCGTTTTAAACGGGACTTCCACTGGAAGGTAGCTGATGGTATAAGGCGTAATTTATTAATGTATAAGGCTTAAGTTAATTTCGGAAAAATAATTAGGGGTCCGCGCAAAAAAATCTAAAATAAACCCATAAAATTGTGAACAAAGTCCAAGAGGTTGGACCAATTTCGACAGAACTTTCACTGGCAGGAAGTTTGATATTTTTCTTGCTGATTCCATAGTTCGTAACTTAGCCTTAATTTATATTGGAACGGCAGTAGTAGGTGAGGGACTTGGCGTGATGATAATAATAATTGTACTACATATTGATAGAAACACGATAGCTGTTGCTATAGACTAACTTTATTTCAAATATAAACTTACATACATAGACAACCAACATAGACTAAAACTGTATTAAGATACTGGCGCTAGTAGTATTAACAATAGGATTATATTTGATATATTTTATCACATATAATACTGGAAAATCCCACTTAACTGTAATAGTGCTACTAATTTAGATAATTTAGAGATCGCAAAAATTTTGATGTGAATTGCTTGTCCATATTTTCACTCGGAACGCCAACATTTGAATGTTAATTCAATATTATTTTGAAATTACATATTTCGTTTGTGTAGTACTCGAAATAAAACTGATTAAGGATATCCCAAAAGAACTCAAGAATCCAGAATACAAGGTATACAGCATATCATTGATATGCATCGGGAACAGTGTCGGGGATAGTACGGAGCCTTGCGGGACGCTGGCATTTATGTCCATGCTCCGATAGCAACTACCGTCAACGACGGCTCTTATGCATCTGCTGGACAGAAAGCTGGCGAACCATTTGCATAATCCCTCGGGAAGCCCGTACGATGGTAACTTCGCGAGAAGACCACGGTGCCAGACCCGATCGAATGCCTTCTGTACATCTGGGCTCACTGCCAATGCTTCACCTTGACTCTCAATGGCGAGTGACCAACGGTGTGTGAGATACACTAAGAGGTCACCAGTCGAGCGACTGTGGCGGAAGCCGTATTGTCGGTCGCCAAACAAGTCGTGACCCTCTAAGTATCTCAGAAGTTGTTTATTGATCATTCACTCCATCAGTTTGTAGAGAAGGGAGGTGATAGCGATCGGCCTGTAATTCGTCAGGTCTGATCCGTCACCCTTTTTGGACACTGGATGCACATGCGCAGTCTTCCACGCAGACGGGACTTCACTTTCGGTCTACTTAGAAATCATTTTGCCCGCGTACAATTTTAGTCTTTACCATATTCGCCTGCTCTCTTAAAATTTTTGAAGTAAAGTCTAGCCCAGCATATCCCTGTGGAGCACTGGCAACCTTACTTACCGCAGAAACACAACATTTCATCAAAGTAGTGTAATTTGACTGCGGTCTTCTGTAAGGTTACCTTACTACGGTGGACGCCCGATTGGCTCTAATATTAACGGGAAAACCCACGGGAGATCCCAATTCGCCCCACCTCTCAAACTATAACTAAAAATACAACAAACATGCTCATAGCTTTTATTTAACGAAAATTAGATTTCGACCATGTTACATTGCCAATACTTCTCAGTAATAGTAGGGAGCGCCGCAGCCGCAGCCGCATCTGCCAGTAATAGAGACGGCGCCAAGGGCCGGCACGTCACCGCCGAAGTTGACGGCGCCGACGATGGGCACTTGTCCGGCGACCAGGGTGCTACCTCCTACAGCCATCTCACCGGCGACGTTCACGTTGCCCACACCCTCACCGCCGTAAGCGGCAACACCGCGAGCGATGGTTCCACAGCCAAGAGCACCGTCGTAAGCACCGTAGCCAAGGGCACCGTTGTAGGCACCGTAGCCGAGAGCGCCATTCCAGCCTCCACAGCCGAGAGCGCCGTCAGCGATGGCTGCGCCGTAGCCCAGACCAGCGCAGCCCAGTCCACCGCGCAGACCGCCGAGGTACTGACCGAACACGTTCTAATGCGGAGGAGATTAAATAAGAATTAATTAAAGAAGAACTTTTGAAATTTAAAGCTACATTGATGTTAAAGTTGGATATTCATAATGAAGGCTATTTAAATAAATATCTTAAAACTTTGCAGAGCTCACCGATAAAAGACTTCACTATTTTGATGCTAGTAAGAAAAATAAAATAAATGGTATTACTATAAAGAACAATAACTTAAGTTTCTCACCTGTACCAAGCAAGCTTGGACGCAGAGCAACAGGACGGCGAAGGAGTTCATGGTTTATGTTTGTTAGTGTTCAACGGAGAGCTGAATGATGTTCGAGAGCTCACGGGGGTCTATTTTATAGTTAATTCCTAAAACGATAAGCATGGTAATATTTCGAAATACCTACGTAACGAACGTGTCGTAAGTCTCACATGATAGTAAAAATATATTAATTAGGTCACATTTTAAAATAATATATGTCACGCAGCTATTGGGTCACATCTTAACGCTGATAACAACTGCAACTATAAAACGACCACCTTTACCATCAAACATCATTCGTTCACCAGCAACTGAATACCACAATGGCAGCCAAAGCTATCCTCATCCTCTGCGCCCAGGCGGTCCTGGCTCAGGTATGTCTAGTCTTTTTTACCGCAATGTACAAATATTATACTTATTTTGATGCTTTTTAAAGATAGTCAACAAGCACTAACCAGTATTCATATTTTGTCAGTTCACCTTCGGCCAGTACCTCGGGAGCATAGCTGCCCCCTACGGCCTAGCCCGCGGTGGCTGCGGATGCAATGGTCTGACCACAGGCCTCGGCTACGATGGTATCATTGCCGGTGCTCCTTACGGCGCCTACGGCCTCGGGTGCGGCGCAGTGGCTCCCCTCGTGGGAGTAGCCCCCGCCAGTGGTGGCGCTCTGCCCACCGCCAGTGCCTCCCCCATCCCCCCCAGTGGTATCGTCATTAACTCAGAGAACGGTATTGAAGGTATCCTGGCTGTAGGAGGAAACCTGCCTTTCGTGAGCGCCGTGGCTCTGGAGGGTATTCTGCCCACCGCTGGGGCTGGTACTGTCTCTTACAGCTGCGGAGATGGAGCACTTGGCATCGTAGACGCTGGAGTCGCGCCCGCTCTTGGTCTGGCTGACGGACTCGCCTACGGCGCCGGTCTGGCTGGTCCCTACAGAGGTCTCGCTGGCTCCGCTTTCGGTCTCGGAGCTCCCGCCCTCGGTCTCGCTGGTTACGGACGCGGATGCGGCTGCGGTGCTATCTACTGAGAACTTACTTCATACTCCCCGGACTACAAACAATAAATTTTGATGAAGCAATTTAATATAATTTTATTTTTAAGCCAACTTACTTCATGCATATGTTGCAGACATACAATGCTTTGTTTCACGTTTTCTGCCTGAAAAAACTAATAAAATATACTTAGTGGTGTTTCACCATCGACTGGGAATTCATCCTCACTGATAGGAACCTAGCTGACTTTTTTCTGCGGTATTCAGAGAAGCGTCTTCCCGTGGTCGCTCAATTTGTCGAATGAGCTCCTCATGAATTTGTCAGCGGCGAATGGGATTATTCTTTTCTATACATGTACACAATGTAAGTTTCTCTCGCCTAGAATATTTTTATTTATAATTATTTTTTATAGTCCTCTAAGTTGGCAAACAAGCAAACGGCCCACCTGATGGAAACCGGTTATAGCAGCCTATGGACACTTGCAACACCAGGGGTATCACTCGTGCGTTGCTGAGCCTTCAGAAATCTCTTCACACCCTTCATGAAGAACCCCATGCTGTACTCTTTTGGGACAACCACGGCGGGGAGTTCATTCCACACTTTAATTGTGCGCGGGAGAAAGCTCTTTTGGAACCTCGTAGTTAGGGACCATGTTGGTTCCAATGTTTTTGAACTAGCTTGGTTTCAAGCGGGCTTTGTGGCGGTTTCGCCACAAAGCCCGCGTAGAAATATGATATCGTTGTCAAAGGATAGCCTATGTAGACCAAAATAATAGATTAGTGTCGTGCCATTTTGTCGTGCCGATGTTAGGAAAGTGTTCGCGTCGCGATGTATGTAAAGACGTATCCGCGGATGTCGTGAGTGTTATGTGTCGAGACCCAAATTTAAAAACTCATATGGAGGTAGATAACAATATTCGTTCTACCCGCGAATCAAGAAGAAAGCGACGTACACAACTACAACCAGTCAGCCCGTGACCACGGCCTATGCAACTCGGTCGAAACGTCGGGAGGTAAATACACAATTTGATATCGCGTATAAGACCCGTTTTCATGTCATTACTAACAGTAAAGGCCAAGTCAGTACATTGAAGATATATCGAAATAAAATTTGAAGCGCCCTGTATATTCGATGCGGAAAGCAAAACTATAAATTGAAAAAAAATGACTGCCTGCCTGTCTGTTTCTTGGCCACGTATCACGCCAGAACTACTGAATGGATTCAAATGAAACTTGGCCCGAGTTGAGTTCATACTACGACGTAAGACAGAATACTTTTTGAACTGTTTTGAACGGAACTTCCACTGGAAGGTAGCTGATGGTATAAGGCGTAATTTATTAATGTATAAGGCTTAATTTCCGCGCAATGAAATCTAAAATAAACCTATAAAATTGTGAACAAAATCCAAGAAGTTGGACCAATTTCGACTGATGACGAGGATTCTCGAAATTAAAAGGCAAATGTAGTAGGAATGAGTTTACTTGAACAGTTTTAGCGTAACAGTTGTGTTCTCTTGGCGAACGGTGGCGGAATAGAGTAATGGCGGCGCGGAGCTCGGCGGGGCGAGGCGAGGAGGGGCGGGGCGTTAACATCGACAGAACTTTCACTGGCAGGAAGTTTGATATTTTTCTTGCTGATTCCGTAATTCATAACTTAGCCTTAATTTATATTGGAAAGGAAGAGTACGCGGAAAACGCGGTCTGTTTTATGGGATTGATGAATGTAAAAGAAGCAAAGAGGTGTGCAAGTCTCTAGTGGAATGGCGCTCTAAGCTAAGCATACCTCGTGAGGGGCTTGGCGTGATGACAATAATAAGCTAAGCATACCTCGTGAGGGGCTTGGCGTGATGACAATAATAAGTGTGTATACATATATTAGGTCCTTACATATGAAATTGGCGTTTTGTATGGGAGGAACAAAAAGTCGAATATTTTTTAATATAATATATTTAATTAATCAAAGTATGAACCATTATTTTCTATGCACTTTTGCCATCTCATAGGTAGTTCATTGATCCCTTTACTAAAAAAACCAGTCGGACGGGAATCAATAAAATCTTTGAAGGCGATTTGGACTGCCCCATCGGAGTTGAATTTTTTCCCTTGCAAGAAGTTATCCAAATTTCGAAAAAAATGGTAATCTGTTGGAGCAAGGTCCGGGGAGTACGGAGGATGTCTTAGACTTTCCAATTGAAGCTCTTCTAATTTAGTAGCCGTCTGTAGCGCAGTGTGTGGTCTAGCGTTGTCGTGAAGCAGCAGTGGCGTGGAGCGATTGACCAGCCTAGGTTGTTTAGCCGCTAGCTTTTCCATCATGGTTTGCAATTCCTGACAATAGACATCAGCCGTAATAGTCTGGCCAGATTTGAAAAAACTGTAATGAACAATACCGGCACTAGTCCACCAAACGCTTACAAGTAACTTTTTTGGGGTTAATTTTCGCTTGGGGCAGGATTTGGCTGGCTGGCCAGGATCTAACCATTGCGCTGAGCGCTTCCGATTATCGTAAAGAACCCATTTTTCATCACAGGTAATGATTCGGTTTAAAATACCTTCATTATTGTGCCGGTTTAGTAATGTAACGCAGCAGTCGACGCGCGTTTGCCGGTTTGTTTCAGTCAATTCGTGAGGTACCCACCTTTCAAGCTTTTTAATCTTCCCAATTTGCTTCAAGTGAATTAAAACAGTTTTATCACTAACATTGCAGCCTGCAGCTAACTCGGACGTGGTTTGCGATGGATCCGCTTCCACAATAGCCTTCCACTCTTCATTATCAACTTGAGTCTCAGGCCGTCCACGGGGCTTGTTCTGCAGGTCGAAATTTCCAGAACGAAAACGTTGGAACCAAAAACGAACTGTGTTTTCTTTTGCAACACGACCGCCATACACATCATTCACCCTTCGAGTTGTTTCCGCAGCACTAGTGCCACGGCGGAACTCGTACTCGTAAATAATGCGATATTTAAGGTTTTCCATTTTGTAAAATGAGTGACGCAAACAGAAAAAAACAGAAGAAAAAAAACAAATGAATGACGATCATCGAAGCACAAATACATGAGTCTACAATACAGCTGTACAAATTTGAATTTGGAATTCCTTACCAAAGAGGAGAAATTCGTGATTAAAGTGGCCAGTACGAAAAACGCCAATTTCATATTTAAGGACCTAATATATATATGTTTTTGTTCATTTTACTACATATAATACTGCAAAATCCCACTTAACTGTAATAGTGCTACTAATTTAGATAATTTAGAGATCACAAAAATATTGAATGTGAATTCAATATTATTTTGAAATTACAACTTCGTTTGCATAGTATTCAAAATAAAACTGATTTAGGATATCCCAAAAGAACTCAAGAATCCGGAATACACAGTAGTCTACTTAGAAATCGTTTTTCTGCGTACAATTTTAGCCTTTACATTATTCGCCTACTCTCTTAAAACTTTTGACGTGTAGTCTACCCCCAAGACACTAATACTTGATCACTACTAGTACTCGAATCTTGAGTCACAAGATATTTGTCGCTAAAAGATAAGTATAAAATATCGTGAGCTTTTGCTTATGATATTTATAGGAAGCGTTAATTAAAAGTTATGAAGGTAAAAAAAAAATTTTTTTATACTTCTAAGGTGGGTATGCTTGTGTGCCACCATAGAAACTTGCTTGCCATCGTAAGCAGTCACCGAAGCCTATAGCCCCTAGCAATAACAGGAATATCCCTAACGAGTTGCCAAACCTGTTATCGATGAGGACTTATTGTGCTAGCAGCATTACAACTAGGACAGCGTATCCCGGTGGAGCACTGGCAACCTTACTTACCGCAGAAACACAATACTTCATCAGTGTTATTTGACAGCGGTCTTCTGTAAGGTTACCTTACTACTGTGGACGCCCGATTGGCTCTAATATTAACGGGAAAACCCACGGGAGATCCCAATTCGCCCCACCTCTCAAACTATAACTAAAAATACAACATACATGCTCATAGCTTTTATTTTACGAAAATTAGATTTCGACCATGTTACATTGCCAATACTTCTCAGTAATAGTAGGGAGCGCCGCAGCCGCAGCCGCATCTGCCAGTAATAGAGACGGCGCCAGTGGCCGCCACGTCACCGCCGAAGCTGACGGCGCCGATGACGGGCACTTGTCCGGCGACCAAGGTGCTACCTCCTACAGCCATATCACCGACGACGTTCACGTTGCCCACACCCTCACCGCCGTAAGCGGCAACACCGCGAGCGATGGTTCCGTAGCCAAGAGCACCGTCGTAAGCACCGTAGCCAAGGGCACCGTTGTAGGCACCGTACCCGAGAGCGCCATTCCAGCCTCCGCAGCCGAGAGCGCCGTCAGCGATGGCCGCGCCGTAGCCCAGACCAGCGTAGCCCAGTCCACCGCGCAGACCGCCGAGGCACTGACCGAACACGTTCTAAAGCGGAGGAAATTAAATAAGTATAGTAATAAAACTTCAAACTAATTTGTTTAAAATGTAACATGCAATAGATATAAGGAAGAGCGGAATCTCCTATTACAAGCACACCCTTGCTTAAAAGGAGACTTCCGACACTAAAATGTTAACCAATAATGTTACTGAATAATTTTTTTTTTATTATATTATTATTATGATATCTCTCTTAAATTCACGGAGCCTGGTAAGGTCCGGTCCTTTATCTAGGCTTGTGTGGGGATATATATCCAACACGTAGAGGCCCGTTCGAGAATTTTAATATTAGGTAAGGGATACACGTGGCGAGTATCATCCCCGGAATGCATAGTGATGCACCCGGGGATGATCCTCGCCGAGTGCTGAGACTATTTCATGGGGATGGAAAACTTAAATTGGCCTATTGTGGTGGACTGTTCATGGATTGGGATACTGGGCTATGAGATGAGACTACGGACGTCTGCCATGCAATATGTCTCAATATTGGATAAAATTTGGCAGATGGTGACTTTGTATGTATAGATGAATTACTTTTCCTGATAGGTACATCACTGCCATCCCTGGTAATGCAACTTGGTGTTGTAGAAGGAATAAAAAATTTTTTACAGTACCCGGTTTTGTATGAAGAATAGTTTTTCCTTGCACAGTACCGGTAATGTAACTGGTTATGTACGAAGAATATTTTTTCCTTGTACATTGCCGGTAATGTAACTTGGTAATGTACAAGGAACAAGCGGACTTGCCACCTGCTTGATGGGCCCCTCTTAAGTGCGGCGCATAAGATGCCGCTGAGGGGCAACATGGGCGTATATTATTATTATTATTATAATAAAAGGACTTTTTAAATTTAAAACTATTTTTGATGTTCAAGTTGGATATTCATAATCAAGGCTTTTAAAATAAATTTCTTAAACTTTGCGTAGCTCACCTATAATAGGTACTTTTTGATACTAGTAAGAAAATAAATGGTTATGAGTTTCTCACCTGTACCAAGCAAGCTTGGACGCAGAGCAACAGGACGGCGAAGGAGTTCATGGTTGTTGTTTGTTAGTGTTCAACGGAGAGCTGAATGACATCATTCAGCTAATGGCTACATTATATACTGTCCTCGTGATGTGATAAGGACATGGAGTTACGAAAAAATAGACAGACGTGACAGTTTGATTTATGCTTCACATTCTATCACATATACCTACAAATCTAATAATTTATTGTATTTCAAAACATGTAAATAAAGTGTAACACAATTAGAAAATGCCGATAACGTGATCAGTATAAAGCCTGCGACTATTCCAAGAAACATTATTAGTTCACCAGCAACTGAATACTACAATGGCAGCCAAAGCTATTCTCATCCTCTGCGCCCAGGCGCTCCTGGCTCAGGTATGTCTAGTTTTTTTCCGCAATTTACAAATAATATACTTATTTTGATGCTTTTCTAAGATACAACAAGCACTAACCAGTATTAATATTTTGTCAGTTCACCTTCGGCCTGTGCCTCGGGCGCATAGCTGCCCCCTACGGTGTAGCTGGCTGTGGATGCAACGGTCTGGCCACAGGCCTCGGCTACGATGGTCTCATCGCCGGTGCTCCTTACGGCACCTACGGCCTCGGGTGCGGCGCAGTAGCCCCTCTCGTGGGAGTAGCCCCCGCCAGTGGTGGCGCTCTGCCCACCGCTAGCGCCTCCCCCATTCCCCCCAGAGGTATCGCCATCAACTCTGAGAACGCTATTGAAGGTATCCTGGCTGTAGGAGGAAACCTGCCTTTCGTGAGCGCCGTGGCTCTGGAGGGTATTCTGCCCACCGCTGGTGCTGGTACTGTGTCTTACGGCTGCGGAGATGGTGCACTTGGTATCGTAGACGCTGGAGTCGCGCCCGCCCTTGGTCTGGCTGACGGACTCGCCTACGGCGCTGGTCTGGCTGGTCCCTACAGAGGTCTCGCTGGCTCCGCCTTCGGTCTCGGAGCTCCCGCCCTCGGTCTCGCTGGTTACGGACGCGGATGCGGCTGCGGTGCTATCTACTGAGAAGTTACTTTACACTCTTCTAACGACATACAATAAATTCAGATACAGCAATAACGTAATATTTTATTTGATATCGAAAGTACCTACTCCCCACGTATGCGGAAATTTTAATATATTTTTTAACAACATCAATATTCGATCGTGACTCAGTGCTGTCTCGAGAAGTTCACGTATTAACTACTAGAGTTCTTCAAGAAGGGTTTACTGAATTTTTGCATAAATCGTGTCGCATGTACCACTTCAAATTAATTTAAATATTTAAGCTTACCATTCGTAGTTTACTTTTATGATAAAGAAAGCAGCCTAATACGAAGATAACCCCTTACGTTGTTACACTTTTCTTCGAAACTTCTCTTTTTTATACCATCTGTGAACCCAGCTACGGGAATATCAAACCGCTATGGCAAAATCAGCGGACGGGTCTACGGATTCCAGAATTGAGACTATGATAATTTTATTACCTTTATGTATATAACAGAAAAACTGACTGAATACCATATCAACGCACGGCATAAACTGCAGCGGTATGTAGCGACCTCACCGCTACATAAACTAACGTTAGAAATCTACTAACTAACAGTACAACATTCAACGGATGACAACTCCATAGTATACATATGTCACAATCCTGCCACGCGCTAGCGAAATTTTCTACGCAATTCAACATATATACAAGTTTCTGACTAGAACAGTCGGAGCCTTGTTCCCCAGACACAACACCCGCCTGGCTGGAAGATCTTCCCCTTTCGGTGGCTGAGCATGATCACCTCGCTCGCCCCACAGGTGTAATATTTGAACATCAAGCGTAAGGGTATTAAAAAAAAAATTTTTAGCTCATGTATTAAGAAATAAAACAATATTTTTATTTTTATCTTTTTCTTTAGAGACTTTAAATTTGTATAATAGGGACCTTTTAAGTCGTAGGTATCGACTAAGGAAGGGTTTTTGTAAGTTCCATCACTAAGGGGGTAAAATATGGGATGTTTGTATGAAAATCTGTATTTTTTAAAGTTATATTCATGAAATAGGTACGTACTTATATTATAAGCCGCGGGCAAAAGCTATCATTTATTTATAGTACATGTTGACTTATTTACTTTATCACGCGTGCGAAGCCGCGGGCAAAAGCTAATATTATTTTAAAATTTAAATTAATATATGACTTCCATTTGATAGTATCCAACATCAGCTTATCGCTCATAGTAATGAGTATGGAAAATAGGCCAAGTGCGTTGTGGACTCGGATATCGAGAATTCTATACACGAAAAAGGTTAAATGAAAATTTGGTCCTTCGGTCACTCGACGTGGCTCTAACGCTCTTTTATTTAGAAAATATACTAATACAAACTCTAAGAACATTTGAAGCGTTGTTAAATAAATAATAAATAAATAATAATGTTTGGACATTATCACACAGCGCCATCTGGCCCCAAACTAAGCAAAGCTTGTACTATGGGAACCAGCAGCTGATATAATACTTATATACTTTTTGTTTGTAAATACATACTTATAATACATACCAAACACCCAGACGCAAGGCAAACATATTTGTCACATAAATGTTTGCCCCGGCGGGTATCGAACCCGCGACCTCTAGCGTAGCAGTCAGGTGTACTAACCACTAGACCAGCGGTCTCGTCGTGTTAAGATCGAGCAAAACAATTGAAATGTGCCGATTATGATTTTGGCCGACATGCCGATAGCCGACTAATCGGCCGACTAGTTAGCCATGCCAATCACGTTTCTGGGATTTCAGAGATGCTTTGCTTACAGCTGATTTGTGCGCAAGTCGCAATGGCCGCCTGCAAACGTGTCGTTACTAGTTTTATTTACCTGTGCATTAGTTCCTTTATTCAAATAAGGTAGCAAACAAGGATACAGCTCGTCAGATGGTAAGTGGTTACCATGGCCTATGGACTTTTGCAACACCACATGTATCTATCACACTCACATTGCGAACCCTGCAAAAATATCTTCACACCATTCTTGAAGTACCCATGCTGTACTCCTTTGGAAAAGCGAGGATTTCATTCCGCCATTTTTGTTGTGCGCGGGAGGAAACTCCTTTGGAACCGCGTATTGCGAGACCACTTCGCTTCCAATGTGTGAGGTTGAATTTCCTGCCGATGGCGAGAGGTGCGATGATAGAATATTGCCGTTGGCAATTTGCCATAATGTGTGGCGAGCCGAATGCGACTCAACCAAATGTTCAACCTCAGACGATTCCCCCCAGAAGCCGGATAGTCGGCGTTCTTTGCCGACTAGTCGGAACATCTCTAGTAATTATCCCATTCTCGCCTTCTGTCCGAGACGTCATCTTCCAGTTGTTTTAATTATTATTTTTGTAGTCCCAAAAGCCCCTCGACTCATATATATTTTATTATACCGGCAGCCCAGAATATTTCCTTAAAGTGGTACGAATGAAAGTAAATAATTATACATGCTCATAATTTTTATTTCTCAAATATCAGATTTCGATCATGTTACGTTGCCAATACTTCTCAGTAATAGTAAGGAGCGCCGCAGCCGCAGCCGCATCTGCCAGTAATAGAGACGGCGCCAGTGGCCACCACGTCACCGCCGAAGTTGACGGCGCCGACGATGGGCACTTGTCCGGCGACCAGGGTGCTACCTCCTACAGCCATCTCACCGGCGACGTTCACATTGCCCAGACCCTCACCGCCGTAAGCGGCGACAGCGGGAGCGATGGCTCCGCAGCCGAGAGCACCATTGTAAGCCCCGTAGCCAAGGGCACCGTTGTAGGCACCGTAGCCGAGAGCGCCATTCAAGCCTCCACAGCCGAGAGCGCCGTCAGCGATGGCCGCGCCGTAGCCCAGACCAGCGTAGCCCAGTCCACCGCGCAGACCGCTGAGGTACTGTCCGAACACGTTCTAAAGCGGAGGAGATTAAATAAAAATTAAGTTAAAGAAGAACTTTTGAAATTTAAAGTCATCATTGATGTTAAAGTTGGATATTCATAATGAAGGCTATTTAAATAAATATCTTAAAACTTTGCAGAGCTCACCGATAATAGGCTTCACTATTTTGATGCAAGTAAGAAAAATAAAATAAATGGTATAACTATAAAGACAAATAACTTAAGTTTCTCACCTGTACCAAGCAAGCTTGGACGCAGAGCAACAGGACGGCGAAGGAGTTCATGGTTGTTGTTTGTTAGTGTTCAACGGAGAGCTGAATGATGTTTGGGAGCACTTGAGGGTGTATTTTATAGTTCATTCCTATAACGATAAGCATGGTTATATTTCAAAATTCGTTACAAACGTGTCATAAATGTCACATGATAATAAAAAGAAACATTAATTAGTTCACATTTCAAAATATATGTCACGCAGCTATTGGGTCACATGTTAACGCCGATAATAACTGCAACTATAAAAGGGCCATCTTTATCATCAAACCACATTCGTTTATCCGCAACTGAATACTACAATGGCAGCCAAAGCTATCCTCATCCTCTGCGCCCAAGCTCTCCTGGCTCAGGTATGTCACTCTCTAAACATTTATAAATTAATTATTTAATTTCAATATTCTTACAACACTTATGAACAAATTATATTTTTGTTCCAGTTCGCCTTCAGCCAGTACCTTGGAGGTATCGCTGCCCCCTACGGCCTAGCCCGCGGTGGCTGTGGATGCAACGGTCTGGCCACAGGCCTCGGCTACGATGGTCTCATCGCCGGTGCTCCTTACGGCGCCTACGGCCTCGGGTGCGGCGCAGTGGCTCCCCTCGTGGGAGTAGCCCCCGCCAGTGGTGGCGCTCTGCCCACCGCCAGCGCCTCCCCCATCCCCCCCAGTGGTATCGTCATTAACTCAGAGAACGGTATTGAAGGTATCCTGGCTGTAGGAGGAAACCTACCTTTCGTGAGCGCCGTGGCTCTGGAGGGTCGTCTGCCCACCGCTGGGGCTGGTACTGTCTCTTACAGCTGCGGAGATGGTGCACTTGGCATCGTAGACGCTGGAGTCGCGCCCGCCCTTGGTCTGGCTGACGGACTCGCCTACGGCGCCGGTCTGGCTGGTCCCTACAGAGGTCTCGCTGGCTCCGCCTTCGGTCTCGGAGCTCCCGCCCTCGGTCTCGCTGGCTACGGACGCGGATGCGGCTGCGGTGCTATCTACTGAGAACTTACTTCATATTCCCCGGACTACAAACAATAAATTTTGATGCAAGCAATTTAATTTATTAATTTTATTTTTATGCCAACTTATTTCATGCATATGTTGCAGACATGCAATGGCATGGGTCAAATTTTATCTTATCTCCTGCATAATATATCACGTCCATTGAGCGCCTAGTTATACAGGGCAAAGTAGAAGGTACCAAAGGACGCGGAAAAACTCCTATGCGATGGACCTATCAGCCGAAATCAGCGGTTGGTGGTTGGTCCATTGCATTCAAGCATGGCGGAGAATAGAGATGATAATTGAAATAAGATTCGTACTCGTACTTTAGTTTGTGACGCATACATTCAAAAACTAATGGACTGATTTTAAAAAATCTTTCACCAACATAATACCTTATTTATCAAAATCAAAACTCATTTATTCAGTTTAGGCCCTAATAAGGCACTTATGAAGGTCTAATCTGCCACCGGTTCGGAAAACAAAAGCCAACTGAGAAGAATCGGCAAGAAACTCAGTGTTCTGTCTTTTTTTCATGTAACAATCATGATATAACAACGTATTATTTTTTTTTTATACAAATTTCAGAATGACAGCTACCAAGTTGGTTTTGTCACTGCTTTCATGAAATAGAAGAATGAACAAGTCTAATGAAACACCAGTTTTCCACAAGTTACGTTCAGTTTTTGCTCAAATCCAGTTTTGAAAGTGCCGTAAAAATAGGCTATAACATTAAAAACTTAATAGTTACATCATTATGCTAAGGTATAAAATCGCTGTTTATATCACCGTGTGAAACGTTGCCTGCTATTCTAGCGATGCACGTTCGAATCTCACCAGTCTGTACCAATGAGTTTTTCTCACTTAAGTACAGTGACTAGTCACACCACGAGGTTAACGATGAATGATGACATTGTGAGGAAATCTGCATACGTCTGAGAAGAAATTTAAGGACATATGTAGGATTTTTTTTTTATTCCACTAAGGTGGCACACAAGCAGACGGCCCACCTGATGGTAAGCAGTCACCGTAGCCTATAGCCGCTAGCAATAAGCTACGGCCAGGGTAACGGATTGCCAAACATGTTGTTGATGAGGACTCACTGTGCTAGCAGCATTACTACTAGCCCAGCTTATCCTCGTGGAGCACTGGCAACCTTACTTACCGCAGAAACACAACACTACATCAAGTAGTGTTATTTCACTACGGTCTTCTGTAAGGTGGAGGTACAGTACCCAGTCGGGCGGCTCCAATTTAATGGGAAAACCCACAGGAAATCCCAAATCGCCCTACCACTGTACTTAAGCTTAAAAAAACTCATTGCTACAGGCCGGGATTCGAACCTGGGCCCATCAGATGATAGGCCGTTGCTTCAACCACTAGCCCACCACGGCTTTAAGGTAGTGTCTAAGAGACGGCGACGGATTCACCATTCGTGACGTTGGCACGTAATTGTCTGCGGTGAAGAGAGAGTGTTTGTACATATCTGCCTACCCCTTCGGAGACCCTGATTATCCCCGTGAAGATAAAGAGAAGATAGTTTGCTGCGAAACTGTAGTTAGTGAACTACTGATTTCACTTTAAATGGCAAAGTAGACTAGTGCATTGCAACAAAAGACTACGATTCAAGGTCCTGCTTCGAACCGCATCTGTTTCAATAGCAAGACGGCTGGCTCATCTGGCCTATATTAGTAATAAGAAACATGTATTTTTAACATTCTTCAATGTAGCACAAAGCATGCTATAGTTAGAAATATCGTACATATTGTATCTAGCTATTCATGTTTCCTTGGCTCACTCTTGCCTTGAACTATTGCAGATTAAGTTCGGACTGGAAATGCCAAAAGCTATCTTAATTACGAGCATACCAGTGCTGTGAGAAATTCCAAATGCAAAATATCTTAACATTTCTCTTATAGAGGTCCATGTTCTCTCAACAAACGACGGGGAGCCTAAACGGCTGCGCAAGGAAGTTTCTTTGAAGCAGCCCAGTTTGAGACCAATGCTGGTACAATGCCTAAGGATGAACTCGCCGTCAACTGTGAAACCACAAAATTTTGATAGAAAGTAGTTTTAGGAAGAAAACATGATATATGACTTTTGCAACATGCGTGAATTAAGGAAGGTCCAAAATAAATTATATTTAAGTGCTTGCATCAGAATTTATTGTATGTATTCCAGGAAGGTTAATGTAACTTCTCAGTAGATAGCACCGCAGCCGCATCCACGTCCGTAACCAGCGAGACCGAGGGCGGGAGCTGCGAGACCGAAGGCGGAGCCAGCGAGACCTCTGTAGGGACCAGCCAGTCCGGCGCCGTAGGCGATTCCGTCAGCCAGACCAATGGCGGGCGCGACTCCAGCGTCTACGATGCCAAGTGCACCATCTCCGCAGCTGTAAGAGACAGTACCAGCCCCAGCGGTGGGCAGACGACCCTCCAGAGCCACGGCGCTCACGAAAGGCAGGTTTCCTCCTACAGCGAGGATACCTTCAATTCCGTTCTCTGAGTTAATGACGATACCACTGGGGGGGATGGGGGAGGCGCTGGCGGTGGGCAGAGCGCCACCACTGGCGGGGGCTACTCCCACGAGGGGAGCCACTGCGCCGCACCCGAGGCCGTAGGCGCCGTAAGGTGCACCGGCGATGATACCATCGTAGCCGAGGCCTGTGGCCAGACCGTTGCATCCACAGCCAGCTACACCGTAGGGGGCAGCGATGCGCCCGAGGTACTGGCCGAAGGTGAACTGACAATATATTAATACTGGTTAGTGCTTGTTGACTATCTTTAAAAAGCATCAAAATAAGTATAATATTTGTACACTGCGGCAAAACAAACTAGGCATACCTGAGCCAGGAGCGCCTGGGCGCAGAGGATGAGGATAGCTTTGGCTGCCATTGTGGTATTCAGTTGCTGGTGAACGAATGATGTTTGATGGTAAAGGTGGTCGTTTTATAGTTGCAGTTGTTATCAGCGTTAAGATGTGACCCAATAGCTGCGTGACATATATTATTTTAAAATGTGACCTAATTAATATTTTTTAACTATCATGTGAAACTTACGACACGTTCGTAACGGATTTCGAAATCTTACCATGCTTATCGTTATAGGAATTAACTATAAAATAGACCCTCATGAGCTCCCGAACATCATTCAGCTCTCCGTTGAACACTAACAAACAACAACCATGAACTCCTTCGCCGTCCTGTTGCTCTGCGTCCAAGCTTGCTTGGTACAGGTGAGAAACTTAAGTTATTTGTCTTCATAGTTATACCATTTATTTTATTTTTCTTACTAGCATCAAAATATTGAAGCCTATTATCGGTGAGCTCTGCAAAGTTTTATGATATTTATTTAAATAGCCTTGCTTATGAATATCCAACATGAACATCAAAGATGATTTTAAAATTTCAAAAGTATTATTTATTTAATTTCCTCCGCTTTAGAACGTGTTCGGTCAGTACCTCGGCGGTCTGCGCGGTGGACTGGGCTACGCTGGTCTGGGCTACGGCGCGGCCATCGCTGACGGCGCTCTCGGCTGTGGAGGCTGTAATGGCGCTCTCGGCTACGGTGCCTACAACGGTGCCCTTGGCTACGGTGCTTACGACGGTGCTCTTGGCTACGGAACCATCGCTCGCGGTGTTGCCGCTTACGGCGGTGAGGGTTTGGGGAACGTGAACGTCGTCGGTGATATGGCTGTAGGAGGTAGCACCCTGGTCGCCGGACAAGTGCCCATCATCGGCGCCGTCAGCTTCGGCGGTGACGTGCCGGCCCTTGGCGCCGTCTCTATTACTGGCAGATGCGGCTGCGGCTGCGGCGCTCCCTACTATTACTGAGAAGTATTGGCAACGTAACCATGGTCTTAATCGATGTTTGAGAAATAAAAGTCATGAACATGTATTTCTTAGTTTACTTTATTTTATATTGTCCCCGCGACTTCGCCCGCGTATCAATATAACATATAGGCTTTGTTACATGTTGGTAATGTAGCTTTCTAACGGCAGAAGAATTTTTGAAATCGAGCCAGTAGTTTCGGAGCCTATTTAATACAAACACACAAACGAACAATCGAAATATCTTTCCTGTTTATATTTTTATGTAGATTACATACTGGAGAATTCCTAGGTTGATGGTACACCGAAATAACCGTGTGTTACATACCGATTGCCGAATTGTTCATAAATATTTAGTGTTCCGTCGTATCGTTCGGCGTCCCACAGGGCTCTATACTGGGACCGCTACTGTTACTCATTTATATGAATTCTATTCACGAAGTTTCACTACACGGACACATATCACTTTACGCAGATGACACTTGCCTTTTTTATTTTGGAACTTCTTTACCAGACATGAAGCATCAAGCTCAAGAAGACTTAAATAAATTAATTCGATGGTTTCAGGACAACCTACTGACTATTAATGCGTCTAAAACTAGCTACATGATTTTCAAACCCAAAAACAAAAAAATCCCACCGCATAGCCCCCCCAAAATTGAGAAGGAAGAAGTACAACAAAAACACTCAGAGAAATATCTGGGGCTACGACTAGATAACCAGCTATATTAGAAAAGTCATATAGATCATCTTCGTTCCAAGCTGTCTTCTTTAATGGGTTCACTACGTGTATAGTCCGATGCCTTCCATATCGCGTACGCCAAACCATATATAACTCCCTTGTAAAACCACATATTATGTACCTAATTGAAATTTGGGGTAGCGCTACGAAAACTAACCTCAGGGACCTGCAAATTGCCCAAAATAAAATTATCAAATTGTTATTTCATTACGATTATCGAACACCTACAGTTAAAATATACAAAGAAACAAAATACATGAACATAAAACAACTTTACACTTATCATACATGTATACTTATTCGGAAAATTTTAAATAAATCCCTGAAAACAGATATTACATTAACAACAATACATCACATGCATAATAAAAGCAGTCGCCGTAAAGACCATATCATTCTTCCGCGAGCAAGAACTACCCATGGCAAGCGAACAATTATTTTTGAAGGAGTCCAAATCTATAACAAGCTGTCCAAAGAGATAAAGAATGCAAGCTCATTTCGAATTTTCAAAAACAAACTAAAAAAACACGTACTCAATGACATCACATTACTACACCAGTAAAGTTTACGCTCTGCAATGTCATTTACTCTTTGCCGCGCAACTGCATTCTCATATACCGGCAGTCGCATGACCGGAGTCGACTTATGGACTATTACCCGCAGAAGAACTTATAAAACAATATTTGCCCACATAATATGATCACCTACCCTCATATAAAATTGGTACAGTTTGTAATATATTTAAGTATAGATTTAACAGCCATTTGTAATTAACAACTTGCTTCCTGAACCAGTAGTTTGTAAATTAAATACCTCCTCATTACTGTGTTATACTTATAAGTTACCTTATTTCAATGCCGGAGCACTTAATACTTATTAAGCAAACTTGTTTTCTCATATAAGTGAAATTGTAATTTCTTGATGAGAAATAAATATTCTTTAACCCGAATATTTACAAAATTATATAAAATAATAATATGTTGAAATAACCTAAACAAAGCGTCTAACAGTTTTGGCGACATAATACTTCCTACTAATATTATAAACTAGCTGTGCCAGCGACTTCGTACGCGTGGATTGAATTTTTTTCATGGGTTTAATGTATTTTGCGCGGAACCCTAATTTTTTTTCAAAGTCACCGAGTGACGCCTGATAGCATAAGTTATCTACCAGTGAAAGTTCTGTTTAAATCTGTCCAACCATTCGGATTTTGTTCGCAATTTAGGTCAAACTCTTTTTTTGCTGTGCGGAACCCTAATTAATTTCAAAAAATCAGCTACATGCATTGAACAAATTGGTTCCGCCGTTCGGTAAATGTTCACAATTTCGTCGTTTTATTTTTGTTGCGCGGAACCCTAAATTTTTGTTCAAAATAAATGTAGCCTAAGTAACGACTTATAGCATCAGCTACCTTCCAGTAAATGTCATGTTCATGTCAGTCCTGCCGTTCAGATTTTAATCATACTTGCATGGTTTTTTTATTTGTCGCGCGGAACCCTATTAGTTTTCCAAAATAAATTAATCCTAAGTTACCGCTTTATAGCACCAGCTACCTGCCAGTGAACCAATCGGTCCCTCCGTTCGGTTATCGTTTACAATTTCATGGGTTTATTTGTTTATTGCGCGGAACACTAATTATTTTTCGAAAATAAATGTACCCTAAGCAACGTCTTATAGCATGAGC
Organism: Falcaria lacertinaria; assembly: GCA_951449985.1. NCBI lineage: Eukaryota > Metazoa > Arthropoda > Insecta > Lepidoptera > Drepanidae > Falcaria > Falcaria lacertinaria. The sequence continues at coordinate 1,454,467 of OX602136.1, read as the reverse complement.
TACCTACCAGTAAAAGTCCTGTTCATATTGGTCCTGCCGTTCATATTTTGTTCATAATTTCATGAGTTTTTTATTTGATGCGTGGAATCCTAATTATTTACCCAAAATAAAAGTTGCTCAAGTTATGCCCAGTAAAATCAGCTATCTGCTCGTGAAAGTCCCTTGCAAATCGGTTTAGCTGTTTCGGAGTTACAGTTAAGTACACATTTTGACTTTTATCCCCTATCCCAGGGGAAACGTGTTGAATTTCGGGATAAAAAGTATCCAATGTTATAGTAGTATCACTCATATCGTACCCAGTTTCATTTCAATCTGCTCAGTAGTTCAGTGTGCGGCCTAGAAACAGACAACAAAAATAAAAATAAAACAGATTTGCGTTCAGTATCGAATATAGAGTCCCCACCAAAAAAAATATATATGTACAGAATTGGACCTATTACAGTTTTATTATAAGTATAGATGTCAAAGTTTGTAGATTCTGTGGATGGATGGATGTTTGTTACTCTTTCACGCAAAACTACTCAACGGATTTGGTTGAAATTTGGAGCACAGATAATTTTTAAGTTGGATTAACACAAAGGATAGTTTTTATCCCGGGAAATGTTTTTATCCCAAATTTTAGGTTCCTCTGGGATTCTAAGCTCAACGCAGACGTAGTCGCGGGCAGAAGCTAGTAAATATAGTTCCTCTTGTATGTTGCCATACTGGGTCCTGGGAGTGGAGGCAGACCGCAGCAGATCTTTATGTAATGGTGGTTGTAAATTCAAACTTTTATGTGTTTTATTGGTTTTGTTTCTGGTCGGTTCGTTCTGTTCGTTCAATGAGTAACCGTCACGTGAGCCTATATTCTGCTAGCACAGTGAGTCCTCATCAACAAAATGTTTGGCAACCCGTTAGTGATACCCCTGGTATTTCTAGCGGCTATAGGCTACGGTGACTGCTTACCATCAGGTGGGCCGTAAGCTTGTGTGCCACCATAGTGGTATAAAAAAATATATTGAGAAATTGGCTAAGTGCGAGTTGGACCCGCACACCGAGGGATCCGTACTAAAAAACTGCAAACTTGTGTGGACCTCTTAGTGTATCTCACACACCGTTGGTCACTTACCATTGACAGTCAAGGGGAGGCATTGGCAGTGAGCCTAGATGTAGCGAACGCGTTCGATCGGGTCTGGCACCGTGGTCTTGTCGCGAAGTTACCATCGTACGGGCTTCCCGAGGGATTATGCAAACGGGTTGCCAGTTTTCTGTCCAGCAGATGCATAAGAGCCGTCGTTAATGGAAGTTGCTCTGATAGCATGGACATGCATGCTGGCGTCCCGCAAGGCTCTGTGCTATCCCCGACGCTGTTCCTAATGCATATCAATGATATGCTGTCTATTATTGGCATTAATTACTATGCTGATGACAGTACCGGGGATGCTCATTAAACAGGCCGTGCAAACTTTCCTGGTACCGTGGTAGAGGAAAGCCGTGTGTGACTTGTATCCGAAATCGAAAGTAAACTAAGTTGTGTCTACGAATCGGGTCGACTTAACCTAGTCCACTTCAATCCCACTGCATGGTGTACTTCCTTCGTCCTTCAAAAAAACACCATAATATTAGGTCCTTACATATGAAATTGGCGTTTTGTATGGGAGGAACAAAAAGTCGAATATTTTTTAATATAATATATTTAATTAATCAAAGTATGAACCATTATTTTCTATGCACTTTTGCCATCTCATAGGTAGTTCATTGATCCCTTTACTAAAAAAACCAGTCGGACGGGAATCAATAAAATCTTTGAAGGCGATTTGGACTGCCCCATCGGAGTTGAATTTTTTCCCTTGCAAGAAGTTATCCAAATTTCGAAAAAAATGGTAATCTGTTGGAGCAAGGTCCGGGGAGTACGGAGGATGTCTTAGACTTTCCAATTGAAGCTCTTCTAATTTAGTAGCCGTCTGTAGCGCAGTGTGTGGTCTAGCGTTGTCGTGAAGCAGCAGTGGCGTGGAGCGATTGACCAGCCTAGGTTGTTTAGCCGCTAGCTTTTCCATCATGGTTTGCAATTCCTGACAATAGACATCAGCCGTAATAGTCTGGCCAGATTTGAAAAAACTGTAATGAACAATACCGGCACTAGTCCACCAAACGCTTACAAGTAACTTTTTTGGGGTTAATTTTCGCTTGGGGCAGGATTTGGCTGGCTGGCCAGGATCTAACCATTGCGCTGAGCGCTTCCGATTATCGTAAAGAACCCATTTTTCATCACAGGTAATGATTCGGTTTAAAATACCTTCATTATTGTGCCGGTTTAGTAATGTAACGCAGCAGTCGACGCGCGTTTGCCGGTTTGTTTCAGTCAATTCGTGAGGTACCCACCTTTCAAGCTTTTTAATCTTCCCAATTTGCTTCAAGTGAATTAAAACAGTTTTATCACTAACATTGCAGCCTGCAGCTAACTCGGACGTGGTTTGCGATGGATCCGCTTCCACAATAGCCTTCAACTCTTCATTATCAACTTGAGTCTCAGGCCGTCCACGGGGCTTGTTCTGCAGGTCGAAATTTCCAGAACGAAAACGTTGGAACCAAAAACGAACTGTGTTTTCTTTTGCAACACGACCGCCATACACATCATTCACCCTTCGAGTTGTTTCCGCAGCACTAGTGCCACGGCGGAACTCGTACTCGTAAATAATGCGATATTTAAGGTTTTCCATTTTGTAAAATGAGTGACGCAAACAGAAAAAAACAGAAGAAAAAAAACAAATGAATGACGATCATCGAAGCACAAATACATGAGTCTATAGCTGTACAAATTTGAATTTGGAATTCCTTACCAAAGAGGAGAAATTCGTGATTAAAGTGGCCAGTACGAAAAACGCCAATTTCATATGTAAGGACCTAATATATATAATACTTTTAGGTATTCTTTCAAGCAAATTATAATATCCCAGCTATAATTTTTATAGTTAAATATCAGCTTGCAAGAAAAAAATAAGGTGAGATACTTTTTGATAAAAGAAAAACTGTATATGATTATGCATTGAATTTATTGTTTGTAGTCCGGGGAGTATGAAGTAACGTCTCAGTAGATAGCACCGCAGCCGCATCCGCGTCCGTAGCCAGCGAGACCGAGGGCGGGAGCTCCGAGACCGAAGGCGGAGCCAGCGAGACCTCTGTAGGGACCAGCCAGACCGGCGCCGTAGGCGAGTCCGTCAGCCAGACCAAGGGCGGGCGCGACTCCAGCGTCTACGATGCCAAGTGCACCATCACCGCAGCCGTACGAGACAATACCAGCTCCAGCGGTGGGCAGAACACCCTCCAGAGCAACGGCGCTCACGAAAGGCAAGTTTCCTCCTACGGCCAGGATACCTTCAATACCGTTCTCTGAGTTAATGACGATACCACTGGGGGGGATGGGGGAGGCGCTGGCGGTGGGCAGAGCGCCACCACTGGCGGGGGCTACTCCCACTAGGGGAGCCACTGCGCCGCACCCGAGGCCGTAGGCGCCGTAAGGAGCACCGGCGATGATACCATCGTAGCCCAGGCCTGTGGCCAGACCGTTGCATCCACAGCCAGCTACACCGTAGGGCGCAGCGATGCGCCCGAGGCACAGGCCGAAGGCGAACTGACAAAATATTAATACTGGTAAGTGCTTGTTGTATCTTTGAAAGAGCAGGAAAATAAGTATATTATTTGTACACTGCGGGAAAAAAAACTGGACATACCTGAGCCAGGAGAGCCTGGGCGCAGAGGATGAGGATAGCTTTGGCTGCCATTGCAGTATTCAGTTGCTGGTGAACGAATGTTTTCTGATGGAAAAACTACTGGTTTTATACTTGCTTTTTTATCAGCTCTTCTGAAGCAATACTTACTATATAGCTTTGGACATGTGATAATTCGGTTTTTGTAATGAAATACATTTTATTTCGTCCATGTCACGTGTTCCTGATGTTTCAAAATCCCTTCGTCCTTATCACACCATGAGTGCAGTATATAATGGTTACAGCAGCTCTCGAACATCATTCAGCTCTCCGTTGAACACTAACAAACAACAACCATGAACTCCTTCGCCGTCCTGTTGCTCTGCGTCCAAGCTTGCTTGGTACAGGTGAGGAGATTAGCCACTTTTTAGTAATTTTAATTCTATTACTATCGGTCATTGAACCCGCAATAACCAGCTTATTGACTACTTAACAAACATTTTAGCATTTAGCACTTTATCAGAAAGACATAGATTCAATCTTTGGGAAAACGTGAATCTGGTACATTTCATTGCGCTCGCTCTATACTTAATTCCTGAATCATTTATTAGATCCTAACTGGGGACAAGGTATCAAAATTGTACGCAGCCTTGCTTTGCATTGAATAGAACTTAATATCACTCACACACAGATTATATTAATTAATAACTACATATAATATAATGTATCCTGAAGCATATCAGTTCACTTATTGGTCACTCATTGTGCAAGCACACCTTCACGCTTACTGAGACTATTTCTTAACATTCCAGTCTGTGTTCGGTCAGTGCCTCGGCGGTGTGCGCGGGTACGGTGGTCTGGGCTACGGCGCGGGACTCGCCGGCGCGGCCATCGCTGACGGCGCTCTCGGCTGCGGAGGCTGGAATAGCGCTCTAGGCTATGGTGCTCTCGGCTATGGAGCCTACAACGGTGCTCTCGGTTACGGAGCCATCGCTCCCGCTGTCGCCGCTTACGGCGGTGAGGGTTTTGGCAACGTGAACGTCGTCGGTGATATGGCTGTAGGAGGTAGCACCCTGGTCGCCGGACAAGTGCCCATCATCGGTGCCGTCAGCTTCGGCGGTGACGTGGCGGCCGCTGGCGCCGTCTCTATTACCGGCAAATGCGGCTGCGGCTGCGGCGCTGCTCCCTACTACTACTGAGTAATATTATGATATATCCGGGCTTCATTCGTACATACCGACTGCAAATAAAAATAACAAGCAATTATTTTCGTTGTTTCTATTTCATGGTCACTTCCAGTGTTAGCAAACGCGCTGTAATTTTTAAATTCACTATTTTATAAATTTACAAAATTTGTCAACGCATTTTTTTTGTATATTCTGTTAGAGTTTGCCCGTCTGAACATATATTGCTATGGCACCAAAGATGTAGGACCTCTGTCCTTGTTTTTTTTTAGTTCAAATATCAGAATTTTCATACATTATGTTGAAAATAAGAATTCAATATAATCAAAACCAACGAAATGTCCTGTAATGTTTTGAATTTTGTAAGTTGGCAATGATAAATTGAATGATTAAGACAATTGCGAAGGAATAAATATAACTCCACCGGTCTTGCGAGTTTGATTACAATTGGAATGTGCTCTCCGCCAGGGTTTTACCTAAAGCGCGCTACGCACGTCCAGTATTAACTGTGCAGTTATAACTGACGCCCTTAGTGTCAAACAGAACTGATAACTGCACAGTTTTGCCTAAGCACGCTACACACGTTCAGTTTTAACTGCACAGTTTTGACTGTACAGTTCTATCTAAAATCGTGAGTTCAACTGCACAGTTGTCAACTTTTTTTTTTTTACACAACGCCACCAAACTAAGCAAAGCTTGTAATATGGGAACCAGCAGCTGATTTAATACTTAAATACTTTTTGTTTGTAAATACATACTTATAATACACACTAAACAACCAGACGCAGACGCTTTGCCTACACACCTTCAGTTTTAACTACACAGTTCGACTGTACAGTTAAAACTGAACGTGTGTAACGCTTTAGGAGTACAGTATGGTCTTTTTCAAGAAGGGTGTGAGGAGATTTCTGCAGGGATGTCACGCGGTTGATCAGCAGGCGGGCCGTATGCTTGTTTGCTACATTAGTGGTGTAAAAAAATTATGATTGCATCAGTAATCTTTTTTCTATCATAAAATTATTGTTTTATTTTTACTTCGGCAATATACCGGCAACCTTGTGCATCCGATAATTTCAAAGTCACTGCAAGGTCAAGCGTATGTAGCAATTATCTAATATAAAAAAAATCTCGTGTCGCAGTGTTTGTAACAAAACTCCGAAACAGCTTGCCCGATTTTTTGTGTGTATATTCGGTAGGTCTGAGACTAAGACGTACATTATTTTGACCTTAAGTGATAAGGGTCCATCCGTAAATTATGTACGACAAAAAAAATAGAAATTAATTATAAACACAACTACGTTAGCTAGTAATTATTACGTATGAAGGCTGATGGCGGTTTTTTAAAAGAGGAAACGCGGTTACCAGTGCTTTTTGTTGATTTCATCTACTAACCTCTGAAAAGGTCTGTATTTAGTTCTTTTTACATTTAGAATGTCTTTAATTTTCACTAGCTTCTGCCCGTAACTTCGTCCGCGTTGAGCTTAGAAACCCAGAAGAACGTAACATTTTTCCAGGATAAAAAGTACTCTATATGTTATCTTATCTTATTAGAAGGCTGAACGGGTCCAGGTTGCCCCAGAAGCACTTCGACCCTTGGGATCTTTTGTGCAGCCCTTAGCCATGATTGCTCTACTTACCTGCTGTGTCAAATACTCCCTGAATGAGTCTGCAGATTTTGCCAGCAGGGTAGAGCATGTATTCCTCTGGTTCCGGATATGCCGACCCCAGAATTTCCATTCGCTGCCGCGCGAGTGCGTCGCAGCAGCATAGCACGTGTTCCATGGTTTCCGTTGCTGTTTTGCAGCACCTGCATACCACGCTTCCAGATAGACCCATCTTGTAGAGATGATCATTTGTGCCATAGTGGCCTGTAAGAGCTCCTGTTAGTTGTCTTAGTTGACATCTGGTCAGGCTCATTAGTTTTCGGCTATTGCCCTCTTTCCATTTGCTTATAAACTGCTTAGAATGTCTCAGGCCCGTGGTCGTTGACCATTCTTTTTCGTGGCGTTCATTAGCATATTTGTGCAATGCACTTCTGTAGGCTCCAGTTGGTACGCCAATGAAGGGTTCTGGACCTATGAATTTTTCCATCGATCCTTCTTTAGCTAGGCCATCCGCAAGCTCATTGCCCTCTATCCCCTCATGCCCAGGGACCCAGACTAACCTAACCACGTTGTGCGCACCACATCTGTTAAGGAGGTGGGCACACTCCGCAGCCAGTGCAGAGTTTAGTACACAGGAGCTGAGTGCTTTGAGTGCGGCTTGACTGTCGCTGCAGATGTAGATATATTTATCCTTGATCCGCTTGTCCAATATTTCGTTTGCACAAGCAATTATTGCATAGGTTTCAGCCTGAAATATTGATGGTGTTGTTCCCATGCTGATGCTTTGGTGAAATCCTTCTGTGTACACACCGGCTCCAGTGCCATCTCTGGTCTTGGAACCATCTGTGTACCATATCATTTGTTCTTCCCTTGGTTTCCGTAGACCTCTTTCCCACTGTTGTCTGGTCGGAATATGGGTACTGAACCTTCTGTGAAACATGTGTCTAGTCAGGATTCTGTCACAACTCATGTTTCTTATATTGTCCAGCTCCTTGTTGGGTTAGCACCCACGCCTAGATCATACCAGACTAGCGTCTGGTATGATCTAGGTTGGGTTGAGTTGCATCCCATTGGCCGGTTAGTACCAGTCTGTAGATGGCATTCCTAGCCTCAGTCTCAATGACGATATGCAGTGGAGTAAGATTTAGAATTCTTTCCATTGCTACCGTCGGTGTAGTTTTGAATGCACCTGTGATGGCCATGCAGGCTGTTCTTTGCACTTTCAAAAGGGTGTCCCGAAATGTTTTTAATTTGGTCCTGGGCCACCACACAATGCTTCCGTATGTTAGTATCGGTCTTACCATCATTCGGTATATCCAATACATTATCTTGGGCTGAAGACCCCATGTTTTTCCGTATGCTGCCCTGCACATGTTCAGCACATTCAGTGCTTTACTGATGACGTGGTTAGCATGCGTATGCCATCTGAGTTGTTTGTCAAGTATCACTCCTAGATACTTGACCTCATTGGCCCAATTGATACTTTTTTTGTACATCTGTAGGTCCCTAAGGCCTGTAAGTATCTTCTTTTTTGTAAATAAAATTACATTCATTTTGCTCGGGTTAACTGATAGATGGTTTTCTGTGCACCAGTTCTCCACTATGTCAAGAGCTTCTTGCATCAATGTTGATACTGTATTTGGGAATTTGCCATTGACGAGTATTACAATGTCGTCCGCATATCCAACCGTATAGAACGGTCCTTTATTCGTTTTTAACATTAGTGAGTTGACCACAATGCTCCAGAGTGTTGGTGAAAGCACTCCTCCTTGCGGGCATCCTCTAGTGGTAGTGGCCGTGATTTGTTCTCCCATAAGAGTGGACATTATCACTCTGCCTTCTAGCATGTTCTTGATCCATCTAATGAGAGTGGGTTCAATACCATGCATTTGAGCTGCTTGCTCTATTGCTTTGAAAGTTGTGCGGTCAAATGCGCCCTCTATATGTTAATCCAGGTTATAAGCTATCTGCGTTCCAAATTGCATCCTAATCCGTTCAGTAGTTTTTGCGTGAGCGAGTTACAAACATATATCCATACTCATACTACATACATACATTTTGACGATTTAATGATCTGGCCACTTAAGGCCATAAAATTCGAACATTTCATGAAATCCTCGGGCATTTCATGAAGTGATCAAATCTACGATTTAGCCACGACATCTAGACACGCGGTAGCGTGTCAAGCCAAATTCAAGCTAGGTGAGCAGCATATACTATACACTATACAGCACTCTTAACAAGTACAACGTATTGACATTTTTGTCTCTCTGTACGTCTGTTAGTTCCGGCAAATCTCCGAAACGCCAAAATTTTCACTGGCAGTTATGCCAACATCTGCTAGATGTTAAAGAAACACTAATTTAGGAACAAAATTAATTCCACGCGTACAAAGTCGCGGGCACAGCTGTTACTTAATATAAACTTTCCTATGTATAAAGTTTTATTGATATCACGTAATACGATAACAACTCTATAAGTTTATATGTATACAATTAAATAAAATTGAAGTGTCCGTTTGTAATGCAATAATATTAGCTTTTTAAAGGCATCTCAAAGTATATCCGATACCAATAACAAAAGATCTGTTTTTAAAAATTGTTGTCTGTCTGTCTGGTTGTGCTGAATAATCTCCGAAATGGATGTACCAATTTTGACGGGATGTCATTTAAATGTTGTTAAAAATTAAACCTATTAAATGAAAAAAAGTTAACTCCACGCGTGCGAAGTCGCAGACACAACTAAAACTGTTATAAAAATCATACATAAATATATGCATAAAATAACACAAAATAAACAGCCAAAAAAATCAGCGAAAAGTTCATACAAGACCTGCGGCCTTACCATTTATTCCATCCCTTTGGATTCTTTAAGCCTCATTTGCTTTCGCCTGATGGTAAGCGTCACACCGCATGTAACAGATGCAGTTTCACTGAACTTCTAATCGTTAAGACCCGCGTAGCTGCACTGCGGTGGTCCTTAGCTGCACCTTAGTTCATAAGTGTTCTTTGCCCAGTAATTTCGCTAGTTACCTTCACACGTTAGCATAGCTATGCGTACTTATATATACTATACTTCAACATAATAATTATATGAATAGGCCCGCATTAGGACCCTTTGTGTGTACATCCTTTCTTTTGTTCGAAATTTCCGCTACATAAACCAACAAGAAAATTTCCTCACCACTCAATAGCTCTATACAAAGACCGACTGGGTCAGTATACCTGACTGGTAACCTAGAGGTCGTGGGTTCGATCCAGCCGGGGTAAACATTTATGTGACAAACTAGTTTGCCTTGAGTCTGGGTGTTTGGTATGTGTTATAAGTATGTATTTACAATCATTATGAGTATTCTATCAGCTGCTGGTATCCCATAGTACAAGCTTTGCCACAACACCCTCCTGGCAGGAAGATCTTCCCTTTGTGGCGGCTGAGCATGATCACCTCGCTCGCCCCACAGTATCATACATACAGTCTCCGACTAGAACAGTCGGAGCCTTGTTCCCCAGTCACAACACCCACCTGGCTGGAAGATCTTCCCTTTGTGGCAGCTGAGCATGATCACAACGCTCGCCCCACAGTATCATACATACAGTCTCCGACTAGAACAGTCGGAGCCTTGTTCCCCAGCCACAACACCCGCCTGGCTGGAAGATCTTCCCTTTGTGGCGGCTGAGCATGATCACCTCGCTCGCCCCACAGTATCATACATACAGTCTCCGACTAGAACAGTCGGAGCCTTGTTCCCCAGGCACAACACCCGCCTGGCTGGAAGATCTTCCCTTTGTGGCGGCTGAGCATGATCACCTCGCTCGCCCCACAGTATCATACATACAGTCTCCGACTAGAACAGTCAGAGCCATGTTCCTCAGGCACAACACCCGCCTGGCTGGAAGATCTTCACTTTGTGGCAGCTGAGCATGATCTTTCCATGCATGCACTTTCCAGCATGACGTTTTAGTTGCCTGGTTATTTTAGTTGGTACTATTTGTCAATATACTGTTCAAAGTTCAAGTCAGTGAATTTTATTTTAATTATTTATTTATAGTAAGGTTGCCAGTGCTCCACGAGGATTCTTCGGGCTACTAGTAATGCTGCTAGCACAGGGTTGGTAATGCGTTAGGGATATCCCTGGTTTTTCTAGCTACGGTGACTGCTTACCATCAGGTGGGCCGTATGCTTGTGTGTCACTTTAGTGGAATAAAAAAACAATTGAATTCGCAAAAGTGTTACTAAATATTGTAAGTTATATTATGAGTTTTTATTATTTTCTAAACTATTTGTAATTGTCGAGTTATATAATTATGTCCATTGTTTATAATATTTTAAATTAAAGTGTTTTCAATGAGTCACACTATCGTATTGAGTTCCCGTGTGTATTTTTAATAAATAATGATTTTTTGGGGGAGTTTAAGCCGATATTGGTGTGTATCATCTGTGTCTTCAACATCTAACCTTCATTCAACCTTCAGAATGTAATCGCCTTGGTAATGTTATCATAGATTTACAACATCCATTTAAAGGGCTTCGAAAACGTGATGCTCATTAATATATAAAGCAGTCGCTCTTGCGCTTTCTTACGATACGATTGTGTTTGCAAATTCTTGATTCAAAATGGCGGCCGTACTTAAATGTAGCGAACTTAACCTTGTAGTTAATGAGTTGTTATGTTACGTTCAAAACAAAATGACGGTTATTGATGAAGAAAAACTGCTGCGAAATTGTATTTCATCATTTAGCGGTGTTGAAATTAAATTATCGAAAGCACTATTGTTTGACTCCATTCGAGCGGATCTACGGAAACCGATCACTGAAGACCAAGCCGCGAAGGAAGAAGACTTAGCAATCATTATAAGCGTGATAAAATCTGCAGATCCTGTCGAAATTCCAGTGTTTGTGGCCCAAAAACTGGAAAAGTTGCCTGGTATGTGTGCAGCACCTGACATCACAGTGACGTCAGAGCTTTCAGAAGGAGTTCAGCTGCAGATTGCCACGGAAAACGCTGGCGTAGCGAATGTTAACGATACGAATATCAACTGTAAGAATTGTGTTGATTGTTTTTACTGTGTTGACTGCAACGATTGTGTAAGATGCAACCATTGTAACACTTGCAACAACTGTGTAGACTGTAATGGATGTAAGACGAGTAATGACTGTGTAAATTGTGATAATTGCGATAATTGTCGAAATTCTGTTCGAAGTAAGAGTTGCAAATCTTGTAACAATTGTGTTGATTGTGACAATTGCGACACTTGTAATGATTGCGTTAATTGTGTCAATTGCAACAATTGCAATAATTGTGTTAATTGTAGGGATCTTAGTTTCCAGAACAACGTTGTAAATTAATCACAGTGTGAGCAGTCTCGTATCTTTGGTCACGAGAATAAATTAAGGTGATGGGTTTTATTTTCAATAGTAAAAATAATTCAATTATAAGACCCTATACAAACAAACACATGAACCAATTTTACCTCTTTGTTGTAATAATAGCTATTACCGCATCTACTATAATTGTAACAATGGAATATAATAATATAGCGCATGTTATTTATTTATAAATTAGCAGATTTATTAATTAGAAACCAAATATAAATTCTTTTCTCTTTATAAATTAGTAGTTGAAGTTTATTATACATATGTAACTAATTTATTTTATGAATATAAAAATGTCTGAGTTTCTTGCTGGTTCTTCTCAGATGGCTATTTTCCGAACCAGTAGTAGAACTTTAGTGTTGAGAAGATTTTTTAAGTATTAGGTTTATCATATATTGGATATTAAATAGTGAATGTTGTCATTCCTGTTTTATTACATAATATTTTTGTAGACATATGTGAACAATTGTATATAAAATATTTTAAATAAATATTATTTTTCTATTTTTTTTATGGGTTATATGTGTTTATTTGTTTTTAACATTAATAGATTTTATGGATTAAAAACTTAAAATAAACTAAACTAAGAAGTAGAAAACTAACCTAAACGTAAAATAAGTAGTGTTATTTCACTGCGGTCTTCTATAAGGTACAGCCCCCAGTCGGGCGGCTCCAATATTAATGAGAAAACCTACGGGAGATCTCAATTCACCCTTCCTCTCGATTTTAGCTCACTAATCGTGATTAATCACTGTACTTAAGTTTAGAAAACCTTATTGGTACAGGCAGGGATTTGAACCTGAGCCCATCAGATGACAGGCCGTTGCTTCAACTACAAGGCCACAGCCTCCAAACCAGCGAAGCTCATGTTGCCCACACCCTCACCGCCGTAAGCAGCAACACTAGGTGCGATGGCTGCATAGCTGAGAGCGCCGTTGTGGGAACCGAAGCCAAGACGGCTGGTATAAATAGAAATCGATTATCTTGGTCATAATGGATTCTCCCTATCATTGATATAAAATGTGTAGCAACGATCAGATAGCAGTCGCTATGTGTTTTAATCGAATAATCAGTCGCATTGTGATAAGGCCGGGACGATTACTGTGTCTAGACACAGTCTGTGCTATTATTAGCATTTACTTTATTCAACCTTCAGAGTTATATTCTAAAGGTCTCCCCGGTTAGTCATTGACTGTAAAATATGTGATTCCCTTTGTTTATGTAAAGTTACTGGTATTATCATTTTCATGAGTCATATCAACGTGTCCGTTGAATTCACATTTACTTGGTTTGTTGTTTGTATCAAATTCAGTTTAACGCGCGCATCCTTACGGGACGTTTGTGCTTAAGGCAAAAGCAAAGTTTCGGTTAAAAATGGCGAATGTTCCGTGTAAAGCATGTAACCTAGTAGTCGACGAGTTGTTAACATACATACAAAACAAAGGTTCGGTTGTTGATGAAGAAACATTGATACGAAATTGTGTCACGTCATTTGTCAGTGACGATATCAAAAAGTCAAAGGCACTTCTGTTTGACTCGATTCAAACGGATTTACGAAAAACCTATCGCTGAAGACCATGGCACAGTGGAGGAAGACTTAGCTTGCATTATAGGCGTGATAAAATCAGCAGATCCGGTCGAAATTCCAATGTTTGTGGCCCGAAAACTGGAAATATTGCCTGGTATGAGTACAATGCCTGGCAACATAATTAAATCAGAGCCTTCATCAAACACTCAGTTGCAAAGTGACACTAATAAAGCTAGCACAACGAGTGTTAATGATACGAATATCAACTGTCATAATTGTGTGAATTGTTTTAATTGTGTTGACTGCAATAATTGTAACAGTTGTAACAGTTGTAATGATTGCAATCGTTGTCGCAGTTGTAGCAACTGTGTGAACTGTGTTGGATGTAGACAGAGTAATGACTGTGTAAACTGTGAAAATTGCACTAACTGTCGTAGTACTAGAGCAAGTAAGGGTTGCAACTCTTGTAACAATTGCGTTGATTGTGTCAGTTGTAAAACTTGTAATGATTGCATTAATTGTGTTAATTGTAACCATTGTAATAGTTGTATTCATTGTAAGGATCTTAGCTACCAAAACAATGTTGTAAATTGATCACTGCGTTAGCAATCATGTATTTTTGGGTCACCAGCCAATATTTAATAAATATCTAACTGTTTTAGTAACTAATGTATTGAGTAAAATTAAAAAAAAAAATGTTTACCTGAGTTTCTTGCCGGTTCTTCTCAGATGGCTATTTTCCGAACCGGTAGTAGACTCACTAGCTATTTTTATCGATTATTTTGTTTATCATTAACTATTAATAAATATTGTTATGTTAATCTTAGTGTATTTTAATGGACATAGGTAATATAAAACACAAGATTCTTTTCAGAACTCATTTGCATTTCACTACCGTGCCTGTACTTGGAACATCTACCAACTCCCATGCATCATTTTCACTAAAACAGTCCAGTTCATCCCTAATTGCACTTAACCACTGCTCCTTCTCTGGCCCTGCCAATGCTTCCTTCAAAGTCAGATCACCAGTATCATCCCACGTTTCCACCGTAGGATCAGCACACATGTTCAATTGTCCATACCGCTCTGGTTTCTTCCGCAACCTAACACCTCTTACGTTATGCTCCGATTCACCTGATTCAGTCGATCCAGCACCTTCATCCTCACTCGGAATATATGTAACATCAGACTTGTCAACATAACTTTCAATCATAGTATCTTCTAAGTTACCTGAAGATATGTCCCCCACTGAACCTAGGCTCTCTTCATTGCATTCCTTGCTTTTTGTCATAGGCACATACCAGCTTTTGGCACTATACCCTAGTGCATCGTTGTAGGGTCCATAACCGAGAGTGCCGTCAGCGATGGCTCCGTCGGCGAGTCGAGGGCAGTAGCCCAACCCACCGTACCCGCGCACATACAAGAATAAACTAATTTGTTAGGTTGATACCTGTACATGCATAAGATAGGAAATCTTAAATATAATTTGTATCTTCGTCACCTGATTATTCACTCCATGAACATAATAAAAACAGAGGTAGGGTGAAATGGGACCTCGCGTGGTCTTTGCTATTAAAATAGGAGCTGCCCGGCTGGGGACCGTCACGTTAGTTGTTTCTGTGGTACGTAAGGTTGTCAGTCCTCCACGAAGATATGCTGCGCTAATAGTAATTCTGTTGGAACAGTGAGTCAACACAAGGTTGGCAACGAGTTAGTGATACACCTAGTATTGCTAGCGGCTATAGGTTACGGTGACTGTTTACCATCAGTTGGGCCGTAAGCTTGTGTACCACCTTAGTGGTATAAAAAAAACGATGACTACCACATAAAGCTGCGATGACCGTATGGTAAAAATCGTTGCCTGCTATTCCAGCGATGCAATTTCAAATCCCGCTGGTCTGTACCAATAAGCTTTTCTAACTTATAAGTACAGTAATGAAACACAACACGAGTTTACGGTGAAAGAAAACATTGTTAGGAAAGCTGTGTACGAGTATACGCACTACAAACGTGTAGTGCCTAAGAGACGGCGACGGGTTGAATTTGACATTGACTTTATTCAAAGAGTTTAAGTCTCGAGTTCATCCCAATTAGTCACTAATTGTAAAACGGGTATGCTCTTTGTTAACGTATACTTACATTATCACATACATGAGTCACAGCTACGCGTCCCTTAAAATAATATTTATATGGGTTCCTGTTTACATGAAGCTCAGTTCTTCGTGCGCATCCTCATGAGACAATTGTGGTTAATACGATAGCAAATTCTCAGTTAAAAATGGCGAATGTTCTCGAGTGTAAAAAATGTAACCTAGTAGCCGATGAGTTGTTGTCATACGTGCAAAATAAAGTGTCGGTTCTTGATGAAGTAAAACTGATACAAAGTTGTATCTCGTTGTTCAGCGGTGATGATATTAAAATATCGAAAGCACTTCTATTTGATTCAATCCGAACCGATTTAGGAAAGTCTAAAATTGGAAGCAAAGACACAGACGCAGAAATGTTAGCTGACATTATCAGCATTGTTAAATCTGCTGATCCCCTTGAAATTCCTGTGTTTGTGGCCCGAAAACTAGAAAAGTTGCCTGGCATGAGTGCAGTACCTGATAAGACAGTGACGTCAGAACTGCCAGCTCAAGCTCAGCTGCAGATTGCCAATGAAAATGTGAGCGATGTCAATGATGTCAATGATACGAATGTAAATTGTCACAATTGTGTTAATTGTACTTATTGCAATACTTGTAACAATTGTGATAACTGCAATAAATGTACCACTTGTAACAATTGTAATAATTGTAATAATTGCGACACTTGTAACAACTGTGAGCGGTGTGTAAATTGTGACCATTGCAATAATTGTGTCAATTGTAGGGATCTCAGTTACAAAAACAATATTGTCAATTGATTACATTGGGTTGCGTTGACAATCATACATTTTTAGGTCACGAGACAAAATTGCGTAGTCTCGTGTTAATTATAAGAAAAATATGAGACACCCTTTAAGCACCAACTTATTTTAATTCCTTCTAATGATTCTTGGTACGTATAGATTATTTGAATGGATAACGGCCGAATACTGAAACGACATTCAATTTTGAAGGCCTATGTAACTGTTTGAAGCGTCGTCAAAACACAATTTCGCAAATAAAATCGGAGGCAACTCAAAATTTATGATGGTAATCAGTCACCGTAGCCTATAGCCGCTAGCAATACCAGGAGTATCCACTAACGCGTTGCCAACCCTGTAATTGATGAGGACTCACTGTGCTTCTGCAGCGTATCCTCGTGGAGCACTGGCAACCTTATTTACCGCAGAAACACAACACTACATTAAAGTTGTGTTATTACACTGCGATCTTCTATATGGTGGAGGTCCAAATTCGCCTTGAGTTTTTAAATTTCAGTTTCAATATTCAGCCAATAAATGTATAAACTATGTAATTATAATTGAAAAACATGCTTTTCTGAGTTTCTTACCGGTTCTTCTCAGAGATCTGCTTTCCGAACCGGTGGTAGAGTTTATTTTTTAATTCTTGTATCCACTGAAACGTATCCACTGATATTTTATTGTGTAATATTCTTATTTCATGATTCTTATATCATGTCCTCTATAGTTTTGATAATATCCTATAAAACGTGTTTGAAATCATCGTCAATGTATTCTTAAAATTCTTTTGTTTTTATTTTTTTATAACTTAAGTGAAATTAAATAAACCACAACAGTTATTACGTCACAATACATCATGATTCAGCTGTTTGTTGTCTTTGTTGTGCGACCACAGAGTTTGTTTTTCCTTGAGTGCAATCTAACATCTTATTATTTTACTAGTATTATTACTAATTACTAATAGTACCTATACATTTCTTTATAAGACTAAGGTGGCACACAAGCATACGGCCCACCTGATGGTAAGAAGTCACCGTAGCCTATAGCTGCTAGTAATACCACTAACGGGTTGCCAACCATGTTGTTGATGAGGACTCAATGTGCTAGCAGCATTACTACTAGCCCAGCGTATCCTCGTGGAGCACTGGCAACCTTACTTACCACAGAAACACAAAACAACACAGCCGACGAGGCGACCAGGGTGCTACCTCCTACAGCCATCTCACCGGCGACGTTCACGTTGCCCACACCCTAGTAAGATATTTGCCTATTTATTGGAGGAGCTATCAATGAAATACCGAATACGGAACAAGACTGGTTTATTTTATCTCTACCTACTACATTAATATTACAGATACCCTACACCTCCACCTTTAAAAATAACACACATTTTAATAAAAAAAAAACAAACAAATCTCATAAACAAAAATAAATTGTACAAAAGTTTAAGTACTTAACATGAGCTTGCTTACAACTAACATATTTTAGAGGATAAAACATATTATTGTTAATTAACAGATTCACCACTAGCCTAGAGTGAGCAGCAATCATACATAGTCGACAGCAACAATTATCTTAAACATTAATCTAAGAGAAAGTGCCTAATCAGTTGATGTGCTTCATCTTTATACATGTAAAAAAAATAGGTTAGGTTTTTAAAAAAAAAGTTACTTCCTGAAAATTAATTCCCATATTTTCCTTTGAAAATACAAGCGCGTTTAGGTATCGATCTCGTTGAAATTATGGCAGGCACATTAGTGTCCACTTGCTTATCTACAGAGCAACTATTACCAGGCCCTTCGACATCATGAGTAGAATCCACGATAGGTGAGCATGTGAAATTGGTTTCGTTATTTTCTGATGATTCTACATTTTCTATGTTTTCAACATTGTCTGCTAATGAATGCCTAATACGAGAGATTGGTAAAATCTGATCGATGTGGCGTTTCCACTCCTGACCATCGGAAATCCGTACTTTATATGTCAGTGGGGCGTCCCGAGAGAGAACTGTAGCCGGAGCCCATTTTTGTGCACGATTACGATAATCACGCGCTAACACATGATCCCCAGCCACGACGAATCGCTCAGCGGCCGGCCGCGACCGGCCCGCGCGTTCCGCTACCGCCTCCACCACGCGTTCGGTGCACGGCTTAAGAATATCTAACCTACCGCGTAATCGTCTGCCTAGCATAGCTACTGCTGGAGCCACTCCTGTAGTGGCATGCTCGCAATTTCTGTACTGAAATAAAAATGTTGCTAATGCAGTATCAATGTCAGTCCCCTCGTGTACCGCTTTTTTCATGGCACGCTTAACTAACTTAACCGCATTCTCAGCAGCTCCGTTGCCAGCTGGTCTATATGGACTCGTGATCGTATGGGTTATTAAATTTTTGTTCATATACATGCCGAATTCTAGAGAGCCAAACGGTGGGCCACCATCACTGACTACATGGGAAGGTATACCAAAACGTGCAAAAAGTTCACGTAACTTGAGTATGGTTGTATGTGCGTTACAACTGTTCATTTTTTGCACTTCAATCCATTTACTATGTGCATCGACAGTAACTAAATAATGTTTGCCCTGAAATTCAGCAAAATCAACATTTAACCGCTGCCAAGGCCTGGTCGGGAAGGCCCAAGGATGTAACTGTGCACGCGGAGGCGCATCGCGCTGCTGCAAACAAGCGCTGCACTCACGACACAATTTTTCAATTTCGGCGTCTATCTGTGGCCAGTAGACATAACTACGTGAGAGATTTTTCATTTTAACGACACCTACATGCCCTTCATGCAATTCATTAAGCACACGTTGTCTTAACACCGTTGGAATAACTACTCTATGATTATATAATATACAACCCCTGTCAATAGTTAGACTTTCTTTACGATGAAAGAAAGGTTTTTCTTCATCTGTTATTTCTACAGATGGCCAGCCGCTCATGAGGTAAGTGTAAATATTTTTTAATATTTTGTCTTCCTGAGTTTTTTTTGCTATATCACTAGAACTAATCGGAAAAGATTCTTCAACATAATTAATGTAAGACGCAACGTTCTGATCTGTTTTTTTAATACCTTCATATGGTAACGGTAAGCGCGACAAAGCATCTACATTGCCGTTATCTTTAGATTTAACAAATTCAATTTCGAAGTCATATGCAGCTAGCTTGGTAGCATACCGCTGTAAACGACTGGCTGCCGTTTGTGGCAGTCCAAATTTTGACCCAAAAATAAACGTCAACGGTTTGTGGTCCGTTTTAATTATAAAATGTCGTCCGTAGAGGTATTGATGATGTTTAGTTACTCCACTAATTATAGCTAGCGCCTCTTTGTCTAACTGACTATAGGCTCGTTCGGCCGAGTTCAACGTGCGCGACGCAAAACATATTGGACGTTCATCCCCATTAGGATACCTATGTGACAAAACACTGCCGATGCCGTATGAGCTGCTGTCCACTGACAAAACTAAAGGAAGCTCTGGGTTATAATGAACCAATACATTTTTACCTGATATTGACTTTTTTACATCTTCAAAACTTTTTTGGCAATTCTTTGACCAGCTCCATGGCGTATTTTTACGTAACAATTGGTGTAATGGGTACAATACTGTACTTAAGTTAGAAATAAATTTAGCGTAATAATTTACCAAGCCAAGGAAGGATTTAAGTTGAGTAACATCTTTAGGTTCCGGTGCGTTAACAATTGCATTAATTTTATTTTTGTCGGGATGTAAACCATGTTTGTCAATCACAAAACCGACATAAGTAATACTATCTTGCATAAATACACATTTATTTAATTTGATCCGTAAACCGACCTCTTGCAATCGATGCAATAAAGCTTTTAGGTTGGCAATGTGTTCCGACTTGTTCCGTCCTGTACAAGCTATATCATCTATGAACACCGCGACCCCCTTCAACCCTTTAACTGTTTCTTCCATAAATTTTTGGAACTTTTCGGGAATACATGTCAATCCAAAAGGTGTACGATGGTACACAAAGCTCCCCACATGTGTGCTGATAGCAGTACACGCTTGGGAGTCCGATTCTAAAAATAGTTGTTGGTAAGCATTGGTGAGGTCAATTTTTGAAAATTGCTCACCCCCACTCAATGCGGCAAAGAGTTCCTCGATCCGAGGCAGTGGGTAGGGTTCCCGTACTAATTTCGGATTGACTGTGACTTTATAATCACCACAAATCCTAATTTCACCAGTTTTCTTAATCACTGGTACGATTGGAGTTCCATATTCCGAATAATCTACTTTTTGTATGGTGCCCTCTGCCTCGAGTCGTTGCAACTCAAGCTCAACTGGTTTACGTAAGGCCAATGGTAATGGTCTAGCTTTCACAAACACTGGACTATTGTCTAACAATTTTAATGAAATTTTATTTGTACATGTACCGAGTCCTGGGGCAAATACTGTCGGATATTCGCGCTGCAGCTCTTGAACTAAAGTTGAATTAACATTGTCTTTAATATTTAATAACAGCTCATTTATCTCAATTGTGCTTATTTTCAATTTTCTAAGCCATGTCCTGCCCAAGAGAGGCGGCCCACCATTTTTTATTACAAATAATTTAAGATTGTGGGCTGTATGTCCCCCAATAACTGCGTTAACAAGTATAAACCCGGCAGGCTCAATCGGAGTGCCAACATAAGAATATAAGGAAATATTCTGACCAGTGATAGGAAGGTCTGAGAAATATTTTTCGTAATAACATAAGCTTATTGCAGATAACTTACTGCCAGTGTCCAGTTCAAAGTTTACCTGTCTGCCGTTCACTTGTGCCGACACCATGTACGGCTTATCGCTCACTCCCCGCACACTAATGTTATAAATGTCACTCTCAGATTCATCGTCACTGTTTGTAATGTAATTATGAATACGTCGTGGTGTCGAATACGCTTGACTTACCCCTCGTCCTGAGTTTTGTTTACACATAACTTTTATATGGCCCTTAAGACCGCACAGGTCACAGGAATAGTTCTTAAAACGACATATATCCGGCCGATGATCTTTGCCGCAGCGCCAACAAGTACGCCTCGAACGCGATGTCCCCGCCTCATTAGTAGTAGACGAGCAGCCTCCGCCGCCGCTGACTTGAGCGCGTTCGAGCGGTCGGACCGCGCGCTGCACAGTAGTTACTTGATGCAACGGCTCGAGTGATCGCCCAACGCCACCCGTAGACGCCGCCGTTTGATTCGAAAGCGCGGTTGCACCGCTCGTGTGAGCGTGCCGCTCCGCTGCTTCTAGTGCTAGTGCTAATTCTACCGCCCGTTTGTATGTTATCGTGGGTTCGGCAAATAATCTGGATCTCATTTCATCGCTAGCCAATCCCGATACGAATTGATCACGCAGGTTATCTTCCAATGATGTTTTAAAATTGCACGTACTAGCTAGATGTTTTAGCACTTGTAAATATTCACTTAAAGACTCGCCGATATTCTGTCGCCTTTGTCGAAAAACATGGCGCTCCGCAATCTCAGAACGTTTAGGCTCGAGATGGTCGCCGACTATTTTCACTAGCTCCTTGAAATTCTTGCTTTCCGGATTATTAGGTGCACATAAATCGCACATAACATCATACGTAGCTCCTCCCACTAACGTAACTAACGTTGCCACTTGTAATTCTGCTTTAATTTCGTTCAACGCCATGAATTGTTCCACGCGTCGAATGTATGCCGGCCACTTTTTGCTTGATAGGTCATAATGTTCAATTTTACCGATTGGCATTGTTAGTGTACGGTATAATATATTAATTTACTTTAGGAATTATTTTGTTGTACATTTGTGTTTCCACTATACGACACTAGATGTCGCTAATTTAAAAATAGAACGCGCTTGAAAAAGGTTGACCGTATTTCATAAGTAATTCTTTGTACATTTTTACCATTAACCATTCTGTTTGGAACAATACAAATATTCCTCTGGTTGATACCGTGGTTTCATTTGGTTCCTGCAACCTAGAAGACCATTTCGTTTGTTACCCCCAAACATTGGTCCTTCGTAGCCGGGTCCAGTGTGACCGGCAGGTTGTATTTTTTACGTAGTTCCCAACGGAACTACACCCTCCAGTTCTAGTAGTACCGTACAGTGGTGAGTCGTGTAGTAGTGTGGCATCAGGTGAAAAGCGTGTACCGACTCGTGGTATTGCGGACGAGCGTGGAGCGGAGGATCCCTACTGCACACATGCAGTGGTGGTGGAGAGGAGGGGTGGCGAGCGATCAATCAGTGAAAGTGTGGTGAATAGTGTCAGTGATAACATCAATCAAACTGTGAGTACATTTAAAAATTATTATTTGCCAAGCAGAATTAAACCTTATTTCTATGAAGACCTTAACTTAGAAGATAGCAAAAATATATATTGGAAGTTGGACCTGATTTTGATGAACTGTTTTACTTTGAAAATGTTGTGTGTAAATTTGGACTTAGAATAGTTTTCGTATAAGTTGTAGTTAGGACATAGGTTAAATTTTAAGAAAAACGGTTGTTACGGGGAACCTATGCCCGATTTCACTCAGAATGTTTACTTTAAAAAAAGACTTGTAAAATTTTTGGAAAAAATGAATACATAATACTATAAAGTCTAGTTTTGCTTTGTTATAAAATTTTATATTTTTCGTTTACTTTGCTTATTTGTTTCGTTAATTATTTGGTTACTTCTGTGGTTAACTTTCATTTAAATGTTCGCTGTAATTTGTCGTGTTTATTGTTAGTTTTAATTGTTTGTATTAGAGTTAATATTACTTTCTAATTTTGAGCGAATATTTTTGTGTGATAATGGAATCTTTAATACATTTTCAAATAGATAGTTCGGAAAGATTAGTAAAGGCGTATAAAAATTATAAGAAGTCGCCAAAGGAAAGAATTAATAAGGAATATTTACAGAGTAGATTAGAGTCATTAGAGCAAAATTGGTCAGCATTTATATCAGGCCACAAGGAATTAATGCAAAAATCTGATCCTAAATTATTAAAGGCCGATCAATATACAGTCACAGATGTATACAATACTGCAGAGGAAAATTATTTAACATATAAATGTGAGCTAAAAAATGCATTATCAAGCCTTACTATTTCTAAAACTTGTGTTACAGAGCAAACAAAATGTGTCGAATTATCGAATATAAGGTTGCCAAAAATAAATATACCCACGTTCTCTGGAAATTACACAGAGTGGATGTCTTTTCGGGATTTGTTTGTGTCAATGATTCATGAGAATGAATCATTAGGTAAAGTGCAGAAGCTACATTATTTGAAGGGGTATTTAAGTGGTGAGGCTAAGCAATTGTTAAGGAATATACCGATTCAAGAAAGTAATTATGATCATTGTTGGGCTCAGTTGGAATCGAGATATAATAATAAAAAATATTTATCTCATTTTATTATAAAACGTCTGATAAGTCAAAAAAGCGCAACGGCTGAATCAGCTAATTTTCTTAAAGAGCTTCTTGATACTTCATCGGATTGTTTAAGCGCTTTAGCTAACTTAGGTATCCCAGTCAATTCGTGGGACATTATTGTTATACATATATTAACTTTGAAGTTGGACCCCGAATCGCGAAAACAATGGGAGCTTACCATTACTACTAACATAAATACAGATGAACTACCTACTTTTACTCAATTTAGGGAGTTTTTAACTACGCGATTTAGGGCTTTAGAATTAATTGAAACTAAAACAGTCAATAGGTACTTACCAAATTCAAATCCCACCGCTTCTTCAAGCAATAGGCCAAGAGCATTCTATGTTAATTCATCAAACTTACCTAAGTGCGTGTTCTGTTCAAATGAACACAAATTGTATACCTGTAAGCAATTCATAGATCAAAATATAGACGAAAGGCGCAAATTTGTTCATGAAAATAGGGTCTGTTTTAATTGTTTGGGTTCTGGTCACTTGGCTAATGTATGCCAAAATCCTATTAAATGCAAAATTTGCAAACGTCATCACCATACTCTGTTGCATCCGAGGAATGTAGGAACTACAACTACGACGGTGGCTACTGAAACATTCGAAGAAGATACGGAGGACAATATAGGTGAACATGTTGAAGAGGCGTTGGTTCACACGGCTGCAGTCAGGAATCATTCAGTTTTATTGGCTACGGCATTGGTTAATACAGTAAGGGCAGGAAAAACATATACACTGCGAGCCCTGTTGGATCAAGGTTCACAGGCCTCTTTTATTACAGAGGCAATGGTGCAGCTTATTAAAATAAAAAAAGTTCCCGTTAAAGGTCATATATCAGGATTAGGTGGCGACAAAAATATTAACTCTAAAGCTATGGTTACCTTGACATTACAATCTAGGGCAGACCCATCAATAGAAATCTCTGTCAAGGCTTATGTTTTAAAAACGATCACAACCCTTCTTCCAAGTAGAAAGGTTGTCAACCCGCAATGGTTAGACTGTCAGGGTCTTGAATTAGCCGACCCACAGTATCACATTCCTAATAAAATCGATATGTTGTTAGGGGCCGAGGTTTATGGTCAAATATTAAAGGAAGGGGTTAAAAGAGACATACAGGGCGCACTTATAGCTCAGTCTACATCCTTTGGTTGGATTGTATCGGGTTTAGCGGAAACATCGGATATAAGTTCAAGTAATATAGTTGTTATGCATAGTTTATCAGAAGAAAATGATTTATTAAAAAGATTTTGGGAACTTGAAGCAGAGCCAGTTAGTGACAAGAAAATATATACAGAAGAGGAAAACAAATGCGAAGAGTACTTTGCCAAAACAACTCGCAGAGATGAAGAGGGGAGATACATAGTTAGGCTTCCATTTAAAACCGAAGATCCGGATTGTAAGAGGAGTGAATCAAAGAAAATTGCTGAAAGAAGATTGCATGCATTACATAGAAAATTTGACAGAAATGATGATTTCAAACGAAAATACACAGAAGTAATGGAAGAATATTTACAACTAGGGTATATGGAAGAAGTTAAGGAGAAGGTTGATGACGCAGTATATTTACCTCATCACGCTATCATCAGAGAAGATAAGGACACCACAAAATTGAGAGTAGTATTTGATGCGTCTTGTAAAGGCGTCAATGGTATATCGCTAAATGATGAATTAATGGTGGGACCTACTTTACAAGTTGAATTAAGACATTTGTTAATGAAGTGGAGAACATATCCCATATGCTTAGTAGCTGACATCGTGAAAATGTACCCGCAAATAAAGGTTGATGAAAGAGATTTAAATTTTCAATCTATATTATGGAACGTTTGTCCTGATAGAAAAGTTGGCGTGTATAGAATGACAAGAGTAACGTTTGGTACGGCATGTGCCCCTTACCTGGCTGTTAAGACGTTGATGCAGGTTGCTCTTGATGAAGGTGGACAGTTTCAGATGGCAGCAGATAGGGTTCTGAAAGACTTTTATATCGATGATTTGATGACGGGTTGCCAAAGTACAGAAGAAGGAATAAAACTTTACGAAGAAATGAATGAATTGTTAAGCAAGGGTGGATTTCAACTACAAAAGTGGTCAAGTAATGATGATAACCTATTAGGAATAGTGAAAAAGGGTCACGAAAACAAGGAAACGAGGGAATGTATAAAGATAAAATCAGAACCTGAAATAAAAATACTGGGACTTACCTGGAATCGACGGGAGGACACCTTTCGGTACGCTGTGACTCTACCAACAATGAAAGAACCTGTAACAAAAAGGGCAATTATTTCAGATATATCACGATTATATGATCCATTAGGCTGGGCTGCTGCAAGCATAATAATAGCAAAAATTATTATACAAAAGCTTTGGTTAGCGGGTATAGAGTGGGATGAAAAAGTACCTAAAACCATATTAGATGAATGGGTTACTTATCGAAGCCAGTTAGAAACTTTAAAATTAATGTCTATTCCTCGCTGGATGGGTATGAAGCTCGGTGATGTTCGCCTCGAACTGCACGGGTTTAGTGATGCTTCCAAGTTAGCGTATGCTGGAGTGGTGTATCTTCGTGTTGTTGATTGCAATGGTGACGTAAGAGTGAATTTGGTAACAGCCAAAACGAAAGTAGCCCCAATAAAACAGGTTTCTATCCCACGTTTGGAGCTTTGCGGGGCCGTTATTTTGGCGAAATTGCTATGCGAGGTGGCTAGAGTCATAGGTGTTTCGAAAAATAATTGTTATGCATGGACTGACTCAACCGTCGTTTTGGCATGGATCAACAGTCACCCAAGTCGCTGGAAAACTTTTATTGCCAATCGGGTTAGTATTATATTGGACACTCTGGAACCATATCAGTGGTTTCATATTCAATCGAAACAAAACCCTGCCGATTGTGCATCACGAGGCATTGTACCATCGGAGCTGGTGCAATCATCACTGTGGATGACTGGGCCTGAAATATTAAAGAATAGAGTGATTAATTTAGATAAACCAAAGGACATGACAACGAATCTAGAAGAAGCAAAGGTATTCTTAACAAAATCAGAAGAAGTGTGTTTATGGGACAAGTTTTCATCACTCACTAAGCTAATTAGAGTGGTAGCATACTGTAGACGTTTCCTAAAATTTAAGGAACCTGAACATGTCAGACAACATAACACGTATTTGACAAGCGTAGAAATGAACCAAGCTTGGGTTGGTTGTATAAAGCAATATCAGGAAGAGCATTTTAGAGACGATATAAAGAGATTAAGAGAGAAAGGAACAGTAGGAAAAACAAGCAAACTAGTCTCATTGAGCCCATATATTGATGATACAGGGCTTCTTAGAGTGGGTGGAAGGTTGGAAAAATCGCAACTTTCATTCAATAGAAAACATCCAATTTTGATGCCAAAAATTTGAAATTTAACAAAATTATTAATTGCAGATAGTCATACTAAAACTCTTCATGGAGGACCCCGATTAATGTTGAGTTATCTGCAAAATAAATATTGGATTCTTGGCGGTACGCAATTGGTAAAAACGCACTTTCGCAAATGTATTGTTTGTCTAAAAAATACTGCGGCTACAAAAACGCAGCTCATGGGGCAATTACCTTCAGTGAGAGTCACTCCTAGTCGACCCTTTAGTAATAGCGGTGTTGACTACGCTGGCCCTATTAATGTTAGAGTCTCTAAAGGACGAGGACATAGAGCTTATAAAGGATATATATGCATATTCGTCTGTATGAGTACCCGAGCAGTGCATATTGAAGTGGTCAGTGATCTCACATCACAAGGATTTATATCTGCATTTAAACGTTTTGTAGCTCGGCGTGGACATTGTCATCAGCTATGGAGTGATAATGGCACGAATTTTGTTGGAGCTGCACGTGAATTGGCGGCTTTGTTTGACTCTGAAAGGTCAAATATGGTGAAAGAAATAGCCGAAAACTTAGCCACCAATAGAACCGAATGGCATTTTATTCCACCGCATGCTCCGAACTTTGGCGGTTTATGGGAGGCTGCAGTAAAGTCGACCAAGACACATCTTAAAAGAGTGATTGGAGACACAACACTTACCTTCGAAGAACTTTCTACTGTTTTATCTCAAGTTGAAGCCTGCTTAAACTCAAGGCCACTTTCTCGAATGGATTCAGTAGCCGATGATTTTATGGTACTCACGCCTGGTCATTTTTTAGTCGGGGAAGCAATCGTTACGGCACCTGATGAAAATTTTGAAATGTCAGCTATGTCGTGTTTGAGACGTTGGCAACTTACACAACGTATGTTACAAGATTTTTGGCGACTTTGGTCACGTGATTATCTCAATCAATTGCACCAACGATTTAAGTGGACAAATCAGAGCCCTGAGCCTAAAGAAGGTGATGTGGTGGTGGTTAAAGAAAATGACTTACCTCCCAGTCGTTGGTTATTAGGCAAAATTGTGGCCAAGCATCCTGGGTCCGATGGTATTACTAGGGTAGTTACGTTACGTACGAAGAATTCGATGATTAAACGACCAACTTCAAAGTTGTGTATTTTACCAGTAACGGAATGATGTAATCTTTAAAGAGATTATTGTTTTTTATTTGTATTGTATTGTATGGATTGTACTTAATTTTATATATAGCATAATATATATATCTCTGACAGATTTATTGTCATTTGTATGTAGGTTCATATCTGTTTCTTTATTATTATTGTTTTCATTGCTATTCTCAAAACTGTTTTGTACTTTATTCATGGTGGGCGGCATAATTTATGAAGGACAACATTTTGAAATATTGTCCTTGGTGGGCGGTTATGTACGGTATAATATATTAATTTACTTTAGGAATTATTTTGTTGTACATTTGTGTTTCCACTATACGACACTAGATGTCGCTAATTTAAAAATAGAACGCGCTTGAAAAAGGTTGACCGTATTTCATAAGTAATTCTTTGTACATTTTTACCATTAACCATTCTGTTTGGAACAATACAAATATTCCTCTGGTTGATACCGTGGTTTCATTTGGTTCCTGCAACCTAGAAGACCATTTCGTTTGTTACCCCCAAACAGTTAGTATTTAACAATCTAACCCAAATACTAATTACAATCAATGATTTAAGCACTTATACTCGTCGCCAGTAAGATATTTGCCTATTTATTGGAGGAGCTATCAATGAAATACCGAATACGGAACAAGACTGGTTTATTTTATCTCTACCTACTACATTAATATTACAGATACCCTACAACCCTCACCGCCGTAAGCGGGAGCGATGGCTCCGCAGCCGAGAGCGCCGTCCCAAGCTCCATAGCCGAGAGCACCGTTGTAGGCACCGTAGCCGTGAGCGCCGTCAGCGATAGCCGCGCCGGCGAGTCCAGCGTCAACCGTCTCAAAACCGACATGCGGAATAAGCCACAGGTTTCCTTACGATGTCTACTCATTGAAAACTCATTGGTACAAACCGGTGGAATTCAAACGTGCGTCAGTAGGATAGCAGGGAACAATCAATACCACACGACCACCGCGGCTTTTTTTTATATATACATACAAGAATGCAGTACTGTGTTTATCGGTAACTAACTGCAGGCATAACCACATCCCGTAACCTTTTGTCTGCCCTGTTAAATGATACCGAATTTCATTGTCACTGGAAGGACAGTGAATGACGAATAAAAATAATACATAAAAGTATGGTGGGATTTTTGTTTTTATTATTTAATTGAATCGTCAGCAAGTGACACACAAAGAACAACAATCTACACTAATATTATAAATAGGAAAAAAATGATTGTTTGTATTTCTATTGTATTGAACATAGGCTACTTTTTACCGCGGGAAATGCTTCATTCCTACGAGAAAACGGGTAATAGTATACCATATTGCTTCGCGGGCGAAGTCCCGGGTAAAAAGCTAGTAAGTTATAAGATGACAGTATACAGAACATAAAAACCTGATCCAAGTAATGCCAACATCGAAAATAATACTACTAGCGACATCTAGTGCCAGGAAAGTGAAACCATACATTTACAAGCCATACACCAATGACAGCAATGAATATATCTTCCATCCTCATCTAGTCCGCTGTGATCATGGTCATTTCACAGACAGAAGCTGAACTAGATTCAATTTCAAGTTCTGAACGCACGGAATCTGAAGGTCAGTTTTCTTTCAACGCTTAAGACTATCTGTCAAATTGAAAATAATTTCAGAGCATTGCTTATAATAAATTCTTTTTAGTGTATTCAAAATTATAAAAAAACAAAAGTAAGTGAGCCAAGCAATCTAGATAAGAATGGAATTTACGTAGTAATTGGTGCCAATTCTGTTGTGTCTGCCAAAATTACTAAACTTAACTAATTTGACAGGTGTAAAAATATTGCCATACTTATTTAACCCTGCACGTGAGAAAGGGATAGCAAGACTTTTAGGCCTGTCAATATAGTTACGTTTAGTAATTTTTAACAACAGAATCGACACCACTTACAATTAGGTCACATCAGCGCGTCCATCCAATTCATATTTATTTGGTCTGCAGTTTACATGAAGTTCAGTTCTACGTGCACATTCCTACGAGACGATTGTGTCTTAAATACCAAAGTCTCGATCTAAAATGGCGAATGTTATCAAGTGTAATGGACGTAACCAAGTAGTTAATGAGTTATTAGGTTTCGTTAAAAAAAGAGTGTCCGTTATTGATGAAAAAACATTGGTGTTAAATTGTATCTCGCTATTTGTTAGTGATGATATAAAAAAGTCAAAAGCACTTCTTCTTGACTCAATCCCAAAGAATTCACGAAAACCAGACATTAAAGACCATGGAACGGACGAAGAAGATTTAGCGGACATTATAAGCTTGATGAAATCAGCAGATCCAGTTGAAATTCCAGTATTTGTGTCCCAAAAACTTGAAAAGTTGTCGGCTGTTGATGAAGAAACTTTTGTGCGCAATTGTGTACGAAAACCCGGAACTGAAGACCGTGTCACGGAGGAAAAAGATTTAGCAGATATAAGCGTGATAAAATCTGCAGACTCTGTTAAAATTCCGGTGCCTGTGGCTCGAAAGCCGGAAATATTGCCTGGTATGAGTACAATAGCTGACAACATAGAGAAGTCAGAGGTTTCATCAAAAACTCAGTCGCGAATTGCCACTGATAAAGCTAGCATAACGAGCGTTAATGATACGAATATCAACTGTCATAATTGTGTTGACTGTAACGATTGTGTTAACTGCAAGTATTGTAACAATTGTAACAGCTGTATGAACTGTGTTGCATGTAATAAGAGCGATGAATTTATAAACTGTGAAAATTGCACGAACTGTCGTAGAACTAGAAGAAGTAAGAGATGTGATACTTGTCATAATTGTGTTAATTGTGTTAACTGTAACGATTGTGTTGATTGCACTAATTGTAACACTTATAACACGTGTATGATCTGTGTTCGATGTAAAAATAGTAGTGACTGTATAAATTGTGAAAATTGCATTAACTGTCGTAATACTAGAGGGAGTAAGAGTTGCAACACTTGTAATGATTGCGTTAATTGTGTCAATTGTAATCATTGCAATAATTGTGTTAATTGCAAGGATCTTAGCTACCAAAACAATGTTATAAATTAATCACTGCGTTAGCAATCATATATTTTGGGTCACGAGCCAATATTTCAGGTGTACGGTTTTACTTTGTGAGTTATAAAATAAATGAAAATTTATTTATTTACTAGCTGCCCGCCCCGGCTTCGCTCGTGTGGACAATTTTTTTTGCATTTATGGGGATGAAAAATAGATGTTGGCCGATTCTCATAGATACCGGATAAGCACAAAAAAATTCATCAAAATCGGTCAAGCCGTTTCGGAGGAGTATGGCAACGAAAACTGTGACACGAGAATTTTATATATTAGATGACTTACTACTACCGTTACAGGACAAGCCCAATGCGGCAGTGTGGATAAACTCTTTAGAGGCGTCACATTAAAATGCATAACAAAATTTCATCTTTATAATCGCTTTCAGCACCACTTCGCGTAGTAATAGAATATATAATAGCCTATGTGACTCGGAACAAATATAGCAATATACTGGTGAAGGAATTTTTAAAATCGGTCCATATATTATTTTTTAAAAAAACATTCAACAAATATTATCCCTTTACTATATAGCTTACTATAAAACTAACTGTTTTAATATTAAGTAAAACATTTTATAAAAAATGTTCATCTGAGTTTCTTGCCGGTTCTTCTCAGATGGTTATTTTCCGAACTGGTAGTAGACTCTTTAGTATTAAGCAATTTTTATGTTTATCATTACTGTTAATAAATATTGTTAATTAATCTTAGTGTAGTTTTTATGGCCAAACCTAAAGCCGAGTGCACCGTTGTAGGCTCCGTAACCGAGAGTGCCGTCAGTGATGGCCACGTCAGCGAGTCGAAGGCAGTATCCGAGCCCAATCCACCGTACCCGCGCCATAAGAATAAGTAATAGCAGAGTAGAACGGAAACCGCTCCGGACGGGCTCAAGATCACGATATAATGTCGCTTACACCGGAGAACATCGTTAAACGGTATATTTTAGTCGGGGTGTCACGGCCAGTGTCACCAAACGCGCGTTTTATGTTTGTGCGTCCCGTATTACAACAAACTGCAATGGCGCCACATTATAGTGATGTGTTTTGATGCAAAAATAATACAAAGACGACGCCACACTTAAGCTTTTTTAGTTAGTAATATTTTAAATTATTATTCCGTTTTCATGCCTAATTCATCAAAGGGACACGAATAGTTCTTTTGTCTAGCTAATTGTTTCACCCAATGGTAAAATTTTGTTAAAGTACATAGGTACTTACCTAAAGCATTCTTTAATTTTTTGTCAATAGTCCCGACATCGGTCGTGGACTTTTTCTCGCTCACTTTATTATTATTGCACTTTCACGCCTAAACGGCTGAACCATATCTTTGAAAAACTAAAATAAAATAATGATTTCAAAGTATAGAAAAAAATATATTTCAGCGATATTGTCGATAGTCAGCAATATTTAAGAGTAAGCAACCCTAACAGCACGCCCCCGGACGACAGAGGGGCGTAACGACGTGAAGGGGGGAGTAGGTATAAATGCCGCCATTTATATACCTACTCCATTTGGGGCTCGGTCAAAGAAGATTCCATTCTACTCAGTTATTACTTATTCTTGTGCCGGCGCACACCACCGAGGCACTGGCCAACGCAAACTGGAATAAGGTGGCTTTTTTTTTACGGTAATTATGACCTTCACAAAGGCCTTATTATATTAGGGCTCAACTGAATGAGTTTTTATTTTCATTTAATGTTATTTGTTAAAATCATTCATTCTATTTCAATAAGAAATTGGAACAATACATTATAACATAAACTTTAATTGGTACGTAATATCTCAAGGAATTAAAAAAGTTTTGTAAACCTACCTACACGTAAAATAAATGTCCCGAACCAAATAAAAATCATCCATAAAAAAAAATAAAAAAAACTTTAATTAAAACCTTAAAGTAAACTAAAGTAAGAAGTACAAATCTTAAATACATAGTAAAATATATAGTAAAATAAAATAATGTTTGTTAGATTTATACATGCACGAAACGGATAAACATTAATATAATTATTATCTTCGCCACTTGTATAATAACTTAACAAAATGTATGAAAAAAAAAAAAAATGTATTCCGTTCAGCTAGTTGAAAAATGCTACACAGGGATTATTCACACCTGATGAGCTTTAATAAAAGAGAGGTAGGGCGCAATGGGATCTTCCGTGGGCTTTCCCATTAAAATTGGAGCCGCCCGGCTGGACACTGTACCACTATACAAAAGACCGCAGTCAAATAGCACGACTTTGATGTAGTGATGTGTTTCTGCGGTAAGTAAGGTTGCCAGCGCTCCACGAGGATACGCTGGGCTAGTGGTAATGCTAGCACCGTGACTCCTCATCAACAAACCATCAGGTGGGCGTATGCTTATGTGCCACCTTAGTGGTATAAAAAAAACAGCCATCTCACCGGTGACGCCCACGTTGCTCAAACCCTCACGGCCGTAAGTGGGAGCGATGGCACCACAGCCGAGAGCGCCGTCCCAAGCTCTCGTGTTGAAAAACAGATAACAGTTGTTGCATTTGTAAAGCTGATAACTAGCAACGTGATAAGGCTGGAGCGGTCACTTTGTCTCGACAATAATGTAGGTTATTATTGCTATTGACTTTATTTAACCTTCAGAGTTTAAGTCTGGAGTTCATCCTGATTATTCACCAATTGTAAAACCGCTTTGTTCTTTGTTACCACATACATGAGTCACGGCTACGCGTCCATTTCAATAATATTTATATGGGTTCCTGTTTATGTGGAGTTCAGTTCTTCGTGCGCATT
Source organism: Falcaria lacertinaria (assembly GCA_951449985.1). Lineage (NCBI taxonomy): Eukaryota > Metazoa > Arthropoda > Insecta > Lepidoptera > Drepanidae > Falcaria > Falcaria lacertinaria. The sequence continues at coordinate 1,420,443 of OX602136.1, read as the reverse complement.
CTCACGAGACGATTGTGGTTAATACGATAGCAAATTCACAGTTCAAAATGGCGAATGTTCTCGAGTGTAAAAAATGTAACCTAGTAGTCGATGAGTTGTTGGCATACGTGCAAAATAAAGTGTCGGTCCTTGATGAAGATAAACTGGTACAAAGTTGTATCTCGTCGTTCAGCAGTGATGATATTAAATTATCGAAAGCACTTCTATTTGATTCAATCCGAACGGATTTAGGAAAACCTAAAATTGGAAGCAAGGCCACGGACGTCGAAAACTTAGCTGATATTATCAGCGTTATAAAATCTGCCGATCCCGTTGAAATTCCAGTGTTTGTAGCCCGAAAACTAGAAAAGTTGCCTGGTATGAGTGGAGGACCGGATAAGACAATGACGTCAGAGCTTCCAACTCAAGCTCAGCTGCTTAGTGCCAGTGAAAATTTGAGCGCAACGGATATCAAAGATACGAATGTAAACTGTCACAATTGTACTAATTGTACTTATTGTACTGACTGTAACGATTGTAATAACTGCCATAATTGTACCGCTTGTAACAACTGCGATAATTGTAACAAGTGTAAAACTTGTCATAATACTAACGGTAGTCAGAATTGCGACACTTGTAATAATTGTATTAATTGTCAAACTTGTGATCATTGCAATAATTGTGTCAATTGTCAAAATCTCAGTTACATAAACAATATTGTTCATTGATTACAATGTTAATCGGGTCATTGGGCTGTGTTGTAGCTCATAAGCGGTAGGATACTCCTCACATATAGCAACCAGTTTTTTCATTGCACTCACTGATAGACTCAGCAAGACTGGCATCTGCATAGCCTATGTTATTGTCAAATTTTCTGTCGATAGAACATCCGTCTCCTGCCTTGTTGAGCTCATTAAGGAGTACATACAAAAAATAATCGTTTTGGTGATGTTATACCACACTATTTTTGGGTCACGAGACAAAATTAAGTTACTGCAGTCTTATTTAAAAAAAAAAATAGTGTAATATGTTTTGTCTTAATGTCTGTTTTGTCATCTAAGGTATAGGTATAGATTTGATGTCTAACAGCTGAATACTGAAATTAAATTAAAAGTTTGAAGGCCCGATTAACTACTTGAAGCGTCATTAAAATATAATCTCGCATCTACAATCGGAGGCCACTCAAAAGTAAAAAAGAGAGGTCGGGCGATTTGGGACTGGGGACTGTATCTCCACCTTACAGAAGCCCGCAGTTAAATAACATTGTTAGACGTAGTTTTATGTTTCTGAGGTAAGTAAGGTTGCCAGTGCTCCACGAGGATACGCTTTACTAGTAGTAATGCTGCTAGCACAGTGCGTCCTCATCAACAACATGGTTGGCAACCCGTTAATGATACCCATGGTATTGCTAGCGGCTATAGGGCCGTATGTTTGTGTAGATAGAAAGAGAGAAAGAAAACATTTATTCTTAACAACACAAACATATACGAAAGGAATACAAGTGTAGAAGAACATCGTGTCATTATGAAATATTTGTGATATAAAAAAAATGTGACGTACGATCCGACATTACAGTATTCGGCAATAATTGTTATATATTTAGATGTAGTAGTAATGGAAAAAAAAGCCTCTGAGTTTCTTGCCGGTTCTTCTCAGATGTATTTTCCGAATCGGTGGTAAATATAGAGTTAAGTTGATTATTTTTATTCTTTTCTTGTGTTTTAACATAGTAGGAATTCAATGTATCCATTGATATTTTATTGCGTTATACCTCATGTTTAATAAACGTAGATTCTTTTTCTTGTCATATCTTTTATTTTTTTGTAGATACACTATAAAACATTGTGTTGGAAATCATGGCAATAAATGAGTAATTATAATTTTAGTTGACTGATTGATATAAAGGATTTATTAAGCCATAAGTTTATTCAGTACGATTATTTGAAAACTAAGCTCATAGTTCTCAGCGTGATAATCGAAAGACAATATAAACTCTCAATCACAGGCGTGATAACCAATGGCAAATGTTATAATATATACTAAAACCATCTTTTGTTTTTTTGAAAAAACAGTTAACATTACACATCATGATTCAGCTGTATGTTGCCTTTGTAACTGCGATCACACAGTTTGGTTTACCTTGTGTGCAATCACTTTAATATTATAAATGCGAAAGTTTGCGTGTATGTCTGTGTGTTTGAACCCTCTTCACGCCTGAATCACGGCTGAATGAATTTGTATGATATTTTGAATGGAGGTACCTTATAAGCTGGATTCACATATAGTTTTTTTTATTATTTATTATACTAAGGTGGCACACAAGCATACGGCCCACCTGATGGTAAGCAGTTACCGTAGCCTATAGCCGCTAGCAATACCGGGGATATCACTAACGGGGTGCCAACCATATTGATGATGAGGACTCAATGTGCTAGCAGCATAACTACTAGCCCAGCGTCCTCGTGGAGCACTGGCAACCTTACTTACCGCAGAAACACAACACTACATCATGTAGTGTTATTTCATTGCGGTCTTCTGTAAGGCGGAGGTACAGTCCCCAGTCGGGCGGAAAACCCAATCGCCTTACCTCACCTAAAAGTTACTCTTTATCGCGGAAAATAGTGTAAATCCCGAGGGATAGAAAAATAAACATTTATGCAGCAACGGCTGAACGGATTCCAATAAAATTGAATTGGATCTAGCTTATATCGCGACCGAAGTCGTGGACACAGTTAGTTAATTATACGTCATTGAAAGACCTCCTTTTAGCCAGCACAAAACATCATCGTGGAACTCTGGACTAGTTATTCACCGCAGGAACACAACACTATACAGGAGACTAAAGCATTACTTAGTGAAAAAAAACTATAGTTCACAGTATTACCATTTAATTTTAAAATTTAAGCTCAGTAGTAGTAGGGAGCAGCGCCGCAGCCGCAGCCGCATCTGCCAGTAATAGAGACGGCGCCATTGGCCGGCACGTCACCGCCGAAACTGACGGCACCGATGATGGGCACTTGTCCGGCGACCAGGGTGCTACCTCCTACAGCCATCTCACCGATGACGTTCACGTTGCCCACACCCTCACCGCCGTAAGCGGGAGCGATGGCTCCGTAGCCGAGGGCGCCGTCCCAAGCTCCATAGCCGAGAGCACCGTTGTAGGCACCGTAGCCGAGAGCGCCATTCCAGCCTCCGTAGCCGAGAGCGCCGTCAGCGATGGCCGCGCCGTAGCCCAGACCACCGTACCCGCGCACACCGCCGAGGCACTGACCGAACACAGACTGGAATAAAGTAGTTTATAAGCTAGATGTACATGTAAATACACAATGGTAACTCATGAAAATATTATTTCAATGCCTCACTTGTACCAAGCAAGCTTGGACGCAGAGCAACAGGACGGTGAAGGAGTTCATGGTCGTTGTTTGTTAGTGGTCAACGGAAAGTAATGACAATTTGGAATACAGAACATCAATTTCAAAACCGTATTTGTTGGGTACATAGAAGAACATAGAACATCAATTTCAAAACCGTATTTGTTGGGTACTGATAACGACTGAGTATTTGTTAAAATATTTAGAAACATATTTCACTCAGTGAATTATATCTATTATTGACAAAGGCCTGATAAGCTTTAACTATAAAACCATTACGAACTTCTAGTTTGACCATTCCCAAGTCGTATTTCAAATAAAAACTCTTTAAAATGGCAGCCAAAACCATATTTATCATCTGCGCACAAGCCTTGATGGCTCAGGTAAATATCTTCCACCGATTAAATAAATTAAATAAAAATATCTGACGCTATTTTTGACCTTTATTCCAATGTGACTTTTGCAGACCGCTTTCACCCAGTGTTTCGGTCCTAACGCGGCCTTCGGTGCACCATACGGCACGGCAGGGTGGCCGTACGACGGGCTGGCAGCCGCAGACCTCGGGCTGGCGGGCAACGGCTGGGCTTACGACGCTGCCTTCGCCGCTGCTCCTTACGGTGCCTATGGTCCCTCTTGTGGGCCCGTGTATGGTGTAGCCCCCGCTAGTGGTGGCGGGCTGCCTATCTCCAGTACCTCCCCGATCGCGCCAGCCGGCCTCACTGTGCGCTCCGACAACACGATTGAAGGCATCCTGGCCGTGACCGGCAACCTGCCGTTCGTGAGCGCCGTAGCTATGGAGGGCGCGCTGCCCACCGTCGGCTCCGGGGCTATAGCGTACGGCTGCGGCGACGGCTCCATCGGCATCGTGAGCGAGCTCGGGATCCTGCCCAATGCCTACCGTGGCGCTGACATCGCCTACTCCGGCCTACCCGCCGCTGACTTCGCGTACTCAGCCTACGATAACTACCTCGCACCGCGCGCTCCCTGCCCGTACGGACCACTCTACTAACTCGTAGTTTTAATTCTGTGTAAATATTAATGTTAGTAAATAATAAACATATTTTGATACTCAATATGTTTTTGTTTGGTAAAATATTTCTTATTTGAGTGGCTAAAGAAAACGAACAAAGAGCTAAGTTAAAAATAACAGGGAGTTTATGGATGAAGTCCACAACGGCTGTGTTTTTTTGCCTAATGCCCCTCTCTTTTGAACGAATTTTTCAAACACAATACATATAATTCCTAATTTTATACTCAGATCAAATGAAAAATGGAACGTTGCGTATAACATGCAGTACATATACACAATACAGACGCATACCACGAAACTAGGCCTTGCGTTGGCAAGGTAGGGCGATTTGGGATTTCCCGTGCGGTTTCCCATTTAAATTGGAGCCGCCCGATTGAGGACTGTACCTCCACCTTACAGAAGACCGCAGTGAAATAACACTACTTGATGTAGTGTTGTGTTTCTACGGTAAGTAAGGTTGCCAGTGCTCCACGAGGATACGCTGGGCTATGAGTAATGCTGCTAGCACAGTGAGTCGTCATCAACAACCTGGTTGGCAACCTGTTAGTGATACCCTGGAATTGCTAGCGGCTATAGGCTAAGGTGACTGCTTACCATCAGGTGGGTCATATGCTTGGGTGTCACCTTAGTGGTATAAAAAAAAACCGGCCAAGTGCGAGTCGGACTCGCGCACCGAGGGTTCCGTACACACTTGTAGGTAAGGATAAGGTAAGGTTAAAAGTAGGAGAACTTCAAATGAGGTCATTATTCATCGGTGACACTCAACAGCGCGAAACAGGAATATTTTTAGTAAATTCGCATTAAAAAGAAATGAACCTAATATTTGCGGTTTTCAGATTTTATCCTATACTTGTGCTGTAAGACACTGCTTCCTGCCAAATTGTATGGTTCTAGGTCAACTTGAAGTACCCTGTAGGTTTTGATTCCCTTGTGAATCGCAAAATATGCTAAATTTTGCGAAATAAACGGTCATATCTTTTCTTTATATTGACTTATAGGTTTGAAATTTTTACAGACAGACAGATAGACAGACAGACAGACAGACGGACAACAAAGTGATCCTATAAGGGTTCCTTTTTTTTAGGAACTGAACCGTAATAAACTAGATTTAATTGGGATATTAGTAACCAAAACTCCCTCTACGCCAAACCGTTTTTTATGTTTCTGCTACGACACAATGAGTTAGAATCTTTGAAACCGTCTTGAAATCGACATTTGGAATAAGCCCACAGGCTTACTTACGATGTTTTCCTTCACCGTAAAGCTCGTGGTGTGACTACTCATTGAAAACTCATTGGTACAAAGCGGTGGAATTCAAACGTGCGTCAGTAGGATAGCAAGGAACAATCAAAACCACACGACCACCGCGGCTTTTTTTTTAAACATACCTACAATAATGCAGTACTGTGTTTATCGGTAACTAGCTGCAGGCATAACCACATCCCGTAACCTTTTGTCTGCCCTGTTATATGATACCGAATTTCATTGTCACTGGAAGGACAGTGAATGACGAATAAAAAATAATAATTATTATATGTTAGGTTTTTATTGTTTTTTTTTATTCTACTAGGGTGGCACACAAGCATACGGCCCATCCAATGGTAAGGAGTCACCGTAGCCTATAGCCACTATCAATACCTGGGGAATCACTAACGACTTGCCCGACCTGTTGTTGATGAGGAGTCACAGTTAACAGTTAACACCTTACCTAGTCCGCTGTGATCTTTGTCATCCCACCGACATAAGCTGAACTCGATTCAATTTCAAATTCTGAACTTTTCAGGTCGAATTATCTGGGTTCTTTGTTTATTCTCTTTAGATTTGTTGGTAATTAAAGATTTACAGGTTTTAAAAACTTAAAATAAACTAAACTAAGGAGTACAAAACTTACCTACACGTAAAATAAATGTCCCGAACCACTGTCACGGGGAAGTGTGCCAAGAAGGCTGGCGGCATTGCCACGCTGTATTGCAATGCGTAGCCTTTGGGCCAAATATTCGCCAGCCCTCTTGTCACAGGAGACCTCTTATAATTTGTTTGGGGTCTCCTTAAGAAGGCTTTGAGACTCTGGCCCCCACGGCCCAAGAGTTTCGACCCCAAACGCCATAAAGATACACCCGTCCTTCAAAGATATATTCACGGCGCTTGAGGCTCTCCTGCCGAGCGGCTGCCGCACCAGCCACCACTGAAGTGTCCGGGAGGTGACAGGTCTGGGTTCTTAAATTAGTAGAATCTCCCTCTACTACAATGGCCATTTTTTTTTAATTATTAGTCAATAACTACCATCTCCAGAGTTTATGACACTAGCACAAAACGGACATTGGCAGAATGGTGACAATCAGCCGCAAAAGCCATAAACTAAAAAAATAATCTGAACGCACTGATTTTGAAGTTCAGATTTCATTAAACGCGTCAGATTGAAAAATCAGAGCATAGCTTACGCTGAATTCTCATGAGCGTAGTTTTGTGTATTGTGTAGAGTCGAATAATATTTTAAGCCGTGGTGGCCTTGTGGTTGAAGCAACAGCCTGTCATCTGATGGGAGCAGGTTCGAATCCCGGCCTGTACCAATGAGTTTTTCTAAGCATAAGTACAGTGATTAATCACACCATGCTTTAAAAAAGAGAGGTAGGGCGATTTGGGATTTCCCGTGGGTTTTCCCATTTAAATTGGAGCCGCCCGACTGGGGACTGTACCTCCGCCTTACAGAAGACCGCAGTGAAATAACATTACTTGATGTAATGTAGTGTTGTGTTTCTGCGGTAAGTAAGGTTGCCAGTGCTCCACGAGGATACGCTGGGCTAGTAGTATTGCTGCTAGCACAGTGAGTCCTCATCAACAACATGGTTGGCACCCCGTTAGTGATCCCCCTGGCATTGCTAGCGGTTATAGGCTACGATGACTGCTTACCATCAGATGGGCCGTATGCTTGTGTGCCACCTTAGTAGTATAAAAAAAAAAAAATAGAAAAGTAAGTGAGCCAAGCAATCTAGATAAGGATGGAAATTGCGTACAATTACTGTCATTATCACTTACAATAAACACATCAACGCGTCCATCCAATTCATATTTATTCGGTCTGCAGTTTACATGAAGTTCAGTTCTACGTGCACATTCCTACGAGACGATTGTGTTAACTTATGTACCAAATTCTTGATTAAAAATGGCGAATGTTAATGAGTGTAATAGTTGTAACCAAGTAGAAGATGATTTGTTAGATTTCGTTAAAAAAAATATGTCCCACATTGATGAAGAAACATTGGTCCAAAATTGTATCTCGCTATTTGCTGGTGATGATATTAAAAAGTCAAAAGCACTTCTTCTTGACTCGATCCCAAATAATTCACGAAAACCGAACCTTAAAGACAATGGAACGGACGAACAAGATTTAGCTGACATTATAAGCGTGATGAAATCAGCAGACCCGGTCGAAATTCCAATGTTTGTGGCCCGAAAACTTGAAAAGTTGTCGGTTGTTGATGAAGAAACTTTGGTGCACAATTATGTACGTAAACCCGAAACTGAAGACAGTAACAAAGCAGAAAAAGATTTGACAGATATAAGCGTGATAAAATCTGCAGACTCTTTTAAAATTCCGGTGCCTGTGGCTCGAAAGCCGGAAAAGTTGCCTGGTATGAGTACAATAGCTGACAACATAGAGAAGTCAGAGGTTTCATCAAAAACTCAGTTGCAAATTGCCACTGATATACCTAGCATAACAAGTGATTTTGATACGAATATCTACTGTCATAATTGTGTTAATTGTTTACGGTGTGTTCTCTGTAACGATTGTATTGATTCTAATGATTGTATTGACTGCAAGTATTGTAACACTTGTAACAACTGTTTGAGCTGTGTTAGATGTTATAAAAGTAATGACTGTATCAATTGTGAAAATTGCATTAACTGTTTTAATAATATAGGATGTAAGAGTTGCGACACTTGTAATGATTGCGTTAGTTGTGTCAACTGTTACCATTGCAATAATTGTATTAATTGCAAGGATCTTAGCTACCAAAACAATGTTATAAATTAATCACTGCGTTAGCAGTCATATATTTTGGGTCACGAGCCAATATTTAAGGCGTTCGGTTTTACTTTGTGAGTTATAAAATAACTGTAAATTTAGAGGCCTACATAACACTCAAATATATAACAAAATTTCATCTATATAGTTGTAATAGCCTTCCGAACGCAATCGCGTACAAACAGAGTACACACTGAAGAATATAGCGTATGTGACTCAGAGATAATATAGTATTATTATACTAATGAAGAAATTTTTAAAATTGGTCCTTTCGTTATTGAGGAAACAAACATACGTCATTAAAAATATCTCTTCCCTATATGATGTAGCTTATTATAAATATCTAACTGTTTAAATATTAAGTAAAACATTTCATAAAAAATGTTGTTCTGAGTTTCTTGCCGGTTCTTCTCAGATGGCTATTTTCCGAACCGGTAGTAGACTCACTATTATTAAGCTGTTCTTATCTGATTATTTTGTTTATCGTAAACGTTGAATAAATATTGTTATATTACTTTTAGTGTATTTTTATGGACAAGGGTACCAACTTCTTGTACTATATCGAGTGCACCGTTATAGGCTTCGTAACTGAGAGTGCCGCCAGCGATGGCCGCGTCGGTGAGTCGAGGTCAGTAGCCCAACCCACCGTACCCGCGCACACCGCCTAGGCACTGACCGAACACAAACTGGAGTAAAGTCATTTGTTAGATTGATACCTAATGGAAAAACATTAATATAATTAATATCTACGCCACCTGAATAGCAACTCTTGACAAAACAATATATGCAAAATTCAGAAAATTGTGTAATTCATTTAAAGGTTCAATTTGGTTCAAATCTGAAAGTGCCGGCCATTGCAATTTTTTTGTATATTCTGTTAGAGCTTGCCCGTCTGAACATTATTTACTGTGCCACAAAACCTCTAGGACCATTGTAGTTGATTTTAATTGAGGTCGAAAATCTGAATTTTCATAAATCATAAATTTTATTGCATTTTATTTTCATACATTTTATTTGAAAATAGGAATTCAAAAGTATCAAACCAAATTAAATGTCCTGTAATTTCCAATTTTGGTGCCATAGTAATGAATGCTTAGACGAACAAGCTCTAACAGAATATACAAAAAAAATGCGTGTTCCGGCACTTTCAGATTTGGACCAATTCTCTATGAAACATGGATGTCCTTTGTTGTATTACCGTGTTTGAGCCATGTGCGTTATCGCTGTTGTTCCACCACATACATTATTTTTACTTCAAGCGAAACTCTCATGTAAAACACTGGTCAATAAATAAGATAACAGAATACAAAACATTAAAGCCTGAGACGTTGAATCATATAGACGTGTGGTGACCGTATGGGTAAAAAGCGTTGCCTTCTATTCCAGCAATGTAAGTTCAAACCCTGCCTTGCAGTGATTAATCACACAAGGAGCTTTTCATCAAGCATTATCAAAATACATTTCAAATACCTACGTGACATGAATATTTATAAAAGAGAGATATGTAAAAGAAACAGCACATTAACACATAAACAAGGACTTAATGCATGAATTCACAAATCGAAGCTATTAGTTAATAAATAAAAAGGTTGGATTACCAGTAATGTAAATGTACCATTGAGTTATGAGAAGTTGGAATACAGAACATAAAAATCTGATCCAAGTAATGCCAACATCGAAAATAATACTACTAGCGACAACTAGTGCCAGAAAAGTGAAACCTGAACATCAGTTTACACGCTATACACCAATGACAGCAATGAATATATCTTTCATCCTTATCTATCTGTATCTATCTGTATCTGTGGTCATTGTCATTTCACCGACAGGGCTGAACTCGAATCTTCCGAACGTACGGATTCTGAAGTTCAGCTTTCATTAACCGCGTTTGACTTTCTGTTAAATGGAAAATTAATCAGAGCATTGCTTACGCTGAATTTTCTCGACGTAGTTTTTGTGTAATGTAAAGAATCGAATGTTTATAATTATAAAACAAAAGTGAGTGAGCCAAGCAATCTAGATAAGGATGGAATTGACGTACAGTTACTGTCATTATCACTTACAATTATAGTCACATCAACGCGTCCATCCAATTCATATTTATTCGATTTGCAGTTTACATGAAGTTCAGTTCTACGTTCGCATTCCTACGATACGATTGTGTTTACTTAAATACCAAATTCTCGATTCAAAATGGCGAATGTTTGTAAGTGTAGTGGTCGTAACCAAGTAGTAGATGAGTTGTTAAGTTTCGTTCAAAAACAAGTGTCTGGTATTGATGAAAATACATTGGTGTTAAACTGTATCTCGTTATTTGCTAGTGATGATATAAAAAAGGCAAAAGAACTTCTTCTTGACTCGATTCCAAAGAATTCACGAGAACCGAACATTAAAGACCATGGAACGGACGAATAAAATTTAGCTGACATTATAAGCGTGATGAAATCAGCAGATCCAGCCGAAATTCCAGTGTTTGTGGCCCGAAAACTTGAAAAGTTGTCGGTTGTTGATGAAGAAACTTTGGTGCACAACTGTGTACGAAAAGTCGGAACTGAAGACCATGGCTCGGAAGAAAAAGATTTAGCAGATATAAGCGTGATAAAATCTGCAGACTCTATTAATAATCCAGTATTTGTAGTTCGCAAGCCGGAAAAGTTGCCTGGTATGAGTACGGTACCTGGCAACATAGTGAATTCAGAGCCTTCATCAAACACTCAGTTGCAAAGTGACACTGATAAAGCTAGCACAACGAAAGTTAATGATACGAATATCAACTGTCATAATTGTGTGAATTGTTTTAATTGTGTTGACTGTCACAATTGTGTTGACTGTAACGATTGTGTTGACTGCAATAATTGTGATACTTGTAATAACTGTATGAGCTGTGAAAATTGCACTAACTGTCGTAGTACTAGAGGAAGTAAGCGATGTCATACTTGTCATGATTGTTATAATTGTTTTAATTGTGTTGACTGTAACGCATGTGTTGACTGCAAATATTTTATTACTTGTAACAACTGTATGACCTGTGTTCGATGTAAAAATAGTAGTGACTGTATAAATTGTGAAAATTGCATTAACTGTCGTAATACTAGAGGGAGTAAGAGTTGCAACACTTGTAATGATTGCGTTAATTGTGTCAATTGTAATCATTGCAATAGTTGTTTTTATTGCAAGGATCTTAGCTACCAAAACAATGTTATAAATTAATCAGGTATTTTTGGATCACGAGCCAATATTTAAGGCGTAGGGTTTTACTTTGTGAATAATTAAATAAATGTAAATTTAGAGACCTAGCATTCAAATACATAACAAAATTTCATCTTTATAGTTATAACTAGCGGCCCGCCCCGGCTTCGCACGGGTAGACTTTTATATCAAATATTTTGTCTACCCGTGCAAAGCCGGGGCGGGAAGCTAGTATAATATATAGCCTATGTTACTCAGTGATGATGTAGCTTTCTAACGGTGAAAGACCTTTAGAAATCGGTCTAAAAAATAAAAATAGAAATTTAGGGGTGGACTACCCCTAACATTTAGGGGGATGAAAAATAGATGTTGGCCGATTTTCATAGATACCGGATAAGCACAAAAAAATTCATCAAAATCGGTCAAGCCGTTTCGGAGGAGTATGGCAATGAAAACTGTGACACGAGAATTTTATATATTAGATAAGTATTCAGCACGACTTGGCGTAGCAATAGAATATACGCTGAAGAATGTAATAGCCAATGTGTCTCAGAGATAATATACTGAAGTTTTTTTTAATCGGTCCTATTGTTTTTGAGAGAACAAAAATTCGACATGAAACATTTTCTCTTTATTATATAGCTTATTACAAATATTAAACCTCAGAGTAGATCATGTACTACGTACAAATAAAACGAACTGTTTTAAAATTAAGCAAAACATTTTATAAAAAATGACCACCTGAGTTTCTTGCCGGTTCTTCTCAGATGACTATTTTCCGAACCGGTAGTAGACTCACTAACTGTTCTTATCTGATTATTTTGTATATTATTAACTATTAATAAATAATGTTATATTACTCTTAGTCTATTTTTATGGATTATGGATTTTTGTATTATACAATACCCAGCCTCCGTAGCCAAGTGCACCGTTATAGGCTTCGTAACCGAGAGTGCCGTCAGCGATGGCCACGTCGGCGAGGCACTGGCCGAACGTTTTTTTTTTTTTGCTGTTAGAGCTTTACCGTCTGGGCATTTATTACAATGGTGCTAAAGTTGAAAATTACAGGACATTTCATTTGTTTTGGTAATTTCGATTCTTATTGTTGTTGTTGTAAAAGGTTCAGATGGACAAGCTCTAACAGAATATACAAAAAATTGCGTTGGTCCCTTCTTTCGGATTTGGACAAAAATGTATTATGTCCTTTGGTGTATTACACACCGTGATTCAGCGATGTGTGTTGTCTTTGTGTCACTACAGAAATTATTTTTACTTCAAGTGAAACTCATGTGAAATACTGGTCAATAAATAAGATGTCAGAATACAAAACAGAAAAACCTGATCTGCTCAATACCACATACTGCTGTAGTGACCTTAAGGTAAAAATAGTTGCCTGCTATTCCAACGCTGCAATCTCAAATCCTGCGATGCAACTTAAGTACAGTGATTCATCACACCAAGAGCTTGTCGGTGAATGTAAACATAGGATATCTGCATACGTCTGAGAAGAAATTCAAGGACTTATGTAGTGCCTAAGAGACGGCGACGGACTCACCTCACGAAAGATATTTGGATATTATTTACAAAACCATAATATTATTTGTTGTAACTGCCTGCTTATTTACTTATATACTCTTATATGAAACCGGAAATTAGGAATAGCATCTTTATTGCGTAGGCACTACATCAAAGTAGCGCTATTTGACCGCGGCCTTCGGTAAGGTGGAGGTACTGTCCCCAAGTTTAATGGAAATTAAAAAGGAAACCAAGGTAGATTCCAGCTCGCCCTACCTGTTTTTTTAAGCTCATGTTGTCATTAATCACTGTGCTTAAGCTTAGAAAATTTCATGGGTATAGGCCGGGGTTTAAACCTGGGCCCACCAGATGGCAGACCGTTTTTCAAACACAAGGTCACCACGGCTAGACTTTAAAACTGAACTATATATAGACCAGTTCATGCGCTCGACAAAAAAAAAAATCTGCACATAACCTTTATTAAGATCACAATTAAAACTTAATTCAAATTCAAATTCAAATTCAAATTCAAATTCAAAAATCATTTATTCAGTTTAGGCCCTAATAAGGCTCTTATGAAGGTCTAAATTACCACCGGTTCGGAAAAAAAGCCACCTGAGAAGAAGCCACCTAATCTTATACTATAATAATATAAAGAGGAAAGATTTGTATTTTTGTGTGTATGTTTGTATTGAATAGACTACTGGACTGATTTCAAGAAGTCTGTCACTGTTAGAAAGCTACATTATCACTCAGTACCATAGGCTATATATAATAGTAGCTGCCCGCCTGATAAATCTTTCCGTGCGAAGCCGGCGAGGGCCGCTAGTTAAATTTTTTTTTTTTCGTTTGCAGTAAATTTATATCCCTTAAACATCTTTCATATATCCGATCACAAAAGCTTTCTCTGATCTCATATCCTTCTTGAATTGGACCAGAATGGGGGTGATATTTGAAGATTATGGATACGGTAAGTTATCACAATATTAATATTATGATATTATTAAGACGTAAAACTTAATATATAGTACAAAACTAAGAAGAACAAAACTTACCTACACGTAAAATAAATGTAGTTTCTGTTGTGCACAACTTATGGCCGTAGTAGCAATGCTAAGTACGCGGTTCAGTGTCTGAACAAAGGTCGATTTGGTTCGCTGTTTATATGAAGTTCAGTTCTTTGTGCGCATCCTTACGAGACGATTGTGCTAGAACGGCAAAGGAAATTCTCGCTTCAAATGATGAGCGTTCTTAAGTGTGACAAATGTAACCTGGTAGTAGATGAGTTGTTATGTTACATTCAAAACAAAGTGTCGGTTATTGATGAAGAGAAACTGGTTCGAAATTGTATGTCGTCATTTAGCGGTGATGAAATTAAAATATCGAAAGCACTCCTGTTTGACTCGATTCGAAATGATTTACAAAAACCTAGAAGTGAAGACCATGGCGTGAAGGAAGATTTAGCTGATATCGTACGCGTGATAAAATCTGCAGATCCTGTTGAAATTCCAGTGTTTGTGGCCAGAAAACTGGGAAAGTTGCCTGGTATGAATGCAGTACCTATCAAAACAGTGACGAGAGAGCTTTCAGCAAAAGCTCAGCTTTCAATTGGTGCTGATAAAGTGATCGGAACGAATCTCAATGATACGAATACAAATTGTAATAATTGTTTTAACTGTTCTTATTGCAGTACCTGTAACAATTGTAATAACTGCAATAATAGTTCCACTTGTAACAATTGTAATGATTGTAACGATTGTCACACTTGTAATGACTCTAAAAGTTGTGTTGGATGTCGTACCTGTAATGGCTCTATACAATGTGAAAATTGTGGAACTACTCATAATAGTATAGGATGTAAAAAGTGCGACACTTGTAACAACTGTAAAAGATGTGTAAATTGTGACCATTGCAATAATTGTGTCAATTGTAACGGTCTCAGTGGCCAAAACAATATTATAAATTGATTATAATGTTCGTTGGGTTTTTACATTGACAATCGCATATTTTAGGCCACGTGAAAAAAAATTGCAGTCGTGTTTTAATTTGGATAAATAAATAAAACAAAATTAAGACTAAACAGATTTTTACATGTAATGTTATATCGTAATTCTTAATAAATATATAATTCTTAAACTTTTACCTAATATTTTTACGTAATGAATAAAATTACAAAAAAATGTCCTTCTGAGTTTCTTGCCGGTTCTTCTCAGATGGCTTTTGTCCGAACCGGTGGTAGACTTATTCTTATTTTGTTTTGTAGTCATAAAATAATTAATACACATAATCATTTTAATTTCATTGTTACTTACATAAAATAAGTACCTACGTTTTCTTTTATATTTCTTTTGGATGTTGTAATATACGTATGTTTTGTAAATCGTGTATTGGATTGACGCCTCCCAAAATATTTAACCATTTTAATCATTTATTAGAGGTTTATTACAATTAACTAACCTAATATAAAAAAATAAAATAAATAAAACACTTGTTCCAAATCGCTGTCACGCGGGAGGGTGCCAAGAAGGCTGGCAGCATTGCCCCGCTGTATGGCAATGTTGATCTTTTGCGCAAAATATGTTTCAGCCTTCTTGTCACCGGAGGCCTCAATCAATCGTCGCGAGACCTCCTTGTACAGCAGATGAGCCTCTGGACCCCGTGGCCCCAGGGTCTCCACCGCACTATTTTAAGTCTTTATTTTATTATTTGTATGTCATTAATCTTTATGTTTTTTTTATCATGCTTATTCCAAAATAAATAAATCTGTTAAGCTTCTCTCCTTGATTCATTCATACATATCCTGTTAATTTTTTCCTCAAGTAATAAATAAATTACTGGAAAGGCCACTGTGGATGGACAGACATTCAACAAGTATATTACTACGATTACTATACATGCACTTGCATCACGTCAAAATTTAAATCAAAATCACTTATGGAAGAAGGCACTTATGGAAGTCTAAATAGCAACCGGTACGGAAAAAATGCCACCTGAGAAGAACCGGTTGCTTAAAAACTTGCAAACTATGATTACTTTGGGCGGAATTCATTTGCTAGCAGTATAAAGGATAAACCGCCTTCTCTAATCTAATAGTTACAACAATTAGAAGTCAGAAGAGGAGTGGACTAGATGGCAACATCTTGTAAGATTCTTCATGGTCTGATTGACATGGTCCAATTGTTGATTTGTTTGCAGATGGATGGAAGAACTTATTGTTCAGTTCATGTTCACGTACAGAATTAGCACCATTATTTTATGTTTTAAAGAATAGTGGCAGAATTGTACGAGAGTGCTTTATGAGACGTACACAAATGTGTCTTGTTCAGAGCTTAGTCATTTTATAAGCTGGTTTTTAAAGGAAATTCGTTTAACACATAAACCCGGGTTTAGATGATTAAATTAATTTACTTTCATTTAACTTGAAGACACGTCTGTATCAATGATTTTGTTTAATGAATTGCTTTCTTACTGCCAGCACAGCTACACCGTCACGCATCTCTAGAATCAGGCCCACAGTGCTACATCAGATCAGTGTCTATTATATAGGTTTCGCAGTTCTTATTGCATAACATTGAAAAAAAAAACGGTCATTTATTTTTCGGATTCGGTACCCGATGGGTAACGATTACTAAGATTTCGCTACCCAACCGTCCGGCTATCTGTCTGCGAATTGTATCTCATGAGCCGTAATAGTTATTTTTCTTACCGCTATAACAACAAACAATAAAAAATGAAATATAAAAAAAGGCCTCCCCTAGTGGAATCGTGTTTTTTGGTCTATTTTGCTAATGACTGTCGTCGTGCGTCATTAGGGTCGGCAACGCGCGAGTGATACCCCTGGTGTTGCAAGCGTCCATAGGCTGCGGTAACCGCTTACCATCAGGCGGGCCGTATGCTTGTTTGCCACTTTAGTGGTATAAACAAATATGTTGATGCTTGCAGGGTTTATATTGCTATATTTTCGAGAAAAAGTGCGAATTTACTTATTAAAAGCATTGTCTAAGGATCGAATTGTAAAGTTAAGATTGTCATTGAACCCAGTTTGCTTTTAGTACGGAGCCCTCGGTTTGCGAGTCTAACTCGCACTTGGCCTATTTTTTGACAGGTAACATAAATGGTAGGGAGCAGCGTCGCAGCCGCAGAATTATATTTTAAACGATGATCTTAAGAATAAAGATGCAGAAATTGATACTAGCAAGCCGACGCTGCTACGAGCAATGGACGTTTCATTGAACTCGCCTGCGAAGCAGTTTCGGTGGTGATAATGATTCCTTGGGTCTACCACATTTTACATACTTCTAAAGCAGTAGTGCACGAATAGTAAGGAAACTCGCATATCCCCGTTAAATGCATTTGCATTGCAGGCATGCAAGAGAGGTAGGGCGATTTGGGATTACCTGTGGGTTTTCCCATTTAAATTGGAGCCACCCGACTGGGGACTGTACCTCCACCTTACAGAAGACCGCTACTAACACTACTTGATGCAGAGTTGTGTTTCTGCGGTAAGTAAGGTTGCCGGTGCTCCTCGAGGATACGCTGGGCTAGTAGTAATGCTGCTAGCACAGTGATTCCTCATCAACAACATGGTTGGCAATCCGGTAGTGATACCCTTGGTATTAGCGGCTATAGGCTACGGTGACTGCTTACCATCAGGGCCGTATGCTTGTGTGCCTCCTTAGTGGAATAAAAAAAAACCTACATCACAACCACAAGAACCAAATGACGCGAGCAGGAACGCAACTGCGGTTTCGATGAGCGCCAACATTCATAGCATTGTTTCAAGTCAACAACAAAGCATTGAGACGAAACATTTTTGTTAAAAGGGAAGGGCAAATTGTAAATCCGATTGTAAGATTAAAGCGGCCTTGAATACGTATGACTTTATACCTTAAATGTAAATAAGGAAACGAACCAACAAGTTAATATCTTCAACCTTTAAAAATAATATTATTGAATACATACGGAAAAAACAAGTTGATGTTATTATTATTAATTTATTGACAATATGAATAAAAAACCTTTACGTATTTTATATATTCCAGGACGATTGAGAGAGCATTGAGGGAATTGGGGGAGGCGTAGGATAATATGGGTTGAAAAATAGAAAATTATATCCACGTTTCTGTAACGGGCCTCGTGGAAGAATTTTAATTTCAAGCTTCGATAGATCTGTGAAGATATGAACCATAACCTATGGCAGGTTGAAAGGGTACAGCGACCATAGCTCGTATTCCCTTCCGTGCCTAGTTTCCATCGTTATCACTCTTTAGAAAACTGTCAGAAGCATAAAGTCTGACAACTGGGAATCGATATTACCTGTAAATTGTGTCGCAAAGTTCAAATAGCAATTGCTGAGTGCTTAAATCGGATAACCAGTCGCATTGTGATAAGATTCCTGATGATAAAAATCACATTGTTAAGACACTGTCTCATCATCATTCTCCTGCCCTTATCCCATATTATTTGTGGTTGGCGCAATATGTATTTCTCTTCCATCCTTCTCTATCAGCCGTCATATCTGTATTCACTTCCTTTCTGGCCATGTCATCTTTCACACAATCCATCCATCTTTTCTTAGGTCTGCCTCGACCCCTGTACCCGTCCACATTCATACATAAAACCTTTCTTACCACGTTATCTTCATTCCTCCGCATAACAAGCCCATACCATGACAAACGCTTGCTCCTCAACTTTAGACACTGTCTATGCTGTCATATTAGCGTTGAATTTATTCGGCCTCCAGAGCAAAATTTTAAAGGTCTCCTCGGCCATTCACCTTTTGAAGAATGCAATATTCGTTGTTTACATATGGATCAGTAACTGGTTATATCAGTACATTACAGTCACTAGGTGTCTGACCGAAGGTCAATTTGGTTCGCTGTTTTTATGAAGTTCAGTTCCTTGTACGCATCTTTACGAGAAGATTGTGTTTAATCCGCCAACAAATTCTCGCTTTAAAATGGCAGGCGTTCTTAAATGTAACGAATGTAACATAGTAGTAGACGAATTGTTATGTTACTTTCAAAACAAAGTGTCGGTTATTGATGAAGAACAAGAGGTGGGAAATTGTATATCGTCATTTACTGGTGATGAAATTAAAGTGTCGAAAGCACTTCTGTTTGATTCGATTCGAACGGATTTACGACAGACTATAACTGAAGACAATAGAACGGAGAAAGAAGATTTATCAGAAATTATACGCGTGATGAAATCTATAGATCCTGTTGTAATTCCAGTGTTTGTTGCCCGAAAACTGGAAAAGTTGCCTGGTATGAGTGCAGTACCTGATAAGACAGTGACATCTGCACTTTCAGCACAAGCTCAGCTGCTGATTTCCTCTGATAAAGAGGGCGAAAGAGATCTCAATGATACGAATATAAATTGTGTTAATTGTTTTAACTGTACTGATTGTAAGAATTGCAATAACTGCAGCAATTGTAAGAATTGTGTCAATTGTAATAACTGTAATGATTGTCAAACTTGTAACAACTGTGAGAGTTGTGTCGGATGTAAGATGAGTATAAACTGTGAGAATAGTGATTATTGTGTAACTTGTCGTAATACCAATGGAAGTCAAAATTGCGACACTTGTAACAACTGTGAGCGTTGTGTAAATTGTGACCACTGCAATAATTGTGTCAATTGTACGGATCTCAGTTACAAAAATAATATTGTTAATAATTGAATAAGACGATTGGGTTTTTGCATCAACTATCAAAAACATATTTTTAGGCAACGTGACCAAATTTTGTAGCCGGGTGAAAAAAACATCTCAGATACAAACAAATTTGACTTCTAATGATATATCGTACTTTTTATAAATATCAAATACTTTAAATTATACATAATTAATTGCATAAAAAAAAATTCTCCTGAGTTTCTTGCCGGTTCTTCTCAGAGGGTTATTTTCCGAACCGGTGGTAAACTTATTCTTATATTCTTTAACATTCATTGTACCTAGTGAGAAAATAATTAATATAACCATTGTAATTTCATTGTTATTAAGTATACATAAGTACTAATGTTTTGTTTTAAATTTACTTAGTTATATTTTTAAATGTGTATTCGACTCCATTCAAATGATTTCTCTATGTTTTTAAGCTACTATTTGTATGTCATTCATTTTTAAGTTTTTAATTATGCTAAGAACGAAATTTTTAAGTCCGCACTAGGAAGCGACTCGGGGTGCGCGTCAATCAAACTCACTAGCTATTTGCACACTGATTTATTACAATAGGGAACCCGCCGTGCGGGGGGTGGCGGGACGCAGCCCGCGCGCTCACGCATACATAACATTCCTTCCCCTTAAGCTGAGAATTACAATCTAACTACACACAATTATCTAAACTAAACTTATGTACTATGGTTGCACTGTATCACTTGGATTCACGATATTTTGCTCATCATGGCCGTCCTGGTCCGCTATTGGCGTCGAGAAAATGGGACATAAATAAAAAAAACAATTCAACTACTGACCTTGCTTCAGCTATGTGTGATTCTCTTTTATTTATCCTCAAGTAAGCAATAAGTCACTGGAAAGGTTACGCATACAAAAATAATGAAGCAAAACGGATGGACAGACAGTCAACACTTAGTAACATCCATGTACTTGCCTTCTTACTCCCAGCACAACACATCGTTGAGGATCAATGCTTATTATACTATTTTATTTTATGTGTGGTCTTTAACGTAATTAATTGCATAAATGTTGCCCACACCCTCACCGCCTTATGACTCAATAGCCGTGAGCGCAACCGTTTCAGGCAACGTAGACGAGCCCCGCGTACGCCGACTCAGCACTGAGTGAACACGTACTGAAATGGAGAAAGTTCTGAAGAACAGTCATAGAAGGACTTGAAAACATGTAAATATGTTTTTTTTTTAAAGAATAGTCGCAGGATTGTACAATAGTGCTTTATGAGACGTTTACGTCTTGTGCAGAGCTTAGTCATTTTGTATGCTGGGTTTCTAAAGACGTAAAACCGAGATTAGATGATTAAATGAATTTAATTTAATTTGATTTTTTTTTTCTTCGATTATCCCTGTAAAGTATGTTGCACAGATCATGATGCAGTCACTGTGTGTTTAAATGGGATGTTTATGCAGTCGCATAAAGCCGGGATGATTAATATGTCGAGACATTAGCATTGAAAATTTCAAAGGTCACCTCGGTCAGTAGCCGCTTTTAAAACTGCACTCTCCGTTGTTTATATATGGTTACTGACAATACGAGTTACTTGTGACCGAACGAAGGTCGATTTGGTTAGCTATTCATATGAAGTTCAGTTCTTTATTCGCATCCTTACGAGACGATTGTGTTAAATCCACTAGTAAATTCTCGCTTTAAAATGGCTTGCGTTCTTAAGTGCAACGAATGTAACCTAGTAGTAGATGAGTTGTTATGCTACATTCAAAACAAAGTGGCGGTTATTGATGAAGAAAAACTGGTCCGTAATTGTATCTCGTCATTTAGCGGTGATGAAATTAAAGTGTCGAAAGCACTTCTTTTTGAATCGATTCGAACCGATTTACGAAAACATAGAGCTGAAGACCACGTTACAGAGAAAGAAGATTTAGCAGATATTATAGGCATGATAAAATCTACAGATCCTGTTGAAATTCCGGTGTTTGTCGCCCGAAAATTGGTAACGTTGCCAGGTATGAGTGCAGTACCTGACAACACAGTGACGTCAGAGCTTTCAACACAAGCTCAGCTGCAGATTGCCACTAATAGAATGGGCAGAGCGGATGTCAATGATACGAATATAAATTGTCATAATTGTGTCAGATGTTATTATTGTACGGACTGTAACAATTGTGTCGACTGTAATAATTGTAACACTTGCAACAATTGTGCTAATAGTAATGATTGTCATACTTGTAACAACTGTCGGAATTGTAACGGATGTCATATGACTAATGACAGTATGCATTGTGATAATTGTAAAAATTGCCGTAATACTATGAGAAGTAAAAATTGCGACACTTGTAATAATTGTGTTAATTGTGTTAATTGCGACCATTGCAATAATTGTGTCAATTGTAGGGATCTTAGCAATAAAAACAATATTGTGAATTAGCTGTGCCCGCGAAAATCGAAATCACGCGTACTATGAATTGGATTTTGTAAAAAATTTCATAGGTTTATTTTAATCGAGCTATTTTTTTTATTTTAATAAAATACACTTCCTTTTAACATTAGCTATCTGCTATTGAAAGTCCCGTCAAAATCGGATCGTCGCCAACCGTTTGAAATATATTAGTATCGTATTTACAAAAAAAACTTTGATGAAACCGTGTAAAAGTGATTAGTGTAGATTATTAAACATCTTTAGATATTAAGACATTTGTGTTAAGCCATGTAATTTTAATGGAAAAAATTTCCTTCTGAGTTTCTTACCGGTTCTTCTCAGAGGTATTTTCCGAACCGGTGGTAGAATTTCTAAGGTTAAGCTCTTTTCTTTTATTCTTATGTAATTAGTATAGGTATTTAAAGAAATAAAAAAAATAAAAGATGTCCATGTTTTTTTTTGTCTACCGCCCCCTTTATAAAAAAACCCAACGCCCCCAGAAATTATTCATGTTTTTTTTATATATACATATAAAGGGGCATAAACAAATAAGCTTCGATTGAGTTATTTTATGTCGCATTTCCTTAAATATAATTTAACTATTCGTTAGGTATACTTTCCACCGCCCAAAGATTTATATTTGGCCCCCCAAGTAGTACTAGTTTCAATCGCCACCTCAGAAAGCATCAGCCGGGACATACGGACAGACAGCAGAATACAGCAAGAGGATCCGGATGGCGTATAGGGTAAGTAACCCTGGTTCTGTACCCTATGGATGAAACGGACGACAAAAAATCTGTTTTATTTCTCTGAAAATACCTGCACTTGGTTTTTATACCACTAAGGTGGCAAACAAGCATGCGGCCCGCCTGATGATAAGCGGTTACCGCAGCCTTTGGACCCTTGCAACAGCAGGGGTATCACTCGCGCGTTGCCGACCCTAAAATTTATATGGGTTTCGGATCCGGCTGGATTTATGTCGATCCAGTAAAAATCCAGCCGGATTGAAAATGGTGCTGGATTGCAATCCCTAATCGGCACCCTATCACGTTACCACTCACTTTGAGAACCATGCTTTGTTTAGTGAGCTTATTGTATAATTTTTAGTCCCAAGGTGGTCCTAAGTACATAAAAGAAACAATCAAAAATTTTTCATCAAACGAACATTCTGATTCAGCTCAGTGTCTACTTCGATATTGCGACCACAGATTTTTTTCCACATTCGTGTGCAATAATACGTCATTGGTGAAACCAAACAATAATAAGGTAAGACCAAGTAAGTATATAATTTACTCTGTGGTAAGACTGACATACAGTCATACAATATTATAAAAGAAATAGTGAGTCATATACACGCACTTACATCGCGTGGTGTTGGCGTACCTTACGACACATTGATAAAGGACACTGGGCTAGCCACAAAAAAAAAACAATTGACACCTTACTGCCAAGACAATGCATTCTGGAGGAATCTGGAATTGTTATTCACCACAGGAACACAACACTATACAGGAGACTATAACATGACTTAGTGAAGGAAACTATAAATCACGTATTAGCATTTTATTTTAATAGGTTAGGTAATGTAAGTTCAGTAGTAGTAGGGGCTAGCGCCGCAGCCGCAGCCGCATCTGCCAGTAATAGAGACGGCGCCAGCGGCCGGCAAGTCACCGCAGAAGCTGACGGCGCCGACGATGGGCACCTGTCCGGCGACCAGGGTGCTACCTCCTACAGCCATCTCACCGGCGACGTTCACGTTGCCCACACCCTCACCGCCGTAAGCAGGAGCGATGGCTCCGCAGCCGAGAGCGCCGTCCCAAGCTCCATAACCGAGAGCACCGTTGTAGGCACCGTAGCCGAGAGCGCCATTCCAGCCTCCGTAGCCGAGAGTGCTGTCAGCGATGGCCGCGCCGGCGAGTCCAGCACCGTAGCCCAGACCACCGTACCCGCGCACACCGCCGAGGCACTGACCGAACACAGACTGGAAATAAAGAGCAATGTTTTTTTAATAATTGACAACGGTGTCATAATAATAATTCATTGCAACAACCATTCAGAAAGGTCTGATCTGATTGGTCGTGATTGATGTTAAGTCACCCACCTGTACCAAGCAAGCTTGGACGCAGAGCAACAGGACGGCGAAGGAGTTCATGTTTATTTGTTAGTGTTCAACGGAGGGCTGAATGTACTGATAATTTGAAAAATGCCTTCTTTTATATACCTTCAACATAATTATATGTTTCACAACTGATTTTGTTACAATAGTTGATAATCATTACTGTATTTAATATAATATTTGGCAATCAATCTAGGTTAGTAAATTATATCACATATTGACAAAGAACTGATAAGCTTCAACTATAAAGACATGAATAACTTTTAGTTTGATCATTCTCAAGTCGTCCTACCAATAAACAACTCTTCAAAATGGCAGCCAAAGCTATCCTATTTTTGTGCGCTCAAGCCTTGATGGCTCAGGTAATTCTTCACTTTTAAGCTACACGAACTATACATTAAAATACTGAAATAAGTGTGATATTCATTCCATTGTATCTTTTTCAGACCGCTTTCACCCAGTGTTTCGGTCCTAACGTTGCCTTTGGTGCACCATACGGCACGGCTGGGTGGCCGTACGACGGGCTGGCAGCCGCAGACCTCGGGCTGGCTGGCAACGGCTGGGCTTACGACGCTGCCTTCGCCGCTGCTCCTTACGGTGCCTATGGTCCCTCTTGTGGGCCCGTGTATGGTGTAGCCCCCGCTAGTGGTGGCGGGCTGCCTATCTCCAGTACCTCCCCGATCGCGCCAGCCGGCCTCACTGTGCGCTCCGACAACACGATTGAAGGCATCCTGGCCGTGACCGGCAACCTGCCGTTCGTGAGCGCCGTGGCTATGGAGGGCGCGCTGCCCACCGTCGGCTCCGGGGCTATAGCGTACGGCTGCGGCGACGGCTCCATCGGCATCGTGAGCGAGCTCGGGATCCTGCCCAATGCCTACCGTGGCGCTGACGTCACCTACTCCGGCCTACCCGCCGCTGACTTCACGTACTCGGCATACGATAACTACCTCGCACCGCGCGCTCCCTGCCCGTACGGACCACTCTACTAACTCGTAGTATAGCGTTAATTTACTGTAAATAATATTATTAAATATATTTTTGATACATAATACTTTTTGATTAGTAAACATTATATTAATTTTTAAATTGACTGGTGTA
This sequence comes from Falcaria lacertinaria, assembly GCA_951449985.1. NCBI lineage: Eukaryota > Metazoa > Arthropoda > Insecta > Lepidoptera > Drepanidae > Falcaria > Falcaria lacertinaria. The sequence goes on along the minus strand of OX602136.1, from coordinate 1,395,047 downwards.
TTGATGATCAAAGAATGAAAAGTTATCATTATCTTCCTTTTCATATTTTTATGGTTCCGTACCTTAAAAGGAAAAAAGGAACCCGTATATGATCACTTTGCTGTCAGTCTGTCTGTCCGTCTGTCTGTTTGTCAAGAATTTTTATCTCAAGAACACGTGGAGCTAGAGTCTGTGGTCCCTTTCGGCTGAAAAATAATCAAACCTGTAACTCAATATGAAAAAAATATATTACCGTTTATATCGCAAATCTTCGCATATTTTGCGATTTTACAAGCGATTCAAAACTTACAGGGTACTTCCACTTGACCTCCAACCTTTACCAAGAAGCAGTGTCTTACAGCACAAGTAAAGGAAAAAATCTGAAAACCGTAAATATGTAGTTTAATGGAGGTTTTTTATTTTTAATTTACATTAGGAATAATTACTTTATTGACACAAAACAGATTAAACTATTTACAAAAACATATCTTAACCTACCTACTTATAGATAAAAGATCTGACCCAAACCGGAATCATGCGGTAGCGTGCCAAGAATGCTGGCAGCATTGCCACGCTGGATAGCAATGCTGATTCTCTGTGCGAGATATGTTCCAGCACGCCTGTCACGGGAGGCCTCAACCAGCCGACGTGAGACCTCCAAAGTAGTTTAATCGTATTTATGCGAATTTACTAAAAAAATGTTCCTGTTTTGCGCTATTGAGAGTCACCGCCGAATAATGACCTCATTTGAAGTCCGCCTACTTTTTTCCTTACCTATAAGTGTGTACGGAACCCTCGGTGCGCGAGTCCGACTAGCACTTGTACTACATACTTTTAATAAAAATATGTTCACCTAGCTTAAGATTATGGTTGCTGTGATCCCCTGTAATTGAGGGAGCTCAGATCTCTAGTCTTGTAACCTTGTAATTAAGGAATATTGTGCATTTGTTTTTAAGTGTCCTTTGTTGAGGATCTATTAATAAATAAATAAATAAATATATTCCGAGAACTATGGATAATATTCATCAAGATATATCAAGGCGTACCGATCTATATGAAGTTTACTAGTTGAAGTTCCGCAGGTAAATAAAAGATTGGATTTTTTTGAATTTAGTAGACGAACTTAACATATCTTTGTCTGCTAAATAATAATTTACTTAACAATAAAACAACAATGATAGATTTTTTATTTTATTCTGATACAAAGTAGACACAAACAAAATAAGAATAAAAAGTGCGAGTTGCACTCCCTCACCGCAGGTGCCGTACTTGACACAAACTTAACTTGCCGTTTGATTCATAGACACGGCTGTTGCACCAACCGCAAATAATAAATTAGATTTTTTTGAACCGTGGTGGCCTAGTGATTGAAGCATCGGCCTGTCATCTGATGGGCCCTGGTTCAAATCCCGGCTTTTGTGTTTGTGTGCTAAGTAATGCTGCTAGAACACTGAGTCTTCATATCCCTGGTATTGCTAGCGGCTAAAGGATACGGTGACTGCTTACCATCAGGTGGGCCGTATGCTTGAGTACCAACTTAGTGGTATAAAAAAGCAAATACGCTTTTTTTTTAATAACATATAGCAATACGCACTCCATAAGCATTATAAACGTCTACTTGTTATTATTAAGATAGAGCCAAAAAAAGGCAAAAACTACTCGTTGCTAGTAGGGGAGCCCCCTTTAATTTTTATATTTATTTTCATTGTTATTTGTGGTTACAGGTGCAACCGAAATACACATTCTGTGTAAATCTCATCGGTCTACATATCCCGTTTACCATAAAATACAGCTTAACTCTAGATATTCTACCACCGGTTCGGAAATAAGACCTCTGAGAAGAACCGGTAAGAAACTCAGAAAGGCATTTTATTCCAAATATTAAACTATACTAATAATATGGTAATAAAATAAAAAAATAAAAATGGTAATTTTGTCTCGTGACCTAAACTACATGACTGCCGACGCAACCAAACTACCCGATTAAAATTGTAATCAATTTACAACATTGTTTTTGTAACTGAGATTTCGACAATTGATACAATTATTGCAATGATCACAATTCCTACAACGCTCACAGTTGTTGCAAGTGTCGCAACTTTGACTTCCATTAGTATTACGACAATTAACACAATTGTTACAACCCTCACAGTTATTACAAGAGTCGCAATTTCTACTACCACTAGTATTACGACAATTTACACAATTGTTACAACTCGCACAGTTATTACTCGTCTTACATCCGACACAATTCTCACAGTTGTTACAAGTTTGACAATCATTACAGTTATCACAGTTGTTACAAGTGTTACAATTATTGCAGTTTTTACAATCGTTACAGTCAGTGCAATAATGACAATTGACACAATTATGACAATTTATATTCGTATCATTGACATCCGTTCCGCTCACTTCATCAGTGCCCATCGGCTCTTGAGGCTGTGTTGATTGCTCTGGTATTATGCTGCCAGGCTCTGCACTTACACAAGGCGAAATTTCCAGTTTTCGCGCCACAAACATTGGAATTTCGACAGGATCTGCAGATTTTATCACGCTTATAATGTATGCTAAATCTTGTTCGGCCGTTCCATGGTCGTCAGTTCTTGGTTTTCGTAAGTCCGTCAGAATTGATTGAAGTAGAATTGCTTTCGACTTTTTAATTTTATCACCGCTAAATGAAGATATACAATTTCTCAGCAGTTTTTTTTCATCAACAACTGACACTTTGTTTTGAATGTACCATAACAACTCATCTACTACTTGGGTACATGCGTTAGGCTTACGAACGTTTGCCATATTAAATCGAGAATTTGGTTTCGCACTAAACACAATCGTTTCGTCGTGAAGCGCACGAAAAACTGAGCAAAAAACGTTGATTGCATGGGCGTGGATGTGAATAATGTAAATGATAAGTTGTATGCGGTAAGGAAGGTTGCCAACCTTGTAGTGCCCCACGAGGATTCGCTGCGCTGGTAAATTACTACTACAGCAGTAGTAGCATTAGCTACTAGTGAATCCTCATCAACAAAATGGTTGGCATTTCATTGGTACCATATTAAAGTACCAGTGATTACAAATATCTTTTCTATATACATAACTTTCCCCAAAAATCTATAGTGTTAGAGTAATAGATGTCAAAATATTAATAAAAGTAAGAATTAAAAGTAAAAATTAACCTACCGCAACCCTATTGAAGACGCTAGTAGGCAGGGAATTTTCTTGATGACGGTGCCGAGCGGTGGTGTATAAAATAAAAGCTTATTTTTGATAATCACTTGAAATATAATAATAAAAGATGGAATAGCTAGGTACATTAATTTCGTACGCCGCGTGGCTTCTTGTCGAGTGAGTGGGCGCAGACGCAGAGTCGAATAAACTGGTCGGGAAGATGGCCGACCAGCCGCAGTTGGAACGAGCCGTAGTGTTGCCCGCTCCCGTCGGTCAGCATGCATTAGTAGAAAATGCATGCTAGGCGTTAACACCTATCATCAGCTCATATTTGGAGTCAACGCCTGCGCTAAATTCATCGAGTGATATTTCTACCTATATAAGTTCTAAATGGTTGCTACTATTATGAAATAAATTGCATAAGTTAATTTTAGTTCTTGGAGTCAGGACCTCGGCTGTGTAACAATCTTAAGTAATACATAGTAATGCCCAAAGATCTCAAAACCCTTTCCGAATAACCAGTCCTTGCAGTGACAATGGAACTCGATATTGGTTATCAGTGTACAGGATGTGGTGGTAGTGGTGACACCGCCACATCCCGTGACCTTATGTCTGCCCTATGGTAATGAAGCGAATGACGCCATCGTCATTCGCCTGACCGATAAATAGGCAGTATATTATATACTCTGAGCTTGAAGGTATGTTTTAAAAAAGTCGTGGTGGCCATTGTAGCTTTGCCTACTATTCTAGCGAAGTAAGTCCCAATCCCTCCGGTCTGTTCCAATGAGTTCCTCTAAAAAAAATCTTGAGCGCAATTAGTAACACCATGAGATTCATGGTGCAAAAAAAAACATTTCATCAAAGCTGAGCCATGTAAGCAGCAAGTTCCCAGCGCATCCCGATTATATATGAAGCTAAAACGGAGGCGTTTTAACGGGCACAGCTGCAGGGGGCGGTAGGGCCTGACTCCCGTAGATCGGCTTTACAGGAGTGGCATTAAATTTCGCCCTTACGCTGCTTTTTTTGCTACGCATTCCGGGCACACCCAGTGGAGGGAACAGTGTCCTCCCAGGTATAGCAACGCACGCTTTGAAAAAGCCTACAGCAGGTGGCGGCACCTGCCAGTGCGATGAACTTGCCACACGCTGAACATAAAGCCACTGTAAGCGTTTGATCTTTAATCAATAATGCAGTTTAAGAGTACAATGACTTATCGCTAGATGGCGCACTTAGAGAACGAGATGAACCTAAGCAGATATATTCTGATATATTCTGTCACATATAAAAGTACCCTCCGAATTGTACACTAAGAAATAACAGATTGAACGATTACTATAATTCAATGCGGAACTACGCACTAACGAGCGCGAGACTAGGTATGCGAAGACTCACATGCAGTTCACTGGGCGTACTACGAACTTTTTATTCCTACTGTTATAGATATTATATGCACCCTTTCTTGCACACTCTATTACCTTTCTCGCTAACTAAGCACATTCATATTAAAGCTTCCAATCTCTCCCAGTTAGTAATTCAGTCTCCATCCATCCTTCATCCGAGTTAGACGGCTGCCCTTCTTATAATTAATAATATCTTTTTTTTAAAAACCTTTCCTTTGGAGACCCTATAACAAATTGGTGGCAGCGTAAAGGGATTTTAAAAAGTCCCCGGTCCGTCTCCCTAGTCGCGACCCTAAAGTCAGTGCAAGTGCCGTGCTAGTACTCTATAGTGCATCACAGTTCAGTGCACAGAGTTACGATCAGGCCTACTTGGACGCCTGTGTTCTGGAAAGGCCCACTGCTGCGCACTGCTCGTGCTGTAGCCGGTCTTCTCATCGCGGTCATACCCACTGTCACGCACAAGCCAGTACTGTGACCGGTAGACCCCAGCCAACACGACGACCCGAGGTTCATCCGCACCTGCCCATTCTCACTAAGCCCCACTGAGACTACGCGACTACAACCTGAACAATGAGTACTTCAATCCTTATCGCTTTCTTTGCATTCAAGTAAGTGATTTTATATTTTGTAATTGGTCATTGCGAAATTGTTTTTAATCCATATGTTTCAACACATATTGCTATAACGTTGTTTTTTGAATTCGAATTTCTATATTCTTGGTTTTTTATAATCGTTTTATTATAATAATTTTAATCAATCTCAAATAATTCTATTGTGTTTTCACTGTGTTTCTATTGTCTTTTTATTGTGTTTTCACTGTGTTTCTATTGTCTTTTTATTGTGTTTTCACTGTGTTTCTATTGTGTTTTTATTGTGTTTTTACTGTACATAATATTTTCAAAATGTCTGAGAATAGAGCCCCAAGTCCTAAATTAGATAAACCCGAAATAGCTATCACAGATACAGAAGACGATGCTCAAAGCTATTGTCCACCCCCTTCGGGACCCACTACGAGATCACTCTCGAAACGGAAAGCCGCAACCATCTCTAACAAAATTGATGTGGACCTCTCCACATTATTAAAATTTATTAAACCATACGATGGTTGCAGAGAGACGTTAAACTCATTTTTAGTGAACTGTAATAACGCTTATGAACTAGCGTCAGAGCAACAGAAAGACATTCTTTTCAAATACATCCTTTGTCAATTATCAGGTAAAGCAGAAACCGCCTGCTCTATTAAAGAATTCTCCAATTGGGTTCAGCTAAAAGAATTTCTCAAAACACAATTTAGTGAACAGAAACACTATGCCCACTTGCTCACAGACCTACAAGACTGTAGGCAACAAGTCAATGAACCTGTGAGCCAGTACGCCTTAAGAATTGAAACTTGCCTCTCCCAACTACTCACGGAAACTTCTATTTCACATGGACACAAGAGTAGAGAGATGATAGGTCGTACAGCAGCGATGGAGGAACTAGCCCTCCATCACTTCCAAATGGGCTTAATACTCCGTCTATGTAATATCGTCAGGTGTAAATCACCTAAAACGCTCAATGAAGCAATCAATATCGCCATATCTGAGGAGAAAATCCAACAATTCTTATTCCGGAGTCCGTCTAACTCATCACGAAATGAAAGGCCAAAATCCTTCTCCTGAAATCCGAATCAAAAACAATTCAAACCAAGGCTAAATCCGAATCCTATTCCAATTTGCAGATACTGCAAAACACCGGGTCATACCCTAGAGCAGTGTCGCAAACGAGAATACAATAATAATCGGTTTAAAACCTTTAATCAAAACCCATCAAGGACACCACAACGTGTCAATTTCGTGTCTGATTCCCACGAAGAGGAATACCCAATTAACTTTGAAGAGGGTTATGATACTACTCAACCAAAAAACGATTAAACGTCTCGTCCCGGTGTCGTACGGGACCTCGCGATTTTAAAATCGACACCCTAAATCCAACTTCTATATCCGTGCAGCTACATAAAGACCGTAGTCTGTCACAAACTTCTAAATCCGTGCAGCCACACAAAAATGTCGGTCTGTCACACCCTACTATATCCGTGCAGCTACGCAAAGATCGTAGTCTGTCACAAACTTCTAAATCCGTGCAGCCACACAAAAATGTCGGTCTGTCACACCCTACTATATCCGTGCAGCTACGCAAAGATCGTAGTCTGTCACAAACTTCTAAATCCGTGCAGCCACACAAAAATGTCGGTCTGTCACACCCTACTATATCCGTGCAGCTACGCAAAGATCATAGTCTGTCACAACCTTCTATATCCGTGCATCCACATAAAGACGGTGGTTTGTCACATCCTTCTATATCCGTGAAACCACATAACGATGCTGGTTCTTCACACCCCACTATACCTGGTTCGACACAATCCTCTTTATCCGCACAAGAAGTTAAACTTCCGGAACCTTCTAAATCTAATATTTTTGAAATTACAAATAATCCTGCAATAATGCTCTTACCTCATGTGCTTGTCGAATCTTCTATTTCTGATATTCCTTTATCCTTGCTTGTTGACTCAGGATCCTCTGTAAGCCTATTAAAACACTCTTGTATAGGAAAACATCCTAAACTCACAAGAGAAACAATTCAATTAAAAGGTATGAATCTCGTCAGAAGAAGCTATACAAACTCGAGGTCACTTTCAATTAAAACTACTACTTCCAAAAGCTAGCGTATCGCACAAATTTCATGTGATTGATAAAATCCATTTACCTTATGATGGTATCATAGGTTCCGATATGCTTAATGCCCTTAGTTGTAATATCGATTACAACAATAACTTACTTCATCTCGGTAAAGCTTCCTTAAAATTGTATTTTCATGATCCTGCATACATTATTCCTGCAAGGACTGAAACCATTATCGAATGTTCTGTCCAAAATCCTGAAATAAAAGAAGGATTAATTCTAGATCAAAACCTTTCTAAATCTTTATTAGTTGCAAATTCGTTAGTCTGTGTTAAAGAAAATAATCGAATCAATATATCCGTTATTAATACTTCAGAAGAACCTATAACATTAAAATCTAATCTAAACCTAAAACTTACCTCTATTGATCCTCTAGAATTCCATGAAAATTCTCCTAGTGCTGTAAATCATATACGCGCTACAAGTAATAATTTAACACGAACTCAAGAAGTCTTAAAACAATTACGCATTTCTCACCTTAATAACGAAGAGAAAGAAGCTCTTCTTCAATTATGTTCTGATTACTCAGATATATTCCATCTACCTGATGAAAATTTAACTTATACTAATGCTCTCAAACACGAGATCAAAACGACGACAGACATCCCAATTCATACTAAAACATATCGATTTCCAGAAGTCCATAAGACTGAAGTTCGTAATCAAATTGATAAAATGTTGAAGCAAAATATTATTGAGCCTTCCGATTCCCCCTGGTCTTCACCCATATGGGTAGTTCCTAAAAAGCTTGATGCTTCTAATATCCAAAAATGGAGAGTGGTCATCGACTACAGAAAACTCAATGATGTCACAATCGGTGACACATATCCTATACCTCAGATCGCAGAGATCCTAGATCAACTTGGCAACAGCAAGTATTTCTCAACGCTAGATTTGGCATCCGGATTTCATCAAATCCGGTTAAATGATCCGGATAAAGCCAAAACAGCCTTCAATGTTCCTGAAGGACACTTCCAATTTCTTCGAATGCCTTTTGGGCTTAAAAATGCCCCTTCTACCTTTCAGAGACTAATGAATTCTGCATTATCCGGCCTCCAGGGTATCCGGTGCTTTGTGTACCTTGATGATGTTGTCTGCTATTCCCATGATATCCGGTCTCATATCCTTAATTTAACTTCAATTTTCCAAAGACTTAGAGACTTCAATCTAAAACTACAGCCTGATAAGTGCGAGTTCCTAAGACGTGAAGTCTGTTACCTAGGTCATGTAATCACTGAACAAGGAGTGAAACCTAACCCGGATAAAATCATATCCGTTACTGAATTTCCAGTTCCTAAATCCCCTAAAGATATAAAATCTTTCCTTGGACTAGTTTCATACTATCGCCGTTTTATCCCTGACTTTTCCAAGACTGCTAAAAGTCTTACTAATCTTCTTAAAAAAGATATACCCTTTAAATGGGAAAATCAACAACAAGTTGCATTTGAAACCCTTAAACAAAAATTGACAACTGCTCCACTTCTTATATATCCTGATTTTTCTAAACCCTTTATCCTTACTTGTGACGCCTCGAACTATGCCGTAGGTGCCGTCCTGTCGCAGGGAGCTGTTGGTAAAGATCAACCCGTAGCCTTCGCTTCACGAACTCTTAATAAAAGCGAAACAAATTATAGCACAACCGAAAAGGAGTTGCTAGCCATTATATACGGTTGTAAAACCTTTCGCCCTTATCTCTATGGACATAAGTTCCAAATTGTAACCGATCACAGACCATTAAAATGGCTGTTTAATCATAAAGATCCCGGTAGTAAGCTACAACGTTGGCGATTAAAGCTAGAAGAGTATGATTACGAAATCGTTTACCGTAAAGGCAAATTAAACTCTGCAGCTGACGCTCTTTCTCGATATCCTGTAAATCCTATTTATCCTGAAAATGACGACAATCTTATCTTGAATCCTAATAAGGATACTAACCCTAATATTGAAGCCCCATTAGAATCATCATTACCTGAAATTCCTCAAGATACCCTTGACGAACTAATAACAGTTGACTTCTGTCCACTAGATGACAAAGACTTTGATTTTAGCCCTCTGAATCATCCAATTCCAGTAGATCTTCCTATTGTGAGATCTGATCAACTTCCAGAAGAAGTTCTAAATCCTCAGCCTTCGACTAGTTGGCAAAATCCTGAAACCTTACCTTCATCTACTTACCCTAATCCAGGAGATCCACCTTCTAATTCGGAAATCTTACCTGTATCTCCTTATGATGATCCAGTAACTCCTTCAGCACCTGAAAACTTACCTTTATCCGATGACGTAACCTATAAAGAATTTATTAAAGCAAATACTAAATCCTGTAATACTTACATTACAGAACACAACGAAAACCTGCTTAAAGGAGCACAAAAAATAATATTAATACCTACCTCTATAGACATGGATGAGTCCATGCCCTATGTCCAAGAAGTGCTTAATAACTGTCCAAATCCCGAGCGTGACGAATTCTTGAAATTAGAAAGATCCTTATATACATGCTTGCCTCTTACAATCGAAAATAAAACTTACCTTTTATTATTTACAAAAGTACATCACTTCGATGATTGCTCATATCCAGATATTTTTAAATCTTTAAAATACGCACGTGACGAGATAATAATGACTTATCCCACGGTAAATGAAATTAGCACATCCGATTTTAAAAATCCTTTCGACAGACACTCTTTCGTTAAAATATATAATATGTTCTCTTATCTCTTTGACGGAACTAATATCGTAGTTCATATCTACCACAACAATATAATTTATCCTTCACTTAGTGAAATTCCTAAAATCCTTAAAGAAAATCATGATATCCCAATTGCTGGACACTTAGGCTCCGCCAGAATGTTAAACCGCGTTAAAGAAAGATTCTATTGGAAAAACATGCGTAGCGATATAGAAAATTATATTAAAAATTGTCAATCGTGTCAAACCAATAAAGCACTGCGCAAAATAAATAGAGCGCCGATGGTAATAACATCAACCTCTACAGCTCCATTCGAGAGACTATCCTTAGACATCGTAGGTCCTTTACCCGAGTCTGGCACAGCCAAACTCAAGTACATCCTGACTATGCAAGACGACCTCACAAAATTCTCGATTGCATATCCAATCCGCAGTACCACAGCGGAAGAAACTAGCGATTGTTTATTACACTTTGTATCTCTGTTCGGTATTCCTAAGCAAATACTCACCGATCAAGGCACTAACTTCACGGCCGATCTCTTCAAGAAAACATGCGAGTTCTTAAAGGTCAAACAATTGTGGTCCTCCCCTTATCATCCACAGACGCAATGCGCCTTAGAGAGATCACATTCCACATTAAAAGAATACTTAAAATCATATGTTAATTAACACCAAGATAACTGGCCTAGTTACGTTTACACATCTATGCTAGCATATAATACCGCTGTTCATACAACAACACATTACTCACCATTCGAATTATTATTCGGACATAAGCCGAATATTCCTGACTCAGTCTATAATGACACTTCCAGTACTACTTATCCCGAGTATGTAAAAATGCTACAACATCGCATGAAACATTCGCGAGACAAGGCCCTAGAATACATCAATAAGTCCAAAGTCAATTCTAAAACTTATTATGACTCACATACTCGTCCCGCCGAATACAAAGTTGGCGATTATGTTCTATTAAAGAACCATCTTAGAATGCGCAAAGCCTTATCACCTGTATGGAAAGGTCCATACAAAGTAGTAAAAATACATGGCAATCATACCTTATCTTTACTTATAAACAGACGCCATGTAAAACACCATTACGATCAAGTCAAACACGTAGAAGTACGTGATATACATTCTATATCCTATTTTGTTTAAAGAAAAAACAATTATCCTACTATATCCTTGATAAACATTCTATATCCTATTTTGTTCGAGAAACAAAATAATCGTGTACTATTATCCAAGATATAAATCCTATATCTTATTTTGTTTTTACACAAACATTTTTATATACCCCTTTTATACACTTTTATATTTTATATACATTTTACTAAATCCAACTTTATAACTTTATACAACAAACTTTATACAAGTTCTATACATATAACTAAGGTTATTAAATCCATCCTACTATATCATTAGCAAAGCCTAGTATATGATATTTTTGTTATCTCTCATTCGTCTCTCTTCCTTACAGCGTACTGGCCCAAGCTCAACAAGAGTATGTTCATCCAATCAACTCGAGTTCCGGCATATATTTTGATCCAATCGGAGAACTCAAAATAGATACTGGTCACTTAGACATAGTTACTCCATTCGATATCTCTTATATTGAACCACATGTTCAAAATATTAATTCAGTATTAAATACAATACGTTTCTTATGCCAACAAATCCAAATCGAAACGTCAAGTAATTTAGAATGTCATAATGTTCTAGAACCTCTGACGGTTAGGTATAATGACATTGTTTCCCAGTATTCTTCCATCGCTCACCTTATAAGTAATAATAGATTCAAGCGAGGAGCATGGATAGGTGGCATAGGTACCCTTTCTAAAACTATATTTGGGACTCTAGACGAAGACGATGCCGTCAAATATGATAACGCTATTCTAAGTATCCAAAATAATGAAAAAAGGCTGGGTTCACTAATGAAAGAAAATATTTTAATTACAACTTCTATGTTATCCAAATATAATAATACTTTGCACAAAATCAAATTTAATGAAGCCAACCTTAAAGAAGCTATCGACAAGCTCTCTCTAAACTTAAAAAACCTTTCAGTAATTTCAACTGATTTAAATATTAAAACAAATATTAATTCAATCTTAAACAGCTTAGAAGCTGCAATACTCACCTTATCATTCCAGTTGGAAGACATAACAAATGCCATCATGTTCAGTAGTCAAAACATTCTACATCCGGCTGTATTGCCACCCACTCACTTATATAAAGAGCTTATCGATAACTATAGGTACTTACCTGTAGATCTAAAATTACCTATTAATCTAGAGTTAAGCCAAATTCATTTATTAATGAATGTGTCAACTGTACTTTGTTACAGTATAAACAATAAGATTGTTTTTATATTAAGAATACCTTTAGTGTCTCCCAAGGAATATACTCTATTCCATAATATAGCACTGCCCACTCCGCATAACAATGTAAAACCTAATTCTTTTAGTTTCATCATGCCTAGTTGTAAGTATATCGCAATGACCAAAGATAAGTCGGAATATTGTACTCTTGATTCACTGAAAGAATGTAGAGCGATAAGCCCACGAGAGTACATCTGTGACGTCATGACCGTGTTCCCGACTAGTGCGAATCCCATTTGTGAAAGTGCATTATTGTCAAGTGTAATAAGTGTTATGCCAGGACAATGTGAAACCGATTTTATCCACGGAAATATAGATTTATGGAAATCGCTTTCTAGTAGCATTTGGTTATATGTACAATCTCAAAATACTAAGTTATATGTTGAATGTCCAAACCAAAAGGTTCAAGAACTAAATATTATTGGTACGGGAATTATAAATATCCCTAATAATTGTATTGCCTTCTGCAAAAGTACCAAGTTAATTCCTAAATTTTATAACTTAAAAATAAACGTCACTATCAGTCATCATTCTGATTTCAATATTATAAATGATTCATGCTGTAATCTAGCTAAATTCAACATCATGAGTAATGAACCTCGTTTAAAATTAAAGAATATAGATCTTGAAAACTTCAATCTTGAAACAAAATCAAAATTAGTTTCAATGACCGCCGAAGCGGAAAAAATCATTAATGACATACCTATCATACAATACCAGGCTCATTACTCCATTATTTTAATTTTAATTTCTTTGTTCATTATTGTATTTTGTATTTCTAAATCCTTTTTTATTATTAAATCGCGCAGCCGGTTAATTCATCCCTTTTCCTACTTTCAAAGAACAATTCCCGTTAGTTCACCTGAAGTCTCTATTGATCAGGGTTCGACTCCTGATACAATTCCTCGTGTTAAAGTCAATAATAAACGCCAATCTACTTCGGAAATCCCAAGTCCCAGTATCAGAATCAATGTGTAATTAATTTGTAAAATTTTCCCAAACTTCGCAATTTCATCCCCGAAGTTTAGTCTACCCCGGGGAGGTGTTATAGATATTATATGCACCCTTTCTTGCACACTCTATTACCTTTCTCGCTAACTAAGCACATTCATATTAAAGCTTCCAATCTCTCCCAGTTAGTAATTCAGTCTCCATCCATCCTTCATCCGAGTTAGACGGCTGCCCTTCTTATAATTAATAATATCTTTTTTTTAAAAACCTTTCCTTTGGAGACCCTATAACACTACGTTATTATTGGACAGGCATATACATGGACAGGCTGCGTAGACAATGTGACGTCACTGATTAGATACGATGGACAAGGAAACAGAGCTAAAACAATAGACAAGTTTGAAGACAAATTATCAGTTACGGCTTACCCCAAATACATCAAGCTTACCAAAAATTCTGGGAAAAGTCCATTAAACAAGTATTCGGTGACCAAACCGTCAGGACGCTGTTGCATGCTATGTTGAAGAGGACACATGTCCAGCCTAATTCAGCTATTGATGGAATTCTAAATGTAAGATCGTTTAATTCGAGCCAGCGGGCCTAGGTCCACCATAGGTCAGCCATATTGGATTAAAAATGGCGGCATTTAGGTAATCTTGCTTTGTCACGGGAACCAAACGTATATGCCAAATTTCTGATACTGGTAAGTTTCTTAAATTTTAATTGCAAGTTCGGTTACACACCGGACAGGTGAAGCTAAAGAAAAACTTGGAGTTTTTTTTTTATTTAGTAGACGAAGTAACCGTATATTTGTCTACTAAATAAATTATTTACTAAGCAATAAAACAAAAATGATACATTTATTAATTTATTTCTTTCTGATACAAAGTAGACAAACAAAACAAACATACTAACAATAACTAGATTAAATAACAAACTTAATATTGCGGTTCGATTCCTAGACACGGCTATTGCACCAACCGCAAATAATACATTATAATTAGTAAATACGTTTTTTTGTAAGAACATACACACACTCCATAAGCATTACAAACGTCTACGTGTTGCGATTATTAAGATAGAGCTAATAAAACCACGTTTCTAGTAGGACTAGGAACCCCTTAGATTTTGAAATTTTTTTCATTATTATTTGTTGTTACAGGGGCAAGGGGGAAATACACATTCTCTACCTATTACGGAGCATGAGATACATCCTTCTGACAGACAGACGGACGGACGGACATCGGAGGCTTAGTAATAGGGCCCCGTTTACCCTTCGGGTACGGAACCCAAAAAAAACAGCTTACCTCTAGATATTCTACCACCAGTTCGGAAACTAGACCTCTGAGAAGAACCGGTAAGAAACTCAGAAAGGTATTCTATTCCAATAATATAACATAATGATAATACTTAAAATAATCGTTACTAGTTTTTAAGAAGGGTGAGAACAGATTTCTGCATCGCCACGCGGCTGATATCGCGCGAGTGACACCCCTTGTGTTGCAAGCGTCCATAGGCTACGGTGACTGCTTAGCATCAGGCAGGCCGTATGCTTTTGTTGCCACTTTAGTGGTATCGGCAATATAGCAAATACCACAAAAAAGAGGTTTCAATTCCATTATATCTATGCAAATTATAACCAGACTACTTAATTTGTCTCGTGACCTAAACTACATGACTGCCGACGCAACCAAACGACCCGCTTAACATTGTGATCAATTGACAATATTGTTTTTGTAACTAAGATCCTTACAATTGACACAATTATTGCAATGGTCACAATTTGTACAATTTTCACAGTTGTTACAAGTGTCGCAACTTTTACTATCATTAGTATTACGACAATTTACAGAATTGTTACAACGCGCACAGTTATTACTCGTCTTACATCCGACACAATTCTCACAGTTGTTACAAGTTTGACAATTATTACAATTATTACAGTTGTTACAAGTGTTACAATTATTGCAGTTAGTACAATCGTTACAGTCAGTGCAATAAGTACAATTAACACAATTGATACAATTTACATTCGTATCATTGACATCCGTTCCGCTCGCTTCAGTTGAATGCTCTGACGTCATTGTGTGGCCAGTTTCTGCATTCATACCAGGCAAATTTTCCAGTTTTCGAGCCAAAAACACTGGAATTTCAACAGGATCTGCGGATTTTATCACGCTTATAATGTATGCTAAATCTTCTTCGGCCGCTCTTTGGTCGTCAGTTTTAGGTCTTTGTAAATCCGTTCGAATTGATTCAAGTAGAAGAGCTTTCGACTGTTGAATTTTATCACCGCTAAATGAAGATATACAATTTCTCAGCAGTTTTTCTTCATCAATAACCGACACTTTGTTTTGAATATAACACAACAACTCATCTATTACTTGGTTACATGCGTTACACTTACGATTGTTCGCCATATTAAATCGGGAATTTGGTTTCGTACTAAGCACAATCGTTTCGTAAGGAAGCGAACGAAGAACTGAGCAAAAAACGTGAATTGCATGAACGAGTGGATGTGAATAATGTAACTGATACTGTCACGAATAAAAAACAAAAAGGAGTCGCAGTCTTAGAATCGGTAACTAACCGGGGTGACCTTAGAAATTAACTTTGAAGGTTGAATAAAGGCAACGCTACGAGTAATACGTGCAACCTTAATCTAACGTTCCTCATTATAACGACTTCCTCGATTTGACAAATTTTCCGTTATCCCCTTTAATTGTCCATAGGAGTCAATGTATAATACGTAAATGTATTATCTATCATATATTTATCATACTATTATCTTCCAATGTCTAATTCTAATGCTAATGCTATTTGTTAAAAAAAGTTTCTAAGGCGTATCAGGTCCATTTATACATCAAATGTTATGTAAGAAATTTGTTTTGAACCCATTAGACCTCAATATTACATATTATCACATCTACAATGCCATACGCTTTTGGTTCATGTTTTTTATCGCACGCTGTGATCTACTTATAAATGGCAGAACAATTAGCATGTACTCTAGCACTTAAATCGAATGAATTGTTGTATCCGCTGTAAGTGATCCTATTGAAATAAATAAATAAATAAAATGTATACGACAATTCGTAGTTCGCAGCGTTTCATTTTTTGTTTTTAGGGTACCTTAAAATGAAAAAAAGAACCCTTATAGGATCACTATGTTGTCCGTCTGACAAGATTTTTTTCCCCAAGAATACGCTGAGTTATCAAATTGAAATTAATATGAAATACCCGGTACTGTGAAATACCTGTAACTGAAGAAAATATATGACCGTTTAAGTCGCAAATTTTCGCATATTTTGCGATTTCACATAGGAATCAAAAGCTATAAGGGTACTTCCAATTGACCTAGAATCATGCAATTTGGCAAGAAGCAGTGTCTTACAGCACGAGTAAAGTAAAAAAAAACGTAAATATGTAGTTTTTTTAAATGCGAATTTACTAAAGAATATTTCTGTATCGCGCTGTAGATAGTCACCGACAAATAATGACCTCATTTGAAGTTCACCTACTTTTAACCTTTCCTACAAATTTGTACGGAACCCTCGGTTCGCCGTAGCCTCGGTGAGTCCGACTTGCCCTTGGCCGGTTTCTACTGACAATAACAAACACTAAAAGAACAGAATTAGCGAAATCGGCCTAGCCATTTACGTCTGATGCCGTGACCAAGGGAAATAGGGATTTATTTTTAAGCTATTGCATAGCTTTTATCGCGGGTCTTGAGCGTGGGGACCGAATCCAGAAATTCCGTAACGAAAAAAACCTAACACCCCCCACTCCGACCGGCACAGCGGTGATACTTTTTAGTTTTTCCATCTATCGATAAATACCAGAACTTTTAATGACTTTTTGAAATATCACGCTTGTCTCTTTAGTTCAGCAACCCGCCTTTAGGTGGCATTGGTTGTATTGGAAAACTACCGTAATCAGCTGTTTGTGAGAAAGTATATAAAAAAATACTGCATTAATAAAATAAATAAATAATTATAATTGCATAAGTTGATAAAAAATGCTATGCAATAGCTTTACCGCGGCAGTCTCCGAGTGCCACACCTATTTTTTTATATATAGAGATTTTGGTGTAGATTCTGTTGTTCAAAATTACTAAACTGAACTAATTTGACAGGTCTAAAAGTCTTGCTATCCCTTTCTCATGTGCGGGGCTAATTAAGGATGGCAATATTTTTAGACTGGCCAAATTAGATAACTTAAGTAATTTTCAACAACAGAATCGACACCAAACTCTCTATATATAGAAATAAATCCCTATTTCCCTTGGTCACGGCATCACACGTAAATGGCTAGGCCGATTTCGCTAATTCTGTTCTTTTAGTGTTTCTTATTGTCAGTATAAGGTTCTTATGAATATAAAATTTGAAAAAGGAATCGGAATATTTTTAATATCGGAATTAACTAAAACACTTTTGTTCTACGGTGTATTTGACATATGAATTCATAGCTAAAGACAGGACATCACCTGTCGGGACAGCTAGTTATAAAATAAATTTTACAAGTGAATTGTATGAAAATAAAAATATCTCAAAAACCCTTTTCGAGTAACCTTGTATAGGTGTACTCGTCATTCACTGTCCTTGCAGTGACAATGACACTCAGTTATCCGTTATCAGGACAGACATAAGGTTACGGATGTGGTAATGCTGGTAATGGTACCACATCACGCCATTATGTCTGCCCTATGGTAATCAGGCGAATGACGCCATCAATCAATATTATCAACTCTAAGCTTGTCATCATCATCAACCTATCGCAGTCCACTGCTGGACGTAGGTCTCTCCCATGGCGCGCCACTGAGCTCGATCCTCAGCTCTCCTCATCCACTTTCTGCCAGCTATAGTGCGCAGGTCGTCGCTCCATCTAGCTCATCTAAGCTTGTAGGTATGAATAAAAAAACGTGGCGACAGTGTGCTATTAAGCTTTACCTGCTATTCACCCAGGTTTGAATCCAACTGGTCTGTACCAGTTCTTAAAAAAATCGAAGCGCTGTGATTAGTCACACCTCCAGATTTATGGCGAAGAAAAACATCGTGAGGAAACTTGCATACGTCTAAGAAGAAATTCAAGGACGTATGTAGTGCCTAAAAGACGGCGACGGACTTACCATCTGTCACGTTGACACCAAATTATCTTAGGTGGATAGTGGGTGCTGTAACACTTCTGCCTACCTCTTCTGGGACCCAAGTGAAAAGACTGTTAGTTTTACAGTACTTAGTAGCATTTCTTTTTGTATACGACTAAGGTGGCACACAAGCATACGGCCCACCTGATGGTAAGCAGTCACCGTAGTCTATAGCCTCTAGCAATACCAGGGATATCCCTAACGAGTTGCCAACCCTGTTATTGATGTTGAGTCATTGTGCTGGCAGCGTTACTACTAGCGCAGCGTATCCTCGTGGAGCACTGGCAACCTTACTTACAGTAGAACCACAAAACTACATCCTCAGAGTGGATAATATACTACCTACATCAAAGTGTTGTTATTTCACAGTGGTCTTCTGTATGGCGGAGGTACAGTCTCTATTCGGGCGGCTGCAATATTAATGGGAAAACCCGCGGGAGATCCCAATTCGCCCTAACTCTCTTTTTTAGCACTTGGTGTGATTAATACCAATGAGTTTTTCTAAGCTGAAGTACATGGTACAGGCCCGTATTTGAACCTGGGCCCATCAGATGACAGGCCGTTGCTGGACACACGGCCACCACGGATAAAATTTGTATCGTGTTTGGAAAATTCGTTCAAAAGAGAGCGGAGCGGACAATAACCAAAGTATCACAGACTTCCTCTCATTTTGTATATACATTCTGTTGTTTTCTGACAAAAAATGCAGTAGTAGTATAAAAAGTAAATTGTAATAACAATAATAATAAAAACAAATATCCTTAAAACTACGAGTTAGTAGAGCGGTCCGTACGGGCAGGGAGCGCGCGGTGCGAGGTAGTTATCGTAGGCCGAGTACGCGAAGTCAGCGGCGGGTAGGCCGGAGTAGGCGACGTCAGCGCCACGGTAGGCGTTGGGCAGGATCCCGAGCTCGCTCACGATGCCGATGGAGCCGTCGCCGCAGCCGTACGCTATGGCCCCGGTGCCGACGGTGGGCAGCGCGCCCTCCATAGCCACGGCGCTCACGAACGGCACGTTGCCGGTCACGGCCAGGATGCCTTCAATCGTGTTGTCGGAGCGCACAGTGAGGCCGGCTGGCGCGATCGGGGAGGTACTGGAGATAGGCAGCCCGCCACCACTAGCGGGGGCTACACCATACACGGGCCCACAAGAGGGACCATAGGCACCGTAAGGAGCTGCGGCGAAGGCAGCGTCGTAAGCCCAGCCGTTGCCCGCCAGCCCGAGGTCTGCGGCTGCCAGCCCGTCGTACGGCCAGCCAGCCGTGCCGTATAGTGCACCACTAAAGGCCGCGTTAGGACCCAGACATTGTCCAAGAGAAAGCTGTAATGATATAAACAAAAACATTTAAGTCAGTAAGTAGCCTGAGCATAAATAAGAGAGAAAGAGTTTTCGTATCGCATTCGGTTATTTTTGTATGGAAAAATGAATAGCACTGCGGCGGTGAAAAGTGGTTTTAAAAATGTTTATGACAATTTTGACATTTCGCGAGTTACGTTTTCGAATACTTAGTCGTTATTCATGCTCGGGCTACTGAGGTATCTTATAGTTATTTCTCCCAATCTTGCTGGGAATTCTCTCAGCATCAGGTTATTTATTCGTTATTTATACCTCTGGAAAATTCCAGACTTCATCTTCAGAAATTCCATTTTTACGACGGTAGCTATCAAACTTAATCGTAAAAACATAAAGTGGTTTTAATACCACTGAGGTGGCACACAAGCATAAGGCATGATGGTAAGCAGTCACCGTCGCCTGTAGTCGCTAGCAATACTAATGATATCACTAACGCATTGCCAACCCTGTTGTTGATGAGGACTCTCTCCCCTGGCAGCATTACTACTAGCGCGTCGTATCCTCGTGGATCACTGGCAACCTTACTCACCGTACACGTAACACAACACTACATCAAAGTAGTGCTATTACTTTTATGTAGTATTGGATTACAACCGAGCGGCTCCAATTTAATGGGAAATGATCCCAATTCGGCCTACCTCGCTTTTTAAGTTCTTGGTGGGATGAATAACTGTATATAGTTTAGAACCCATTGGTACAGGCCGGGTTTTGAACCTGGGCCCATCAGATGACAGCCGTTGCTTCAACCATAAGGCCACCACGGCTATAAATAAAAAAAATGTAAATTATACCTGAGCCAGGAGTGCCTGGGCGCAGAGGATGAGGATAGCTTTGGCTGCCATTGTAGTATTCAATTGCTGGTGAACGAATGGTATACCCACTGTCCGATAAACCCAGTTTTATACCACACTATGTAACAATTGATACAATAAATAATGTAATCGTATAATTTTATCACTTATAATATAGTTACTGATAAAATTACCGGAATAGCAATGAAATAATTTATCAGTGGAGTTACGTCCCTTTTTCGCCATCAATATTGGTTTTGATGCAAATCATTTATTAACGGTGGAAAGTTTTTTTTTATTATTAGGGTTCCGTGTACCTTAAAAGGAAATAGGAACCCTTATTGAATCACTTTGTTGTCAGTCTGTCTGTCTGTCAAGAATATTTACCTCAACAATGCGTGATGGAATACGTGGCTCTATGGTCGGCTGTAAAATAATTAAACCTGTAAGTCAATATGAAAAAAAGATATGACCGTTTATGTCACAAATTTTCGCATATTTTGCGATTTCACCCGGGAATCAAAACCTATAGGGTACTTCCCGACTCCCGTTAACCTAGAATCATGAAATTTGCAAATGTATATCCTTTGAAATTATTTCTCAAGACTCATCATGGGTCTAGCTTTATCCTAAAGGCTGTTGGGGTCGGTAATAGCGCAAGCCTGATGTAAGACATGGTGGCCTTAAGGTTGAAGCAACGGCCTGTTATGTGATAATTCCAAGTTCATCCCCGGCGACCTGTACCAATGAGTTTTTCTAAGCTTAAGTACAGTGTAGTAAGCATAAAGAGAGAGGTAAGGCCTCTCTCTTTAAGCTTATCTTTGCTAAGCTTTGAGGTCGTCCGTGGATTTTCCCAATACAATTGCAGCCGCCCGGCTGGGTACTGAACCGCCTCCTTGCAGAAGACCTCAGTCTATTAACACTACTTTGATATAGTTTTGTGTTTCTGCGGTAAGTAAAGTTGCCAGTGCTCCACGAGTGGGACGTTAGAAAGCTAAACTATCACTGAGTAACATAGGCTAGCTGCCCGCCCCGGCTTTGCAGGGGTAGACAAAATATTTGATCTAAATGTCTACCCTTGCGAAGCCGGGGCGGGCCGCTAGTATTACAGTATAATCTTATTTGATTTTCAAACATTTATTTTTGTTTATTAACTCCCTTCTCAATTTTTTTTTATGATGCAACACAGTTTTAGCCGCCTCCTATTTCTGATTTGCAGTTGCTCCAAATGAATACTTCTAGACTGTATTAAACTGATTGTAACTTGTTTTTTTACAAACGTAATCTGTATGTATATTATCATATAACATTAAACTATTTACAAAACCAAACCATAACCAGCTTAACCTACCCACTTTTTTTTCGCTGGATGGCGTTGTAGAATAATCACTATCTCGTTTTAGCTCTACTTATAGATAAAAGATCTGACCCTAACCAGAATCAAGCGGGAGCGTGCCAAGAATGCTGGTAGCATTTCCACGCTAAATGGCAATGCTGATTTTCTAACGTAATGTTTTTTTTCCAGCCTATTCTGTCCCAATACTGGTCAAAAGCCTCCCCAATTCCCTATCCCCAGCAATATGGACCCAGTCCCTCCGGAAGGCATCCAAGTCGTCACGCCACCTTCTCTTGGGTCTGCCTCAGCGACGATACCCATCCCTAGTATTTTTGTTAATAAATATATACATAAAACACTATAGCATCTGTTTTGCTTAGGATTATATTTTGATCTACGTTGAATAACAAACAGTGAGTATATAATTTGTAGCTGGTTTATATTTGTCTCCCCATTTCAACACGAGACATTTGACACAACACACGACATTTCAAGAGAGGTAGGGCGATTTGGGATTTCCCGTGGGTTATCCCAGTTAAATTGGGGCCGCCCGACTGGGGACTGTACCTCCGCCTTACAGAAGACCACAGTGAAATAACACTACTTGATGTAGTGTTGTGTTTCTGCGGTAAGTAAGGTTGCCAGTGCTCCACGAGGATACGCTGGGCTAGTAGTATTGCTGCTAGCACAGTGAGTGCTCATCAGTAACATGGTTGGCACTCCGTAGTGACTGGTATTGCTAGCGGCTATAGGCTACGGTGACTGCTTACCATCAGATGGGCCGTATGCTTGTGTGCCACTTTAGTGGTATAAAAAAAAAACCACACAAATCATGAAATATTCATGTTTTATTAACGCAAGCAGGTATCGCTACCATCCGTCGGATCGTTGATGGTAACTCGTTTTGAAGGATAATTGTTAAGGAATTTATCAACCATTATGGCGCCTACGAGACCGTATGCGCCAGGAATGTTTATTACGTAATCAAGTTGTCATGAAAACATATTTTCAATTAAAAGAAACTAGTAATTTATCAAATATATTTTATTACAAAGTCTTACAAAGAATCAACAATAGCTATTTAATAGGCACCATATCCGCAGTTACCAGCACCGAGGGGAGAAACTCCTCTGTAGGGTAACTCAGCAGCGTAGGGGACCTTAGCAGTGAAATCATTCACGATACCGATAGACCCATCACCACAGCCGTACACTACAGACCCGGAGCCGATGGTAGGCAGCGTGCCCTCTAGAGCCACCGCGCTCAGGACTGGCAGATCTCCCGTCACGGCCAGGATACCTTCGATGACGTTCTCAGACGTGACGGTCAAGCCCAGGGGAGCAATGGGAGAGGAACTGGTTACGGGGAAGCCGCCGCCGCTGGCTGGAACCAGACCATTCACTGGGCCTCCGTAAGCACCGTAGCCATCGTAAGCTAGGCCTCTGGGTCCAAGGTTGTAAGCTAGGTCGTTGGCGATTCTGCCACCGTATGCAATGTCGTTGGCTCCGAAGATGCCGTCAGCTATTCCAGGGCCAAGCATGGCGGCGTTGTATGGGCTACCAATGCATTGGGCAGAGATGGTCTGTAGGAACAAAATTTGAACATTTGAACTATCGTTATGCAGAATCAAAGACGGACGAACAATTAACAAAATTTGTTTAAGCAATGTAGCTGTAATAAAATTTTAAGTTACTGTAGAATTACATATTGAAGTGAAAAAAGAAGAATCAGACATATTTATAATAATGTGAATTGATAAAAAAGATACCTCAACAAATAGTGCAGAGGCACAAAGGACCAAAGCAAGATTGGCTGCCATTGTTGATGCTTGTACAGTAATGATACAAATTATACTACCTTTGAAGCCTACACAGCCTTATATACTAAACGGAATGTTAACTTAGACTGTAATCAGATATTACAAGCATCGTTTCAAAATATTGATAAGCTTTAGTCGTATCTTGAAGAAATACTGACAGACACACAAATTAGTTTAGAAATTCATTACATAATGTTTTAACATCGTCCATTTTTGTAATGTTTCCAAGAAAAATACTATAAAATGTGATGAATTCATCTAATTTCATAAATAGTAAATATGTCGGTCGTTGCTCTAATTCTTTTTTGTCTGCAGGCTTGTGTTGTTGAGGTAAGAAGTTACTTAAAAAACATAAAAACTATGTTTCTCTACTTCTTATTGCCTCTGTGGTTGAAATGCTTTCGTATCTTTGACTATACTATAATATAGCCGTGAGGTCTTGGGTTCCTGGTTTCCCAGGTTGAGCTAAACATTAATTTCCTTTGTGCTTTGAAATTTCAGGATAGCCATACGCGAGTGACACCCTGGTGTAGGTATTGTAATTGGTGGTGTGTTGCAAGCGTTCATAGGCTACAGTAACCGTTTAGCATCAGCGGTAGTAGCATTAGTGGTATCAAATATGTTATAGATATTCTAAACTTGTTTTTTAAGGATGCCTTATCTCGACCTTAGTGATAAAAATAATAACACGTGGATATTATCAAACTACGCCATCTAGCCCCAAGCTAAGCAAAGTTTGTACTATGAGAACCAACAGCTGTTATAATACTTATATATACTTGTTTATGTAAAGACATACTAATAATACATATCAAACACCCAAACTCAACGCAAATACAAATGCTTAACACAGAAATGTTTGCCCTGGCGGGAATCGAACCCGCAACGCCAGCGTAGCAGTCAGGTATACTAATCATAATACCAGCGGTCTCGTCACTATGTTAAGTTGTAAACGGTTATTGTTCCAGGATGCCTTGTCTCAACGTCTTGACCCAAGAAACTGCTTCGAAAAGTCTTGTATCATACAAAATTTTCCATCCATTCCTACCGACTATACTTTTGGAAGACTTGGCTATTCTGAAGCTCCTGTATTTGGCACAAAGGTCGGCTTATTGGCTCTGAATATTGGCCCGGTGATTGAACCCGGCTATGGTGGTAAAGGGGATGGTATAGTTGGTGTACTTGGTGATAGTATTAAGGTAGCTGGAGCGACTGGAATCGGTGGCAAAGTGCCAATTTTTGGTGATCTTAATTTCAAGGGTGACGTTAGGGCTACTGGTGCCGTGTCTATTCGTGCAAAAAGCAACTGCCTTTACTAAGTTCAAGATATTTTATACTCTGACAGTTATAAATGTACGAAGTATATTATCTACTCTGAGGTTATAATGTGTGTCACTTGATGGTGATCCTTTTAACAAATAAAATGACGTAAATGCGTAGCGTAAAAGAGAATTTATTATATCTGCTGTCATTAATAATTGTCATTTGTCATAGACGATAGTTTATTTTTTCACTATGGAAATGTTTAGAACTCTCGCCCTTTTAAATTCTTTCGATTGGTTTTATATACATATTGAAAATGTATACACAATATCCACTTTTAAATTATTTTAATTTGTTATATTTGTAATAAATTTTATAAACAAATGAAAATATTTTTATTTGTTTGAAAATTCACGTAAAACAAATAACAATAAGAAACTACCTACTAACCCATTTGTGAAATAAATTTTGATTCGTTTGTTTTGGTGACTAAAATTTTAAACTCGTCTTGTTTTATTTCGATTTGTTAATTTTAAATGACAAATAAACATTTTTTTATTTTGATTATTTATTACCTTTTTAATGTTTTCTTACACACACAAGCATTAGGTTAATTTATATACAGGGTGTTACAAAACTACCCGTAAAGCCGAAAGGAGGTTCAATGTGGCCTTATAACGAGTCAATTCACAATATTTAAGAACCGTAGTAACGCAACATACGTAGATTATAGTAGACGAGACCGCTGGTCTAGTGGTTAGTACACCTGACTGCTACGCTAGAGGTCACGGGTTCGATTCCCGCCGGGGCAAACATTTATGTGACAAAATATGTTTGTCTTGCGTCTGGGCGTTTGGTATGTATTATAAGTATGTATTTACGAAAAAAAGTATATAATAATAATAATAATAATAATGTTTATTGAAAGGTAAAAACACCCAATACACAAAAAAAACAATAAAATTAATTACATAAATTACCTTACACTCTAGTCATAAAAGAATTAACTTATATTATGAAACAGTTTTTTTTTTTTTTCTTTATACATAATCTAAATATATCCTGTTCATTTTCTATTCGGGTCATGGTGCACAGAAAGCCAGTATTTAAAAATTTAAGAGTCCAGGCACCCCGCCAGCGTACCCAGGATCTCGTTATCAGAGGATCTTATACGGTTCCAAAATGCTGCGGTTCGTGACCTTATGATGGCAAAGAAATCAGGAATCTTAGCTCTGGCAAACATTGCCGTCGCGCTGCAATATTTCGACTGCTTCATTAAAATTCGATATGCATCGTTATATTATATTCTGATGTTGTTGATGGCACGTCTGGTGAATTTAACCCAAAGCTGACAAGTGTAGAAGCCCAGGCAAAATGTCCTAAATAGAGTCTTCTTCACCTCGTCACTACACCTAGCGAACCGACGCGCAAGCATATTGCACCGCACCGAAAAGGCCCGACGTTCACGATCTATATCCTCGTCGTCCGTGAGACCCTCGGTCAATATATGGACAAGATATCTGAACGTGTCAACCCTCTCTGTTACATCATTGTCAAGGTACACGGGTGGTGTGTTATCCGGACCCCTACCGGCACGGAACACCATCATAACTGTCTTACCGACATTGTACTTTAGCCCATGCTCAAGAGCGTAGCGCTCACAGATCCTCAACAGCCTACGCAGACCCCTGGTCGAAGGGCTTAGAAGGACCATATCATCTGCATAACTAAAATTGTTCATGCAGGTATTACCAATATGACATCCGATCCTGGTCTCTCTTAGCTTCACGATCAGTTCGTCAACATAGAGGCTGAAAAGGTCCGGGGAGGTCAACCCGCCCTGACGGACCTGTAATTTATTGATATCGAAATGATTTGATTAAATTATAACATTGTTTTTATACTAGTGGCAATACTAAGGAACTAGTTTAATTAATTAATATTTGTTTAAGTCTGTGACTGTTTGTTTCCTTTTGTCTATGTAATATGTCTCTGTGCTGTTAGTGGGAAATATAGCTGTGCGTCTAAAAATAATCTTGTGTTTTATATTAACAATAGGTTATGGGCCCAGCTTGATAATATTTCAGCTAGGGACAGTTGTAATTTTCAGTTTAGCTCAGTTTTTTAGTGTAGGTTGTGAGTGATAAACAAAATTATCATGTCAACAAACTACATGGTAAATGTACCGAAGCTAAAAGGGCGGGAAAATTACACGGAGTGGTGCTTCGCCGCGGAGAATTTTCTGATCCTAGAGAACATGGAGCATTGTGTAAAACCTGTTGCCGGGAAAATTACAGAAGCCGCTGATGATGCGAAGACCAAGGCTAAATTGATTCTCACTATAGACTCGAGCTTGTACGTGCACATAAAGGATGTCAAAACGTCGTTGGAGCTGTGGAATAAGTTGAAAGCTTTATTTGATGATTCCGGTTTCACTAGACGCATCAGTTTATTGAGAAATCTTATCTCAATTCGTCTCGAAAATTTTAGTTCTATGACAAGTTATGTGACACAGCTAGTGGAGACTGGACAAAAGCTAAGCGGAACGGGATTTCAAATCAGTGATGAGTGGATCGGCTGTTTATTGTTAGCTGGTTTAACCGAGAAATATTCGCCGATGATAATGGCGATCAAGCATTCGGGGATCGGCATCACCACCGACGTCATTAAATCAAAGTTAATGGATTTGGACGAAAACAATGATGGCGACACAAGCGGTGCATTTGCAAGTTTTAGAAAAAACAAGGTTGGTAGCACTGGTCACGGCGGAACCAAAGACAATGGACATTTGCAAACGTCAAAGTCAAAGAAAGTACCTCGGTGCTATAGATGTAAACAAACCGGGCACTATCGAAATCAATGTACTGTTGACAAGGATTATTCAAATACCAAATCGAGTGAACGTAAACAAACAAACGCGTTCAATGCCGTCTTCCTAAATGGCAGTTTTTCGAAAAACGATTGGTATGTTGACTCGGGAGCGAGTGCCCACTTAACCTCAAACGAAAATTGGATTAAAAATGTCTCGACCGTTCATCCTATTAAAGAAATAGTTGTTGCAAATGAAGAAAAGCTTAGCGTGAAGTGCTCGGGTGACGTGCAAATTGCGACGGTTACTGACGACAGTGCATATGACGTGATCGTCGAATGAGTGTTGTGTGTGCCGAAGTTAACCACAAACTTATTTTCCGTAAGTCAGTTGGTTGGAAATGGTAACCGAGTGGTGTTTACTACTAGTGGATGCAACATTTACAACAGAAATGAGCAGTTGGTTGCCGTGGCGTCATTGACAAATGGTGTTTACAAGTTGAGAACTCCTGAGAGCACACTGGTTACAACGTTTATATCTGTAGATACATGGCATTGCAGATTGGGCCATGTAAACAGCATGTACTTAAACAAGATGCCTGATGCAGTGAGTGGAATGGATCTTGAGAAGAAAAGTGACATTTCCCAATCGTCATGTATTGTTTGTTGTGAAGGCAAGCAGTCACGCCTTCCTTTTGCACATGCTGGTACGAGAAATGGTGAATTATTGGGTATAGTCCACAGTGATGTATGTGGTCCAATGGAAAATGTTTCGCTTGGTGGGTCCAGGTACTTCATTTTGTTCATTGATGATTACAGTCGGATGACCTACATATATTTTATGAAGCAGAAAAGTGAAGCATTTCAACACTTCCAGAACTATAAGGCCAAAGTAGAGAACCAGTTGAACAGGAAAATTAAAACACTTCGCACTGATAATGGAAAGGAATTTTGTAACAGAAGTTTCGATGATTATTTGAAGAAAAGTGTCATTTTGCACCAGAAGTCGAACCCTTACACACCGGAGCAAAATGGCCTTGCGGAGCGCTTCAATCGCACAATTGTTGAGAAGGCGAAGTGTTTATTATTTGATGCCAAACTAGGCAAAGAATTTTGGGCTGAGGCATCAAATACAGCTGTCTACCTACATAACCGTACTGTCCTTCCAGTATTAAATGATAAAACATCTTATGAAGTTTGGACAGGATGTAAGCCAGACATAAGTCATTTGCGAATTTTTGGCAGCCGTGTCATGGTGCATGTGGCAAAGGAAAAACGCCAAAAATGGGACAAGAAGTCAGAGGAGCAGATACTTGTGGGATATCCAGAAGACATAAAAGGGTATAGAGTTTATTGTCCTATCACTAAGAAGGTCAGGACCAGTAGAGATGTTATTATAATGGAAGAAGTGTCTATGCCTGTGACAGAAAGCAAGGAATGCAATGAAGAGAGCCTAGGTTCAGTGGGGGACATATCTTCAGGTAACTTAGAAGATACTATGATTGAAAGTTATGTTGACAAGTCTGATGTTACATATATTCCGAGTGAGGATGAAGGTGCTGGATCGACTGAATCAGGTGAATCGGAGCATAACGTAAGAGGTGTCAGGTTGCGGAAGAAACCAGAGCGGTATGGACAATTGAACATGTGTGCTGATCCTACTGTGGAAATGTGGGATGATACTGGTGATCTGACTTTGAAGGAAGCATTGGCAGGGCCAGAGAAGGAGCAGTGGTTAAGTGCAATTAGGGATGAACTGGACTGTTTTAGTGAAAATGATGCATGGGAGTTGGTAGATGTTCCAACTACAGGCACGGTAGTGAAATGCAAATGGGTTCTTAAAAAGAAAGATTGTGACAAGCAAGTGAGATATCGTGCACGATTAGTTGCGAAGGGATTTACACAAAGACCTGGTGTGGACTATGGTGAGACATTCTCTCCTGTTATAAGACATTCAACTTTGCGTTATCTATTTGCATTGAGTGTACAGTTAGATATGGACATAACTCATCTAGATGTCACTACGGCATTTCTCAATGGTCATTTAAAAGAAACTATATTTATGCAGTTACCTGAATGTTTCCCTATTGTTGATTGTAACAAGGTTCTTAGATTAAAAAAGGCCATTTATGGTCTGAAACAGGCTTCCCTAGCCTGGTATGAAAGAGTCAATGAAACTTTATGTGATTTAGGTTATGTTAAGAGTAAAGTTGAGCCTTGTGTATTTTCAAAAGATTGTCATGAAGAGAAAATGGTAATAGTCGGTCTGTATGTAGATGATTTCCTTATTTTTTCAAACGTAAAGTGTCGAAGACTGATAAATTAATTGATGCTTTAAGTGCCAAATTAAAAATTAAAAATCTTGGTGAAGTCAAACAGTATCTAGGCATGAGAGTTAATGTTGATAGAAAAACCTGTATAGTAACCCTTGATCAGGAGCATTATATTGAGCAGTTGATACAAAAATTTAACATGTCAGATTGTCACACAGCGAAAACACCTATTGAATGTAAACTAAATGTTGAAAAATCTAGTGTGTGTAAAGATAATATTCCATATCAAAGGTTAATAGGATGTTTAATGTATCTTGCAGTATTGACTAGGCCAGACATAGCATACTCTGTCAGTTACTTATCACAGTTCAATAATTCCTATTCAGATGTTCATTTTACTTATGCTAAAAGGGTTCTAAGATACTTGTATAACACTAAAGATTATGCTTTGAAGTACTCCCAAGGAACAGCAGATTTGATTAGTTACGTAGACGCCGATTGGGCAAGTGACACGTTAGATAGACGGTCATATAATGGTTTTTGTTTTATGAAAAGTGGGTCTGCTATTTCTTGGGAAAGCAGAAAACAACGCACAGTGGCGTTGAGTAGCTATGAAGCCGAATATATGGCATTATCGGAAGCGTGTCGAGAGGCCATATATTTGCGTAGATTGGAAACAGAAATAGTTGGGTTTTGTAATAAAATAATTTTATTTAATGATAGCCAGAGTGCATTAAAACTTGCCAATAGTCATCAGTCACACAAGAGGTCCAAGCACATATATGTGCGTTATAATTTTATAAAGGAAGTTATTGATGATGAGATTGTTGAAACTAAATATGTTGGGACTTCTCAGATGCCTGCTGATTTATTGACAAAAGGTCTGTCTAGGGCAAAACATTATAAATTCATGGAGGTTTTGGGGCTTGTTAAAATTTAGTTTTGTTTGTGTTGTAACTTAAGTAGTTAACTGTTTATTTTTCATTTCGATATAGTGGGGGTGTAATTTATTGATATCGAAATAATTTGATTAAATTATAACATTGTTTTATACTAGTGACAATACTAAGGAACTAGTTTAATTAATTAATATTTGTTTAAGTCTGTGACTGGTTGTTTCCTTTTGTCTATGTAATATGTCTCTGTGCTGTTAGTGGGAAATATAGCTGTGCGTCTAAAAATAATCTTGTAAATAATAATCTTATAAATTCCAGTTTATAGACATCAGACGTAGCATCACCCCACCTAACGTAGTTAACTTGGTTTTCGTACCAGAATCTCAACAGGTTCAGCGTTTGAAAAGGTACATTTGACATGAGCAATTTTTCCCATAGTAAACTATAATTTACACGATCGAAGGCACGACTCAAATCAAGGAAGCAAGCATACACCGACGTATTTCTCTTTTTGTAGTAATCTACCGTACCCTTTAGGCTAAATATCGCAGAATCCGTTGAGAGCCCGGCACGAAAACCAAACTGAGCATCGCATAACTTTATGTTATTTTTTATGCTAGGATGAAGCAATCGCTCCAGTATTTTCCCCATAATAGTACCAAGTGAAATCGGTCGGTAGTTTTTGATACTGGAGAGATCTCCTGTCTTGTTCTTTGGAACAGTATATAAGTATTATATCAGCTGCTGGTTCCCATAGTACAAGCTTTGCTTAGTTTGGGGCCAGATGGCGCTGTGTGATAATGTCCAAGCATTATTATTATAATACACCAAAATAATAAAAAAATATTATTATTTTCACTGATGTGCAAACCATATTTCAATAAAATTAAAGAGTACGAGTACTACGCAGAATTACTTACTACGTAATTCGCGGAACGGAAGATTTGAAATTAACAGCATATTTTCTTCTAACTTGTCACAATATTTTGAAGCCAGTACTTGAGTATAAGGACATCCTTGTATTGAGATAGCAAACATTTATGAATGAAAAATAGAAAAACTATTAAAGTAGACAATTATTAGGTAAAATAGGTACGTAGGCCTTTCTGTTAAATAATCTGGTTCCCTGACATGACAGCTTAGTAGGGTTGTCAAAATTTTTGGCTTTGTTTTTTTTTTTACGGGGTATTTGTAACACGTTGTATATTATATCAGGCTATTTTGCGCAAAGGATCAGCATTGCCATACAGCGGGGCAATGCTGCCAGCCTTCTTGGCACCCTCCCGCGTGACAGCGATTTGAGACAAGTGTTTTATTTATTTTAATATAAAATAAAAATATATATATTAGGTTAGTTTTTTTTTCTTTTTAAGTAATTAATGCACATAGAAATGTATATTGCCAAATAAAAAGTCGATTGTTTATATCAGTAAAAGTAATTTTGAATTGGGTAAAAAACGTGTTTTCATACAACTTATGATAACCGGATTAATATGATGACAGACTTCAAATACTACAAAGATAACGTTGTTGCATAAAATTAACTTTTCCGTTGTTGTGCCATATTTTGTAACGAATTAAAATATTTACATATATACATAAAAAACTTACTTATAGATCAAGGATCTGACCCAAGCCAGAATCACGCGGGACCGTGCCAAGAGTGCTAGCAACATTGCCACGCTGGATAGCAATGCTGATTCTCTAAGGATCTGCTATTATTCTTTAAAGAGTTGCAATCTCTTCTTCTTTTTCTTATTAATTATGGCAATCAATCCTATTCAAGGACTTCTTTTGCCAGTGTAGAGTGTTAAATAATTATCAATGTTTCGTGTTTGTTGCATTAAAATGCCTAGTGTCATGCATTCTAATGCTTATTGGAGTTTCTGGAGACAATCCACGGCAGTAGCAGATCCTTACATGCCTAGAGGTAACCTATTTACCAAAATGGTAAATGACTTCCTACATAAGCCATATTACATTATTTCCAATGTTCGTATAAATCAGTTACTAATAGTAGATGCTTATACTAGATGCTAAAGTGACCCATTGTATACGAGTGTATGACACCATACTGAGTCCTGGGAGTGGAGGCAGTCAGCAGCAGGTCTAGTTGTGCGTGGTGGTAAACAAAGTTGGTTGTATGCGTAGTCCGGTTTACTGGTTTGATTGAGCTCCTGGTCGGTATGTTCGGTTTGTTCAAAGATTCTCCGTCGCTGAGATATATAGCACAGCGACGGAGACTCTACCGCGCGTGCTAATAATGCCCGTTTACATTACAGCGACATCTAGTGGTCAAAAGTCCGTTAAACAACGAGGTAGTTTTACCTGCGAGGTTTAGCGAGGGAGATAATAGAAAAGTTACAATGGTTTATAGCGCCGTGTGTAACACTCTGCTTTTCACTACAAATGCGCAACACATAAAATAATCCAAAAATGGTTATCAATTCAATTTGGAATTAGAGAAAAATGCTGAAGATTTCGCGCCAATCACTTTTTATTTATTGTGTAGCCGCAACGCAATGCACGGTATTCCTCCGAAGAAATCACCGATTTGGAAACAGTAAGAAGTCGAGTCTTTATTCGATGATAATTATTGTTCTATGTATGAATAAATATTTAGTTTTTATTAGTAACAGACAGAACAAAAAAAGCGACGAGACCGCTGGTCTAGTGGTTAGTATACCTGACTGCTGCGCTAGAGGTCGCGGGTTCGATTCCCGCCGGGGCAAAGATTTATGTGACAAATATGTTTGCCTTGGGTCTGGGTGTTTGGTATGTATCATAAGTATGTATTTACAAAAAAAAAGTATATAAGTATTATATCAGCTACTGGTTCTCATAGTACAAGCTTTGCTTAGTTTGGGGCCAGATGGCGCTGTGTGATAATGTCCAAGCATTATTATTATTAGAAATAACAAAAGTAAAAAAAAACCCCTAGAACAGGATATTCAATTTTTTCCCGCTCTGGAACGATAAAATGACGAACTTTTTGAGCATGAGGAGTAAAAATGAAATTGTACCGTGCATAATGACACTGAAAATACACACTAAAGATCACAATAACACAATTAATGAATTAACACAAAGAAATCTCAACTGCTCCACCAAAAACTACTATGATGCCGTGGTGGCTTTGTGATAGAAGCTACTGCCTGTACCAATGAGTTTTTCAAAGCTTAAGTACAGTGATTAATCACACCATGAGCTGAAAAAGAGAGGTAAGGCGAATTGGGATCTCACGTGAATTTTTCCATTAATATTAGAGCCGCCTGACTGGGGACTGTACCTCCACCTTATAGAAGACGAAAATATGCTGGTGACTCTTCATCAACAGTAGGGTTGGCAACTCCGTTACTAATAACCCTGGTATTGCTAGCGGCTGTAGGCTACGTTGACTGCTTACCATCAGGAGAGCCGTATGCTTGTGTGCCACCTAAGTGGTATAAAAAATTCTTGATATTTGTTTAATTTATTATGTGACATACAGAGGTTTTTACTTAATATTTTATTGACACAAAACAGATTAAACTATTTACAAAAACATATCTTAACCTACCTACTTTAAGATAAAAGATCTGACCCCAACCGGAATCATGCGGTAGCGTGCCAAGAATGCTGGCAGCATTGCCACGCTGGATAGCAATGCTGATTCTCTGAGCGAGATATGTTCCAGCACGCCTGTCACGGGAGGCCTCAACCAGCTGACGTGAGACCTCCTTGAAAAGCTGAAGAGCATCCGGGCCCCAGGGACCCAGAGTTTCAACCGCAAATGCAGAAAATATGTGCCCTGGACCAAGACATGCATATTTCCGGCGCTTGAGGCACTCCTGCTGAGCAGCAGCGGCGCCGGCCGCCACCGAGGTGCCAGGGAGATGAGACGGAGCCAGGGGGGTTTTTACTTAATTACATAGGCAACGTATAAAGTGTTAAGCATTCCAGGTCGTTTTCAGAAAAAGTATATCGAATAATATGTATTTATTATCAAGATGAAGACAATTTTCTGGTGATTGGTGAAATGGAGCCCATAGACAGTCAAGAAGTACGTTGCCAGTCTTACAGTCACCGTACAGTCAAGAGGATCCTGTCCATTACCTAGATGATATTGGCAAATTCCAAAATGTATTCTTTAAGTATTGCCATAAAATGAATTGATTATGAATAATTAAAATTTTGTATTTGTCATCAACTTTATTTGTGTAAACTTTTCTTAAGTAGATCACAATTCTTAAAACTCTTAAAATTATCCTTATCCTTAATTATTATTAATAAAACAATCTTAACTATAGCGTTCAACAAACATATTCATAATATACTTTTCTACCTTCATTCACATTCATACATAATAATTGCCAAGCATTTGCATCCGTAAGATATTTCAGTATCCAGTTATATACCAGCCATTGAATCACGACCTCGCACACGTAGCGCTATGTTAAACTAGCATCTGCTGCGACTTCGTCCGCATTGAGCTTAGAATCCCAGACGAACATAACATTTTCCCGGGATAAAAAGTATCCTATGTGTTAATCCAGGCTATAAACTCTACGTGTGTCAAATTTCATACAAATCCGTTCAGTAGTTTTTGCCTGAAAGTGTAACAAACATCCGTACATCCATCCTTACGAACTTGCTCATTTATAATATTAGTAGGACATCCTATATAACTCAGAAATTATATTATTTTCTAACAGTTTATACATTTAAAAACATAACAATTGATCTAGCAGTCTTTAAGCTAAGTTTAGATGGCGCCGTAACCACAGGGGGCTTGGGAGATGGGACTGGATCCTCTATAAGGGTTCCCAGCGAGGTTACCGTATGGAAGATCAGCCTGGCCGTAGGGCTTAGGAGCAACCTCACTCACGATGCCAACAGAGCCATCACCGCAGCCGTAGACCACAGCACCAGAGCCCGTGCTAGGTAGCGCGCTATCTATAGCCACCGCGCTCAGGACTGGAAGATCTCCGGTCACGGCCAGGATTCCTTCAATGACGTTCTCAGACGTGACGGCCAAGCCCATGGGAGCAATGGGAGAGGAACAGGTCACGATGAAGCCGCCTTCACTGGTTGGAGCCACCAGTCCGTTTGCTGGGCCTCCATAGCCGTCGTAAGCTAGGCCTCTGGCTTCAAGTAAGGCTAGGTCGTTGGCGAATCTTCCACCGTATGCGATGTCGTTTACTCCAAAGATTCCGTCAGATATTCCGGGGCCCATCATGGCGGCATTGAACGGGGCTTTAATGCATTGGCTTCTTACGACCTGGAACAATTACAATATATTATACTAGCTGTTACACGCGGTTATGTAAGAAGAGCACTCTGACTGAGCTGATTAAGACGGTATACAAACTATCACCTGTTTCACCCCCTTAAGATTTACTTTTTCAGACAAAAGATAGCCTATATTCTTCACGAGGTTAAAATCTATCTCATTGCTAAATTTTATTACGATCCGTTGAGCAGTTTAGTCGTGACAAGGTATCAAACCAAGAAACAGAGTTACTTTCGCATTTATAATATTAGTTTGGATAAGGAGAGAGTATATAATCAAACAATCTAAAGAGAGGTAGGGCAATTTGGGATATCCCGTGGGTTATCCCATTTAAATTTGAGCCGCCCGACTGGGGACTGTACCTCCGCCTTACAGAAGACCGCAGTGAAATAACACTACTTAATACGCTGAGCTAGTAGTATTGATGCTAGCACAGTGAGTCATCAACAACATGGATGGCACCCCGTTAAAGATACTCTGGTATTGCTAGCGGCTATAGGCTACGGTGACTGCTTACCATCAGGTGGGCCGTATGCTTGTGTGCCAACTTAGTGGTATAAAATATATATATATATATATATATATATGTTTTGTGACACCGCTGGTCTAGTGGTAATACCTGACTGCTGCGCTAGAGGTTACGAGTTTGATTCCCGCCGTGTTGAACTGATATGATGATATTTTTTCTTTGCCTGGCGTCTGGGTGTTTGGTATGTATTTACGAAAAATAAACAGAAGTATTTTATCTTTATTGTACTAATTTGACTGTTATTGATTCCCAAATTGTATTTTCCTGTTAAATTGTTTGTTTTTTTCAGAATTTCTTACCTGGACGAAGCAAGCTGACGCACAAAGGAAAATTAAAGCCTTGCTTGACATGTTTAGTATCAATGTTCAATGAAAACAGATAACGCATAAATTATATCAGCCCATTTATATCAGAAATTTACATTATTTTACATTACGTGATATTGTGACAAAACGTTAATATTGCTTACTTATCATATAAACAGGTGTCTTTTGTAGATAATAAAGATATTCCAATTATTCAACACAACCATTTTTTAACCCTCGGTGAAAAAAGAGGGGTGATATAAGTTTGTCGTGTCTATCTGTATGTCTGTCTGTGGCATCATAGCTCCTAAACGGATGAACCGATTTTGATTGTTTTTTTTTCAAAGTTGACTTAATCGAGAGTGTTCTTAGCTTTGATTAGTAAAGGTTTTTTTTTAAACCACTAAGGTGGCACACAAGCGTAAGCCCAGTCACCGTAGCCAATATAAAATTACTACTAGCCCTTCGTATCCTCGTGGAGCACTGGCAACCTTACTTACCGCAGAAACACTACGTGTTATTCTCATATCTTCTGTAAGGCGGAGGTACTACAGTCCCCACCCGGGCGGCTCCTAGATTAATGGGAAAACCCAATTCGCCCTACCTCTCTTTTTTGAGCTCATGTTGTGATTAATGACTGTATTTAAGCTAAGAAAAACTCATTGGTACAGGCCGGGGTTTGAACCTGGGCCCATCAGATGACAAGGCCACCACGGCTTAAATAGTTAATGTTAGAAGACTGTCAATTACTTATTTGTAAAATCCTAGGTCCTTGATTACACATAATCCTCTCAGTTAACGCCTCTGCTGTGCCGTCACTCAGCTTATCTGTCAAATCCGTTTGACATCCCACGCATCGTTTCACAAAGAACCTAGATAGGCTGGAAAAGCTAACAGTTAATTTTGCGTATCACACACACCAACCATGTAGAGAGAGCAATCTCTATCAATTATAAAATCATTCCACGAATATTATAAAAGCGAAAGTTTGTGAGTATGGATGGATGTTTGTTACTCTTTCACGCAAAAATTACTCAACGGATTTGGATGAAATTTGGAACACAGATAATTTATAACCTGGATTAACACACAGAATACTTTTTATCCCGGGAAAATTTTAGGTTCCTCTGAGATTCTAAGCTCAACGCGGACGTAGTCGCGGGCAGAATAACAATATAGTTATAAAATTGCGCGTACATATGAGTATGAAATTTAGCACAGTTAAAGTGTATACGGAGGAGTGCAGAGAGCAAATTTTTTTCCCGACTACGGCGAAACCAGACGGAATGTTTATGATATTAGTAGTGTATGTATGTTTGTTAGTATTTCAGTATGGTCCTCCGTAGTACCTAAACTATTAATCCGATTTTGGTGAAGGTATCAATCGATTCGTTATAATGGCCCGGGTAACATAGGCTACATTTTAACCGATATCATATCTAAAAACTTATCAGTATTTCATTGTGTACTTAATCGTATATTTCATCAAATATTGCAAAGAAATCGTATTCAATTCTTATCAAGCTTTTGTAATTGATTATGTAAAGTATTAGTATATAAACCGACTTCCTATTTTAGTATATAAACTGACTTTCTATTCCGAGCATCATTCGTCTCAATCAACTCTTGGAAGGACAACAATACATCACTTACAATGGTAGCTAAAGGACTCTTCCTGTGTACATCTGCTCTATTCATTCAGGTACAAAAAAAATACCTTTAAGAAATATTTTACTTTTTAATTCCCTTTATTTATTTTTCCTAGTTTTGGGTTTTTTTTTTACAATGTTCTTACAAAAACACATATTATAAAAAAAATACTAGCCCAAGCTACCGGTGGTTAGGGTTACAAAGTGAGGAACCTCCTGACAATGCGTGCCGTGTCGAGGAGTACTGCCTTCTGTATCCGACCCTTGACCCAACCATACTTTTTTATTATTATTACAGACTTCGAAGCAACGTCCTTTGGATTAAAACTTTATATCCGGTCAAATACTAAATAAATAACTTGGACATTTACGTGAGATAATTGACATTAAAGCCGTGGTGGCCTTGTGGTTCAAACCCCGGCCTGTACCAATGAGTTTTTCTACACTTAAGTACAGGGACTAATCACACCATGAGCTTTTAAGAAAGAGAGGTAGGGCGAATTGGGATATCCCGGGGGTTTTCCCATTAATAATATGTGAAATAACACTACTTTATTTAGTGTTTTGTTTCTGCTGTAAGTAAGGTTGCGCTAGTAGTAATGCTACTAGCACAGTGACTCCTCATCAACAACAGGGTTGGCAACTCGTAAATGATATCCCTGGTATTGCTAGCGGCTGTAGGCTACGGTGACCGCTTACCATCAGGTGGGCCGTAGGCTTGCTTACCAACTTCTTGGTATAAAATTGGTGTTATCTTAAAATAATACTCAACACTTTTAATTCCAGACCATCTCTGCCCAATGCATTGGTAGCCCATACAACGCCGCCATGCTTGGCCCTGGAATAGCTGACGGCATCTTCGGAGCCAACGACATTGCATACGGTGGCAGATTCGCCAACGACCTAGCTTACAACCTTGGACCCAGAGGCCTAGCTTACGATGGCTATGGAGGCCCAGCGAATGGACTGGTGGCTCCAGCCAGTGGCGGCAACTTTGTCGTTACCTGTTCCTCTCCCATAGCTCCCATGGGTTTGACCGTCACGTCTGAGAACGTCATTGAAGGCATCCTGGCCGTGACGGGAGATCTGCCGGTCCTGAGCGCGGTGGCTCTAGAGGGCACGCTGCCTACTACCGGCTCTGGTGCTGTAGTCTACGGCTGCGGTGATGGCTCTGTCGGGATTGTGAGCGAGCTGGCCACTAAACCTTATGGTGCTCCTCTAGCTGCCGATATCCCGTACTCCCTCGCTGGACTTCCGTATAGAGGAGCTCCCTCATGCGGATGCGCCATCTAATCTTTAATGTTGATGAACAGAAATATATTTATTTTTACCATAATGTTGTTGTTCTT
Source organism: Falcaria lacertinaria (assembly GCA_951449985.1). Taxonomy (NCBI): domain Eukaryota; kingdom Metazoa; phylum Arthropoda; class Insecta; order Lepidoptera; family Drepanidae; genus Falcaria; species Falcaria lacertinaria. The sequence continues at coordinate 1,354,971 of OX602136.1, read as the reverse complement.
CTTCCTCTTCCTAACATGATTCCTATGACAATCAATCTTATCTCCCACATACCACTAAACACCATAGTGTCGCCGTCACAGTATCCATATTCTTTTTGGAAATCGTTAGGAGGAACATTGTCAAACAACGTATTCGAAAACGTAACTCGCAAAATGACAAAATTTTCATACTAATTTTTAGTTCCACTTTTCACCGATGCAGCGCTGTTCATTTTTCAATGCAAAAATAGTCGAAGGCGATACGAAAACGTTGTCGAAAAATTTCATGCTACCGGTACAGGTCTGTCAAAGCAAAAAGTCAGCTATCAACTTTTACCAAAATTGATTGCTTAGTCACATTGCAATCAATTCTGCCAAAGTGTACCAAAGCGCTCACTTATTTACATCACTTATTTCAAATTAGCGATTCGTGAAATATGTCCCCGAAGTGAAAAGATATATTAAAATTCTTTTGGATACATATAAAATATATACCAATCTTTTAGCTCATTTAGTTCATTTAGCTTAGACCGTTCACTGCTCAGTCAAAAATATCGCTCTCATTAGAATTTCACTTTTTTTTTTTCACACACTCAATTCAGTAAGTATCTTCACATAAAGTATATTTAGTTACATAATATAGAGATCAAATATAGTAAATTGATTTCCTTCACATTACAGTCAACCTCGATGGAATATAAAATGCAAGATGTGATGTTTTAAAAAAAAAAAAAATCTATTCAAGCATTAAAGCGCAACGTGTCGCATGGCTAAGCTACAGACACAAAGTGACCTAATTCTACTTTCTATCTCTCTCCATCGCGATACAAAGAGCCGAACGTCGCGTCGTCAGTCAGTCACAGTTGCAGTGAGATACTGAGCTAAATGATCCAGTGATATATTTGGTCCATGTTTTGAGTTATTAATATATTGTATAACTAGCGGCACGCCCCGGCTTCGCACGGGTAGACATTTATATCAAATATTTTGTCTACCCGTGCAAAACCGGGGCGGGCAGCTAGCCTATGTTACTCAGTGATAATGTAGCTTTCTAACGGTGAAAGAATTTTTGAAATCGGTCCAGTAGTTTCGGAGCCCATAGACATTTATCAAATATTTTGTCTACCCGAGCGAAGCCGGGGCGGGAAGCTAGTATAATATATAGCCTATGTTACTCAGTGATGATGTCGCTTTCTAACGGTCAAAGAATGCTTGAAATCGGTCCAGTAGTTTCGGAGCCTATTCAATACATACAAAAATACAAATCTATCCATAAGGTTTGTCTAATAAGGGGTTCTATTTTTATAATTACTTATAACTACAAGAAATTAAAAACTTAAAATAAACTAAACTAAAAAGTACAAAACTTAACTACACGTAAAATAAATGTCCCGAACCACTGTCACGGGGAAGTATGCCAAGAAGGCTGGCGGCATTGCCACGCTGAATTGCAACGCTTAGCTTTTGGGTCAGATATTCGCCAGCTCTCTTTTCACAGGAGGCCTCGCCTTGCAACCTTATTATACGGCTAGCATATATTGTATTGGTAACACAAGGATATTTTTATTTACAAGTTTTCATACAAAACTATTTTTAGTTTTTTTTTTCAATAACTATTATTCAACTTAGCTGCCCAAAGATTAAAATGTCAATTCAATGATTATATCTTTTTCATACATTAATGGATTTTTTGAAATGGAATGTTGTGAGCTCCGATTGGTTTCTAACCTAGACGGATATTGATACTGCTAAATTAGTTTACTACGGATATTTCCACAGCCTCATGTCTTATGGCGTGTTATTATGGGGATCTGCGGCGGATCTGGATACGATATTCATTCTACAGAAAAGGGCAATCAGGGCAATTTTTGCAATGGGTCCCCAAGAATCGTTAAGAGAATTGTTTAAGAAAATTAATATTCTCACGTTACCGGCTCTTTACATCTTTGAGAACTTGTTGTTTATAAAAAAGAACATTAGAAGTTTTCAGTTAAATTCAGACAACCATAATATTTATACAAGAAACAGAAACAAAATTGTGGCTCCTAGGTTTAGACTTACAAAAGTAAACAAATCATTTATGGGAAACTGCGTCCGCTTTTACAATAAAATCCCACAATCTATTACCGAATTGAATTACGATAAGTTTAAGACTCATGTCAAAAGAGTTTTGATAAATAAAGCCTATTATAAAATTAATGATTATGTAAATGATAAAAATGCTTGGAATATATAGACTCACTCTGCACAAGTGGCTCCCCGCTCCTGGTAATTGTAATAGTTGGAATATGTATTTCATGAAAGCAGTGACAAAACCAACTTGGTAGCTTTCATTTTGATATTTGTAATTTCATACCAATGTCTAGAAGAATTTTGTTACAAATTGTTATATAATGATTGTTAAATGCAAAAAAAGACAGAGCACTGAGTTTCTTGCCGGTTCTTCTCAGGTGGCTTTTTTTTCCGAACCGGTGGTAATTTAGACCTTCATAAGAGCCTTATTAGGGCCTAAACTGAATAAATGATTTTTGATTTTGATTTTTGATTTGGATAGAGAATCCAAAACTCTATCACACTGCACATAAAACTCATATTCCACCAAACCATATTATTATGGTATTGATGTATGCACATGTACCGGACTGCAATACACAATGTTACTTTAATTTTCTTTTGATCTGATTTTTTTATTGATTGTAACCTGGTTCGTGCTGTGTAATACAATTTAAAACTGCCGCCGTCCGAGACACTCATACAGACTATATAAAAAAAGATACAGTCTAACGCTAGAACACTAAAAAACGATGCTACCCCTAACTTGTAAACCAGGCTGCGAGCGCAGATCAGCTCAGCGTTCCAGCCTTGAGGCGGTGGGTGCACGTCATTCTTGACTAGCCGTCTACCCACCATTGGATGAAGCCTGTGGGTGCACGGGTCACGACCCGACTATTCGAGTCTCACGCAGGATACTAATGCTATTTTGTATCGGCCACTTCACCTTCACTTCACTACACTATCAACAACTTCACTGCACTTTATTGCACTTCACTGCACTGCACTTAATTACACTTCACTGCACTGCACTTGGTTAATAGAAAGAAACTTCATGTTTAACCTTAATAACGACTACAATATTTTTTGCGCTTCAACAATACAAGGTTAATGTGGCGCGATCGCAAAACAACTTTTTCTATAAAGCCTTTTTTTATCGCCTTGCTTTCCCATATGTGGTAGCGTGTTTTTGGACCGCAAATAAAATTGTTTATCGTGATTAATGTCTAGTTAGAAAGTTTTTACTTACGAAGCATTTTAAAAAGCTGTGGTGGCCTTGTGGTTGAAGCAACAGGCCTGTCATCTGATGGGCCCAGGTTCGAGTCCCGGCCTGTACCAATGAGTTTTTCGAAGCTTAAGTACGGTGATTAATCACACCATGAGCTTTTAGAAATAGAGGTAGGGCGATTTGGGATTTCCCGTGGGTTATCCCATTTAAATTGGAGCCCGACTGGGGACTGTAACTCCGCCTTACAGAAGACCGCAGTGAAATAGCACTACTTGATGTAGTGTTGTGTTTCTGCGGTAAGTAAGGTTGCCAGTGCTCCACGAGGATACGCTGGGCTAGTAGTATTGCTGCTAGCAAAGTGAGGCGTCATCAGCAACATGGTTGGCACCCCGTAGTGATACCCCTGGTATTGCTAGCGGCTATAGGCTACGGTCACTGCTTACCATCAGGTGGGCCGTATGCTTGTGTGCCACCTTAGTGGTAAAAAAAAAAAAAAACACAGCGGAACGTTCTTAGCGCCGTGCGCGCTGAACCGTACCGTTAAGACAGCTATCGTTAGGCAGATACCAGCTGGCTTAAACTCACGTAAATGAGGGTAGTTCAAATATCGCTTCATACAAAATCATTCTACCCTACATTGCATTTTTTATTTTCTTTACCTTTTTTACACCAAATAGCGATGGTAGAAGATATTATAATAACGTAGTAGAAGTTTGCTGTGTTATTGTGAAAAAAATCATCAGTATATTTTAGGAAAGATAGTGTCCTGAGGTTTTTTTATGAAAACACTGGACTGTAGCCACTGGGGATTGTGCCTCCACCTTACAGACGACCGCAATCAAATAACGCTACTCTGATGTAGTGTTGTGTTTCTGCGGTGAGTATGGGTGCCAGATGGCAAACAACGCGTTAGTGATACGACTAGTATTACACGCGTATACAGGCTACGGTGACCGCTTACCCACAGGTAGGCCGTGCGCTTGATATAGTATAAAAAAAACCGTTAGATGAATTATCGGATGCATGCAAGCAAAGCCGCGAGCAATCATTTTTTTTTATATCACTTTAAGAACGACCTAAAAATTTATCTTAAACTATCAGCGCCATCTTTTGCCAGTTCAACAAACTTAAGCAATAAGCGACACAGACACGTGCGTAGGCAAAATTCTAAGTAATTGATAAATTAATGTTATCTTATCTGCAAATTGACCTAACTTTTGCTATTCGTCAGGAAATCGAGGTTAGTAATACTTATGTAAGGTAATTTCCCAAGCTTTCTATGTAATTGTATGTGACTGCAACATATCGTATCGCTTTTGGTATATATAGGGTAATAAACGTTGAATTTATCATTCCACTCGTTCACACTGAAATAGCCAAAATGTCCGCAAAAGCCACCCTCCTTATTTGCGCTTCAGCCGCTTTAATAACGGTAAGAATTCCATTGCTTTAAAATCAGTATTATTTCTAAGAGTTTCTTCAGTGCATGGAAGTTTTTCAGCATCTTCCTAATATTAATTATCAAGATTCTTCGAACCAGCGGCACATTTGTCGGTAAAGCTTTGAACAACTGGCGCGAAAATGTGTTGTAAAAGAATCTCTCAAATTCTGAATCAGAGGCACTTATGAAGGTCTAAATTACCACCGGTTCAGAAAAAAAGCCGCCTGAGAAGAATTAGCAAGAAACTCAGTGCTCTGTTGTTTTTTCATGTACCAATCATGATACAAAAAACTTGTAACAAAATTCTTCTGGACATAAGTAGCCTTATTGAGCCCTAAATCGAAGGAATTTTGATATACCTTCTCGATCTGCTCTTCCTATTAATTTGCTTGACTTCAACGTGTTTCATTTGGAACCAAATAATCAAGTATGTTCAATTGTTTGACTTTACATTCCATTGTCATTGTAAAAGACAATAATGTCAATAAATGTAGCCTGTTTAAGTGACAAGAATAAATTTAAAGATAATACAATAGTGAGTTATAGTAGTATTCAAACAGAGGTAGGGCGAATTTGGATCTCCCATGGGTGTTTCCATTAAAATTGGAGCCGCCTTACAGAAGACCGCAGTCAAATAACACTACTTTGATGTAGTGTTCTTTCTGTGGTAAGTAAAGTTGCCAGTGCTCCACGAGGATACGCTGGGCTAGTAGTAATGCTGCTAGTACAGTGAGTCCTCATCAACAACAGGGTTGGCAGCTCGTTGGGCTTTTATTGGGTCCAGGCTACCCCAGACACACGTCGACCCTTGGGATCTTTTGTGCTGTGGCAACTCATTAGTGATACCCCTGGTATAGCCGCGCTAGCTAGCGGCTATATGCTACGGTGACTGCTCACCATCGGGTGGGACGTATGCTTAAATGCCACCTTTGTGGTATTAACTAAAAATTTACACAACTACGATACCGATACTTCCTTGAAACCTTCTTCTTCTTCTTCAGGTCATCTCATCCCAATGCGTCAGAGGCCCCTATGCTGACTTTGGATACGGTCTGGCCGCTGATGTTGGATACAACAACTGGGGCTACGACGGTCTAGGTTACGGAGCCTATGGCCCAGTGAATGGATTGGTGGCTCCAGCCAGCGGCGGTGGCTTCCCCGTGACCAGTTCCTCTCCCATTGCTCCCATAGGCTTGACCGTCACGTCTGAGAACGTCATCGAAGGAATCCTGGCCGTGACCGGAGATCTGCCAGTCCTGAGCGCGGTGGCTCTAGAGGGCACGCTGCCTACCATCGGCTCCGGGTCTGTAGTGTACGGCTGTGGTGATGGGTCCATTGGTATCGTGAGCGATATTGCTCCTACCCTGCCCTACGGTGGATCTTTGGCTGCTGACTTCCCGTACTCCCCCGCTGGTCTGCCCTATAGAGGATTCTCTCCTCTAGGCTCGTGTGGATGCGGTGCTTTCTAGTATACTCAATTTAATAATGAATAAAATATTTTAAGTCATATTTTTTTATTATTTCTAATCCAACTGGAATTACAACTGTGGGTTTTCTCACTAACTTTGGAGCCATTTTAGGCCGGGAGTTTACCTCCACCTTACAAAAGACCGCGGTCAAATAAAACTGCTTTGATGTAGTGGTTGCGTTTCTGCGGTGAGTAAGGTTGCCAGTGCTGCACGAGGATACGCTGCGCTAGTAGTAATGCTGATAGCACAGTGAGCCCTCATCAACAACAGGATTGGCAATTCGTTAGTGATATCCCCGGTATTGCTAGCGGCTATAGGCTACCATCAGGTGGACCGTAAGTTTGTGTGCCTCCTTAGTGGTATAAAAAAACTACAAATATTTTTAATTAACGAACTGAAATAAGAAAAGGTAATTTAACTTTCAAATAATGGAGCGTAACATGGATAATCATCAACATTCTAGCAGAGGAGAGCATGTATGAACAGATTGATGAATGTAGAAGAAGCATATGTGTGAAAGCGATGAGAGAAATGGCGCTATCCTCTGTCTACTTAAAAAGGGATTCGCCGTGATGATAATATATAGGGATACTTATATCATCATTCTAAGATTGTATTTCCAAAGACTATATTCGTACACCTTTATTTATTTATGGTTCTTTGACATTGAATATTTTATACATTTTACAGAACATTGATTTAGGAAAAGAATTAAATGCTTCAACAATTATGGAATAACACACCATTCACAATAACAGGTTTATTACCGTATCTCAAAACAAGTAATATTATCAAAAGGAATAGCCACACATAACTATAAGAAACGATGCATAAACATATCAATTTATAATTTGAATAAAATAAAACTTTAAAAACAAACAAATAAGAACCTATGACGAGAACTTCGAACGATGTACAGTTACAAATAGAGGCCGTAAGTCTGTGCCTAGTTGAAGCTCACCTAAAATTACGGCAGCCCTATACAAATATAAATACTCTTTATTGCACACCACAAATAAAAAAAAAAACACAAATAAAAAAATAAAAAAAAAACAAAATACATACAAGAACAAAAAAGATACAGTGTAGTGAAGACAACAGGCGGTCTTACCGCTAGAGCGATCTCTTCCAGACAACCTTAGGGTACAGGAAAAAGTGAAAGAGAAATTAAAGATAGGCAGGTGTGATTGAAGGGAAAATATTTGAGTAATTATATACTAGCTATCTGCCCCGGCATGAATCCACATCTACACTTCTACACTAATCTAGATATCTAGTAATATAATATTAAAAAGAGGATTGATTTGTATTTTTGTATTTTTGCGGGTCCAATACTTTACAAGAACAAAAAAGATACAGTGTAGTGAAGACAACAGGCGGTCATACCGCTAGAGCGATCTCTTCCAGACAACCTTAGGGTACAGGAAAAAGTGAAATAGAAATTAAAGATAGGCAGGTGTGATTGAAGGGAAAATATTTGAGTAATTATATACTAGCTATCTGCCCCGGCATGAATCCACATCTACACTTCTACACTAATCTAGATATCTAGTAATATAATATTAAAAAGAGGATTGATTTGTATTTTTGTATTTTTGCGGGTCCAATACTTTACAAGAACAAAAAAGATACAGTGTAGTGAAGACAACAGGCGGTCATACCGCTAGAGCGATCTCTTCCAGACAACCTTAGGGTACAGGAAAAAGTGAAATAGAAATTAAAGATAGGCAGGTGTGATTGAAGGGAAAATATTTGAGTTATTATATACTAGCTATCTGCCCCGGCATGAATCCACATCTACACTTCTACACTAATCTACATCTACACTAATATTAGGTCCTTACATATGAAATTGGCGTTTTTCGTACTGGCCACTTTAATCACGAATTTCTCCTCTTTGGTAAGGAATTCCAAATTCAAATTTGTACAGCTATAGACTCATGTATTTGTGCTTCGATGATCGTCATTCATTTGTTTTTTTTCTTCTGTTTTTTTCTGTTTGCGTCACTCATTTTACAAAATGGAAAACCTTAAATATCGCATTATTTACGAGTACGAGTTCCGCCGTGGCACTAGTGCTGCGGAAACAACTCGAAGGGTGAATGATGTGTATGGCGGTCGTGTTGCAAAAGAAAACACAGTTCGTTTTTGGTTCCAACGTTTTCGTTCTGGAAATTTCGACCTGCAGAACAAGCCCCGTGGACGGCCTGAGACTCAAGTTGATAATGAAGAGTTGAAGGCTATTGTGGAAGCGGATCCATCGCAAACCACGTCCGAGTTAGCTGCAGGCTGCAATGTTAGTGATAAAACTGTTTTAATTCACTTGAAGCAAATTGGGAAGATTAAAAAGCTTGAAAGGTGGGTACCTCACGAATTGACTGAAACAAACCGGCAAACGCGCGTCGACTGCTGCGTTACATTACTAAACCGGCACAATAATGAAGGTATTTTAAACCGAATCATTACCTGTGATGAAAAATGGGTTCTTTACGATAATCGGAAGCGCTCAGCGCAATGGTTAGATCCTGGCCAGCCAGCCAAATCCTGCCCCAAGCGAAAATTAACCCCAAAAAAGTTACTTGTAAGCGTTTGGTGGACTAGTGCCGGTATTGTTCATTACAGTTTTTTCAAATCTGGCCAGACTATTACGGCTGATGTCTATTGTCAGGAATTGCAAACCATGATGGAAAAGCTAGCGGCTAAACAACCTAGGCTGGTCAATCGCTCCACGCCACTGCTGCTTCACGACAACGCTAGACCACACACTGCGCTACAGACGGCTACTAAATTAGAAGAGCTTCAATTGGAAAGTCTAAGACATCCTCCGTACTCCCCGGACCTTGCTCCAACAGATTACCATTTTTTTCGAAATTTGGATAACTTCTTGCAAGGGAAAAAATTCAACTCCGATGGGGCAGTCCAAATCGCCTTCAAAGATTTTATTGATTCCCGTCCGACTGGTTTTTTTAGTAAAGGGATCAATGAACTACCTATGAGATGGCAAAAGTGCATAGAAAATAATGGTTCATACTTTGATTAATTAAATATATTATATTAAAAAATATTCGACTTTTTGTTCCTCCCATACAAAACGCCAATTTCATATGTAAGGACCTAATATTATAAAGAGGAAAGATTTGTATTTTTGTATTTTTGCGGGTCCAGTACTTTCGGAGCCTATTCAATTCAATTGTATTGAATAGGTTCCGAAAGTACTGTACCGATTTCAAAAATTCTTTCACCCTTAGAAAGCTGAATTATCACTGAGTAACATAGGCTATATATTATACTAGCTGCCTGCCCGGGCTTCGCACGGGTGGACAAAATATTTGATAAATGTCTATGGTCCGAAACTAATGTCTACCCGTGTGAAGCCGGGGCGGGCCGGTAGTTATACATAAAACCCTTGCTCTTGAATCACTCTATCTACTAAAAAAATCACATCAAAATCCGTTGCGTTGTTTCAAAGTTTTAAGCATACATAGGGACAGACAGACAGCGGGAAGCGACTTTTTATACTATGTAGTGATAATATTTATACTTTATATATTTCTGTACATAATATACTGTCGAATATCTTAATAAGTACACATTTATCATTATTTAACATGCTTAATCTTAGTTGAATCAAAATATAAAGAAGGACCAATTGGGTTTGAACATAGCATTTTTATTTTTAGAAGTAGTATACAATTTTCACTAAACATACAATCACTATAACATATAAACGAAAACAGTAATAAATTCTACCTATTTTAAAATATATAGGTATTAAGTTAAGTAGGTACAGTGATTAGTCACACCACGAGCTTAACGGTGATGGAAAACATCGTGAGGAAACCTGCATACGTCTGAGAAGAAATTCAAGGACGTAAGTAGTGCCTAAGAGACGGCGACGGACTCACCATCTATCACGTTGGCAACAAATTATCTTCGGTGGAAAGTGGGTGTTGTAACACCTCTGCCTACCCGTTCAGGGAATGTTTTGGGAAGGCGTGAAGAGAGAAAAAAAAAACATTAAAATATCACTAAATGGTACGTTATTGAAGGAAGGCCCAGCAGTGGGATACCAGTGACAGTAATGCTATAAAATCCTAATTATAAAATATAAAATATAAGACCCGTATTCCATTAATGAAATTAGTTATAGTAATATGAACACTACACCCAAGTAGTGTTATTTGACTGCGGTCTGTAAGGTGGTGGTACAGTCCCCAGTCACGCGGCTCCAATTTCAAAGGGAAAACCCACGGGAAATCCCATTTCGCCCTACCTCTCAATGTAAGTTTTTATTTTTATTTTATTGTTTTTATATTTAAGTAGTTAAGTAACGTCACATTATCATTTTATTTTAGAACAGTCCATATTTCATGTTGTGTTTACCTGTAATTGGTTGTGCAGTATTGTTATAGTCTAAAATAATTGTATCTAAACATGTATCACTGTAATAACTGTTGGTAGACCTTAATAAATAAATAAATAAAAAAAATAAAATAAGTTCATGATGTAAATAAACACTGTATTTAGAAAATCTCATTAGAACAGTCCGGGGTTTGAACTAAGCGCATCAGATGACAGACCGTTGCTTCAACCACAAGGCCACCACGACTTCTAATTCTGTAAAATAATAAAAATCTCGAAATTCAACCTTTCAGCCGTTGAGGCGTGTAAGTATACAAGTACAAACACACAACCTTTCGCAATAATAATATTAGTTTGATAAAAACCTGAATTTAATATCCCCCGACAGAAAATTATAACTAAGAACACTCGATTAAAACACTTGTTTGTGTGATAATGACCGAGCATATACAAATGAATCCCTATTTCCCTTGGTCACGGCATCACGCGTGAACAGTTACAAGAAAATTAAAAACATATACATAGGTACTAAACGACCTTAAACAGTGCCGGTAGCAGGAACATTGTCGACAACGTATTCGAAAACGTAACTCGCGAAATGTCAAAATTGTCATACAAATTTTTTGTTTCACTTTTCACCGCCGCAGCGCTGTTCATTTTCCAATACAAAAATAGTCGACGCGCTACGAAAACGTTGTCGAAAAATTTCATGCTACCGGTACAGGTCTGTCAAAGCAAAAAGTCAATAAGCTATCAACTTTTACCAAAATTGATTACTTAGTCACATGGCAATCAATTCTTCCAAAGTGTACCAAAGCGCTCACTTATTTACATCACTTATTTCAAATTATTATTATGTTCCTGCTACCAGCACAGAAAACTAGTAACTGTACAGAGAACCTACGTCCTGCCTATACTCTAGTAAGAATAAATCAGCCAACGAAACCTATAGAACTTACAAAAAGTATGTTGTAATTTGATTACAAGCAGTTACACAAACAACACCAGGCTGTGATAATAATAATTAACCCTATAAAAAACACGTCCGCATTAACAAATGATATGGATAATTAGTTGACACACATAGCAACGGTCATGTTAGTTTCAGTATAAATACCTCAGGGGAACCGAGGAATATTATCATTCGGTTCGAATCCCTACGAACTACAAAAACAATTAAAATGAACGCCATCTTTGTTTTCTGTGCTTCTGCCTTCTTGGTTCAGGTAAGAAATTCTAATACATCAAAGTGACTTGAATAAAGCCAGAAAAATGGTGTCGATTCTGTTGTTCAAAATGACTAAACTTAACTAATTTGACAGGTCTAAAAGTCTTGCTATCCCTTTCTCAAGTGCGGGGTTAAATAAGGATGGCAATATTTTTAGACCTGCCAAATTAAGTTTAGTAATTTTGAACAACAGAATCGACACTATTGTGTCTTAAAAAGTAAAGAAACATTCTGTATTTGTGTAATAGATTAAATGTTTAGCAAACATTTTATGTGCAATTACGCAATGAAACCAAATCCATTGTAATTTAATTAAAACCTTAAACTATTTTACTACGAGTCAAAAAGAAGTTATTGTAATATTCACCCTCAATAATTCATAGTGGACAGAACGGAAACTTCTTCACCACCATTGGGAAAAAAGTAGTGAGGGATAACAATAATAATCCCAATTAGCAGTTAGACACTGGTGTCGATTATGTTGTTCAAAATTACTAAACTTAACTTATTTGACAGGTCTAAAAGTCTTGATATCCCTTTCTCATGTGCGGGGTTAAATAAGGATGGAATTGGCACTACTGTAGTACTTAAGCCGACAAAAATAGTGCCTTGCTATATTATACTGCGTTCATGGAGTTTTGTATAAGGCAACGAAGCCTCAAACCTCAAAACTAATTCTCAGAGACAAACCTTTTTTTGTTTTCAAAATTTAACGCGTGCTAAATCTAAATCTAACGTGTCAATGCTTGAACAAAGCTTGTTAAGTGACAGTCTGCTTTGCAGCATGTTTGTCCTTCTTGTGTTAGAGCAGGAAAACTTTCAATACCCGTACTTATTTGGTTTTTAACTTCTTACTTATTTTCCCCGAATCGGTAACTTCATCATTCGCAGCATGTATTATAGAAATGCCATAATTAATATTGTTTTTCTTTCTAGGCTATCTCTGGTCAATGCATCGGAGGCCCTTACAACGCTGGCATCTATGGCAACGGCCTCATCGCTGACGGTCTAGCTTACGACGGTCTGGGTTACAACGGTCTTGGCTACAATGGTCTTGGCTACAACGGTCTTGGCTACAACGGTCTTGGCTGCAACGGACTCGGTTACAACGGACTGGCGTTTGACGGCCTGGGCTACGGAGCATACGGTGCTTATGGTCTTGGTGTAGCTCCTTCAAGCGGCGGTGGATTCGCCGTGACCAGCTCCTCGCCTATTGCCCCTGTTGGCATCAGCATTGCTTCCGACAACGTGATCGAAGGTATCCTGGCCGTTGCTGGTGAGCTGCCGCTCGTGAGCGCCGTGGCGTTGGAAGGCGTTCTGCCTACCATCGGATCTGGAGCCATTGCTTACGGCTGCGGTGACGGTTCCATCGGCATCGTGAGTGACATCGCTCCCATTGGCCCCATCAACGCCCCTATCGCTCCCATCACCTCCACTGCCTACGGATTTGGCGCCCCTTTTGCCGCTGACATCGGTTATGGAGCCTTTGGCGCGCCTCTTGCCTACGGTGCTGGCTACGGCGTCGCCGGGTGCGGCTGCGGCGTCTACTGAGAATTGATATATGTATAATAGACTGTTACTGTGTATGTAATGTTTATTTAGTTATATATCTGACAGGAGTTGCTTTTAGTTTTGTTAAAATTTATTTTTTAAATTTGGAATTAAGGGGAAATTAAAAAACAATGCAATATCAGTTTTATATAAAATTCTTATATGTTTACTCAAACAGTTTTGGAAGCGTTTAGAATACATCCACAAGTCGAATCATCTATCAGCGATTTCCGAATAAAATAATAATCAATTGATACACATTTATTTCATTTTTCATCCCTCGTATATTTATTTTATTTTATTGGAACACCAACAGCTTATACGCTCATTTCAAATATCAAATGATTACAATTTGTCTGATTTTCTAGCTAACTTACTAATAACATGTGTGAGACAGCTATTATAGAATTGTATAAATCAAATCAACAAGTTACAATAACAATGGAAGTATATCTAAGTATATCAGAACATTAAATAAAGTATATACTATATCCATATCTGTACTAATATTATAAAGCAGAAAGATTTGAATAGGCTCCGATATTAATGTTATTTTACTCTTCGAGGACTATTTTTGCCAGTGTCGAGTGTAAGAGATTTACAAAGGTTGAAGTGAAATAACACTACTTTGATGAAGCGTTGTGGTCTGCAAGTAAAGTTGCCAGTGCTCCACGAGGGTACGCTGGGCAATGCTGCTAGCACAGTGAGTCCTCATCAACAACATGGTTGGCAATCCGTTAGTGATACCCCTGGTATTGCTAGCGGCTATAGGCTACAGTAACTGCTTACCATCAGGTGGGTCGTATGCTTGTGTGCCACCTTAGTGGTATATAAAAAAAAGGTTTTCTTTTTTTTATCTCTCGGTTATATTCTTTCTGTGTCTGGAGACCATCCACGGCAGTAGCAGACCATAACATACATGCCTTCAAGTCAGAGGTCATCTATTGACCAAAATTATAGACCACTTCACACAAAGGCCATTTTACAGTATGTTTCACCTGTCCAGTGTGCGAGCGCGCGTGTGTGTGTGTGTGTTTGCGTGTGTGTGATGACTGCATAAAAACGTGTATTTTAAAAAAATACCCAATATTTTTTCTTCTTTTTTTTTATACCAACAAACAAACATGCGGCCCGCCTGATGATAAGCGGTTACCGCAGCCTATGGACGCTTGCAACACCAGCGGTATCACTCGCGCGTTGCCGTCCCTTAAACGACTTGTAACCGTATCGTGTTTCTTTCAGAATAATAATACATTATGTTTCATTATGTTGTGTTATGTTTTATTGCCACGTCCAATTCGTTTTCAACATATACTTATTAAGTAATTCTTTAAACTCTTCCAAGATGACAAAAACAATAAAGCCAGCTCATTAGCTGGCTTGGAATGGAAAGAGCTTAACATAGCCTATAGACGAAAGATAATGCATCGCTGATCCTGTTGATAACATCTTCGCAAACTTCTCTTAAATGTTCACACGGGAAAACTAAATTGGAGCTCACATTTTCAATAAAAAATGTTGCGTGAAAATTTTGTGTTATACCTCATCATTATTTCATGCTATTTCAATATATATCTAAACGCCTTCCCACAAGGGTCCCCGAAGGGGTAGGCAAAGGTGTTAAAACACCCACTTTCCACCGAAGATAATTTGGTGCCAACGTGACATATTGTGAGGCCGTCGCTGTCTCTTAGGCACTAACATCGAAAAATACATTTAAAAAATAACCTAAAGTGGATTATGGTGTCTTAATTTATTCTCCGAAATTATTGTTATAATTATTCTTACAGATGGACAAGATAAGAAATGAGTACATTAGAGGAAGTTTGAAAGTAGCTCCAGTGATAGATAAGTTGAGGAGCAAGCGTTTGTCATGGTATGGGCATGTAATGCGGAGGAATGAAGATAACGTGGTAAAAAAGGTTCTATGTATGAATGTGGATGGGTACAGGGGTCGAGGTAGACCTAAGAAAAGTTGGATGGACTGTGTGAAAAATGACATGGCCAGAAAGGAAGTGAATACAGAGATGACGGCTGATAGAGAAGTATGGAAGAGAAATACATATTGCGCCGACCACAAATAATATGGGATAAGGGCAGGAGAATGATGATGATGATGATGAATTATTCTTACAGATAAATAAGTTACTTAATTATTTATGTACATTTATAAAATATGCAATACGTCTGTGTATCTCTAACGTGAAACTATATTGGCATAATGTGTCATAAGCTACTATTATGCAATATTTGTTTGTTTCCCAATAAATCTATACGAATATTATAAAGAGGAAAGATTTGTATTCTCGTGTGTATGTTTATATTGAATAGGCTCCGAAACTAGTGGACCGATTTCAAATATTCTTTAACCGTTAGAAAGCTATATTATCATTGAGTAAAATAGGCTTAAGTTGAATATAAATAAAATAAGTATGCGTCCTTGAATTTCTTCTCAGACGTATGCAGACTTCCTCACGATATTTTCCTTCACCGTAAAGCTCGTGTGAATTAAGAAGACTTAAAGGGTATCAGGGGACTTTAGCCCTAAAATATATGTGTTATAAGGTCTCCCATAGATATATGGTTTAAGGTTTGGGTAAGTAAGTCAGCAAAAATATGTTTGTGTCATAATTATTTATTTTTCCACCGCTGATAATTAAAACTTTTGGCCACATCAAAACCGAAACATGCAGAAGCATTTTTAACAAAAAAAATATTCCCAAACAAGGGGTATAAAAATACAAAAAATTATACAGCTAGCAAACAAATATCTAATAAAAATTTTGATCATGCTTAGTAGTAACCGCCACATCCGCAACCAGTTCCGTAACCATAGCCGTCGGTGAAAGCACCGTAGGCTAGGGGTGCTCCAAAAGCAGCATAGCCGATATCACCAGCGAAGGCACCACCGTATCCGTAGGCAGTGGAGGCGATGGGAGCGATAGGGGCGTTGATGGGGCCAATGGGAGCGATGTCACTCACGATGCCGATGGTACCGTCACCGCAGCCGTAAGCAATGGCTCCAGATCCGATGGTAGGCAGAACGCCTTCCAACGCCACGGCGCTCACGAGCGGCAGCTCACCAGCAACGGCCAGGATACCTTCGATCACGTTGTCGGAAGCAATGCTGATGCCAACAGGGGCAATCGGTGAGGAGCTGGTCACGGCGAATCCACCGCCGCTGGAAGGAGCTACACCAAGGCCGTAAGCACCGTATGCTCCGTAGCCCAGACCGTCAAAAGCCAGACCGTCGTAGCCAAGACCGTTACAGCCAAGACCGTTGTAGCCAAGACCGCCGTAAGCCAAGCCGTCGTATGCAAGACCGTCAGCGAGGAGTCCATTGCCGTAGATACCAGCGTTGTATGGGCCTCGAAGGCATTGGCTCGAGACAGCCTGAAAGATGAAAGAGAAGGAGAACATTTGATTACTAGATTTATAACACCCTTAAAGTTTGAATTCCATAAACACGAAGAAAGGCTTATAAAACATTCGGTAAGCTTGAAACCTGCATTGTAAATGTCTGATCCAAGATCCATTGCGAATGTGAACACAAAAGATATCATCCATGTTTCATAGAGATTTGGTCCAAATTTGAAAGTGCCGCCAATTCTTGAATTGACATTTAAGTTGTTTTGGTTATTTTGAATTTTTATTTTCAACAAAAAATTATGAAACGTAAGATTTTCGAATTCAAATAAAATCAACGACTATGGTCCTACAACTTCGGTGCCATAGTAATAAATGTTCAGACGGGCAAGTTCTAACAGAATACACAAAAATATTGCGATGGCCGGCACTTTCAGATTTGAACCAAAATGGATGATGTCCTTTACTTTCAAGACCTATCCAAATTCATAGAAAACCATTTTAAGAGAACTTTCAGTGGATGCGTAACATCAGTAAGCATTCACTTCTCATCTATGATTATATTTTAGACCCCAACGTGAAAGGTGGTGAGACGTATTCCGTTTCTTTGGACACATTCAAACCCCGGGCCATATTAATAAAATATATGAACAGTAAAATTCTAACCATAGACAAAAATAGATGCTTACCTGAACCAAGAAGGCAGTAGCGCAGAAAACAAAGATGGCGTTCATTTTAATTGTTTTTGTAGTTCGTAGGGATTCGAACCGAATGATAATATTCCACGGTTCCCCTGAGGTATTTATACTGAAAATAACACAATTGTTATTATGTGTGTCGATGGAGTAGCAAACATTTTGTAACGGCATACGTGCTTTTCTTGCAATTTCAATAATCAGGTTATGATGTTAAGTTTGTGAAAGGTCAATGTTACTAAGCAATACAATTACATCATACATAATATTTAACCCTAACGGGGTAGGCATAGAGTTGAAAGCGCCATTTCACTCTTGACTAGCACACCTCTTGCTTCTTACAATCATCAATCTCTTCGTACGTGCCCGCCATTTCCGAGTACCTTCCCACCTCTTGAGTTCTTTGATCTAGATAGTTGGGCTTCTCTAAAGCTATTTCACATTTGCATTGTTTAAGTAATTATGTAATTATGTAGTAATAACCATGTGTTCTGTAAGTCCAAGCTAAAGAGGCATGTCTTTTTCCATCGCTGCAATTACAGCCTCTTTCATTAGCATAGTTTTACGAATATTCATTGCTGATTGAACCGACAATTGTCTCAACAAACTCAACTGCATTTACATGACATTACTATCATAAGTCATCTTTTTTTATACCACAAAGGTGGCAATGGTCTCTCGACCCTCATCTGCTATTGACGATTTTTTTTTTTCGGGGATAAAAAGTAGGTATATTAAGTATCTTATGTGTTAATCCAGGTAATAAACTAGCCGTGTACCAAAGTACATATAAATCCATTCAGCCATTTTTGCATGATTGAGCAATAAACATCCATCCTCACAAACGTTCTTCTTCTTCTTCTTCTTCCTAAGTATGGCAATCAATCCCTTCAGGGACTATTTTTGCCAGTGTCGAGTGTTAGAGAATTTTCATGTTGCAAAATTTCTCGTGTTTGCCGCATTAAAATGCCTAGTGTCATGCATTCTAACGCCCAATGGAGTTTCTGGAGAGAACCCACGGCAGTAGCAGATCATAACACGCCTTTAGATTAGAGGTAACCTATTGACCAAAATGATAAATCACTTAACCCAAAAGTCGTATTATGGCTATATTTCCAATGCTCCTATAAATCAGTCACTAAATGAAACTTTACTGCACATATCGACACCAAAAATACACTTTAAAGATCACTATAACACAATTTACGACACACTGGAAAAAATCTCAACCGCTCCGCCTGATTCCCGCCAAAAACTCCTCACAAACGTTCACATCTATTCATATAAAAATGAATCCCTATTTCGTTTCACGCGGCTGGACCGATTTCGCTAATTTTGTGTTTGTTATTGTCAGGAGAAGATTCTTATAAAAGGAAAGGAGGTTGGGCGAATTGGGATATCCCGTGGGTTTTCCCGTTAATATTGGAGCCGCCCGACTGGGCCTTACAGAGGACCGCAGTCAAATAACACTACTTTGATGTAGTGTTGTGTTTCTGCGGTAAGTAAGGTTGCAAGTGCTCCACGAGCTGAGCTGAGATAGTACGTAATAGTTGAATTTAATAGCATAATCAGAGACATGTCATAGCATTATATGACATTATCTTAAACGAAGTACATAGCGACATCTCTACAATAACGCTGCCAACTCTTATACACTCGTTTTTTTTAATTATGAAGTTGTAATAGGTTTAAGTATGATGTATTGATTTCCAATCATAATTTTAAAAGGTTTAGTAGATGGCGTTATATAAATACGTATCGCTACATAGCATAGGCAAGTAGTAGGTTGATTCAAAGAACCTACAATCGCATGGTTTAAGGTACTCAAATTATTAAATAAAAAACCGGCCAAGTGCAAGTCGGACTCGCGCACCGAGGGTTCCGTACAAACTTGGTAGGTAAGGAAAATAAGTGATTTTTTTGTATGATTGTTATAGTAAATTCGTATTTTGTGGTTATAAATCTACATATTCACTATTTTTTTTCCTTTATATGTGCTGGAAGACACTGCTTCTTGCCAAATTTCATGATTCTAGGTCAAAGGGAAGTAACCTATAGATTTTTATTCCCTTGTTAAATCACAAAATATGCGAAAATTTGCGGCATAAGCGTTCATATCGTTTCTTCGCTTTGAGTTACAGGTTTGAATATTTTATAGCTGAAAGAGACCATAGACCCAGGTATTCCATATACCTGGGTCATTAATTTCAATTTGATGACTCCTCGCGTTCTTGAGATAAAAATTCTTGACAGACAGACAGACAGACAGACGGACAACAAACTGATCCTATAAGGGTTCCTTTTAAGGTACGGAACTCTAAATAATCCCAATATTTTTAAATCTTCCCAGAATCCTTAGCAAAAGTACACCATGTTTGACTCCAGGTCAAAGATTATAATCAGTGTGGCAAATTTCAATTTAATTTTCTTACTTTCGTCTGATTGATAACATACTAACAGATCCAATAATTCTCGCATATTTTTATACCACTAAGGTGGCAATCAAGAATATGATTCACCTGTTGGTAAGCGGTTCCCGTAGCCCATGGACGCTTGCAACACCAGGGGTATCACTCGCGCGATGCCGACCCTCAACAATCTCTTCACACCTTTCTTGATGAACCCCATGCTGTCTTGGGAAAACTCATTCCACAATCCACAAATAATATTAATTAGATTAATCACCTAAATATATTAGGATGAGACCGCTGGTCTAGTGGTTAGTATACCTGACTGCTACGCTAGAGGTCGCGGGTTCGATTCCCGCCAGGGCAAACATTTATGTGACAAACATGTTTGCCTTGCGTCTGGGTGCTTGGTATGTATTTACAAAAAAAAGTAGTTCCACTTTTCGTCGCTGCAACACTTTTTCCCAATCAAACAGTCGAAATGGATACGAATAGGTAGTCAATTTTTTTTTTGCTAAGGCTATGAGATCATACGATGTGCTGGTATAATATTCTCAACAATGAGGGCATCACGCTAGTGACCGAACTTAAAACTATCAATTTTGGAACAACTCGTCACAGCGTCGGTGACGCCAGTCTATAAGTTTTGACCTTACCGAAAATCGCTCAACACTGTCAAAGAAGTGATACGTATCTTTTAAAAAAAAATGTGCAATATCCTATTTCCTTAATCTTATCAAAACGTGATGTTACCGATATTACAAAAGGCTTGTACGACCTTATCGGAAACATCTGATACTGCCTTAAATTATACTTAAAACGCTTCAATTGTTTCGTAATTGTCTATCGCAATGCGGCAAATTGTATAAAATGAGATGTGTCCTCTAAAGAAATTATCATTCTCTAATTGATTTCAGCTGAGACAATGGCGACAGTGCTCTACGTTTGTGTATTGTTCTGCTTGGTACAGGTAATTATCATAATACTAGCTTCTGCCCGCGACTACGTCCGCGTTGAGCTTAGAATCTCAGAAGAACCTAAAATTTTCTCGGCATAAAAAGTATCCTATGTGTTAATCCAGGTTATGAATTATCTGTGTTCCTAATTTCATCCATATTCATTGAGTAGTTTTTGCGTGAAAGAGTAACAAACATCCATCCATCCATACTCACAAACTATCGCATTTATAATATAAGTAGGATTCGGATTAGGATTCGGCGATCCCACAAAACAGGCAAAAATTAATTAACGTATTTTGCATCACAAAATGAGCTAACAAAACAAACATATATGATACATTATTAAGATTGGTGTTTATTTCTTCAACCGTGTTTAAATACGATTTGTTTTTCATTTCAGACTTCACTCGGCCAAGTCCTCGGCAACCAACTTGGCAACAACATTGGATATGGCAACGGCTTGGCTGGCAACTTAGGTCCTAGCAGTCTAGCTGGCAGAGATTTGCCCATGAACAATTTTGGCCCTAGAGATTTGGGCGTGAACAATTTTGGTCCTAGAGATTTGGGTATGAACAATTTTGGCCCTAGAGACTTGGGCATGAACAATTTGGGTCCAAGAGATTTGGGCCTGAACAATTTTGGCCCAAGAGATTTGGGCATGAACAATTATGGTCCTAGAGACTTAAGCATGAACAATTTTGGCCCTAGAGATTTGGGGATGAATAATTTTGGCCCTAGAGAATTGGCTGGTGAAGTAGGTTATGGCGACGTTGCAGTGGCAGGCGACTTGCCTGTAGGTGGTAATACTGCCGTCATTGGTAACGTGCCAGTGGTTGGCTACGTCACTTTCGAGGGCACAGTGCCCGCTGGTGGTACTGTCAGTGTTGCCAGCAACTGTGGCAACAATCAACTGTATTATTAATTATTGTTTTACGTTTACCTATTATATAATTATTATTATTATTATTATTATTATTATTTGTAAATAAATAACTGTTTTTGAAATTTAATTCTGTTTTTGTTATTTAATTTGTGATTATTATTATTATATTAAGTTATAGATTTTTGCGGGGCTGTAATGTACCTGGAAAATCAATATTTACCCAAAAAACAACCAGGATATATACTTTGTGTTTAGTTTCAGATATTTCGATTAAAAGAATACAATTATAATAAAATTATAAGAAAAAGGATCTAGTGGCTTCAAAGAAGCTTCCGAAACTCTACCTTTTATGCCAAGAACTATAAGTAGTGTACGATGTTTTGAACATTGATGCAAAATATCAGAGGTCAACGACCTAAACATACCAAGTTATGACCAGTTGAAGTTTCTTAGGAAACCCTGTGGTTGCAACCCTAAGTCCTTGTCAATAACACTAGTGATGCACCACACCAAGTATACCATCATACCTAAGTAGGGATGAGTGTGTCACATCAGTATTATTTTATTGCTTCTTTTTCATTTTTAAATATTACTACTTCAATATAGCCGAAATGATACGAATTGCGGCAGAAATTATTACATGAAGATTCTTTATTTATATGAAATACTAGCGGCCCGCCCCGGCTTCGCACGGGTAGACATTTATCAAAATATATTTTGTCTACCCGTGCGAAGCCGGGACGGGCAGCTAGTAAGTAATTTTCTATAAACCTCACGGAGCCCGAGACCTTTCCAACGAATGCAAAACCGTGGAAATCGGTTCGTGCGTTCTGGAGTTATAGCGTCAGGAAGGAAAACCCGACTTATTTTTATATAGTAGATTTCAATCTTTTTTTAAAGCCGTGGTGGCCTTGAGGTTGAAGCAACAGGCCTGTCATCTGATGGGCCCAGGTTCGAGTGCCGGCCTGTACCAATGAGTTTTTCTAAGCTAAGTACAGTGATTAATCATACCATGAGCTTTTAAAAAGAGTGGTAGGGCGATTTGTGATTTCCCATGGGTTATCCCATTTAAATTGGAGCCGCCCGACTGGGGACTGTCCCTCCGCCTTACAGAAGACCGCAGTGAAATAACACTACTTGATGTAGTGTTGTGTTTCTGCGATAAGTAAGGTTGCCAGTGCTCCACGAGGATACGCTGGGCTAGTAGTATTGCTGCTAGCACAGTGAGTCCTCATCAGCAACATGGTTGGCACCCCGTAGTGATACCCCTGGTATTGCTAGCGGCTATAGGCTACGGTGACTGCTTACCATCAGGTGGACCGTATGCTTGTGTGCCACCTTAGTGGTATAAAGAAAAAAAAAACTTCTAATTTATGTTTATACTATAGTTGTTTTGAACAGGTAATGTTCATTCAGGTCATTGTTAAAATATATTATATTTTATTTTAGATGTTTTTTTTTATGAGATAAATTGTTTATTTGAACCAAAAAAATAACTTGCCTAATATAAAAAAAAAAAACTTGTCCCAAATTGTTGTCACGCTGGATGGCAATGCTGATCCTTCGCGCATTAAAGGTTCCAGTCTTCTTGTCTTAGATGTTTTAAATACATAGTTTTACATGTAGCAATACCTACATAATATTAATGGCTAAAAAGGGCATTTAGTCAAATAGTTTATGTAGAGAAAAAGGCATAATGCCTTATAAAAATGTCATTCTTGCAAAACCTAGAAACTAGTGGTTTAGGTAAGAACGAAATGTTTTATGGAATTGGATTTGATAATGAAGTAAACCGCAACTAATTTCTACTAAAATAATTTGGTTTATTAGCTTTTGTCTGGGAAAAGTTTCATTATAGGTATTACTAGCGAACCGACTTTTTTTAAGCCAGTTTTATCCGCTCGCCGTTATTTTTTACGACATCAACAATTATCGTCATATTTCAACCAATTTTGACAAAAAATAAAAACACACAACTCTTAAACTTTCCTCATGAATCTCTCCGTGCGTTGGTAAAAACCGAATCAAAATTGATTCAGTACTTTTTAAGGTTATCGCTTTCAGACATAAATACAGACGTGACTGACGGGACAGTGCTCCACGAGGATTCGCTGGGCTAGTAGTATTGCTGCTAGCACAGTGAGTCCTCATCAACAACATGGTTGGCACCCCGTTAGTGATACCCCTGGTATTGCTAGCGGCTATAGGCTACGGTGACTGCTTACCATCAGGTGGGCCGTATGCTTGTGTGTCATCTTAGTGGTATAAAAAAAAACTGACGGGCTTCATTTAATATAGTGACAGATTTACACACAGGATGAGAATAAAATATTTGGTATTTAAAAGTTAAGTTTTTATTTTTAGCATTAAAGATTTTAATTAAACAATATAATAAATAATAAACTACTACAAATTGAAATAATGTAACGATTAACTTTGCGTCTGCATTCCGCCGCAGGTATAGTGCACGGTTGCAATGCCATCCGATGGCACATGACCATCTACTGCCACCGAGCCATAAATAGGCATCTTACCACTCACTCCTATATTCCCACCGATCTCTAAGGCATTTGCAACGATCTGGAGAGCAAACCCCTCATTTCCCTGTCGTCCCAGAGAAAACGGTTTACCATTATTTGCCAAATTAAACTTAGCTCCGTTGCGATTAACGCCATTTGCCAAGTTTGGGCCAGCTAGATTGACATCTGCAATGCTGGCAAACAGTTCTGGCCTAGCTAGATTGATCGCCACTTCTTCTGGGTTGTTATTATCTATCAAGCCTGCGATGAGACTGCTTTCCAAATTTTCTTTCCTGATCATAGGTGGTGCGCCGAAATTCCTGGGTGGAGGCAATCCGTTCCCTTTTAGACTCTTGGCGTTGGCTTGGCTAAAAGCTGAGTTTGGACTGTTGCCAAAATTCCGGAAGCCATTTGAGAAGATTTGACTAGAAGCGAGCTGAAAGAGTAATTGATGGTATGAATAAAAAACGGAGACAACAAACCTCCCGTTGAAAATAGGAGCTACGAGAAAGAAACAGTACAGAGGTACTGTTACGGTACTACCTTACAGAAGACCAAACAATGCTGTTGTATGTCTCAAATGAAAATAATAACAAGTACATTTTTTTTCCGCTTCGATAATACATCGTGCCTATGTTGGCAAACAAGCATACCGCCCACCTGATGGTAAGCGGTCACCGTAGCCTATGGACGCTTGCAACACCAGACCCTAAACTTAAGAACAGCGTGTTTTTGGACTCCAAATAATGTAAGTTATCCATGTTAACTATATTAGATAGGATGTTTACTTTGATGTAGTGTTTTTGCGATATGAAAGCTCGTTTACAATTCGCTGTACTAGTAGTAAGATCTATTCTTCCCTTACCACTGCGGGTCTTCACAAAATAACATTGGGAACACGGGATTAGCCACGGCATTGCAAGCGTCCATAGGTTACGGCTGTGTTTTCAACCGGTGGGTCGCGACCCCAGAGGTCGCGAAGCTTCTATAGCGGAGTTGCAAAAGGTTGGCAAAGCTGCTGCCGTAAAAAAACAATAACGTTTTAAACTATTAATTAAGCTAAATGACATAACCATTTGATAAAAAAAATGTTTTACGTACAAAATTATGTATTTAGCCGAACCCTAATTATGAAAATGAATAAATATTTATCGCAAAATAAAATACATTGAAAAATCGTCGCGAGGTATTTTTTCATACTAAAGGGGCCGTGTCATTAAAAATGTTGAAAAATTACGGTTAAAACGGTTACGGTAATTGTAAGCAATTGTTTATGAACATAGATTTTTATAATATTATAAATTGCTAGTAATTTTGAAACTAACCTGAATTAAAAGTAAGGACAGTAATACGAGTATATGAAAACGATTCATTATTTTGTTATATATGATTAACTAATTGAATTGCAATGAAAACTGATCATTTAAATAAGATTGTTATCAAGTCTGTAAAATTATCTCCAAAAACGTGCCGTTATTAAAAACATACATAGTCATTCTTAAGATGAAGTTAAAAGTTTTGATTAAACGTGAAGATTGCTTATCAGATATTTATAATCAGCTGTGTAAAAGATGTGTTTAGTAAATTATGTAGTACCTACTAATTTAAGCAATGTGAGTAACTAAAGAGAGGACGAAATTGGAAGGTGGTAATATAGACTTTCATATGTGCCTTATTAGGGCCTAAACTGTATAAATGTTTTTTGATTTTGAATTTGAAATTGAAGAGACCGCTGGTCTAGTGATTACTATACCTGACTGCTAAGCTAGTCGTCGAGCGTTCGATTCCCGCCGGGGCAAACATTTATGTGACGCGTTTGCCTCACGTCTGGGAGTTTGGTATGTATTATAAGTACGTATTTAGAAAACATATATATAAGTATTAGCTACTGGTTCCCATAGTCAAGCTTTGCTTGGTTTGGGGCCAGGTGGTGCTGTGTGATAATGTCCAATTATTATTTATTATTTAAACGGGATCTCCAATGGGTTTCCCATTAAAATTTGTGTCACACGATTGGGGACTGTACCTCAATTTAAGACGCAATCAAATAACACTACTTTAATGTAGTGTTGTGTTTCTGTAACTAAGTTCTAGTAGTAATGCTGCTAGCATAGTGAGTCCTCTTCAACAACGTGTTGGCAAGGCGTTAGTGATACTCCTGGTATTGCTAGCGGCTATAGACTAAGGTGACGCTTACCATCAGGTAGATCGCACGCTAGTATGCCACCTTAGTGGTATTTAAAAACACTTTGAGGACTATTTTAATAATTTCCATTTCCTACCTCATATAAAACATTCTGCTTAGTACATACATACATATTATCAATTCAAGTCTCTCACGGGGTAGGCAGAGCGCCATTTCACTCTTGACTGGCACACCTCTCTTATATATCTTCTACATTCATCAATTTCTTCATACATGCCCGCCTAATCCGAATAATCTTTACCTTTCCATCATTGAGTACCTACTTTGGTAATTCTGCGAAATTACCAATGTAAGTATGCCTGTTTTAATAGAAGAGGAAAAATGATTGGTCACCTTATACGACATGACGGTTTTATAAATACAATTATGGAAGGTAAAATACCAGGAAGGCGTGGCAGGGAACGACCAAGGATAAGTTACATCAAGCAAGTTAAGGATAAGATAGCCGTCACGTCGTATAAGGAGGTCAAAGAAGTAGCACTGGACACTGGACAGGGAGATGTGGAGAGAGATTCATCGACTGCACCGACAAGAGTATAACTCTTAAATGATTCGAAGTATGCCTGTCATTTACAATATCTAGGTTAGTAGCAGCATTATAAATAATAGCGAAATCGTCATATATTTACAGTGTAAGCATACACAAGTAAACATATATTCAAGCCTTGAATTAACACAACCATGTATCATGATTAATTAGTCTTTATTTAATAACAATAATTATTTCGAAAACATCTGATTCTGGAATATCAAATTCTGTAATCGTCAAACTAGTGCAGTCATCTTCCATCATTAGAATCTGCATTACCAATTTTTAGGATCATAATAGTAATCGATTTTATTAAATTTTGGCTACAGCGTGACAAAAGAATTGGGAGAATATGAGATTGAACCTCTTTTATTTATCAAATTCTAGACATGAGTTTTCTTAAAATTTACCAACAATAGTCACACTGCCAGACGCTGGAACTATTCCACTAAAAGGTACACCTTTAGCTTTAGACTCAACAGCTCTATGATGATCATCTTCCGAATCCACATTCATCATATTTGGCAACACCAAAGGACGATATGACATAATTGGCAGAAAAGACCTGAGTAATACAGGATAATAAAAGACATTCGGAAACACAACTGTAGGTACGTAATAAGTTGTAACAGTAGATACTGTATCTGAATGAAATGGAGTTATAGGTTCTGAAATGGAAGTAGTTTCGGGATCAGCTGCAGAAAGCGATGAGGATGATGATACTGGAACAAAAAAGTATTGTATTAACATGTCTATTATTTTGTTCGAAAATACATATATGTTTATAGAAGCTACTCATATGATTCAACGCAATAATCTTAAGAGAAATAATAAAGATCTAAACATTAAACTCATAAAATTCTTTAATTTCTCTTTTGTCATCTGAATTTAATATTATCATTCCTCTGCAGAAAACCCCTAACATTGCTATTTCATTTAAAAGTCTTACCACACAATCAACATTTCCAATAATTAGACAAATCAAATATGCAGATTTAGAACTACTAAAACTTTCAAATCCGCCAGAATGGATGGAGAACGTAATATATCATTATGCTATTTTAAAGACGAATGGTTAATCAGAATATAGTGGCTGATCCATACTAAGCAAACTATTATCAATATTATTTTACTTACTTGCACTGCCTGGGAATTTCCCAATAATAGAAACTGTGCCATGTGCTTTGACTGGCCCGCCAAAAGCTATAGATCCAGAAGCTGGCACTTTATCCATGTCACTGTCACCAACCTCTCCTTTGTCAATAGTAACACTTAAGCCATTTACTGCCACATTAATAATATTGGCATCAACACTTGCATCAGTATCAACTACTTCTAAGCCATTATCAGCCCCGTTAGTACCAGCTTCAACAACAATGGGACTCTCATCTACATCTGGGCAAACATTAGTCTCATCACTATCATTTGCGCCCGCCACGTCTATGTCATTATCAGCCACATTAACAGCGGCCTCAACAACAACAATGATGTCATCTTCATCTTTGCCAGCATCGACCTTATCCTTGCGATTGTCAATCATGACGTCTAAGTCGCCATTAATATATATACCAGTGTTGGAAATTATAATTTCGAAGTTCTTAGATTCTTGCGGCTCCTGAACAAAATTCTTAAAAAAATAGAATTATTTATTTTATTGCATTATTGATGCACTACAGAGAGACTACAGAGACGGGCTACCATCAGGTGGGCCGTACGCTTGCTACATCCAGAGGCTTTTTTGAAAAATTAATTTTTAATCTCGTTATACGTTGCTTAAGTTATAATTAAGTAAAAATCTTACTTACTGCATTTTGTTCTGCAATCTCAACGTCATCATAAGGCGCTTCACAATCATCGATGGCATACGCCGATGCCTAAAAAAGTATAGTGATTGCCTGTTAATTGCAAAAATCCGTAAGCCTCTTATTGCGGGAATCCAACTATGTAAGCTTCTTATTTCACGAGACCAGTTAGAAATGCCATTTATTCCAAGAGTCATGATACGTAAGGCTCTAATTCAAAGAGACCAGCTAGTTAGGCCTCTTATTGCTGGAGTTCAGAGTTCAAAAGTCCAACTAGGGGAATATTTATTTCATTTTGGAATCAAACACACAACTACTATTTTCATTTCACGTCAAATTTTCACTAAACTTTTTACTAAAGAGTTTAAAAAAAAATGTAATGGGTTCCACTCTAAGTTCTTCTTACTAAACACGGTCTGCTAAATCCGTTGATAAGTCCGAACATGTTTTGTTTTCATGATAGGTTTATTTCTCACCTGATAAATAAATAGTTTAGCGACAAAATACACAAGTAGAATATTCATGATTACTAATATTTAAGGACACGTTATGACTTATATTAAAGTCGTGTTAAATAACTTGACCTATATTTATAAATTCATTATCATTTCGTTAAAAATTTGAATAGTCTTAATATTTACTAATATGACGAAAATCATCTTTTCTGCTTGTGCTGTAAGTAACATCGCGATTGGAAATAAGGTAAAATGATTCTAAGTAATGGGAGTGAAAGTATAATTTATGATGCGTCAATTCAAATTAAATTTCCACCAAAAAATTCAGTATCAATTCTGCAGTGGTTTGATAAAAACTGATAGACGTTTCAGCCACCGAAGCTTGTTAAAATTTTATCCGTGACAGGACCAAATTTTGCCAAAATTTTGTGTTGCCTTGTCCCTAATTCAAAATGATTTGTGTTTGTTTAAATAACAATAAAAAAAAGTTGCACAATTAACTTACTAGAAAAATTATAATAATCTTCTTTAAAAATACAATAAAACTCAAGCAGATACACGTTTTATGACTAGTTTTATTATTTCTTCACGAACGTGACTTCTACACAGAGCAAGTGTTTATCAAAATGTCGAAATACACATGATGTTTTCGATTTCACGGAAATGTAGGCTACATTGTATGAATGTTGTCTCGTTCTACCACGCTATTTCACTGAGAGTTTGAAAGAGATGGATATATAATTAAAGTTTTCGTTCAGCGTTAGCAATGATTCATTGTTTGGGTTGCATAATCGCATAATTTTTCCAGTAGCATCTATTTGTTCTCGATTGTTAGATGTATAAACTGTCTTTATTAAATTCACAAACATTTGCAGGGAATTGGTCATATTGAATGCTAATCTTCCTAAAATTCCTATAAGCAACATTTCAAATAAGAAGGTTTTGAATCAACATCTTCATATTCCATATAAATAAGGAACGATCCATACTAATAACTCAGAGTAGATAATATGCTACCTAAAAATCTTATAAAGAGAAAAGTTTTGTGTTTTTATTTGTAATCAACAACTACTGGACCGATATTAAAAATTATTTCACCATCGGAATGCTACATTATCACCGAGTAACATTGGATATAATTATTATATTGCTATGCGGGCGAAGTCGCGGAGAAAATGTATTAAAAAATAAAACAACATATAAACAAAATCAATAATTTTATTTCCCTAACATAATATCTTAATAGTATTGTACAATAAATAAATAATCTTACACTTTACTGTTAAAACTAGGTGTGTTACCAGCATCAATGGGCTACGATGACCGTTTACCATCAGGTTTAGGAGCTGTGTGCTAGTTTGCCATCATTACTATGCAGTTTGATCTTATTTGTAGCTTAAAACATCTGGTCCCAAAACCGTCACTGTCTCCGTTATTCCCGCGACTGGCATTCCATTAACTATAGGTAGACTGGCAAAGTCACCAAACTGAAGTACTGATGAGCTGGGCACATTAAATTTCACATTGCCAGGTATCTCTTGCAAGGCATTCCTTGTCACGAACGATGTTGGTGCGTAGTTTTGTTTGCCAAACATTGGCGTGTTGGCGACGTTGGCATAGTAGTTCATTTGCCAAGGATTGCTGGCTAACGGTGCTTGTACCACTCTGACTCGATGGCGTCTGTTTCTCATCCTTGGCTTACCAGATCCTGGCGCCACGCTACCTCTGTTGGTCAACATAGATATTAAACTGTTCAAAGTCGTTTTGGGATCCGCCGTCATTGAATTCATCATTAATTCATTGCTCAATACTTGCTGCGGGAGATCTGCTGTTGTTTGCGGTACCATTGACATACCTGTCATTGGTAATTCAGTGTATGACATACCCGAAGGTAATTGTAATCCATTGGCTGACATAGCAGACATAATTGGTAATCCATTAGCTGACATAGTAGACGTCATTGGTAAGCCTTTACCGGACATATCAGACATCATTGGCAAGCCATTACCTGACATAGTAAACGTAATTGGTAAGCCATTAGCTGACATAGCAGACGTCATTGGTAAGCCATTGGCTGTCATAGCAGATGCCATTGGCAAGCCATTGACGGGCATAGCAGATGTCATTGGTATTCCACTGTATGCCATTCCCGGAAATGATAGTAATCCATTAGCTGACATAGCGGATGTCATTGGTATTCCATTAATCAACGAACTTGACATTGGTAATCCACTGTATGACATTCCTGAACCCAATTGCAATCCATTTGCTGACATAGCAGACGTCATTGGTAATACACTGTACGGGATTCCAGAGGCCAACTGATATCCATTGGTTGGCGTAGTAGAAGTTATTGGTAATCCATTGTTCGATATTTCGGAAGCCAATTGAAATCCATTGGCTGACGTCATTGGTAATCCATTAAATGACATTCCTGAAGCCAATGCGTTGGCTGACATAGCAGATGTCATTGGCACTCCACTCAAAGGCATGCTGTTGAATTGTACTCCAGTAACAGACATATCGTTTAGAAATGGCATTTCACTTACTGGCATTCTTGAATATATAAGTTTATTGGTTGACGAAATTGGCACGTTATTGGTTATGGAATACGCGTAATTGGTTGGCACACTAGAAATAGACGCTACTTCAGGAATCGATAAATAGTCATTGTTAAACAGGTTACCATTTCTCACTGAAAATGCACTAGATATGCCATTTGTGAATCCTGGAGCTGCATTGGGCATATTGCTCCAGATACTGCCAATAGGCACATTGCTATTGACACCCGTATTTGCTGTTGATTGATAGATATTTCTTCCTGTATAGATTTGGCAGAGAGCATTCTGGAACGATAGGAATTTATATAGGTCAGCATATTTACATCTTATTTAATTTATAAGAATCATTACATAAATCAATCTACCTACTTATTGTGGACCTGTGTGTAAATTTAATGATCTTACATACATATCATCACATAAAGTCACATCACGTATAGAGCGCCATTTCGCTAGAGACTTGCACACCTCTTTTGCTTCTTCTACATTCATCAATCTCTTCATGCACGCCCGGTTCCAAGTTCTCTTAACCTTTGCTAACTAATTAGTGAATTCGATCCAGTAAATTAGACGTTGTACTACCTGCTTCCATGATTGTATCTTCCACTCACATTCTCATCAAATTAATTATTAGAAATCCCACAGGATCAGTAGCTAGTGATTAAAATATAGTGAAATTTTATTTACCTTATCAATTATTATAAGCAGCGCACATAGAAGTATATTCTGCTTAAAAATCATAATAGGAACTTAATATTTATGGTAATATATTAGGAAACAATCAACATTCGAAATATTTAACTTAAATGAAATAGTAATTCTTAAATAACAAGTTTTATACATATTTAAGACGCATCTTATCATGCTTAGATTTAACAAGATAACGTTACATCTGCTATCGAATTGAATCGATTTGATAATATCTTATTCATCTCTCGCGCGTTATTACAAAATCAAACGGTATCTCCAACCTATCTTGCCAGGATAATGCGTCCTAATAATTCCTTCTGCAGAGCTCAAATCCTTAGTTATGCTTTTGACAGGACTTGTCCAACAAAAATACATTAGTTTGCTCTTTGTAGCGTAATCATTCCTATAAATTGAACCGGAATATTTTTCTACACGTTGAAAACTGAATTCAATTAAATTAAATTCAAGCATTTTGCAACTAGCTTTAACACCGTGACTACTTGCATAGCAATCTATACTAATATTATAAATGCTATTCTGTTT
Source organism: Falcaria lacertinaria (assembly GCA_951449985.1). Taxonomy (NCBI): domain Eukaryota; kingdom Metazoa; phylum Arthropoda; class Insecta; order Lepidoptera; family Drepanidae; genus Falcaria; species Falcaria lacertinaria. The sequence goes on along the minus strand of OX602136.1, from coordinate 1,322,045 downwards.
GTTTGTTTGTTACCTTTTCACGACTAAACGGCTAAACGGATCGTAATGAGAATTTTATGAGAGGTAGGGCGAATTGGGATCTCCCGTGGGTTTTCCCATTAAAATTGGAGCTGCTCGGCTGGTGACTGTACCTCCACCTTACAGAAGACCGGATTCAAGTAACACTACTTAAAAGTAGTGTTACACAACACTACATAAATGTAGTGTTGTGTTTTTGCGGTGTGTAAGGTTGCCAGTGCTCCACGAGGATACGCTGCGCTAGTAGTAATGCAGCTAGCACAGTGAGTCCTCATGAACAACAGGGTTGGCAACTCGTTAGTGATACCCCTGGTATTGCTAGCGGCTATAGGTGACTTACCATCAAGAGGGCTTTATGCTTGTGTGCCACCTTAGCAGTATAAAAATTTTAAAAAAAATGAAATTTCGCAATTATATAGTTTTTAACCTCGGGAAGGAAAGCTCTCCTTTGTTTCAAAAAATAATCCTCAATCAGAAGGCACGAGAAAGTTGTTATAAAAAGTAAAATAAAAAAAAACTGAAACTACTGGCCCTTTTTCCTATGGTGTAACTGACATATGAATTTATGGCTTTAGATGTACGTTAAGTTAATTAGATAGATAACTCTTCATTCTACACCGAAAACTATTCTTTTATACCACTAAGGTGGCACACAAGCATACGGCCCACCTGATGGTAAGCAGTCACCGTAGCCTATAGCCGCTAGCAATACCAAGGGTATCACTAACAGGTTGCCAACCCTGTTGTTGATGAGGACTGTGCTAGCAGCATTACTACTAGCCCAGCGTATCCTCGTGGAGCTCGTATAATACAGAAACTGGATAAATTATACTTATCGGTACAAATGGCGGACTCATTACAAGATGTGATCTCTTCCAGACGGGTTGTTCTCATAGTACTCCAAAGTTATTTCCCAAACTACTCCAAGCCAAAAACACTTCATATAGTGAGTTTGATTCTACTCCATGACAATATAAGATTATTCCCAAACTTCTCCAGGCTACTGGCTTAAATAATTAAATAAGTAGCACATTCATTCTTATATATACTTGTCTATGTGTTAATATTATTTTTGGTATTATCAATTGTTTTTATATTAGGTCCTTACATATGAAATTGGCGTTTTGTATGGGAGGAACAAAAAGTCGAATATTTTTTAATATAATATATTTAATTAATCAAAGTATGAACCATTATTTTCTATGCACTTTTGCCATCTCATAGGTAGTTCATTGATCCCTTTACTAAAAAAACCAGTCGGACGGGAATCAATAAAATCTTTGAAGGCGATTTGGACTGCCCCATCGGAGTTGAATTTTTTCCCTTGGAAGAAGTTATCCAAATTTCGAAAAAAATGGTAATCTGTTGGAGCAAGGTCCGGGGAGTACGGAGGATTTCTTAGACTTTCCAATTGAAGCTCTTCTAATTTAGTAGCCGTCTGTAGCGCAGTGTGTGGTCTAGCGTTGTCGTGAAGCAGCAGTGGCGTGGAGCGATTGACCAGCCTAGGTTGTTTAGCCGCTAGCTTTTCCATCATGGTTTGCAATTCCTGACAATAGACATCAGCCGTAATAGTCTGGCCAGATTTGAAAAAACTGTAATGAACAATACCGGCACTAGTCCACCAAACGCTTACAAGTAACTTTTTTGGGGTTAATTTTCGCTTGGGGCAGGATTTGGCTGGCTGGCCAGGATCTAACCATTGCGCTGAGCGCTTCCGATTATCGTAAAGAACCCATTTTTCATCACAGGTAATGATTCGGTTTAAAATACCTTCATTATTGTGCCGGTTTAGTAATGTAACGCAGCAGTCGACGCGCGTTTGCCGGTTTGTTTCAGTCAATTCGTGAGACCTTTCAAGCTTTTTAATCTTCCCAATTTGCTTCAAGTGAATTAAAACAGTTTTATCACTAACATTGCAGCCTGCAGCTAACTCGGACGTGGTTTGCGATGGATCCGCTTCCACAATAGCCTTCAACTCTTCATTATCAACTTGAGTCTCAGGCCGTCCACGGGGCTTGTTCTGCAGGTCGAAATTTCCAGAACGAAAACGTTGGAACCAAAAACGAACTGTGTTTTCTTTTGCAACACGACCGCCATACACATCATTCACCCTTCGAGTTGTTTCCGCAGCACTAGTGCCACGGCGGAACTCGTACTCGTAAATAATGCGATATTTAAGGTTTTCCATTTTGTAAAATGAGTGACGCAAACAGAAAAAAACAGAAGAAAAAAAACAAATGAATGACGATCATCGAAGCACAAATACATGAGTCTATAGCTGTACAAATTTGAATTTGGAATTCCTTACCAAAGAGGAGAAATTCGTGATTAAAGTGGCCAGTACGAAAAACGCCAATTTCATATGTAAGGACCTAATATATTATTTTGAACAATAGGTATCCATGTTAAGTTAGTATTTTAAATGTAAACTATATGTAATTGCTGAGTTTCTTGCCGGATTCTTCTCAGCAAAACCGACCTTCCGAATCCGGTGGTAGATACTGACGATTTGGAAGTGCTTTCCTGTAAAGTCTGGTCAAATAAAGATCATTTTGAATTTGAATTTGAATTATTTATTTCTCATTATCGGCCCGCCCCGGCTTCGCACGGGTAGACATTTATCAAATATTTTGTCTACCCGTGCGAATCCGGGGCGGGTAGCTAGTATTATATATAGCCTATGTTACTCAGTGATAATGTAGCTTTGTAACGCTGAAATATTTTTTGAAATCGGTCCAGTAGTTTCGGAAACTGTGAAAGTTTGTGGGTATGGATGGGTGGATGTCTGTTACTCTTTCTCCCAAAAGTACTCAAGCTCAACGGATTTGGATGAAATTTGGAACACAGATAATTTGTAACCTGGATTAACACATAGGAAACATTTATCCCGGGAAAATGTTAGGTTCTGCTGAGATACTAAGCTCAACGCGGACGTAGTCGCGAACAGAAGCTAGTATACACATATAATATAATATAACCATATAAAATTTAGTATTTATTATATATTAGGAAAGAGAGCTGTCAGAAACGCTAAAGAACATATTATTTTGATAAGTAGTGTAGAATTGTTTTGATTAATTTCTTATTAATAAGGAAATAAATAATAATAATAAGTAGTGTGTTTTAAATAATACAGCATTTTACATCAGTGCCGGTAGCAGGAACATTGTCGACAACGTTTTCGTATCGCCTTCGACAATTTTTGTATTGAAAAATGAACAGCGCTGCTGCGGTGAAAAGTGGAACTAAAAATTAGTATGACAATTTTGACATTTCGCGATTTACGTTTTCGAATAAGTTGTCGACAATGTTCCTGCTACCGGCACAGTTTTAGATAAAGTACGAATGCGAAAACGTTGTGGCAAATTATTCATGCTTGCGCTACTGATATAAGGGCACTGTTCGTTGGTCTATTTGTTAGTATACCCGACTGCTACACTAGGTGTTGTAGGTTCGATTCAAAACCATCTTTCGAATTCGTATTCAAAAACTGAACTCTAAACTATCAAAATGTTCATAAACATTTTTAGTTCCTCTTTACGTCGCCGCAGCGCTGCACATTTTCCGATACAAAAATAATCCAAAGCGATACGAATACGTTGTCGAAAGTTGGTATTGCTAAGATCATGTGGTCTATCGACTATCAGACCGGAAGTAACAGGTTTCAGTATCAAAATAACAACAAATTATATTGACAAATTTAATTAATGTCTTCAATAAACAATTACAATAAATAGGCTTAATTATTAACAGTTAAACATTAATTATACACCTAGGTACTATACTAATACCTACGAACAACGAAATGACGCCAGTGCCGGTAGCAGGAACATTGTCGACAACGTTTTCGTATCGCCTTCGACTCTTTTTGTATTTGAAAATGAATAGTGCTGCGGCGGTGAAAAGTGGAACTAAAAATTAGTATGAAAATTTTGACATTTCGCGAGTTACGTTTTCGAATACGTTGTCGACAATGTTCCTGCTACCGGCACTGTTTTTTAAAGAAGTAGTGCGTGGGAAAGCCGTAGTTTTATAAAAAGAAAAGAAAAGAAGTGCCGCCGTATCGGCGGCACTTCTTTTTTTTATACCACTAAGGTGGCACACGAGCATACGACCCATCTGATGGTAAGCAGTCACCGTAGCCTATAGCCGCTAGCAACCAATCACTAACGGGTTGCCAACCATATTGTTGATGAGGACTCACTGTGCTAGCAGCATTACTACTAGCCCAGCGTATCCTCGTGGAGCATGAGCTACCTTACTCACCGCAGAAACACAACACTACATCAAGTAGTGTTATTTCACTGCGGTCTTCTGTAAGGCGGAGGTACAGTCCCCAGTCGGGCGGCTCCAATTTAAATGGGAAATCCCACGGGAAATCCCTAATCGCCCAACCTCTCTTAATCACTTCGTTCTTCGCATAGTCGCATCTACGTTTTTTATTTGATCTGAGACTAATACTGATTCTCAGATCTCACGTCGGCTGGTTGAGGCCTCTCGTGACAGGCGTGCTGGAATATATCACGCGCAGAGAATCAGCATTGCTATCCAGCGTGGCAATGCTGCCAGCATTCTTATCTATAAGTAGGTAGGTTACGTTCTGTTTTTTGTGAATAGTTTAATCAGTTTTAAATAAAGTTATACTGAGTAACATATGCTATATCTTAACTACTTAGCTCTTGGAATCCCAAATCTTGAGGTAAATCTGGGTTAATTTAAAGCCTCTTTACAGCAACTACAGGAGTTTGCAGCCGTAATAAGACTTTGCAAAGCTGACTGTTTTAGACTCTCTGCCAGATAATTTCTTTTATTCTTGATCGTTGGTGTGTTTTGAACAGAAGACGCAATCGCATTGATCCTTTCTAAGAATGGTCCTTGCGTTGATAACAAAGTGTTTAGTATATGGTTCCTTGTATAATCTGTGGTCATTGGCTGGTAGACTTCAAATCGCTGGTCGAGAGGTCTATTGAAGGCTTGTTGGTGGTAGAAGCTTGGCAATGAGTATTGGGTTGTTGCGGTCTGTAAAGAAAAACCAAATTAAACTTTTTATGACAGTATATGCTTTGCTTAGTTTGGGACAAGTACTATCAGCTGTGTGGTAAATTGGTAATGTACGAATATATTTAGTAAACTGCTTGTGTTATAATAATTTACAAGTAATAAAATTGAGCAGCCACAGTCCTATTCAACTCATGATTGAATATTCATATATAAAAATGAATCCCTATGTACCTTTTTCATGGCACCACGTGTTAACGGCTAGACCGAAGATTCTCATAAGAAAACATTTGAAATAAAAACCGGGTGGGTGTTTTCGGGATAAACTAAAGGTCCTCTATTCTATGGTGAAATTAAATCATATCAAATTTTATTATTAACATTAAAAACCTGAGGTTTGCATTTTAATAATGATATAATGCTTGGATACTCGTATTATCACACAGCGCCATCTGGCCCCAAACTAAGCAAAGCTTGTACTATGGGAACCAGCAGCTGATATAATACTTATATACATGTAAAGAAACATATATTTTTCTTTAATTTAATTATTATATTATATTTCCGGACATCAACCTCCGTCGTGGTACAACATTAGATTGATACTGGCCTACATTTGTAATCTGTGGTTTAATAATAATCTATGGACACTTTTACCTGTCATTGTTTTGCGAGGGATTGAGATATATAATTTATTATGATTTGAATTTAATTACATATTAAGTGATTGTTGTAAGCATATGTAGTGATTAAGACATGGTTATTAATAGCATTAAATGTCGTTTCTTTTATTACAGGTAAGGTTTTGTTATTAAACACTTTTATTTATGTTAACTAGATCCTATGTAAAATTAACACATTAAATCTTTTATTACAGAGAAACTCAATTGTGTTTTAATAAACGGTGTCGTCAGATCACTAAAACAAATATCTTATATACATTTTGTTTGTAAATACATACTTATAATACATACCAAACACCCAGACACAAGGCAAACATATTTGTCACATAAATGTTTGCCCCGGCGGGAATCGATCCCGCGACCTCTAGCGTAGCAGTCAGGTGTATAAACCACTAGACCAGCGCCGGTAGCAAGAACATTGTCGACAACGTTTTCGTATCGCCTTCGACTATATTTGTATTGGAAAATGAACAGCGCTGCGGTGGTGAAAAGTGGAACTAAAAATTAGTATGACAATTTTGATATTCCGCGAGTTACGTTTTCGAATACGTTGTCGACAATGTTCCTGCTACCGGCACAGGTCTCGTCAATTGTTATGTCTTTGTTATTTAATTATGGCAAAACAGATTTAAGTTAAATTTGTTACTCACGCCAAAAATCAAGAAAATTAAGTAAATAATTCTCGCCATGTTCCCTCCCAAAACAACTTCAAATTTAATATATTTTAATTGAAAATCTCTTAAGCAATGTGCAAATTATTACCAGTCAATCAATTAAATAATAAAAACTTATCTTTTTGTACGCCTTTTATCACTGCGATGTAATTTGGAATATTATCGATTTTAATTCGTACACTTATCACGTTTCTGTATAAAAGACATCAACGAACGCTGATAAGTGGTTTTACCTTATTTTTAGTCTACTAAGCTGGCTGGCTATCTTACCACCTGATGGTAAACTGTCATGGAAGCCTATAGACGTTTGCAATACCAGGGGTATCACCAGCGCGTTGAACCCTCTGATTGATGAGGCCTCACCGTGCTAGCAGCACTACTTACTAGCGCAGCGTATCCTCATAGAGCACTGGCAACCTTACTTACCGCAGAAACACAAAACTTCATCAAGTAGTGTTGTTTGACTGCGGTCTTCTGTAAGGTGGAGGTACAGTCTCCAGTCGAGCGGCATACACAGTCCATCCCATGTCCCATTATCTCTCTTACAAATAATCATCTAAATCCCTCACAGGGTAGGCAGACAGTATAGAGAGCCATTGCACATGCATGATCTGAGCATTCGCTTTTTAAACAAAAATAACTAAACGTGATTACCCATTCAACTACCAGCCGGAGGTAGGGTTGCTTAACTTTTTTTTAATACCACTAAGGTGGCAAACAAGCATACGGCCCGCCTGATGGTAAGCGGTTACCGCAGCCTATGGACGCTTGCAACACCAGGGGTATCACTCGCGCGTTGCCGACCCTTCAAAAATCTCTGCACACCCTTCTTGAAAAACCCCATGCTGTAATCCTTTGGGAAAACCTCGGCGGGGAGTTCATTCCACAGTTTAATTGTGCGCGGGAGGAAGCTCTTTTGGAACTGCGCAGTTCGGGACCATTTTGGTTGCAATGTGTGGGGTTGAATTCCCCGCCGGTGGCGAGAAGTGCGATGGTAAAATGTTGCCGTGGGCATCATGTCTTTCTAGGAGATAAGAAAATAAAAAAGAACTTTAAAATACTTGCTTAAATATTAATTTAATCTAGCAATATTATTAATGCATTTAATAATTTTTGTATATTTTTAGTTGTTATTATTAGTTACATAAATTAATAACTTAGATATTGGTGCCAATTCTGTTGTAAAAAATCACTAACCTAACCTAATTTGACAGGACTTAAAGATCACCATCCTTATTTAACCCTGCCTACGAGAAAGGGATAGCAAGACTTTGTAATCTTGTCAAAGGACATATCCATGTTTCATAGAGATTTGGTCAAAATCTGAAAGTGTTTTTTTTTTTATATTCTGTTAGAGCTTGTCCGTCTGAGCATTTATAACTATGACACCAAAGTTGGACATTACAGGACATTTAATTTGTTTTGGTGATTTTGAATTCCTATCTTCGACAAAATACAGTATGATTTTCGAACTCAAATAATATCAACTACAATGGTCCTACAGCTTTGGTGCCACAGTAAAAAATGTTCAGACAGGCAAGCTGTAACCGAATATACAAAAAAATCGTTGACCGGCGGCACTTACAAATTTGGACCAAAATGGATGATGTCCATTGTATAGTTAAGTGACATTGCACAACAGAATCTATACCAATTTAAACAAAGATTAAAGAAATAAAGAACTCTTAAATACAGGGCGGTGGAATAGGTATTTTCCTCAAGTATTGACATCTGCATCCACATGGTGACGCTGGTGGCAGGAGTGGTGAAAAAGGCATCAAGGCCGAGACTGGGGAAGCTACCGGCAGAAACGGGTTACCAATTGGAAACTCGGCAATAGTCCCACACGGCGTAACTGATGGCTCAAAACACCCAACTGGTTGAGGGATTCTCGTTTCTGGTAGTAAAATAGCATTTGGCATAGCCAGTTCTGGGCAGGGCATAGTTGTTTGAATTATCGTTGGTACATTTGGCACCAACGCTGGAGCTGGTAGAAATGGAGTGGGTATGTTGGCTACAGGTGCCTGCGTGGGGAATTCGTAAGGTAGCGCCACAATGGGGCCTGGAAGTGTGTTGGCGCAAGGGCTGGCATACATTGGTATATTTGGCGCAGATGCTACTAATGTTGGCGGGTTTTGAAAGCATGGCGCCGGGTAAAATTGGCCAGCGACCTGAAAAAAAGAGTTAAAAATTAAGGTGACAAATATACAGTCTACCTGATGATAAGTGGTTACCGTTGGCGTGATGACTTATACGTAATCTTTCTCTGGAATCAATTCGTCTTTTAGTGAAAACCGCATTAAAGTCGTTGCGTAGTTTATAAGATCTAAGCGTACAGATGGCGGGAAGCGACTTTGTTTTATACAATGTTAAAATATATATACATATATGTTTTATACCACTAAGTTGGCACACAAGCATACGGCCCACCTAAAGGTAAGCAGTCACCGTAACCTATAGCCGCTAGCAACACCAGGGGTATCACTAACGCGTTGCACACCATGTTGTTGATGAGGACTCACTGTGCTAGCAGCAATACTACTAGCCCAGCGTATCCTCGTGAAGCACTGGCAACCCTACTTACCGCAGAAACACAACACTACATCAAGTATTGTTATTTCACTGCGGTCTTCTGTAAGGTGGAGGTACAGTCCCCAGTCGGGCGGCTCCAATTTAAATGGGATAACCCACGGGATATCCCAAATCGCCCTACCTCTCATACGCTGCTCTCTATTACGCTCTTAAAAATAATGCTGAAGTAGGTACTTTTTTTCATTACAATCAGTCAACAATCTTTCTATAAAAGCTATACTACTTTAATAAAGTTGTGAATAAAGCGTAAGACTAGATTTCCCAATAATAAATAAGGTATAGGTATCTTTACTTACATATACAATTGTATATAAGAAAATTAATTTCCCAATCATTTTCACGTCTAATTATCAAAATATATTCTACAGTGATGTAGCTAAGCCATTTCGATTCGTATTTATATACTCATTATGCATTATTTACATAATAATAATTATCTTTTGTATATTTTCGTAAAAGTTTATCGCAATCTTGATATAAATGCATCAAGTTACATTATTGCAGTAAAGATAACAAAATGATAAGATTCGCTCCTGTAGCCTTAGCATGAACACTATTGAATTGCTTTCGACTGCGTTTTCCTATCGCTTTCGACTATTTTTGTATGGGAAAGTTAACAGCGCTGCGTCGGCGAAACGTGGAGCTAAAAATTCGTATGAAATTTTTGACATTATGCAAGTTTTCGACTACGTAGCCGAAATATATTTTTACAACCAGTTACTATTTGACAAATATCCAAAAGAAATTAATAAATAGGCAGAGAGTATAGAGTGCCATTTCACTCTTGACTGGCACACCCCTTTTGCTTCTTCTACATTAATCAATGTCTTCATACATGCCCGCCGTACAAATACTCTTTAGTGTGTATTTCAGTGTCATGTTATGCAGTAAAGAATAATTTTAGTGACTTTTGGTGATTCGTTAATAAAGTCCGGGTAACATAGACATTGAACCGACTTCAACTATAGATGGAGTTGATGTTGTCTTGTAAACCCCGATTTTAACCGATTTCATTCCTTTTTTTTAGCACGGGTCTTAATTATTTTGTCTGTAGCTGAGTTCCGTTTTTTAAAAATGTTTTTACGCCGTAAGCTTTTTATTTCAAAATACTATAACCATCCGTCTTCAGTAAGCGGGTAACACAGAAATATAAAACAAAAAACTACATTCCACATAATAATTTATTAAGTGCTAACAATAAATAATCTTAAATATAGTTTAGTTTATATATTTTAAAGTCTTAATCCAATTTCTTCAGAGAGTCGGCGGCGGTATGGGAATTTTTCTAAGATGGCGGCTCTTCGACTGTACCATCGAAGGCAACTGGCCTGAAGTTGACGCTGCTAGCGCTGACATGGGTGAAGCTAGCGGCAAGTAGGGATTGACAGGCATTTGAGGAATCTGTTTCTCTTTTGCCTCTACCAAATTTTGGTTCACATTCTTGGGATTATGCGACTGTGGTTCTTGTCTGAATTGCATTGACAGTGCCGCGTCACGACCTGGCATTTTAATTTCTCTTACCATCACTATTTCTGGCCTATTTGCTTGCATACTGACTGGCATTTGTACCTGTAAAATTAACATAGTCACTTAACCGAGCGAAAAATGTCAGTTAAATCAAAAATACAAAACTGTGCCGGTAGCAGGAACATTGTCGACAACGTTTTCGTATCGCCTTCGACTATTTTTGTATTGGAAAATGAACAGCGCTGCGGCGGTGAAAAGTGGAATTAAAAATTAGTATGACAATTTTGACATTTCGCGAGTTACGTTTTCGAATACGTTGTCGACAATGTTCCTGCTACCGGCACTGATAACAAATTAACATTATTCGTCTCTTCACGGTCGACAATTTCACATTCTTTAAGATTGTAAAATTGTCGACCTTTCGTCTTACCTATCTAAACTAGTCTATACTAATATTAAACAGAGGAAAGATTTGTATTGAAACGGCTCCGAAGCTTCAGGACCGATTTAAAAAAATCTTTCACCGTTAGGCAGCTACATTACCACTGAGTAACATAGGCTATATATTATACTAGCTTCCCCGGCTTCGCACAGGTAGACAAAATATTTGATAAATGTTTACCCGTGCGAAGCCGGGGCGGGCCACTAGTTAATTAATAAAATACAAGCTGGCCTTGCAGTAGTCGTTTAAGATGTGTAACATCTGACATCTGTGTCGGTAGCAAGAACATTTTTTTACTACGTATTCGAAAACGTAACTCTCAAAATTTTAAAATGTTAATTTAAAAAAAAAACGCTTTTTACCGGCGCAGCACTATTCATAAGTCACAAAAATAGTCAAAAGCGATACAAATACGAAGTCGAAAGTTGTTGTTGGTAAGGCTACTGAGATTTGACCTCAAAATAAGGACTCTGGCTAGCTCTACCAGCGCGCTCATTGGTTAATTAAAATAGCGTTAATTATAATTACCTGTACTGTGCTTATAGGCATGCCCTGTGCTCTTCTAACCGCCATCGGTGTATCAGCCATTTGACTTCTCATAAACATCGGTTTATCTGCAATTGCTTGATAGATTGTCCTGGATGCGGGCATTTCTGGAATATTTTGTCCTGGCACAGACATTCTCAGCATTTGAGCTGCTTTAGGATTGGAGGATCCCAAAGCGCTTCTCAACACTGATGCCACCACGTCTCTTGTGAGCGGTACTTTTTGACCTTTCGCCAACAATATCTGCGTAGTGATCAAACTCAGTATTACTGTGTATTTTACGCCCATTTTGATCTGAAAGAATATAATTTTAGAGCTTGTACTAAAAAATATATTGGATAAGTGGACGTTTTTCTACCTGATGGCACGCAGTCACCGTAGCCTATAGCCGCTAGCAATACCAGGGGTATCACTAACGAGTTGCCAACTCTGTTGTGGATGAGGAGTCACCGTGCTAGCAGCATTACTACTAGCCCAGCGTATCCTCGTGGAGCACTGGCAACCTTACTTACCGCAGAAACACAACACCAAATAGTGTTATTTCACTGCGGTCTTCTGTAAGGCGGACTTTCATAAGTAAACTGAATAAACGATCTTTGATTTTGAATTTATGTACGATGTTTGTACCATCTTTTGGGCAAAACCACCACATTCTGGTCCCCATCTATCGGACGCCGTCGTCGTCGTCGTGGCAGACCAAAGCGGAGGTGGCGAGACGATTTGGATAGTTTCAATGCGGATTGGCCAAGCGAAGCACAACACCGAGGCTATTGGAAAAAGGGGAGAGGCCTATGCCCAGCAGTGGGACAGCAACGGCTAAATAGAATATAATCTGTACCAAAATTGTTTTTATTTAATGGCAGCACAAGTATTTAGTAGTTCAACATTTTGCAATGCTAATAAAATATGAATCGAAATTGCCATGTTTTCATTAACATGTCCCAATGCAAAATTCCTGTTATTTGACAACCCGAATCAAAAATTCAGGTATGAATTCAGAACATTGAAAAATATTACCTAATTGCTTTCAGGTTTTTTGCCAAAGCTGTGCTAAAATAGACATTGGTAAACGCCTTATAAGAACCTAAACTGAATGAATTATTTTTGAGTTGGATATTTTAAAAATAAAATTCTTACCTCCACTTTTAAATGAGAAATTACAATTGTATTGTAATTGCGATCATTCGATGCTTTTATAAAAAGAAGATCGACTTTATCTCGGAGCGTTGCAAAATTAAATCGATTGATAGCATTGAGATCAACGATTAAATATTTTATCTTCATTTTTTGATAAGGAATGCAGTATTGTTATGATAGCATAGCGTTAAGATGTAGAAAAAAGTTTTTTGGGTTATAATTATGACGCATGTAAGTTTTTTTTTCAAATATTGTCCTACTTGATCTAACGTTTCTTAACAAATCCATCTATATTTCTTTATTACTTACATATATCATCACGCCAAGTCCCTCACGAGGTAGGCAGAGAGTATAGACCGCCATTTCACTAGAGACTTGCACACCTTTTTTGCTTCTACATTCATCAATCTCTTCATACATGTGGGGTGAGCGATCGATCGAATCAGAAGGTTGCGTGTTGAAAACACGTCGGGGTCACCAGTGTGGGGTGAGCGAGGTGATCATGCTCAGCCACCGCAAAGGGAAGATCTTCCAGCCAGGCGGGTGTTTTGCCTAGGGAACCGCGGCTCCAACTGTTCTAGTCAGAAACTTGTATATATTTTGATTTGCGTAGAAAACTTCGCTAGCGCGTGGCAGGATTGTGACGTATGTAGTTGTCATTCTTTGGATGTTGTCCTGCTAGTTAGTAGATTTCTAACGTTGGTTTATGTAGCTGTGAGGTCGCCACATACATGCCCGCCGGTTCCGAGTACACTTTACCTTTCCATAATTAAGTACTTTGACAATACTCTGTTTAATTTAGAAAAAACATTTATTCCTAACAACACAAACATATACGAAAGGAAGACATGCGTAGAAGAACGTAGTGTCGTTATGAAACGGTCCCAACTCAGCATGTGCTGGTAGTCTTGTGAAGGACAACCAGCTCTGATCTTCCGTTGGGACCGGCCCGTGACGTCACTAGTGTCACAGGTAATTGTCACAGCAGAGAGAAATAATAATAAATAGGGTCGGCAACGCGCGAGTGATAACCCTGGTGTCGCAAGCGTCCATAGGCTGCGGTAACCGCTTACGCTACATCAGGCGGGCCGTATGCTTGTTTGCCACCTTTGCCACCACTTGGTGGTACAAAAAAAAAACAATGTAGCAGTAGGAATAAATATTAGGATAATCTAATAGCATAGCATACTCATCGGCTTTACGTGTTATGAAAGGTAGAACAGATAAGTAATTGTACTTACTTTCCTTTGTTACTCAATTACGTCAAACGACTAAAGACCAGTGCCGGTAGCAGGAACATTGTCGACAACGTTTTCGTATCGCCATCGACTATTTTTGTATTGGAAAATGAACAGCGCTGCGGCGGTGAAAAGTGGAACTAAAAATTGTATGTCAATTTTGACATTTCGCGAGTTACGTTTTCGAATACGTTGTCGACAATGTTCCTGCTACTGGCACAGGACCTAATTATATTTACCTGACTTATTGTCAATGATGTTTTTAAAGTGGATTTTAAGTCCGACTTCTAATCAGAAAATTTGCAGTGGCTAGTTTTATTAATAAACTAAACTGATTTGGATTGACTTAGTAAATAAGCAAACGATAATATGAGAATAGGGAAAGAGTAGATTAAGAATTTTACAATAACAGTCTAATGCAGGACGCTACTTTTAAATAGGAAGAAATAAATGACGTTATAACATAAATATATTTTATTGTAAAAAAATCTGTTAAGCATATTACAGGTTTTAATTTATGAATTTCGATGCAATGTACAATTATAATTATTCAATACTTAAAAATAACTAAAACCGAATACCGAAGACATTCAAACTTGAAGGACCACGTATTGTTTGAAGCTGCCCGCCCCGGCTTGGCACGGATAGACATTTATCAAATATTTTGTATAGCCGGGGCGGGCGGCCAGTATAATATATAGCCTATGTTGCTCAGTGATAATGTAGCTTTCTAAAGGAGAGTAGTTGCCAAGCCTATTTCAATACAAACATACAAAAAACTAATCTTTCCTCTTTATAATATTAGAATATATTAAACCTTCTCACAGAAGACCGCAGTCAAATTACTTAGATATAGTGTTGTTTTTCTGCGGTAAGTAAGGTTGGCACAGTGAGTCATCATCAGCAACAGGATTGGCAACGCATCTATACTAATATTATAAAGCTGAAGAGTTTGTTTGTTTGAACGCGCTAATCTCAGGAACTACTGGTTCGAATTGAAAAAATATTTTTGTGTTGGATAGTCCATATATCGAGGAAGGCTTTAGGCTATACCAGCTGCCCGCCCCGGCTTCGCACGGGTAGAGAAAATAATTGTGAAATGTCTACCCGTGCGAAGCCGGGGCGGACAGCTAGTTAGTGATATCACTAATGGGCTACGGTAATCATCAGGTGGGCCGCACGCTTTTGTGCCACCTTGTGCAATCAGATTTTACTGCCATTTCAGTATACGGTCGTCAAAATAACAAAAATAATTATAAAAATGGCGGTTGAATTGTCACCTGTCTTAAATACTTCCCAGAGCCCATAACTGGGGCGAATGGCAACATAGGACAGTCACAAGACGAGCTACCACAATAATTACAGCTTAATTCAATAATATTATTATTTAGCAACTCCAAAAATGCTACAGAACGGAGCGAGTTCTCAAAACACTCGCAAATATCCGGACATTCACATACGTTTTTGGGACATCTGCACAAGTTTTGGGGACATCCGCATGCGTTTCTTAGACATCTGCACTCGTTTTGGGGACATCCGCATGTGTTTCTTAGACATCTGCACTCGTTTTGGGGACACCCGCATGTGTTTCTTAGACATCTGCACTCGTTTTGGGGACACCCGCATGTGTTTCTTAGACATCTGCACTCGTTTTGGGGACATCCGCATGCATTTGTGGGACACATGCATGCATTAATGGGACATCCGCATATGTTTTTGGGACATGTGCATGCGTTAACGGGACATCCGCATGCGTTTTGGCATCCACAATCATTATTCCCACATCCACACAATCTTACGCTTGGAACGGAAACAATTTGTACTGGAGCGATGAATTCGTATGAAATGAGCTGATTTGGACAGTCGTAGAATGCCGTATTCTGATAATCACGAAGTTCTACTGACTCATAAGTCGGAATTTGATTAAGTATTGGGTACAAGGGCAAATTGGGAGTGAAATATGCTTCTGAATTAATTGGGGTGTACTTTGAAAGTGCTGCATTTGGAATGGCGCATACCGGTCCTCTTTGGCATTGACAGGGACCAAAGCAGCCACAAGCTTTCACGTCATAAGGAAAGCCTACTGATTCAAGAAAGTTTGTAGGTTTATAGCTTACTGGTAACTCTGGCCCGTAATATGCAGCCAAATTGCATTGGCACCCACTTTTTCCACATTCACATATTGGTTCGATATTTAGCGCGTTGAGCAAGGGACCTCTGCAATTTGTAGGGCTGCCACATCCACAGGGGCAGGTTATTGACAAGTCCAGTGACGGATAAGTGTTGGTGTTGCCAGGATAAATAATTGGTGGCACTTTATAGTTGTTTTTGATTACTGATTGAATTGTTCTTGTAGTTGTTAGTTGGGCGGTTGTCTGCAAAACGATAGAGATGAATAAAATTGTAGGTATGTACATACATACATAATTAAAATTGTGTAATAAATTTTTGTGGGTATATTTATTTTATTATGATGAACTATTTTGTGCATCTCATTAAATTATTATCATTTATGTTGCTTAATAAAAATTGGTAGGTACCCAAAAAGGAATTCAATAAAATTTCATAGATATCTTTCAAATTAGATATTACTACCTCATATTCCAACTGTCAAAAACATATTTTTTTTCTAAGAATGACCCTTTTTATGGACACCTTATTAGGTATATTGTTTTTAAAATCGTGTAAATGATAAGTCGTGTCAAGATCAAAGTAATGGAGTAGGTAAAAAAGTAAAAATACTTACAAGACTTAAAAATAAAGCAAATAATATTGTTACAGCCTTAGAACACATTGTTTTTACAAATATTTAACAATTAATGATATTTTTTCAAAGTATTCAATACATTATATACATTCAATTATCTATACACATCAAATTTCATCGAATAATAATGTGCAATAGAGTTTTACTTAACTTTTACTTAACAGATAAGTTTGATCAGTGATATTTTACATAACAATTCGGATTCGATTACAAACTTTTTACTCGACTGCGTCACAGGCGAGTCGCAATCTACGAATTAATAATCTATAGGTACTTCTTTACTAATATACTAATACTAATTAATATACTAATAATAATATTATAAAGAGGAAAGATTTGTATTTTTGTATGTTTGTATTGAATTGGCTCCGAAACTACAGTGCCGATTTCAAAAATACTTTCACTGTTAGAAAGCTACATTATCACTGAGTAACATAGGCTATATATATATATATATAATACTAGCTGCCCGCCCCGGCTTCGTATGGGTAGACCAAATATTTATAATAATAATGCTTGGACATTATCACACAGCGCCATCTGGCCCCAAACTAAGCAAAGCTTGTACTATGGGAACCAGCCAATGATACAATACTAATATACTTTTTGTTTGTTAATACATACTTATAATACATACCAAACACCCAGACGCAAGGCAAGCATATTTGTCACATAAATGTTTGCCCCGGCGGGAATCGAACCCGCGACCTAGCGCAGCAGTCAGGTACACTAACCACTAGACCAGCGGTCTCGTCTTTGATAAATGTCTACCCGTGCGAAGCCCCGTATTGGATTGAACTGGAAAATGTGTATGTTTATTTCTTTAAAAAGCTGTGTAGCCTAAGCGACTCAATGTATTTTATCATTTTAAGATTATAACATTGATTGAGGTAAACCTACTTGCGGACGTGGCATAGAATATTTGAATGTACCTATTTAAATATGATGCGTCCAGTTTCGTTATTAAATTAACTTGTTTACAACCGCCTACTAGAAGATTAGCGGTTACCGTAGCCTCCGAGTATGTTAATATAATTATGAACGCCACTAGAGTAGCCTACACTCCGAATCATTTTCACTGTCGCGTAACGCCATCTAGGGACGAAGACTGCACTACAAACTTTTACTCGAATGTCTATAAAATTGCATAATAATATAAACACAGTATATTATATACTCTGAGATAAAAACATCTTTTTTTATACTTCTAACGTGGCACACAAGCATACAGCCCACCTGATAGTAAGCAGTCACCGCAGCCTATAGCTAGCAATAACAGGGGTATCACTAACGAGTTGCCAACCATGTTGTTGATGAGGACTCACTGTGCTAGCAGCATTACTATTAGCCCAGCGTATCCTTGTGGAGCACTGGCAACCTTACTTACCGCAGAAACACAACACTACATCAAAGTAGTGTTATTTCACTGCGGTCTTCTGTAAGGTGGAGGTACAGTCCCTAGTCAGGCGGCTCCAATTTAAATGGGAAACCACCGAGGGAAATCCCGATTCTAGTTAGAGAAAATAATAATTTCATTAACATCGTTTTCGTTCTTTATGAAAAGCCCTATAGTAAGCCTTTTCTGTACTCCTGACGTCTGCAAAATTTCTCCTCCACGATTATCACTCCATCCTTTTTCTCATTTAAAAGAACGAGTAGATACTTAAATAGAACGACTGCTATGATTTACCTACAGGTACAGGCTGGCAAAAAAGAGTAATAATAGGGGCGCCACTGTGTAGTTCGTATGACAACCCGCCGCAGCTCGTATAGAACATCAACCGTCTTGATTGGTTTGTTTACAGTACACGTCATAACATGGATTTCATTTTGTGAAAGATGCCAGTAGACAAACATTTTGTTCCGTTTTTGTATTTTTTTGCTTAGCTATTGGATTACGGCCTTAGTAGTAAGAAGGCCGAGATTAAAATTCAATAAATTGTTTTTCAAACAAGCATTTTATTCGCTTATCAAGCCGTTTCAATTGACAGCCATATCATAGAGGTTATAATGGATATGATAAATCACCATGTTGTGACGTCCGCCATATTGGATTAAAAATGGCGGCATAGGTAATCGCGCATTGTCAGGGGAACCAACTGAATGCCAAAGAACATCACCAATTGGTTTCAAATCTGAAAGTTCCGGCCAACGCATTTTTTGTATATTCTGTTAGAGCTTGCCCGTCTGATCATTTTTTACTGTGACACCAAACCTGTAGGACCATTGTAGTTGATATTATTTGAGTTCCAAAATCTGAATATTCATAAATTTTTGTTGAAAATAGGAATTTTAAATAACTAAAACATTGAAATGTACTGTAATGTCCAACTTTGGTGTCATAGTAATAAATGCTCAGACGGACAAGCTCTAACAGAATATACAAAACAAATGCGTTGGCCGGCACTTTCAGATTTGGACCAAATCTCTATGAAACATGGATGATGTCCTTTCAGCCATCGGACACTGGGAAGTAGGTCAAAGACTTCCACGAGTAAATAAAAGATTGTAAAAACTACAAAAACAGTAACATTTATTTCTAAACTATAAAACTTATAACTACAATCCAACAATTTACATTTTCATTATTTAGGTACATACACATGGCAACATTGTGTTACAAAAACATTAAGAATCAACAATGACATAAATGCAATTCCTAATCAGATACCTACTATTAAAAAAAACATTTTGTCTGTCTGTTTGTATGATATTGTTTGCCGAGGTCCTTACTATGCTGGCAGTAACCACAAGCTAGCACAGTGAGCCTTCACAATAGTTGACACCATCTCCAAGTGGCGGTGACCGCTTACCTACAGGGCATTGCGTACCACCTCCACAGTACAAGAAAAGGGGTCAACCACCTCTGCATCAGCGGTGACTCGAGGCTAGAAGCTCATATACAACGTGTAACAAAATACCCCGTAAAAATATAATTAATTATCAAAGCCAAAAATTTCGTCAACTCTAGTAAGCTGCCATGTAAGGGAACCAGATTATTTAACAGAAAGGCCTACCTATTTTACCTAATAATTGTCTACTTTAATAGTTTTTCTATTTTTCAGTAACAAATGTTTGCTATCATCAATACAAGGATGTCATTATACTCAAGTAGCTTGAAAAAATGACAAATTGGAAAAAAAAAATACAATTTACAATGTTGTCAATTTACAATCATCCGTCCCGCGAATTATGTAGAAATGTAGGTACATTCTGCGTAGTTTACTCTTTAATTTTACTGAAATAGGGTTTTCACATCAGTGAAAATTATATTTTATTTAAATTTATTTGGGGTATATCACACAGCGTTATTACGGTTCTTAAATATTGTGAATAAACGTCGATATCGATAGCGCCTATTTAACCTCCTTTCAGCTATACGGGTAGTTTTGTAACAGCCTGTATGTACTATTTTATAACCGCATGTGCCTCTTCTCATTCGTTCTTCGGTGGCGGAGGTTTTCCACTAGCAAGAACACTCTTCATTGTCTTCATCATACTTGGGATGAGACCTATATGCTTGTCCACACACTTCACTGCACACTTTTCAAATTCTATCGTGCATTTGTCCACCTGAAAAGGAAAAATATGATGATCACTAATTAAAAAAAAAAGCACTAAAGTGGCAAATAAGCATACGGCCCACCTGATGGTAAGCGTTTACCGTAGCCTATGGTATCACCCGTCTTAAAAAACCCGACGCTTACTGCATGAAATCAACTGGGTAGGCACCCCTGTAGTGACAGATATTCTGCCGCCAAGCACTAGTGTACATACACATACCACTTAGGTAGGCCTCTTATTGCACAATCCAGCTGGGCAGGCAGCACCAGTGTCAGATGTAGTCACCGCAGCTCATAGCCGCTAGCCATACCAGGGGTATCACTAACATGTAGCCAACACTTTTATTACTGAATAAATGATTGTCAATTTTGATTTTTGACTCAGAGTAGACTTATTTGACTGCAGTCTTCTGTAAGGTGGAGGTGCAGTCCACAGTCAGCTACAATTTAATGGGACAACTCCGTGGGTATCTCCTTTCGCTCCACCTCCATGACAATATCCTAAGGTTATCCTAACATGGGTAACATTAGGGTTATAAAATACCAACAGTTTGCTGACTCGGGTCTGGCCCCAGTCTGTCCCTGGCTGCATCATTACAATCCATCACACAACGCTGCAATCTGTTCTGTAGGTGGTTGATTTCACCCTGAAAATAATTATAAGAGCTTGAACCACACATATGAATAAAATTTAAGTGTCTGTTTGTTATCTCAAAATAACTGATTTTGACTAAATGGATATGAAAGTACATAATATGGTACATAAAAGAAAAACTTTATTTTTATTTCTTTGTTGTCTCTTTGTACCCATTTATCTCTTAAATGGCAGACCCCCTGGCAAATAGCTGATGATATTATAAGGAAGTACCTTTTG
Organism: Falcaria lacertinaria; assembly: GCA_951449985.1. Classification (NCBI taxonomy): domain Eukaryota; kingdom Metazoa; phylum Arthropoda; class Insecta; order Lepidoptera; family Drepanidae; genus Falcaria; species Falcaria lacertinaria. The sequence continues at coordinate 1,301,046 of OX602136.1, read as the reverse complement.
CTAGTTTTATTTAAGAAAAACATTTTGGGTTCAATGCAATATAAATAAAACCAATTAAATTGTGGAGAGCACTTCTGTATTGACACTGCAATAATCTCTTCACAACTTTTTTGTTTGCTTTTCCAATCAAGCACCCCCAATTTGAACAGGAGATACAATGGTGCCCTTCTCTTTTTAGTGGTCTAAAACTAACCTGTACGTAATTATTGGCTTGATTCAAAGGTCCAGTACAGTTCTCTATGCAACCGTGAACTCTTTCCAGTGACGACTGTTGATCTTCACAGCATCGTGCTGCACACTTGTGCATATCACCCTAGAGAAATTATAATTTGTTAAATTCTGGATAAATTATATCCCATGGAAGAAGGCCAAAGTCTAATTTCTAAATCAAATTACTAAAGTACTCAAGGATGGAATGGTAAAGAGTATGACGGTCATGTATGAAGAGATAGATGAATGTAGGAGAAGGAAAAGAGTTGTGCAAGTCTCTCTAGTGAAATGTCGCTCTGTACTCTCTGCCTACCCCGTGAGGGACTTGATGATATGTATGCATGTAAGTGGTATCCTAGATTTCCGTAATAAATGTTATCTTGAATCCTTTTGTTGTTAAACATGCATATCTTATATACATGATCAACAAAGGATGGACAAAATTGCATCAATTTTCTGAATCTTTCAGATCAGCAGTACAAGTTTACATTATGTAAACAATGGAAACTGAATATGGGTAGCGAATGGACTCTGGGGGCGGCATATCCGGAACCAGAGGATTATACGCTCTTCCCTGCTGGCAAGATCTGCACTCATACAGGGAGTATTTGATACAGCAGGTAAGTAGAGCGTAAGGGGTGAAGGGCACCACAAAAAATCCCAAAAGTCGACATGCCTCTGGGGTAGCCTGGACCCAATAAAAGCCCAATTATAAGATAAATATGGAGGAATATATAAAGGGCAAGCACTTAACTACTAATATACAATTGTAGCAGAAAGTTTTTTTGTTTTTTTTATACCACTAAGGTGGCAAACAAGCATACGGCCCGCCTGATGGTAAGCGGTTACCGCAGCCTATGGACGATAGCAACACCAGGGGTATCACTCGCGCATTGCCGACCCTTCAAAAATCTGAAATTGGGTTATGCTTTAAATTCATATTGTCTATATGCACCATAAAATTTTACAACTTGTTTATAGTAGCGGTCACCTAGTATTCTAAATTCTACACAATTCAAAATATAAATGAACTTGCGTCAAATGCATAATAGTGTGTGTAATGTTTATTTTCATTAATTTAATACATTTCTAATGAATACTACATGAAAATATAAGATTTCTATACTCTTTTTCTATATAAACTTTTACTGTACTCATAATTATCTGTCCTTTAAATGTTTGTGTAATGTTTGATAAAAAGTACAGTAGTTTTGTCACTTTGATTCAATGTGGGTATTATGTTCCAGCTTAACCTTTTAATCTTTCAGAGAATAAACTAGCTATTGAGTGTGGAAATACTACCGGCATTCTTGGTTTTTAGTTTGGATGAAATCTTTTGTCTATAATTTTTAAACTGTATAACTAGGTGTACCTTAGAACATCTGTTGCATAAGCTGTTATCATGCGCCTAAGAGTTCAACATAACCTCCAAACTTACTTGCATTTTCCTCAAATAATTTCTGTCGAGTTCATTCACTAAGTTCGTCATTTCTTGTTCGATTCTATATTTTTGTGCTTCAACCATTTTGGCGGTTTTATATCAGATATGTGTGTATAAAATGAAACTAAGACGAACGGCTTAACTACTAACAAATTTAGTTTGATCGAATCAATTAGCTTCAAAGAACTGCTGGAGCTGCATGCAATGCCGATTGCCGGTGCCGCCGCTTGGAACAGACAAGACAGGAGGACAGTGACAGCCGTAGCTGACATTGTCATAATTGACATTAGGTGTGATTAGTGACATTTTAGTTTTTGTGGGGTTTTAGGTCTCGGAAAAAAAGACTTTTTGAGACAGTTGTACATTCTTTACATAGTTAAACCGCATACTCCATTATTAGGAGCAAACTTTGATTATGTGGAACAAAAAATATTTTAATAAATACAATAGTTTTATTTTAGCTCTACCTTAAATTATAATTATTGCGTTAGCCAGAAATACCCAATCCCAGTAGAAATCCATTTAGCAAATCTTGATCAAACTTCAACTTACACGATTCACACGGCGATGACACTGGTTTTTCAAAAATACCCGGATATACTGGTTCAGCGGGCGGAGGAGGCAAAAACAAAGCAGGTTCTTCTAATACACATAATATTTCTTCTGGAGCTGGCACTAGAGCGCCTATAATTTCTTTTATATCTGGCAGCACTGGACATGGCGTGGGTGGGAGAATCACAGATGAGCTCTTTGAACAAGGGCATGGATTAGACTGTATCGCTTTATTTGGAATAGGTGGTAATGGTAGCGCTGGGGTGAAGGCTGGTGTTGGCGCGCAAGAAGTTGGTAAAACAGTGACTTTAGGTGGTGGTAGTGGTGCTGGAAGAAAGTAGGCTGATGCTGTAGCTGGGAAGCATTTAGGGGCTGACGATGATAATGGGGCTGGTGGAATTGAAACAGGCACTGGCGCCAAAGTTGGTATTGGCGTTGGAGCTGGCGGTAAAGGTATCATCGGAATAGCCGTTGGCGTGATTGCTGGGATTGGCATTGATATTGGTGCCACAGTTGGTACACCTGTTAGATACGGTAATGCTGTTGGCGCTAATGTTGGATATGGCATTGGTGCAACTGTCAATGTTGGTTGTGTTGAGTAATATTGAGCCGTGGTTAACTGAAACAAAAATGAAAGTATTAATAAAAAAGAAACTAAGAACTTCACAAACGTATAGTGATGAGCATACAGTATTAAAATACCTTTGAATATAAAACAATATTAAAAGCAATAGCTAAGATATGAGGTGACATTTTCGAATGGAAATCACAAGACACTTATTCAAATGGAGAGATTAATCACAAATAATTACATTTTAAATTCCATTTTATCTATTTTATTGCAATACAGTTAGCAATCGAGATACTAGATGGATAAATATTGCTAAACGTATTCTGAGTAAATTATGTATAATGGTAGGAGTTTAATATGTATCTTACTTATTAAATATATTCAATTACAGTGTTTTTTCTCAATTTCGTTGCGTTATTACCAAGAAGGACCAAGTTAAGAAGTAGGTAATAATAGTTTAAATATGGGCCTCAGAATAATGACTACAGCTCGCTTATGGACTCTTTTCCTACCACAAATTTGGCAGCCCTTACTTTACTTAATTATAATATCATTGGTTGGCCCTAACTCCAACTTTCGGACACCAATTACAGCTGTCCATGATGAATTGATGACCCAATAAATAAACACCACATCAGAGAATAAATAATATTTATTAGTATTAAAAAATCACAAAATAATAGGGCGGACTAACGGAGCGTAATCAGCGCATAGTGGAGCTGTCAGTACGAGACAGCTATCTTCGGAAGCTACTGGCACGTAAGCTTCTGAGCAAACTCCTTTCACGGCAATGGCTGGTAAAAATGCATCTACTACGTCTGAAATTACACTTGATAAATAACCGAAGCCTGTTGGCAGCTCCACAGATTTAGGCGGTAAAATTAAAGGTTCGACGTTAAATGGCGGCCTTACGTCATTGAATTTATCTATTGAGTGTTTCGGTGCATTCCTCATTTTTGGCGCTATATTTCCTAGATTTGGCGGTAGATTTATCGGTCCCACGGGACTCCTGTCACTTTCAATGACGTTTCGGTATGGTGCTGCCATGTTTGGAACAATTATTGCTCGGGGTGGTAATTGTTGTATTTGTGGCCGACGCTGTCGCCGTCTCGATCTGAATGCTGTTACCTGCAAAAAATATCGACTTGATAAATCCATCTACTCCAGATTAAAACGCTCCACAGGAAATGGAGAGCCTACATACATTTTCCTTGAAGAGGACTGATTACCATAGTTAGAAGGAAGAAGAAGTAGAATAATTCTAGCATACTACATTATAATATGTCGCGTGGAAGAAGGAAGGCATAATATCATAATTATCAGGAATTAAAAAGAAAAAATAAAACTTGATATCCGTCGCTACGATTTCATTGACACCGGCGCGAAATGAGTTCAGGATACAAAATGTAGGTGAATCGGCATAGTATTCAGTGTGCCAATCATGAATAGCGTATCTACAAATTTCTACTTTATATCTGTTTCCCCGCGACTTCGCCCGCGTATCAATGTAATATATAGCCTATATTACTCAGTGATAATGTAGCTTTCTAACGGTGTTTTTTTAAATCGGTCTAGTAGTTTAGGAGCCAATTGAATACAAACATACACACACAAAAATATAAATCTTTCCTCTTCATATTATTAGTATTTATTTACTATTAAGTACATTTTTACTTACACTGACAATCAAAGTGAAGACAATAATGATATTTTTCCACTCCATATCAAAATCAATTTAGCTACAATGTGTAAATTACCTATATGTAATGTCACCTTTATACGCGCCTTATCGCAATCGCTCATAGTTATCAAATAATAAATTGTGAGTATTATTTTAAAAGGTTTGCGCATAATCTGAGTACCTGTTCTGATTTGGAAGTTCATAGGAAGAAATCGAGTAGGGAAGAAACGGTATAGGTGCTTTGATAGATCTGTAAGTTTTCGCTGTAGATCATTTCGCTTGCGGCCTGTAGTTGGATGGGTGGAAGGCACGGTTGTTTTACATTCTAAAATTATCTATGACCTCCTGGGACCCTATACTTAGGGGTTAGATTTAAAATGCGGTTTTCATAAGTCCATTTTGAGTCTAAGGTGAATAAACAATTTAATTTTACTTCTTAATTTCCAAGATAACTTTTATTATATTGGTTTATACTACGTACAGCGACGACCAAAGCGCAGCTTGCAACACCCTAAATATTAAAATTATCGCAACACGAAATTCACATGAAGCAATTCCGTAAAAGCAAATGTCTAAGATCTGATAAATCACGATTTTCAAGATAAGCTGTTGATAGATATAAAAGATACATTTTATTTAAAGTGTCTTTAAACAACAATCTTTTCTGAGACGGGAGTTATATCAAATTAATATAATATTAACTAAAATAATAATGTACAGATACTTATTGATATTTATCATTTATTCACTGCACTGTCAGGTAAGAAGAATTCCTTAGAATTTAATTACTATTAAATAAATCAAAAACTCCGACAGCAAATTGTCAAAATTACTTAAGGTATGAGCCTGACAGAATGCAAAGTTAATGGTGCCAATTCTGTTGTTAAAATTACTAAACCTAAGTAATTTGACTCTCACTCACCAATCTCGCTCGTCACAATAGATTTTTAGAAATTAGCCATGGCCATTGGCCAGTAGCGGATTCCAACGCGTTTAAGAGAATCGCCACGCTGATTTGTATATTAAAAACAACATTCATTAAGAATTGTGAGAATAAGCGGTTATCAATGTAGCTAGTACTCTTTATTAAGGTCTAATTGCCTAGAACTTAATCAGCATATTACTCAGTGGTGAAAATATAAATTCTTCATACTTATGAAGAGATTTATGAACGTAGAAGTTCAAGAGCTTTGCAAGTCGAGAGTGAAATAGCGCTATACTCTCTGTCTAACCTCAAACCCAGCTTGATATGTTTGCATTTAACACTTAAATATTTTTTGTTTACCAGGTCGTCCATCTGCAGTTTCTCCGACCACCACAATTCAACATGTTCAACCGACAGAACGAGTTACTCGAACCAGCTAGAAATGTGTTGCCTCCGCCAGTCATCACAGAACCAAACCTAATACCAGTCACCACTAACACACCATCTTCAACGATAATCATCACAGACTGTACTCCTGAAGTGTGCAAGAACTTGGCAAATACCATACAAATTATGATTGTCTCCAACCTTCTTCAGAATACCAAAGGCTCAGAATTGCTTGCATCCCCGCTCTTTAATGAGATACTGTCATCCCCAAACTTTCCTTGTGGATGTTCTAACCCTTCTCAAAACGTAATTTCTAATCCCAGACTATCCGCTACCCCTATTTCTAATCCTCTTATGAATCATTTCTTAAGTGTTTGGGGATGATTGATTTGTGTATAATAAATTAAATTATTTTCTTAATATGTTGTATGCTTTTATTCTACGAGCTGTTATGCTATATGCGACTTCTTTAGCGTGGATTTTAGAAAAGGCATTTCATGATTTAAAATACATATTGGTGTCGATTCTGTTGTTCAAAGTTACTAAACTGAACTAATTTGACAGGTCTAAAATTCTTGCTACCCCTTTCTCATGTGCGGGGTTAAATATGGGCGGCAATACTTTTAGACCTGTCAAATTAGTTTAGTTTAATGATTTCGTACAAAAGAATTGTCACCATTGCATAAGTTTTTTATTTACTGATGATCTTAATGTATTTGATTGTCTTTCACCAAGATCAGTTCAACTATGGCCGAATATTGAAAAGTCCGTCAAATCTGATGCCGCATTAACTTTAAGTGGCCTCCGATTTACACGCTACATTGTGTTTGACGTCGCTTCAAACAGTTACGAAAACAAACTCGAGATACAGAATTTGTTACGCATTTCTTGTGTCTGATTAGGTGTTCCATAAATATCCATAATGATAACTTTGCGTTGGTAGAAGGTAGCTATGGACATCATATTTGTTTGGTTATCCGTAATAAAACGTCAATTTAACATGAGTACAATAACTTTATTAAAACCTACTTAATACAAGAAGCCCGGTCCAAGCGGAGGGTAGCCGAAAGGCGGAGAAGACTCTATGTACCCCAAGGGTTCAACATTGACATTCACACAAGGTATGGCATTAGGACCGTAGGCAAAGTTACATTTCAACTGCGCTGGAATCGAAGCAGGGAACAGGACCTCTGCCATCACAGGAGTCACTGTAGGATAAGGATTGAAAGGATCTAAAGGTGGATATTCAACGAAAGGAAATGGCGGAACGTTATAAGCTTCTGGATTGATGGGAATGAAATCTGGATAGTTTGGAGCGCCCTGAATTATTCTGTTCCAATCTAGTCCATAGATAGGCGCTATATCAATATTAAATCCACTAGGCTCAACAGGTACGGGTTCCAAAATAGGATAATTGTCTTCTATCACAGGATTGTAAGGTAGCAGAGAACACAATGAATTTAAAGCTGCTATTGAATTGAATGGACCAGCAATATTTGCATTCATAGTGTTCTGAATCAAATTACTGACAATGAGGAGTTGTATTGCATTGGCCAGAGCATTTGATACAGAGTTGTCAATAACTGTGGTTGCTACTGCTGGGGTGACGATTGTTGCTTCTGGTATCACTTGTGAATATGCCTGTGGAGAAAAGTTAGAATTAGGAGTGACAGCCGAGAAATTTTGAAACTTTAAAATTCTCTAACACTCGACACTGGCAAAAATAGTCCGTCCCTGAAAGGATTCATTGCCATACTCAGAAAGAAGACAGTGGTGTCGATTCTGTTGTTCAAAATTACTAAACTTAACTAATTTGACAGGTCTAAAATTCTTGCAGTCCCTTTCTCATGTGCGGGGTTAAATAAGGATGGCAATGTTTTTAGATCTGTCAATTTATTTAAGTTTAGTAATTTTGAACAACAAAATTGACACCAGTATGTGGTAATCGGTGGTAATGGAAGAAACTTAATTACTGCATAGGTACTAAGTATATAAGTACTGTTTTGAAAACTATCAGGATTTAATAAGTCTTGGTCTTATGTACAGATGTGATTCAATATTCCTAAAAAATAAATTATCGACCTCTTTACCTCGTGCTAATTCCACATACAATTAATAATCGTATGTTTGTACGTAACTAGTGTCAAGACAAGTATATTTTTTCTTTTCATATAAAGCGACTGCCATTAAACTGAACAGCCTATCTTTCGTGGTAACCAGGCAGTATAGGGCGCCATTGCAGCCTAGAGCCTTTTTTCTTTTCATCTTCTACATTAATGTCATCTTTCCTACATGCCCGTCAGTTCCGAGTACTCTTTACATGCATGAGTTCTTGTCGATTTGATCTACAAAGTAAAACCTTAGCCTTCCACGGCTTCTTTTTCCACTTACATTCGCATTTTTTTTATCACTTAATTGACATAATAACATACAGGACATCATACATTTTGATCCAAATCTGAAAGTGCCGGCCAACGCATTTTTTTATATATTCTGTTAGAACTTACCCGTCAGAACTTTTTTTACTGTGGCACCAAACCTGTAGGACCATTGTAGTTGATTTTATTTGAGTTCCAAAATCTGAATTTGCACACATTTTTGTTGTCACAAATGAAATGTCCTGTAATGTCTAACTTTGGTGTCATAGTAATAAATGCTCAGACGGACAAGCTATAACAGAATATACAAAACCGGCCGGCACTTACATATTTGGACCAAATATCTATGAAACATGTATGATGACCTTTGGCCAACGCGCTAGTGATACCCCTGCCCTGATGTTGCAAGCGTCCATATAGGCTACGTTAACCACTCACCATCAGGCGGGCCGTTAACTTGTTTCCCACCTGAGAGGTATAAAAAATACGAAGGAATATTATAATTACAAATCTAGCAAAATACAATTTAGAAAAATAGTTACCTCGTAGATTATTGTGGCCAATATCAGAAAAGCGCGTATCTTCGTCATGTTTGTATATAAATTATTAATTAATTAAAACATTAAGGAAGAACCTTGGTTTATATAGAGTGTTATAGTGACATAATTAATAAAATTACGTAAATAATTTCAATAGTATTATGTTTTTGTTGTAATGTGTATTGCTTATTTGATATTGGGCAAATAATCGAAATCGTTTTAAAAAGCAAAAGAGGTGTGCAAGTCTAGTGAAATGGCTACCTACCCCGTGAGGGAATCGTCATATACATTCAAAGTATTTTTGTCACAATTCTTCTTAAAATTACCAGCCTATTCTATTTGCTATATTCGCGTCATACTTGTGAACAGGCTGCTTGTAGGCTGGTCATCACAAGCCACTAGTCGAGTGTATATTGATATATTTATACTGTTACCAGCAGTCCCGACAGTCGTTGACCTGCCTTAGCTATGAATACATGTATCTAATACACCATAGAAAAGAAGACCTTTACTTTATCCCGAAATTTAAAAAAATCCGTTTCTTTTTTCAAATTTTTCTATTGTGAAAACCTTCTCCTGACAATACTTAACATAAAAAACAAAAGAATCAGCGAAATCGGTCCAGTCGATCACGCTTGATGCCGTGACCAAGGGAAATAGGGATTCATTTTTATATATATACATTGATTTCCCTAGTTTTGTAATGCAAGCGGGCCAACTTAGTAATTTGTTTTGAATATCATATGATTAATATTGTAAGTAAACTTAGCTATAGAATATTAAGTTTCGTCCGATGAATTAACTATGTGAATTATCACATAGACAACATTACTTCTGCTTGAATAACCTTTTCATATATTTTGCTTTATATCAATGGCTTTAAAAATGTCATGCTCATTATAATTTTCCATTGCTTGCGGCGGCGTCCGCAAGACGGGTCGCACACATCACTCACATCCCTCCATAATGGTTAAATGTGTAATGAATTTATTTCAGTAGAAAATATTGAGATTACTGCTTTACAATAAATCAAGATAATGCATTGATTCTTATCTTATCTTACGATGAAGAGATAAAATCTTTCGCGATAAATACAATGAGATCGCGTTACTTTTTCTCAATCGCTTTGAGATTTGAAGTAGTTCGATAACACAGTGGACGAAAGTGGTCATAATTCCAAAAGTGGCATTAACCTATCTGCCTACCCCTTAAGTGGGAGGGGAGATATAACATAGCAAGATGGATCGAAATTTTATTCTTTTCGTTCTGGAACAAATATTTATTCTAAAGGTACATTTAATTTATTTAAAACGATAAAATGGCGCCACGCCAAAGTACATAATTATGAAAAGGTAATGATTACTCGGAACCGACATGCATGTATGAAGAGATTGATGAATGTAGAAGAAGCAAAAGAGGTGTGCAAGTCAAAAGTGAAATGGCGCTCTATACTCTCTGCTCGTAATAATAAGTGTATGTCATTGCCTAGTAATTTACTAATTATATTGTTAACTCGTAACTATTCCTCATCATTGGTAGAATTATATGATTAGTGAGCACTTGAGACTCAAATTTTAATACCACGCTTAAGCCTTATTCATCTCTTCAATTTCAGGCCCTGGCAGTTCATTCACCAGTGAATCAATACTTCATCGTCACTGGAGCTCCACACCAAACCACCCAGAAGTCACCAGTTGCTTTAAATCAACCAAATATACCAGCTGGCATGCAAAATCTACAATCGTATACTGTAACATCACCTACAAGACCGCTACCTCAATTTGCAGGACAATATCCTCAAGGATACCCTTTTGCACCTCCATCTGTTGCCTATAATCCTAGTGTGATATCACCAAGGGTATCAAATGACAATGTTGTCTCCGGAATTCCATCTTCATCAATGATTACAACAATATTATCAAATCCAGCAATTCCTCCATCTGGATCTATCATCCCAACGTTTAATTCTGGAATGTTGCCACCTGCAATCCCTTCGCCGCCTTTTGTTCAGAATCCTTCAGTCAGTTCAGGGTTGCCAATTTATACACCAAATCCACAACCAGTCAAGGCAACACAAAAACCTCTTCCATCATCTCCAAGTGTACCAACATTAACACAAGACAATTCAAATTTAGATTCTAGTATTTTAAACAACTTAGCTATAGCCTTACAATTACTAATAGTCAATAATATATTAAGCAAACCCGTTCCAGAATTTAATCCCGGAAAGATATCGTTACCTTTCGATGCTATTCCGCCTATATCGTCGTTCTTGCCTAAAATAATTGAAGTTCCAAGCCCTTCCTACTATTCTACACACGATTCAGTTAGTAAAACTAGTTTTATGCCTAATGCAAATTTTGTAGGTTCATCCTCGGTAGCAGACCCAATAATGAGAGGATTAACAGATTTTAAACCACCAACAAGAAGCAGTTTTTCATTAATGTCACCATATGACGCTATAGGCCCCAGCTCACCTTTCTCTGATTCAATTTTGTCATCGCTTTATTCACCAACCCAATTTGAATTTCAATCACCATATGCAGCAATTATGACTGATGACAAAGATTTGTTCTCTATGACTGATTTGTTTTGATTTGTATTTAATAGATTAATAAATTATTGTTTGTATATGTTTACTGTGTGTTTCATTACATTGCGATTTATTGTAAACTAGCTGTTTCCCCGCGACTTCGCCCGCGTATCAATCCTACTAATACTATAAATGCGAAAGTTTGTGAGTATGGATGGATGGATGTTACTCTTTCACGCAAAAACTACTCAACGGATTTGGATGAAATTTGGAACACAGATAATTTATATCCTGGATTAACACATAGGATACTTTTTATCCCGGGAAAATGTTTTTAACCCGGTAATTTTTAGGTTCCTCTGATATTCTAAGCTCAACGCGGATGTAGTCGCGGACAGAAGCTAGTATAATATATAGCCTATGTTACTCAATGATAATGAAGCTTTCTAACGGTGTTTTTTTGTTTTAAATCGGTCCAGTATTTACGGAGCCTTTTGAACACAAACATACACACACATTCAAATACAAATCTTTCCTCTTTATAATATTAAATATAGTAATATAGTATAGACTAGCAACCGGTCCCAGCTTTACTCGACCAGCAGATGTCAACGATATGAAGAATTAATTTTTCTTTGAAGAAAACCATCGTGAGGAAACGAGAAAAGACTAAAATGAAATTCAAGGACGTATGTATTCAAGGGATACTCAATGATTCCTTTATAAGACTATTTTATCATTATCATTAAATTGCAGAACTTCGTTAATGTAATATGTACAGTCAGAATTGATATGTAATTCAATTATGTATCAATATCAGATGATTAATGTTTTAATAGTGATGAAAATCACATAATACACTTTATTTAAAATTCCAACTGTTAGATTTAATATAAAGTTAAATTAAAAACTATACCTAAAACTAAAAACCTTAAAAAATATAATATAATATTTAAAATAAATTATTAAAAGGAGTCCCTTTAGGCAAGGTTCCGAAGATACTGGCAGCGTTCCCCCTCTGAAAAGCTAGACTAATTCTGATAAAAAATCACTTCGGGCACAATTTATTTTCTTATTGATCTTTTTTGATATTGTTTTGGTAAGAGCCCGCGAGCTTTACGGTGAAAGAAAACATCGTGGGGAAACCTGCATACGTCTGAGAAGAAATTCAAAGACGTATGTAGTGCCTAAGAGACGGCGACGGACTCACCATCTGTCACGTTGGCACCAAGTTATCTTCGGTAGAATAGAAAGTGGGCGTTGTAACCTTTTCCATAGATCATACACTAATTTTCGGGTACCCTTGTTATTATATGTTTTATTAAAAAAGGTAATTAAACTATCTATAAAAACAATATTATTATTGATTAACTGTATAATTACTATGAATAATACCTTATTGTTCGCAGACAATGGCGTTGTACGAAATCATTCATCTAAACTAATTTGACAGATCTAAAAATATTGCCATCCTTATTTAACCCCGCACATGAGAAAGGGTTAGTAAGACTTTTTAGGTCTGTCAAATTAGTTAGGTTTAGTAATTTTGAACAACAGAATCGACACCAATATAGGTAAGTAGTATAAAATAAATAGGCAAGTGCTTAATCGCACCACTAGTTTAAAAAGATAGGTAGGTCGGATCTCCCGTGGGTTCTGTACCTCCACCTTATAGAAGACCGCAGTCAAATAACAATACTTACATGTAGATTCGTACTGTGGTGAGAAGGTTGCCAGAGCTCCAGGAGGATACACTGTGCTGGCAGGAAGGAATACCACTAACACAGAGAGTTCTCAATAACAACAGGGTCGGCAACGCGGTAGTGACACCCCTGGTATTGCTAGCGGCTATAGGCTACGGTGACTGCTTACCATCAGGTGGGCCGTATGATTGTGTGCCACCTTATTGGTATAAAATTAAAAAGGCAAAGACGAAATAGTTTAGTTCAATTTTCTCTCTCCTTTGAGAATAGTTTTTTTTGTTTAGTAACGATGGCATAGTACATTGTCTACTCAGAGCTAACAACTATTTAATTATCAATACTTCTATACCAATATTGTACGTAGTATATTATCTACTCTGAGCCAATATCATAAAGAAAATATATTGTATTTTTTTGTAGTGAATACCTTAGAAATCCGTTAATAGGCTGCAAATAAAAAAAATATGTCCCGAGAGAAACTTGTATTTAGTTACTCGTTTTACAATGCGCTTAATTCATAAAACAAAAGACGAATGACATATTCAAATATCGCCATAATGCATCTAGATGGCCGCGCCGGTTTTTACCACATATGTGTATGACACTGGCAGTCTAGAATCGATACACATCAATACCTAAACTCAACAACTACTGGACCTATTTTAAACATTCTTTCACCAACATAATGCTTTATTATCACTGAGTAACGTAGGCTATATATTATATCGTTACGCAGGTGAAGCCGCGGTGAAAAAGCTAGTTTTCTAAAATTCTGTTCAATTCGTGCTACTTACAGCGCCATCTATCAACGTGTCGAATGAACTAAAGTGTCACGTGATTTATTACTTCTCTACCCTTCAAAATACCTCAGAGAAGATAATTAACTTATCTTAGAACCGTCTCTTCTCTCTTAAATAAGTGTGAAGTAAAATATTATAGTGCTACGTTAGTTAGGAATATTATGAATACTCTAAGAATCTCCCCCTCAATTGGCGTGCCCTACAGGATGGGTATTTTAGCTATAAGTACAGTCTAATATAAGAATATATTGTTCTTTAATGAGATACAAAAAGGGTGGTAACTCGTTAATGATACCCCTGGTATTGCTAGCGGCTATAGGCTACGGTGACTGCTTACCATCAGGTGGGCCGTATGCTTGGGTGCCAACTTAGTGGTATATATAAAAATACCGGCCAAGTGCGAGTCGGACTCGCGCACCGAGGGTTCTGTACACACTAGGAGGAAAGGTTAAAAGTAGGCGAACTTCAAATGAGGTCTTTATTCGTCAGTAACTTTCAATAGCACGAAGCAGGAATAATTTTTAGTAAATTCGCATACAAAAAAATAACTACATATTTACGGTTTTCAGATTTTTTCCTTTACTTGTGCTGTTACTGGTGTCAGACACTGCTTCCTGCCGAATTTCGTGATTCTAGGTCAACGGTAAGTACCCTGTAGGTTTTGAGTCCCTTATGAAATCGCAAAATATGCGAAAATTTGCGACATAAACGGTCATATCTTTTCTTCACATTGACTTACAGGTTTTATTATTTTACAGCCAAAAGAGACTATAGACCCGGGTATTTCATATTAATTTCAATTTGATATGTCCACGCGTTCTTGAGATAAAAATTCTTGACAGACAGACAGACAGACGGAAGTGATCCTATAAGGGTTCCTTTTTTCCTTTTAAGGTACGAAACCCTAAAAAAACGATAAATAAAGCCTGCCCTACGTATCTCGTCCAAATTATCACGTATTTCTTTATTATCAGCCACCAACGTAATTATTAGATCCGATAAGATAAGCAAGTCATTCTTATCAAAACGCCGTTACTTAATGCTAACTTAGATATTAATTAAGCAACTTTGATTTGAATAACTATATAACGTTGCCATTTTAATTTTAAGAATACACTTGCAACGGTCAATTCAATTCGTTTATTTTCAACAAATAAATTATCTAATTGGCAAAAATGTATTCCAAACTAATTTTAATAGTTGTCCTGCAAATTGCCACTTTTGAAGTAAATACCGTTTAAAATAATTAAATAGATAAATTGAACTAGCTTCTGTCCACGACTTCGTCCGCGCAGAGCTTAGAATTCCAAGGAAACCTAAATTATATTCCTTTTCTGGCACACAAGCATACGGCCCACCTGAAACCATTTTTGTTGATGAGGACTCACTGTGTTAGCAGCGTTACTACTAGCCAAGCGTATCCTCGTGGAGCACTGGCAACCTTATTTACCGCAGAAACACAACACTACATCAAGTAGTGTTATTTCACTGCGGTCTTCTGTAAGGTGGAGGTACCGTCCCCAGTCGGCTGGCTCCAATTTAAATGGGAAATCCCTAATCACCCTACCTCGTTTTTTAAAAGCTCATGGTGTGATTAATTACTGTACTTAAGCTTAGAAAAACTCATTGGTACAGGCCGGGATTTGAACCTGGGCTCATCAGATGACAGGCCGATGCTTCAACCACAAGACCACCCTTGCTTACGTATTAAGAACTGATGACAAATCTTTAATTACATAACTCTATTCTAATCCTGACCAGAATCATCAGGATAAATAACCTAATTGTAATTTTACAGGTCGTTACGAGCCAATGTCTCAACAGAGTGATGCCAGGCTGCGCCCAGAACATAATTCCAGGCGAAACCCTACTTCCGAATCCATTGCTGTTCAATCCATTGGGCAACCAATTCATAAACCAACCAAGCTACATACCGACTGAAACAATAATCCCCAGCTCTGTCATGCCAACTACGACTATAATTCAAGACAGCACAGTCGCTAATAACTTGGCAAATGCTCTACAGCTCTTGGTGGTCAGCAATCTGCTGGCAAATACTTTGCCTTGCGGGTGTTCGGACGTGGTCGTGCCTGGCTATGGTGGGGCGTATGAATTGAGTCCAAATATGCTGCCCATGGCACCAGGATTAGGTTATAATTATATTTATTGATTTGTACCTTAGATAGTTTTAAATGATAAATTAATAAAGTTATTTTGTTGTATTATCTTCTTCTCTTATTTAGAACATCGAAGGAAACTAACGTATATAGACATCTATCTGATCTATCATGTATAATCACACAAATGTTACAAATTGTCTGTCTCCACGCCGTGACGATGAAAGAAAGACAGCACTGAGTTTCTTGCCGGTTCTTCTCAAGTGCCTTTTTTTTCGAACCTGTGGTAATTTAGACCTCCATAAGTGCCTTATTAGGGCCAAAATTGAATAAATGATTGATTTGGACGCTTTTGACGAAATTTGAAATAGAGGCTTATGAAGGATACTCTATTAAAGATCTTAAGACCCTAAACTTCCACCTTACAGAATACCGCAGTGAAATATCACTACTTGATTTAGTGTTGTTTCTGCGCTAACTAAGGCTGCCAGTGCTCCACGAGGATACGCTGGGCTAGTACTAATGCTGCTAGCACAGTGAGTCCTCACCAACAACATGGTTGGCACCCCGTTAGTGATACCCCTGGTATTGCTAGCGGCTATAGGCTACGGTGACTGCTTACCATCAGGTAGGCCGTATGCTTGTGTGCCACCTTAGTGGTATAAAAAAAACCTAGAACAATTAAATAAACCCTAATATGACATTTCAATCGATGCCATCTGGTTGATTTTATTTGTACCACTAAGGAGCCACGGCGCACCTGATGGTAAGCAGTCCCCGTAGTCTACAGCCGCTAGCAATACCAATAGCATTACCACGGCTATCACTATCGCATTGCCAACCCTGTTGTTGTTGAGGACTCACTATGCTAGCAGCATTACTACTAGTGCTATGTACATTCGTGGAGCACTGGCAACCTTACTCATCCTAGAAACATAACACTACATCTCAGTAATGTTATTTGACTGCGGTCTTCTGTAAGGTGGGGGTACAGCCCCCAGTCGGGCGGCTCCAATTTTAATGGGAAAACCCACGGGAGAGCCAAATTCGCCCTGACTCTTTATTAAACGCATGGTGTGAATAATCACTGTACTTAAACTTAGAAAAACTCATTGGTACAAGCCGGGGGTTGAAGCCGGGCTCATAAGATGACAGGCCGTTGCTTCAACCACAAGGCCTTAGTTCTTAGATTTAGTTTTTTTTTTTTGTATAGGTTCTTCTTCTTCTACTTACAAAGTATGGCAATCAATCCCTCATCAGGGACTATTTTTGCCAGTGTCGAGTGTTAGAGAATTTTCATGTTGCATAATTTCTCGTGTTTGCCGCATTAAAATGCCTAGTGTCATGCATTCTAACGCCCAATGGAGTTTCTGGAGACAACCCACGGCAGTAGCAGATCGTAACACGCCTATAGATTAGAGGTAACCTATTGACCAAAATGATAAATCACTTAACCCAAAAGTCGTATTATGGCATTATTTCCAATGCTCCTATAAATCAGTCACTAAATGAAACTTTACTGCACATATCGACACCAAAAATACACATTAAAGATCACTATAACACAATTTACAACACACTGGAAAAAATCTCAACCGCTCCGCCTGATTCCCGCCAAAAAAAAAAAACCTTGTATAGGTTCATTACTGAATATATCGCAACTTATCATAATCTAAAAGACCCAATAGACAACACTCTTGACACGGCAGAGGCCTCAAAATTTCACTCGACCTCCTTGAAAAGGTGAAGATGAAATGAGTCATCGGCCCCCACGGCTAAATAATTAAAACCCCAAACGCTACAAAAGTATAATAATAATAAAAAGGTTGTCAGGAGGTTCTTCACTCTGTAACCCTAACCACTGGTAGCTTGGGCTCGCACCTCGTTATCGGTGGCTCCCTAGTTATGGTGGTTTTTTTTTTATATTATCTGTTTTTTTTAAGAATATTGTAAAAAAAATCACCTAGACTAAGATTTGAAATAAATAATGGGAATATTAATAATTTTATTTGCTTAAAACATGGTATGTATAAAAGATGTTACATAAGTTAAAAAGAACGTACATGTTTTGCCATGCAGTACATAGCATGCAAATTGTAATTTAACTAACGTTG
The DNA here is from genome assembly GCA_951449985.1 of Falcaria lacertinaria. Classification (NCBI taxonomy): domain Eukaryota; kingdom Metazoa; phylum Arthropoda; class Insecta; order Lepidoptera; family Drepanidae; genus Falcaria; species Falcaria lacertinaria. Next base: position 1,283,095 of record OX602136.1, on the reverse strand, counting down.
AAAAAAATCTTCAATATTGTAGAAATTATGCTTACCAGAGGAACATTTATTTTCGTATCTATGTTATTTCAAACGGCGCAAAAATTTCTCAACCCCGCTGTGACCTATCTCTCTAGCAAAGTTAGTCAAAAAATCTATACAAATAAATAAAATTGAAGTGTCCGTTTGTAATTTCAAAATAACAGCTGTTACTAAATGTATATGAAACTTAACACGATACTAATGACATACTACATAATACAGGTACCAGCCTTCTTGGCACACTTCCCCGTGACAGTGGTTCGGGACATTTATTTTACGTTTAGGTTAGTTTTGTACTTCTTAGTTTAGTTTATTTTAAGTTTTAAATCCATAAAATCTATTAATGTTAAAAACAAATGAACACATATACAGGTAAATTTTTTTGTCTGTCTGTTTGTTTGGGCTAATCTCCGAAAGGTTGAAGCGATTTGAACGGGACTTACACTGACAGATAGCCGACTTTACTGGGCGTAACGTCAGGCTTTATTTTTTTATTTTGACTTTCACTGACAGATAGCCGACTTTACTGGGCGTAACATCAGGCTTTTATTTTGAAAAAATAATTACGGTTACGCACTAAAAAAAAACAACGAAATTGTAGGGAAAATTAATACCTTGCGAACGAAGTAGCGGGTACTCGTACAGCTAGAATTACCTAAAATATATATTAGTTAGTCATCTGAGACCGTTCTCTAATTACGTTTTTACAGCTAAATTAATGGAGTGGCAACCCTGCCAGGAATAAAATATTCAGCGTGTTTTGTTAGAGATTTAATATTTAACACTTTTAGGGTTCAGTAGGGCAAGCATGAATAATTTGCGACATCGTTTTGGTATCGCCTTCGATAATTGAAGTTAGTTTATTTCAGTGAGTTACACGTATTATGTCAATAACAATAAACTAAAACTAAAACAAAAAAACTAACCTAATATAATATATGTCTACTATCGAAAATAGAAGAGGAAAAATGATTGGTCACCTTATACGACATGACGGTTTTATAAATACAACTAGCGGCCCGCCCCGGCTTCGCACGGGTTGACATTTATCAAAATATATTTTGTCTACCCGTGCGAAGCCGGGGCGGGCAGCTAGTAAGTAATTTTCTTTGCTATAAACCTCACGGAGCCCGAGACCTTTCCAACGAATGCAAAACCGTGGAAATCGGTTCGTGCGTTCTGGAGTTATAGCGTCAGGAAGGAAAACCCGACTTAACCTTATACGACATGACGGTTTTATAAATACAATTATGGAAGGTAAAATAGAAGGAAGGCGTGGCAGGGGACGACCAAGGATAAGTTACATCAAGCAAGTTAAGGATAAGATGGCCGTCACGTCGTATAGGGAGGTCAAAGAAGTAGCACTGGACAGGCAAAGTGGAGGGAAATACATAGGCTGCACCGACAAGAGTAAAACTCTTAAATAGAAGAAGAAGAAGAATATAATATAAATAATTAAAATAAATAAAACACTTGTCCCAAATTGTTGTCACGCGGGAGGGTGCCAAGAAGGCTGTCAGCATTGCCCCGCCTTCGATTATTTTTGTATTGAAAAATGAACAGCGCTGTGGCGGTGAAAAGTGGAACTTTGTATGACAATTTAGTAATTTCGCGAGTTAAGTTTTCGAATACGTAGGCGAAAAATGTTCCTGCGCCGGTAGCAGGAACATTGTCGACTATGTATTCGAGATGCGTTTTCGATACAAAAATACGTTACGAAAAGGTTGTCGCAATTATTCATGCTTGCGCTACTTCCACCGGCACAGTACTAAGCATACGCCGTCTATTTGCCCTTCCATAAGGACTGGCTTAAAATCTTACTGTCATAACTGTAATTTTATTGTAATCAACTGGTTACATTTTGATAGGGATAACGCTTTTTTAAATATTACTTGGACTTTAAATACCACAGAAAGTCTGACAACAAAAATGCGTTGTGAAGTTCAGATGTAGCTTTGTGTTACAACCAGATGACCGGTCACATCAGGCTTGATCAGTGCCGGTAGCAGGAACATTGTCGACAACGTTTTCGTATCACCTTAGACTATTTTTGTATTGAAAAATGAACAGCGCTGCGGCGGTGAAAAATGGAACTAAAAATTTTTATGACAATTTTGACACTTCGCGAGTTACGTTTTCGAATACGTTGTCGACAATGTTCCTGCGACCGCACTAGTGCCGACCAAAACAGATTTTGGGATAGGGACAGGATGATGACATGATCTCACCTTGAATTTATTTTACGATAGGTATAGTTATATAAAAACTAGCCCGCGTGGTTCTAGACAACATAGCCTATGTCCTTCCCCAGGTTATAATCTATCTCAGTGCTAAATTTCATTACGATCCGTGCAGCCGTTTAGTCGTGAAAATGTATCGAACAAACAAACTGAGTTACATTCGCAATTATAATATTAGTATGGGTGATACGGAGCCACCACGCTGGTCTGGCTTGCGCCTGACCGTTTGAAATACAAGGATTGGAGTCCTTAGGGATGTAATCCCTTAGGACGCCAAGAAATGAATCTTAAAAGACAGGCAGGACGAAATGGGATCTCAAGTGGGTTTTCCCAATTAAACTGGAGCCGCCCGACAGGGGATTGTACCTCCACCTGGCAGAAGACCACAGTCAAATAACACTACTTTGATGTAGTGTTGTGTTTCTGGTGTGAGTAAGGTGAGTGCTCCACGAGGATACGCTGCGCTAGTAGTAAAGCTAGCTCAGTGAGTCGTCATCAACAACAGGGTTGGCAACGCCTTAGTGATACCAACCCCCGGTATTGCTAGCGGCTACGGTGACTGCTTACCATCAGGTGGGCCGTGCGCTTGTGTGCCACCTTAGTGGTAAAAAAATGTTGTTATGAAAGGTGATAACACTATGGATATTTTTTACACGCTTTAGTAACATTCTTGTCGCAAGCAGTTCTGCGAACAAGCGATTAGTCTATAATGGAATTGTAACATAAAATAGGCAATCCAAATTGCAATAATTATCAAGTAATACGCAGGATAAGATAAAACATAGAATTAATTACGAAAATGGCAACTTATAAAAAGTGGTCCGCCATTTTGAATGACATTTGAAATCAAAATGGTGGCTAGGCTGCTGTTTTTGTTGTTGTACTTAATATTGGTATGTATGATTTTTATATGATGGTTGTGAAGGAAGAAGCGAATTTATGTATTAAGTTTCTTGTTGGTTCTTCTCAGGTGGCTTTTCTCCAAACTTATGGTATTGTAGACTGTGATTCATGTGTCTTAACTGGATAAAGTATTATTTATTTTGGGTTTGAACGATTAGAAAGCTCACTTTTGAATGTAATTTCACTTTTTTCTACTGCGTATTCCAAAACGTGAATCAATGTCAAAATTTTCATACAACATTTTTATTTTTATTTCGCTGGTGCAGCGCTGTTCATTTTCCTATTCAAAAATAGTCGAAAGCGATACAAAAACATAGTCAAAAGCTATTGTTGCTCGGGCTACTGATATTTTACAAAATCTCATAGAAAATATTAAAAACACCGTATCACAAACTGTGCCTGTAACATATGCCCTGAGGATAAGTGGATTATTGGACAATAAAACATTTTTCACACTGACTTTTATCATTTCAGATCTCAACAACTTCTCCAGTAAATACATCATCAGCGACAGCAACACTTACCTCATCAATTACTGGTACATCACCGTTCAATGAACCAACACTATCTAGTCTTATAGACGCTGTATACAAATCAATGAAAGCAAGTAATTCTGTATCATTTAATTTCGATTCAATAGTTGCTTCTGATCACGTGTCATCGAATGATTTCATTTTATCAGATAGTGTGGGCAATGCATTAGCGAGCCCTATTCTAACAGAAAATTTGCCTGAAAACAAGCCGTTTGACTCAAAAACAAAGGTTTTCGCTGCACCTGATACGGTTCAAGTAACTACTTTACCTCCATCAAATATTCCTCCGCAAACTATTGAAAATTCATACTGCAAAGATAATCCAAAAACAATGCTATCTGAATTAAAGCTTTCAAAATTTGCAGATTCTTTGAATAAAATAGCAATACCTATATCTGTAGCAGACTGCTTTGCGACATCATCAAACACCGACCCTGTCATCACAAATCCATCTTCATCACAACAGTTGAATGATATTCAAGGAAATAATCTTTTAAGTCCGATATTAGGCTTACTGGCTGCTTTAAGCAATGGCCAAATAACTGATTCAAATCTTAACGGTCCATGTTTGTCCTCAGAATCATTAGCTTTAACATCATTTGATGACTTCCTAATACCTTGTTGTCCTTCTATTGATACATCTTATTGTGTACCTGATTCTATATTCTCACCTAACTCTGGGAATGCTAACATGAACTCATTAACGTCGATATTTCCTTTTCTTACCAACTCTCCGATTTTGAGAACGCCGGAGCCATATGCAGTAGGTTCAGAGTCAATAATTGACCGCGCATCCTCAGTTGAAATAATCAGTCCACTTGAGCTGAATTCATTTTTAACAAACCAAAATAAGGTAACATCTAAATTTGATCCTCTTCCACAGGATGTTTTTAGAAACGACCAGCCAAATTCAGTATTAAATTTTTCTCCGTCGTTATATTCAGCTGAAGTTTTAAGTTACCACAGCCCACAGTCTCAGTTGGATTTAATTGATAGTACAAGTACATATAGTATATTACCTAGTTATCAGCCTGAAATAATGCTACCTGATATTAATTACTTACCAGACATAGATCTTGCTGCATCGAGTTTGAGACAGCGTCAGCTAGATGCTTTGTTTAATCAACCAATATTATCTGCAAATGATAATTTGATTAACACATTTTATCCCGTACCAAAACCTGCAAGGGAAGCTTTAAATTATGTGCCATTGTTGAATATATTAAGTTCTCCTTCTTTTGTATTACCTACACCACTGGTACAGCCTGACAGGTATTATATTCCCCATATACCTTCAGTTACACAGGAATGTGCTTCTAACAAATGTGTTTCTTCAAACAACTTTCCGTTTTATGAACCAGTCAATAATTTGCTAGAATCTAGACCAATTAACAATAATTTTAATATTTTGAACTTCATGAGCAGCACGGTTCCAAGCAACCGGCCTCAATCATTAAATGTTTTAAGCAAAGTAGATTTCGTTTTGCCCTCACCCAGTCTAAGTGCACAGTCAACCAAAAATTTCTTACGAAGAACAAACATAGCCGTACCAAAGAGATATGATTATTTACCAAGAACTTATCCAGAATATCCGACATCAATTCAAACTCCCAGAGTTCCTATGAATCTCACAATGTTTCCAGTTACAACAACATCAATCGTAGATCCATCATCCTCTAAACTGGAGCTAAAGTTTTTGCCAAATATGCCCAAAGTAAAATCATTCTTATCACCTTTACCATATCCGTACAATAATAGAGACTCATCTCCATTTATCATACCTTTGCCATCATCGCATGATCCACCCAGAGTGCCTTTACTTCAGAATAAAATTAACTCCTCACCTAATCCAATCAATTTCACTGAACCTTCTTCAACTACGAATAAGTTTTATCCTGATCCATTGAATAGCAATTTATTTGTACCCAATCAATTTTCATCGCCAATAGACATTAAACCACCAGAGTTATCATCAGACCCCACTCCTGTTCAAATATATGACGTGAGCAGATTTTTACCAAAAGATAATGCTTTACCTGATTCAGATATTGCAGATACAATATATCATAAATCAAAAGCATTTAGTTCAAAGTTCAATAATATGAAAGGAAATATAAATAAGCATAAATATGCATTACTACAAGAAGAACAAAATGTATCTAGTCCTAATAATAATAATTGTTATCCTTTAAGTGACAATTCAAATTCTTTGGCCAACAATAATATTCAGTCTTCAAATTTGAATAATCCTCAATTTACATTAAAGAGATCCACATTCTCAATTCTGAATAATACTTCCTCATTTTCTTCATTCAAAGATTATATTGCTAATATTAAAATGTCTCTTTCTAAATCTGCAAATGAACTAAATTTAAGCTCCTCGTTTTTACAAAATTCAAATACACCTGCAAAAAATCCAACGAACTTGATAACTAGGCCTTATGCGTTACTTAAGTCTATTTTATCACCTTCATCCATTCTTTCATTACCACCTATATCAAATGAAATTCCAAATTCTAATTCTCAATCAGAATCATTTTTATCCAACATTATTCCAGGATCTGACTTACTATCCTCCCCAGTTTTGCCTTACATATCGTCAGTAACTGTAGAAGTTCTACCAAAAAATGTAACTGAAATGGATTCTGTAACGAATCCTGCTTGTAAATTACCTACTGTAGATTGTGCATCAAATGCAGATATCACTATATTAGATAATCTTACTGACATAGATGAATTGTTAAAGTTAATTTTTTTAGCTGAATTGATAGACGATGAAAATGTTGATACAAAAATAGCGGATGAAATATTCGCAAAATTGTATAATTCTAAAATTTTATAATAAACCAATATTGTTTTAATATTTGCCTTTTTTTGAACCTCTAGTTGTATAAATAGGGCATGAAAGATTTTTAATAATATTAGAATAAAATAATGATGTAAATCTTTTAAGTCTCAGTTCTATGTATTTTATATTTTTAGTACTTTATACTGCTATTTAATATTATTATTAACTGATATGCAAGAAGCAATATAGCATAGTTTGGTCAACAAATTATAGTAGTCTTTTAAAATCTTCTCGCGATGTCTAGTATCTTGCTTTTATAGAATCAGCATTGCTATCCAACTTAGCATGTAGTCAGTGAGCCTTTTTGACACGTGAAATTGATGTTTTTACAGTAAAAAGCTAGATTTTTTCTGTTGTTTGGTATTCTTGTAAATAAAACTTAAACATTCAATAAAAAAACTGTAACCATAATAGAAAACTCTTTATTTAAATAATTAAATATAAATAACTTAATCGTATAGAGTCTAGTAACTAGAGTATAATAAACTTCCATAACAATCGTTATTCAGTATTCTTATACTCAGGATAATCCAAAGATTCTGCAAATACTATAGCTGACGTACCTGTAGGAGCTATACGTTCAGTTATCTTATCCTCCTTATTTGATGTGGTAATTTCTTGACCACTGAGTGGTACATGACCATATTTTACGACTTTAGAATGGGCAAAAACTGTTTCTATATCAGTTTTTTGTTTTTGTTTAGTAGGCTTAGAAATTATGTTGTACATAGGAGTTTTTACATTGGAATAAGAAGATGATTTTTCACCATAATCATCGTATCTATAGATTGGTTCATGTTCATCTCTTGTAAAATCTCTGTTTACTTGCTTGGTTTCAAAATCTGGAAATTCTAGTGCTGGTGGAGTTCGAAACTGCATTTTATTTTCTGTGGAACTTTCTATTTTCAGTGAAGGATTTTCATTGAAAGATTTCGAAGTAGTGATCTCATAAGTATCCATATAATATGTCAAATCTTTATTTTCACTGACATTATGGGTGTGTACGTAAGTTTCTCTATCCGAAAAAATACTTGGATTTACAGTATATATCCCTTCGTATTTTCTTTCCTTGGTGCTTAATTCTTCTTCCGCGTCCTTTTTTAAATAATAATATCTATCATCAGGTGAATTTCTTACAAGATGCTTATTACTTGCCAAAAATACCGCACTATCAGTAAAATCTGGATAGTAGTCAGTGATTTCGTCTATTGATATGTTATCTTCATAATCTGTAACTATTTTTAGTGGATCCTCATTATATAAATCTATCTTTTGGGGTAATTCCATAGGTATATCTAGTAACCTATTTATAGTATCAGTAGTAACTTGGTGCATATTTTGTTGTGTCTTTTCATAAAGTTCGTCATTACTTGGAAAAGCTGTTGTGACTTCAGTATCTGAAATCTTGTTGTAATCTTCAGTTATTTGAGAAGCTGTATCTTCATCTCCAGAATCAGTACTATATGGTTGCTTTATCCGTGTACTTTGGGTTCTCCTGTGAGTTTTTCTCTTTCTGCTCCCAGTTTTCTTCCTACGGCTTGAATCAGTGTTTGTCGTTTGTTGATAAAATTGTTCATAATTATATGGAAAGTCCTTGAAAAAATCATAATTACCGAAGTGTTGATTATTATAATAGTCATTCATGTACGACATTATGCTATTGAAATCTTTTGGGACGTTGCCATTCATACCATCAACAGACTTAGCTTCCGATCTTTTCGTCCCTTCATGATCCTGAGTTTTCTTTTGTTTTGCTATTTTATCTTCCTTTTGTGGTGGATTTTGAGGAAACGCACTTTTTTCAACTATATCTTGAATTATCTTTATAGGATCTGAACTTGTTTGACAATATTGTTCTGTATTTTGCCACGGCTTGTCAGTACATACTTTACTAGTACTTTTTTCTTCAGCATGTACTATAACAGATGGTCTGGTCGGTACACTTTCTCCAAGTTTAACAGTTACTTTCTTTCTTCTTTTTTTAGGAGTACTTTGAGTATATATGTTGATGTTTTGATCTTCATTAAAATCACTTACTGTATTTTTGGGTACGTCAGTAGTAGTATTAGTAATGTCAATTGCTGCTTCTGTATTTAGTTCAACGCTTGTAATCTTATCTAACTCACAAGAGTTAGAAAGTATACAAATACTTTCTTGAAATTTAGTTTCAGGTTTTTCTATTGTAGTTTTGGGTACATTTTCAGTGTTTTCATTATGTTCATCATTCGTTTCATTAAGACCTTTGGGTCTTTTTCTACTGCCACGACGTTTTTTTGCCTTTGGTTTTGGCTGATCATTGGTGCCTTTCTTACTTTCAATTAATTTGACTTCTTTAGTTTTAAGCTGAACATTAGAGTCCTTTAAACCATACAACTGTTTATTCTTATGCCTACTATTAGCTGTATGTTCTATATTTCCATTTTCTGATTGTATATTTCGCTGTTTTGCTGTTTTATTAGTTCCATTAACTTGTTTACATTCTGGTGGTAATATAATATAGTTATTTACTACGCTTGGTTGACTCGAAGGCCTATTAAAATTTGGAAAGTTGACCAATAGGTTTTCAAATCCATTTGGACTGTAATTATATGTATAAGGGCTTAAAATTCCTTGCCATATTGGATTAGCCATAAGCGCGTCCATCAACAATTGGTTAATTTGATTGTTAAAAGAAGCCTGAGTAGTCTGGCAGGTTGGAGCTGTATTTTGATTCATAAATGTCTGAGTGTAAGGTTGAAAACTATTCGGGACAACTACGGGTAGATTTGTATGATAATTGTACCCATTTTGAAGGCACGAGCATTGCTGCGTTGGAAGCTCATATATGGGATTCGCAGATACCTGAAAAACATGTAAGTATTAATTCATAAAAAGCTCAGAATATCAATCATTTACCTGACACCTGACAGTATGCCAGTCATGGTGCACTTAAATAATAATACTCGGTGAGAAACACGTATCAATATATCCTCGCCTATTCCTTTGGGAATCCATTTAGGATTGAGTTAAGGTTATACGTAACAAAGACATGTAGCGACCTCATCGCTACATAAACCAACGTTAGAAATCTACTAATAGGACAACATTCAACGGATGACAACTCCATTACATAGGTCACAATCCTGCCACGCGCTAGCGAAGTTTTCTACGCAATTCAACATATTATATACAAGTTTCCGACTTGAACAGTTGTTATTGTTCCCCAGGCACAACACCCGCCTGGCTGGAAGATCTTCCGTTTGTGGTGGCTGAGCATGATCACCTCGCTCGCCCCACAGGCGTAATATCATATCGCCCAGATCCTAACGGGGTAGACAGAGATTATAGAGCGCCATCTCACTCGTGAGTTTCACACCTCTTTTGCATCTTCTACATTCAGCAATCTTTTCAAACATTTAAAAGAGGTAGGGCGAATTAGAATCCTCACATTTTTCCCATTAATATTGGAGCCGCCCGACTGGGGACTGTACCTCCACCTTACAGAAGACCGCAGTGAAATAACACTACTTGATGTAGTGTTGTGTTTCTGCGGTGAGTAAGTGCTCCACGAGGATACGCTGCGCTACAACAGGGTAGGCAACGCGTTAGTGATACCCATGGTATGGCTACCGGCTATAGGCTACGGTGACTGCTTACCATCAGGTAGGCCGTATGCTTGTGTGCCAACTTAGTGGCGTAAAAAAAACCAGCGGTTCCGAATACTCTTTACCTTTCCATAATTAAGTACTTTGGTAATTAGATCTAAAAAAATACACATTGCCTTCCACGACTTCTTCGTATCAAATACGCATCGTATGCAAACAGTACCTTTACCTGTTTGTCAGTCTTTCATTCATCATGCTCTTCACACTTACCGTTATTTCATGTAGTAGAAAGAAACACAAAAAAACTCTTATAACCATTTCGACAAACGATCATTATTCACATGCTTCACTAGACTCACTAAGACTTAAATTACTTCGATAAACTTAACAAAATACGTTACGTTAACAAAACACGATGTTCTAAATAGTGTTAGCACATACTAAATGCTTAAGAACTTATGTGAAATTCATTTTATATAATTCAAACTAATCGATAACGAAGATTGTAGCTGATAAAATCTTACAGAGGTGATAGGTCTTACTTAGATTGAACACGTCTTCATAGTTGCATCAAAATCTTGTTACGCTGCTTCTACGGCTTGCTCTTATTTTTTTTTTACCAACGGCCATGGTAATTTGATCTTCATTAGTGCCTTATTAGGGCCAAAACTATAATAAATAATAATAATGATAAAGGACATCATCAATTTAAGTCCAAATCTGAAAGTGCCGGCCAACGCATTTTTTTGTATATTCTGTTAATTAAAGCTTGCCCGTCTGAACATTTTTTTACTGTGGCATCAAACCTGTAGGACCATTGTAGTTGATTTTATCTTTAGTTCATAAATCTGAATTTTCATACATTTAAGTTGAAATTGGAATTCAAAATAACCAAAACAAATGAAAGGCCATGTAATGTCCAACTTTAGTGACATAGTAATAAATGCTCAGTCGAACAAGCTCTAATAGAATATACAAAAAAATTGTTGGTCGCCATTTTCAGATTTGGACTAAATCTCTATGAAACATGGATGATGTCCTTTATTTGCCAAAAAAGAGTGAGTGCGAGAGTGCCTTTACACGTGAAAATAAGGTTTATTATAGTAGTGAGGGTACTTTATAGTAGGCAATTAGCGAGCCCCAAACTAAGCCAAAGCCTGTGTCTTGGGGCTCTGAGATGCGACCTACAAGATACGTTATTGGTCTTACAAACGGTTAGGTTCAGTAAAAGCATACATACAAAGAATAATTAAATTTACTGAATAAATTATCAGGATTTTGATAAATTTCTGCCCATTTTCACTAACATTCCGTGAACCATCTCCTAACTAGGGAGTTCCTACTCTAAATAGTTCTCTAAATCATCCTTAAAATTAGTTTTCACCAACCAAAACCATGACATCTTAAAATAGCACTTATGTGTTTAAGGATTTGTGTTTGCCTTGCGTATGGGAATTTGTATGTATTTATCAGCTGCTGGTTCCCATCCATAGTGCAAGCTTTGCTTTGTTTGGGGCCAGATCTTAAATACATATATTAAGCCAGATCCAAGCATTATTTTATAATTCTCTAACAGTAAAATCAAAACACAAATCAACATAATTTACAACATTTAATAACAATAATAATTTAAAATACAACAAATCAAATCAACAATTTCTCCAACTCTACAACTATACTAGTTATCAACTTTAACAGGCCACTCAGAACGCCTGAACCATCGCTGAGGCCACTCAACAGATTCAGAACTAAATTTAAGACTTGGGAAACTAAACCTATTAGCAATCCAGGAGCAGCTAGAACATTTGACCTAAATAACGAGATCAATACACTTATATAAAGGAAAAATACGGACGCCAAATCGGTCAAGGTTGCATATAAAAGTGGTAATGTACATCCGAAGTATGGCAACACTGCCGGGGTAAGATTTTGAACGATATTAGAAAGATTATTTAAGTTATTGATCAAGTTAATCAAGAACGGTAGCAGGAGACATGCCAGTTGGTTCGCTATTGGCAGAACTGTTGCTATCTCGTCGAACGCTAGCCGTAATGCTGAGACAGAATACGCTGGAATCATTGCTTCGCTTCGTTGAATCTGTAACAGAGTTGCCAGTTATAAAAACAACACGAAATTTTGTGTAAAATTAGTTTTTAGCAGTCAAGATGCAATTCTCTTTCTTTCGTTCTCAAGTCGCTGACTTCACGTGTGTGATAGCTGCAAAATCAGGGTTAAGCGCACACCGCGATGGTCACTTTATATCTTGTGATAGAAATCTTGTTAGATTACGTCGAAATTGGACTAGTGGAGGCTTTCTCATGTACACTTGATTTAATATGGATGTATATTCAATCTTAGCTAACTTTCAACTGAATAAATACAACGAGGAACACTAAAATAAAGCATAAAACTCAGATTACATAATAAAGGTGGATAGAATTTTGCGAACAACGATGTGACGCCAGTCTAAACTACGCCTTGCACCTACAACGAAAATACGCCTTGTACGCAATACATGTTTAAAAAAATACGTCACTTCGATGTTCGCAAAGTTCCATCTGCCTTTCGTATCGTATTTGATCTGAGTCATAAAATAAAAAGTAATTTTGACTAATTATATTTTTTCGTCTACTATCATGAATAAGCTAAAAATCTTGGTTGCTTAGATATTACGGTTTATATCAGTGATAAAGATTAATTGCCACTGTGTATTTTGATATTTAATTCATGCTAATTTAGACCTTCATTAATGCCTTATTAGAGCCAAACTGAATAGATGATTTTTAAATATTGATCTTGAATATTGTTTTTAAATTATACTAACCAAGAGACAGAGCGCGAATGCAAACACTAGAACCGTCTTCATTATAGCCTTGGTTTATTATTTTTTATCTAAGCTTGAATTACATTTGCTGGATATAATAAAACCACATACATTTTATAACAAACTGTTATCGTGTAGAAGGATCGTGAAATTGTTTGTTACAAAATTATTTCGACGCAATATTAAATTAATTATCTTTGATAGATAATATCTTTCGGAAAATGTTTTATCTGTGAATAATTACGTCAGATCTATGGGCACTTCACCTGTCATGTTAGGACCAACAATAACTTTGGTGATAAGCGGGTGGTCGTCACACGTCTGCCTACCCTGATGAAAGGCGTGAAGATATTTGCAATAGTGAAGTTGACAACGAAGAAAAAAGTTACGTCTAGCTTCCTCAAGGAGCTCTGGCGACCTTACTCACCGCAGGAACACAACACTACAAGGGTAGTGTTATTGTGTGCATAGGGGACAAGTCTCTCTGCCGCCAGCACAGCGCTTCCTCAAGGAGCTCTGGCGACCTTACTCACCGCAGGAACACAACACTACAAGGGTAGTGTTATTGTGTGCATAGGGGACAAGTCTCTCTGCCGCCAGCACAGCGCTTCCTCAAGGAGCTCTGGCGACCTTACTCACCGCAGGAATACAACACTACAAGGGGTGTGTTATTGTGTGCATAGGGGACAAGTCTCTCTGCCGCCAGCACAGCGCTTCCTCCAGGAGCTCTGGCGACCTTACTCACCGCAGGAACACAACACTACAAGGGTAGTGTTATTGTGTGCATAGGGGACAAGTCTCTCTGCCGTCAGCACAGCGCTTCCTCCAGGAGCTCTGGCGACCTTACTCACCGCAGGAACACAACACTACGAGGGTAGTGTTATTGTGTGCATAGGGGACAAGTCTCTCTGCCGCCAGCACAGCGCTTCCTCCAGGAGCTCTGGCGACCATACTCACCGCAGGAACACAACACTACAAGGGTAGTGTTATTGTCACTCACAAAAGTGTTTCATTTATAGGTAGAACTAGAAATCTCTGCAGAGCATACAGAATTTCATATCAGCATAATATAAGAATTGGCGAGATGTCTTCAAACTCGAAGAGGATCAATTTTCTATAAACAAACGAACACGGAAATCTCATTTGCTTTTCATAAATATATTTCCTTTGGGTAAAGCTAGGGGTCCAATGCTTGATAAAAAGTACAGTGATATATTCTGGCAATTTGATTATTTAGGCTCTTTGTACTAAAACAAGGAAAACTGACAAATTGTTGTACGTATTTTTAAGAAATAAAACCTCCCATTTCTTTTAACCACTAAGGTGGCAAACAAGTATACGGCCCATCGGATGGTAAGCGGTCACCGTAGCCTATGGACGCTTGCAACACCAGGGGTATCACTCGCGCGTTGCCAACCCTAATTGCTGACCCACTGTCACCAAATTTGAAACTGACAGTGAAGAAACGCCGCAATGACCTCCCGTAATTTTTTATAGTAGGTGCAGCACGCGACTTCGTCCACGTCACTTAAGGATCGGGTCCCGAGAGAAATTAGCATACTAATAATATGTGATTGTTAAAGACACAGCTACACCTCAGAGTAGATAATATACTATAAACCCAACAACAAGTGGATACTGCCGATGCCGTAATCATTTTGACATTTCGCGTATAAAACAGTCGAGAGATGTCTAGACCTCAGAATAAGGACTCCAGCTCCGCTTACGAGCGAAGCTGCAGTCCTTATACTGCGGTCTAGAGATTTCAATATTTGTGCCGGTAGCAAGAACATCTTCCGTTTACATATTCGACAGTGTAACTCTCAGTGTCAACATGTTTATAAAAAAAATTTGTTCCACTTTTCGCCGCCGCAGCGCTGTTCATTTCCCCTACAAAAATAGTCGAAAGTTAAACGAATACGTAGTCGATAGCTGTTCTTGCTAAGACTTATGTTTTTAGTTTTTCCAGTATTGTACAGCATACATATAAATATTTAATCAAAAAATTATGTTTTAAGTTGGTTTTAAAAACATTGTAATCTATTTTCATAGGCTACTAATCAAATTGGCTAATTTGAGTTGCAATGAGTTCCATCTGCCGATAACTTATCATGACATCAATTATTATATAACATACATACATTTTGCAATTACTAAGATATAAAAAACTGTTTCAATTGTTTTATGTTATTCGTTAAATATATACAATTACACTGGTTGTGTGAAGGCGGAAATATGTCAAAATTGTCTTTATTTATCTTTAGTATATGTGCAGTTTGTTTGATAGCGGTAAGTTCTTATAATATTTGTATTTCTTCCCACAAGGGTCCCCGAAGAGGCAGGCGTTACAACACTTTCCCAAGATAATTTGGTGCCAACGTGACAGATGTTGAGTCCGTCGCCGTCTTTTAGGCACTACATACGTCCTTGAATTTCTTCTCAGACGTATGCAGGTTTCCTCACGATGTATTCCATCACCGTACAGCTCGTGGTGTGACTAATCACTGCACTCAAGTCAGAAAAACTCATTGCTAAAAACCGGTGGGATTCGAACTTGTGTCGCTGGAACCGCCACAATTTTTTAAATTAAAATTATCACGTGAAGTCCCATTATCTTTCCACAATAGTTTTATCTCCTAGAGGAAGCTCCATTGGATAGGGTATGGCAAGTGAAAAAAATATATCGATATTTATCATTACAGTATCGATAAGTATCGATATAATAGTCAGTTTTCGCATGATAATTCAAACTTCGTAAAAAAGATTAAAAAAAATCCTATAAAAGCTGAAAGCCCAGCTACAGATGCCAACATTTGTATTCATAGTTTTTTGAAATTTCTACATGTGCATTAATTTTTTTGTACCTAATTGATTTGTTGAAAAAAAATATCAGAATTGATACAAATTTGATACTCTAAAATCTAATATCGAATATCGATATATCGTGATTAAAAACATCGACGATATATATCGATAATTGTATGGATATATCGATATATCGATATTTTTTGCCCATGCCTACCATTGGAACTATAGAGAGTAAGATTACGGCTCCTATGTATGCAGTCCCCTTCGATGGTCTTCAAAATTCCTTAGAACACTGTCAAATCAAAATAAAAAATAAAACATATTCAGTTTAGGCCCTGATAAGGCACTTATGAAGGTATAAATTACCACTGGTTCGAAAAAAAAGCCACCTGAGAAAAACCGGCAAGAAACTCAGTGCTCTGTCTTTATTTTCATGTAACAATCATGATATAACAATGTTAACAAAATTCTGTCCGTTGTAAAAGCGGTAGAACACACCCAGGGAGAGAATTTTTCTCCTTAGAGGTAGTAAAAACACATAATGGTACCAATTCTGTTGTACAAAATCATTAAATCAAACTTATTTGACAGGTCCAAAAGTCTTGCTGTCTTTTTCTCATGTGCAGGGTTAAATAAGGGTGGCAATTCCTTAAGCCATGTCAAATTTGATCGACACCAATATCATTCATCGCCTGTATATGGCTCAGTGGTAAAAGTAACTTGAGATGTGGAGGCCTTGGTTCGATTTCCAGGTGGGACTAAAATAAACAAAAGGCTTTTTGTATGTTTAGGATTGGATATTGCAAAGACCGGCGAAAGGCTCATCATCTGTCAAGTCGGCACCTAAATTACCTTCGGTGAGACGGTGGCGACTGATACCATCCTCCTTCAACCCTTTAGGAAGATGTGAACTGTAAATAGCTCAATCTCTCTCTTCCAGAACCCAGTAACAGCATCAGGGGTCCAGCTGCCAGCAGTGTATCCACTAGTCAACATCCTACTACCGCTACTGAACAACGTGTACAACCTACTCCTATCCCTGCTTTCAATCTTTGATACTTTACCACCCTCCATAAGCTGCCTAATACCAGTAGATTTAGGAGCACTAGAAACCTCACTCCTAAAACTATACTCGCAAGCATTAGCGATAGTGAATTTCCTAAGATCTTTGCCTGAATATGCAGTGGGGGCTAATCCTAACACTCCAAGCACAGGAGTGGCCAACATGCAAGGGTTACTGGCAACTCTAGTCACGACGATAACAGGTTTGACAGATGAAGTTCTGACAGCTATCGGTGGAGCTTTACTTCCAGGCTTACTACAACTCGTAGTTATGGTAGTTCAGGCGCTGATTACCCTTTTACTGTGATAGGGTACTGATACTCACTAAGGTTAAAAATAGTTATTTATTTAAATAAATGTTGTTGTATAAAAGATATTTGTTTTTGATTCGGTTGTTTTGTCACAATTATCACGCCAAGTCCCTCACGGGGTAGGTAAAGAAGTCTATATTTTTTTTATACAAACTTTGGGCCCCATTTTCATCCCCTCAGGGGGTGAATTTTGGAAAATCCTTTCTTAGCAGATGCTTACGTCATCACGACTATTCGCGTGAAAAATTCCAGCGCAATCTGTTCAGTAATTTGAGCTGAGCTTTTAAATAGATAATATTAGGGTCGGCAACGCGCCAATGACACCCCTGGTATTGCAAGCGCCATTGGCTTCCATGACCGTTTACCATCCGGTGGGCAGTATGCTTGTTAGCCACCTTAGTGGTATAAAAAAAAAGAATTCATTTCTACACGTCTGTTCAATCTTGTCCTACCAATTCATACCGATAAATTGATTTTATATGGAAGTAACAAGACGAGAGATGACGAGATATGACGTCATACGCCTTCGAGATATCTACATCTACATCTCCACTATATCTAATATTATAAAGAGGAAAGATTTGTATTTTGTGGGTTTGTATTGAATAGGCTCCGAAACTACTGGACCGATTTCAAAAATTATTTCACCGTTAGAAAGCTAAATGATCACTGAGTAACATAGGCTATATATTATACTAGCTGCCCGCCCCGGCCGCGCGGGTAGACAAAATATTTGATAAATGTCCACCCGTGCGAAGCTGGGCCGGGCCGCTAGTTAAAGATATTTTCCCAGTGTATATAGGTGTGCTAGTGACGCTTGGGCTCCAGGAAAATAAAGGGGAATTAATATAGGTGAGAGAGATTCCACGATTGGTCGCTGGCATAAGTATCTACTTCACTACATATAAAAACGACGCTCCACGTGGATATGCTAGTAGTAGTAATGCTGCTAGCAGTGAGTCCTAATCAACAATAGGGTTGGCAACTCGTTAGTGATATCCCTGGTGCTAGCGGCCATAGCCTTTTTTGTTATATCATTAAGGTGGCACACAAGCCCACCTGATGGTAGGCATTTTAATTCTTGTTCTTGACGAGACATGCTAGAGGTCGCAGGTTCGATTCCCGCCGTACCCACATTTATATGACCAAAAACTGTATATAAATATTATATCAGCTGCTGGTTCCCAAAGTACAAGCTTTGCTTAGTTGGGGCTGGATGGCGCTGTATCATAAGAAAACATATTAAATAAAGCTTGGACATTATCACACAGTGCCATCTGGCCCCAAACCAAGCAAAGCTTGTACTATGGGAGCTAGTAATAACTTTTTTTTTATACCGCTAAGGTGGCACACAAGCATACGGTCCACCAGATGGTAAGCAGTTACCGTAGCCTATAGCCGATAGCAATACTAGGGGTATCACTAACGGGTTGCCAACCATGTTGTTGATGAGGACTCACTGTGCTAGCAGCATTACTACTAGTCCAGCGTATCCTCGTGGAGCACTGGCAACCTTACTTACCAAAGAAACACAACACTACATCAAGTAGTGTTATTTCACTGCGGTCTTCTGTAAGGTGGAGGTACTGTCCCCAGTCAGGCGGCTCCAATTTAAATGGGAAAACCCACGGGAAATCTCAAACCACCTACCTCTCTTTTTAAAAGCTCATGGTGTGATAAATCACTGTACTTAAGCTTAGAAAAACTCATTGGTACAGGCCGGGATTTAAACCTGGGCCCATCACACGACAGGCAGTTGCTTCAACCAAAAGCCACCATGGCTTTAAAGACTTACTTATAAACATACAACAGCCAAAAGTAAGTTTACTTACATATTCTTATAGCTGTGTGATGATGTCCAAGCATTATAATTATTACATGTTTAGACTATAAAAACATGCGTCAAAAAATCGCAAAATCGCACCACTCGGCCATCAAGTGACCTCGCCCTAACCAACCCCATTCATGCGCAATGAACGGCCCTGTATGGATCGCCAGTTGTTCCGCCGACGTCGCCGAATACGCACCGTGATGCGGTGAGTATCCTTACAAAACCCTAAACTCATTTCTAGTTTAATAATAATACATACATATCATCACGCCAAGTCCCTCACGGGGTAGGCAGAGAGTATAGAGCGACATTTCACTAGAGACTTAGACACTTATATGCCTACGTAATAATGATAACATATCTTTGTATTCATACAAACTTTTGATCCCCATTTCATCCTCTTAGGGAGTGAATTTTGGGAAACATTAAAGTCGCGTCAATTAACCCAAAAATAAGCTATCTAATCACTATATTATTTTGCGGTGGCTCCATAATAAGGTTTTTTTTTAATATATTTTTTCGTGTATAATTTTTTAAATATCTTTTCACGCCTTCCCGCAAAGATCCCAGAATAGGTAGGCAGGCAGGGGCGTGCAGTGAATTTTCCTTTAGGTAGGCAGCCAAACGAATTTATATAAAATCTTACCTAGCTCAATATCTCTACGCATATACGTATTATTCTGCGTTATAAAGTGTATTTGATTTAGGGGAGGTAGGCAATTACTTTTTTCCTATTTGTATGCATGCCCCTAGGCAGAGATGTTTCAACACCCACTTTCCATCGAAGATAATTTGGTGTGAAGGTGACAGATGGTGAGTCTGCCGCCGTCTCTTAGAATATAATTGAACGAAATATAGGTATTTATGAGAGAATTGAGTATTTCAGAATGCAGAGAGTATAGAGCGCCATTACACTCTTGACTTGCACACCTCTTACGCTTCTTCTTCATTCATCAATCTCTTCATACATGCCCACCGGTTAACAATGCTCTCTCGGGTAGGCAGCGTGAATGGATGGCTACTACTACATAATTTTTTGGGAATTTTTTACCACTTTTCATACATCAGAATAAGGACTACAGCTCTCGCTTTAGCGTAAGCGAGAGCTGTAGTCCTTCATTAAGTCTGAGATTCTGAGATTCATGCTATAAAAAACATATGCCTCATTGATTGTAATTTATCGATAAGCAGTAACTAATAAATCATAGACTCAGTGCTATTTAATTGGTCATGGCTGAATAATTGTCAATTGAAAGTGACACGTCACATACGATTTAAGAAAAGAAATGTAATAAGCGACCATTCTTCGATTTCTTTATAAGCTATGCTTAAAAATTTCACCCACCTGAACAAATGTATAACTTCTTTTGAGGGTTCCGTACGGTTCCGAAGGGTAGCCAACGGGTCCCTTTACTTAGCTTAGCTTCCCTGGTGTTGCAAGCGGCCATAGGCTACGGTGACCGCTTACCATCAGGTGGGCCGTATGATTGTTTGCCACCAGTAGCGCGAGCATGAATAATTTGCGACAACTTTTTCGTATCGCCTTCGAATATTTTTGTATTGAAAAATGAACAGCGATGCGGCGGTGAAAAGTGGAACTAAAAATTAGTATTTCAATTTTCACATTTCACGAGTTACGTTTTCGCTTACGTAGTCGAAAAATGTTCCTGCTACCGGCACTGGAATACAGTTTGCTGCAGTAAAAAAAGAAAGTAGCGCGAAATGGGATCTCCCATGGGATTTCCCAATAAATATTGGAGCTCCCCGGCTGGAACTGTGTTTCTGCAATGAGTAAGGTTGCCAGTGCTCTATGAGGATACACTGCGCTAGTATTTATACTGCCAGCACAGTGAGTCCTCACCAACACCAGTGATACCCTTGGCTCAAAGTAGATAATATACTACGTAATGCCCCTGGTATTGCTAGCGGCTATAGGTTATGGTGACTGCTTACCATCAGGTGGGCCGTATGCTTTTGTGCCACCTTAGTATTAATGATATATTTTTTTCTAACAATGTCCTTTGTTACAGTATCACCATGATTACCGTCCTGGTCGTGGGCTGTGTGGCGTCTGCCCACGCGTGGGGTGGCCTCTTCAACCGGTTCAGCTCTGATATGCTGACCAACTTGGGCTACGGCCGATCGCCCTACAGGCACTACCCTTACGGCCAGGTAAAGATATAATGGAAGTATTTACAATATTTTTAATTTTATAGCTTTTTCCTGCCACTTCGATAAGATTTATTTTCTGGATAAGAAAAACAGCAGCAAGCCCAACTAAAAATCATCCAAAAGACTCAAAACGTAAAAAAATATCAGTCATGATCATTAGGGTTGCAAACACAGGGCTTCCCAGGACTTTGACTGGTCATCATTCTGATATTATTGGATATACCTATGTCCAACATGAAGTATCATATATCAGCCACAGCTTTTGGCCTAATTGGTACCCACTGGGGTACCCTGCATAAAGGTTATTATTTTATTCTAAAGACACCATCGTAAATACATTATCACACAGCGCCGTCTGGCCCCAAACTAAGCAAAGCTTGTATTATGGGAATCATACAATACTTATATACTTTTTTTTGTAAATACATACTTATAATATATACATAGCAAACACCCAGACACAAGGCAAACAGATAATATGCTTGTCACGTAAATGTTTGCCCCGTCGGGAAATAAAACCCACGACCCCAGCGCAGCAGTCAGGTATCCTAACCACTAGACCAGAGGTCTCGTCAAAACGTCTTAAGTAACAAACATCGTGTTTAAAGCTAACGTCTGTAAATAACACTACCTTCTGACCCGTAAAAGCTAAAATAGCAAAATAAAAAGCACATCCTTACCGTATTATACTAAATCCAGTTCCAACCGGATAAATCTAAATTAAACTGGCACATGACGCGTTAAACCTGAAAGGTCGTCGCTCATAAACCAGCGAACTGAAAATGTTGACATTTAATGTAGATAAATCTGCCCACGCACATCCCACGCGTGGTGTTAACAGTATTAATGGAAAATGTATTTTTATTGAGTTTTCGTCCAGACTACGCCGCTTCAGACATTTTGAGCAGAAATAATTAGCTTCACTTCCATGTATGTGTGAATCCATCAACATATTCTCAGAGTAGATAATATACTGCGTATTTAATTAAACCTTTCAACGGTATTCTGTACCCCTGTACACAGCTTCACCACAATCAATTGTGAGGTAGGGCGGTTTGGGATTTCCCGTTTAAATTGGAGCCGCCTGACTGGGGACTGTACCTCCTTACAGAAGATCGCAGTGAAATAACACTACTTGATGTAATGTTGTGTTTCTGCGGTAAGTAAGGTTGCCAGTGCTCCACGAGGATACGCTGGACTAGTAGTAATGCTGCTAGCACAGTGAGTCCTCATCAACAACATGGTTGGCAACCTGTTAGTGATACCCCTGGTATTGCTAGCGGCTATAGGCTACGGTGACCGGTTACCAACAGGTGGGCCGTATGCTTGTGTGCCACCTTAGTGGTATAGAAAAAAACAATTGGTTAAGTACAGTAATGCGTAGCAAACAATATTTCCATAAATTGTATTTATTTGGATGGATAGAGATACACGAACCAAACTAATGCTAACCTCCATGCCTAGGTGGAACCTGAAGACGTGTACGCTGAAGCCTTGGAAGGGAACCGTATAGATGATGTCGTGGAAGAGCCAGCTCACTGCTACAGCTCCCCATGTTCTACCAACGGTGACTGCTGCCGAGGACTGCTGTGCTTAGAGAGTGGTGAGTTCTTTTGACGTAGGCATTAAGAGCCGTGGTGGCCTTGTGTTATGAAGCGCTGCCTGCTATTCTAGCGACGCAAGTTCCAATCCCACCGGTCTGTACCAATTAGTTTTTCCAACTTAAGTGCAATGATTAGTCACACCACGAGCTTTACGGTGAAGGAAAACATCGTGAGGAAACCTGCATACGTCTGAGAAGAAATTCAAGGACGTATGTAGTGCGACGAACTCACCATCTGTCACGTTGGCACCAAGTTATCTTCGGTGGAAAGTGGGTGTTGTAACACCTCTGCCTACCCCTTCGGGGACCCTAGTGGGAGGGCGTGGAGATATATTATTATTATTACATAGAGATAATTATAATGTTCTTTTCCTGATGAGAATCTTCTGTACCCAAAGGTTGCCTGGAAGAGATCGCTCTTGCGATAAGGCCGCCTTTTGCTAACACTATAGTTAATATTTTTTGTTTCTCTCATATATTTTTGCAAGCTGTTTTCCCGCACACACACATACACCAGGAGGAAACTGAAGTTTCCTTGTGTGTATTTGTGTTTGTGTGTGGGTGTGCTATGAAATCTTGCAAGTGAATTAGACCCATCAGCTAGATTTTTTTTCCATTTGCTAGACTGAGTCCGATTGAGCTGAAATTTAGCAAATACATACGTTTGGTTGACAGCCTAAATAATGGATTAACGCACGTCAATTATATTACATAATATATAAATATATTATTCCGTACATATGACTGTCACTAAACGCCTGGACAAAAGACATGATCCATGTTTCATAGAGGTAAGGTCCAAATCTGAAAGTGCCGGCCATCGCATTTATTTGTATATTCCGTTAGAGCTAGTACGTCTGACCATTTATTACTGTGATATTACCAAAATGGATGTTGTCCTTTTTGATGTTTTTGTGTGTTTGGGTGGGTCCCTGAATCGTTTAGCTTCCGAGAGGCGCGGGAAAAACAAAATCAAAAAAACATTTATTCAGTTTAGGCCCTATTAAGGCACTTATGAAGGTCTAAATTACCACCGGTTCGGAAAAAAGCCACCTGAGTAGAACCGGCAAGAAACTCAGTGCTCTGTCTTTTTTTTATGTAACAATCACGGTATAACAATTTGTAACAAAATCCTTCTAGACATTGGTATGAAAAAAAACTATCAACCCCTTAAAATTTCAGCTTCATAGCACTAAAAGGCTTCTATAAAAGGTTTGAAACAGTTATACACAGAAATTAAATTTCTACCTCGTTACCCTAACGCATTCTTGTTACCTCACGAACTTCGGACTTTGCCAGTAATTAATTAAATTCCATTAATTAAATTTAACCTACGGGTAGCTTTAAACGAAGTAATTTGACTAAAAGGTCACATGTAGATTTTGCAAATCAACCCCGTGACTCATCTATCATTCTCCTAAGTGTAAAAAAAGTGTGTCTAAAGTGTAAGTGTAGGCAATTAGCAACACGTTTTGTTTAATTTTTATACCGCTAAGGTGGCACACAGGCATACGGCCCACCTGATGGTAAGCAGTCACCGTAGCCTATAGCCGCTAGCAATAGCATATCACTAACGCGTTGCCAACCCTGTTGTTGATGAAGACTCACTGCTAGCAACATTACTACTAGCCCAGCGTATCCACGTGCAGCACTGATATTTCAAAGCTGAAAGTGACGCGGATTTCGATATTAATTTCAACTTGGTAACTCCACGCGTTCTTGAGAAAAATGGTCTTGACAGACAGACAGACAGCCGGACAACAAAGTGATCTTATATTGGTTTATTTTTTCCTTTTGAAGTACGGAACCTTAAAAACTACTTGATATTGGCTCAGAGTAGATACTATACTACGTACAATATTGACAAAACGCAAGATACCAACTTGTGTTGCCATTGAAAATTTACTTTACCACCGTTAAGTAAAGTTTAGATTTCAGTGTAAACAATTTTCGTAGCCCTTTCATCAAGGCTAAAGTTACAAACTGTTAATTGCTATCGACTAAAATGTTTCGATGAAAGGAAAGTTGTTGTAAAAGCCATTTGCTACTGAAGCTAGTAGCGCCACATCTTATGAAACGGTGGTACGGGGCTGACATTACAAGGACGTGTTCTTTCGACTTTCCACAGTCAAACCGAGTAATTGGTTTTGTGAAAACAAAAAAAAAAAAAGTGTTATTTTCTTAAAATAAAGAACCTTTTATTATTATTCCCTATATTTATTTTAAATCTTAGTTTAGGTGATTTTTTTACATTATTATTATGTCTCGCACTCCACTCTGGCCGGCCAGTGAAGGCAAGCCAGAGGCGGGGGCCTAGGAGCCGCCCTCTGGAGGCCTCGGGTCCGTGGTGTCGCTACTCACCAACAGCTCGCCACAAGCTGCCCTGCAGGCTTATTATTATTCAAACTAATTTCAATTCGTTTTTAGGGTAAACATAGTTCTTCTTTTAGTGCGAAACCCAAGGTACGCGAGTCCGACTCGCAATTGCCTGATATTTTACGTCGATGGGGTCGGTAAAACCGACAAAGATTTTTTTGACGGTTTTAACCCACCCCCATAAATCAAACTCGGTTCATCCGTTCAGGAGCTACAAGTGCTTCAGACAGACACTCTCTACAAACTTATAACACCCGTTGTTTCTCGTTGGGGGTTAAAACTGTGAATAAATAATAATCTTCACAAACTGCCTTTGTAAGAACCCTAAGCCGACCCAGATTAACTCTCGTTAATTTTATCAAAACGGAGGGTAAAATTAATTAATTGTATTAAATTAAACTTTAATTAATTCTGCTTTGAAGATTACATTCGTTTCATTTGCTGAGCAATTTACTAATCCTTACATAGAGGTTTTCCCAAAGGAGTACAGCATGGGGTTCTTCAAGAAGGGTGTGAAGAAATTTTTGAAGGGTCGGCAACGCGCGAGTGATACCCCTGGTGTTGCAAGCGTCCATAGGCTACGGTGACCGCTTACCATCAGGTGGGCCGTGTACTTGTTTGCCAACCTAGTAGCATAAAAAAAAACATACTGCTGCTTACCTGACTTTCCTTGAAGAAGTGTAATGTTTTTATGTGTATATATGTAAATAAGTATGTATTGTCTATTTATGTATGTATGAATTTCTTTGGCATAATATCGTTGAATAAAAACATAGTTGTAAAACACATAACATTTTTTTTATCGATTTATGTAAATATAACTGTTACCCGTGGCGAAGCTCGCGTGGTTTAATGAAAAAAAAAGGAATTATGTAAGAAGAGCACTCTGACTGAGCTGATTAAGACGGTATACAAACTTTCAACCCCTGTTTCAACCCCTTGAGGATTAATTTTTGAGACAAAAGATAGCCTATGTCCTTCCCGAGGTCAAAACCTATCTCATTGCCAAATTTCATTACGATCCGTTCAGCCGTTTAGTCGTGAAAAGGTAACAAACAAACAGAGCTACTTTCGCATTTATAACATACTAGAGGCCTGCCCCAACGCACGGGTAGACATTTATCAAATATTGTGTCTACCCGTGCGAAGCCGGGGCGGGCAGCTAGTTTAATATATAGCCTATGTTACTCAGTGAATTTAGCTTTCTAGCGGTGAAATAATTTTTAAAATCGGTCCAGTAGTATCGGAGCCTATTCAATACAAACCCACAAAAATACAAATCTTTCCTCTTTATAATATTAGTGTAGAAGTATATATGGTAATAAAAAAAAGTTTCGTAATTCCAAAATTAAAATTTGACAGGTAAATAATAAGACTAAAATAATCTCCTTAAAAAATATTACAAATTAATAAAAACATGACGTAAGTCGTATACTTTATGTGTGGTCGGCTTTATGTAAACCAACGTAATTAAGCGGGTAATCCTTTTTGGGCGAAAGCTCCCCATTTGGAGGCTTTTACATTTTGCTAAGCTCCTGAGAATTTGTGATGACATGGCCCTGCTCTCGGATTACGTAAACTAAGGCGTCGGTAAAACTATTGAGGTATTTTGACTGTAAATTTATATTTCGCTTTTCATCTCCCTACATCACATGAGTATAAGATTTATAATAAAAACTATCTGCCCTGACAGGCGATGTACTGCTATGAATTCATATGTCAAAACCACCATAGCTAAAAAGACCTTTAGTTTATCGCGAAATTAAAAAGGTCCCGGTTTTGTTTTCATTTTTTTCTTTCTAAAGAACCTTCTCCTGACAGTAACAAACACAAATAAAAAATAATTATCGAAATCGGTCCAGCCGTTCACGCGTGATGCCGTGACCAAGGGAAATATGAATTCATCTATACTTAATTATATAAAATTATATTATAAAGAGGAAAGATTTTTATTGTTGTGTGTTTGCATTGAATAGGCTCCAATACTACTGGACCGATTTCAAAAATTCTTACACAAAGCAACATTATCACTGAGGAACATAGGCTATATATTAAAAATATTTTTGATAAATGTCTACCCGTGCGAAGACGGGGCGGGCCGCTTGTTTTATATATAGAGATTAAAACGTATCAACGGCTTAATCGTTGTCACCAGAGGATGGAGGGCGCTGCCTACCCGCCTTCGCTGGCAGGAAGATGGGAGAGGTCTGCAACCGAGAGAACCAATGTGATGCTGGACTGGTCTGCGAGGAAGTGGTGCCAGGTGAGCACTAATTACTGCAGTGGACGTACTTTTTTTATCCTTCACTTATTAACATCATATATTTTGTTTACCTTTATCTTAAACCTAGGTTAAGTTTGTCTAGACAACAGGTTCTCGACAGTTTAATTATAAATCAGTGCCGGTAGCAGGAACATTGTCGACAACGTATTCGAAAACGTAACTCGCGAAATGTCAAAATTTTCATACTAATTTTTTGTTACACTTTTCACCGCCGCAGCGCTGTTCATTTTCCAATACAAAAATAGTCGAAGGCGATACGAAAACGTTGTCGACAATGTTCCTGCTATCGGCACTGTTTAGAGTAAACAGTTGGTAAGACAAAATGTTAACACAAAGCGATCAATAGAAAAAGGTTCTGTGGGTAGTCTGTTATAAATTCTACATGTACACACAAATCTTGTGAGGTCTAATAGCGAGACTAAACTAGACTAATTATACTTGACTCGGCTGTCAAGTGACAGATGTCACCTGCCTGACAGATTGAGGTAAGCGCGCTCCCGCCTGGCACGTCGGTGTCTGCTAAGAAGCACAGATAACCTACTATACTAGTCCACGAATAAGAAGTAAGGGACTTAGCTTGATTGTAATGTAGACACTGTTAAAGCAATTACATATTAATAGCACTTATAAAAACTACATATCATTTATTAAAATACTAAGAACGCAACATTTACTGCTATCATCTTAGCTCTCACATTTTCACAACCTGTACCTTATTCTCAGGAGAAATGCACGTCTGCCGTCCCCCATCCGCTGGCCGCAAGCAGTACAACGAAGATTGCTCTGCGTCCAGTGAGTGTGACATCACCCGTGGACTCTGCTGCATCATGCAACGTCGGCACCGCCAGAAGCCACGAAAGGTATCCCCATCAGTTTCGACCTAGGACACGTCTGCTCCATCGACCATCGGTCCTTCTACAGAAGTGACCAGCCCACAGACACTTCAGCTTGCTGATCCTACACTACGTTAGCCACTCCGCGGTCTGCACTCTAGGACACGTCTGCTCCATCGACCATCGGTCCTTCCACAGACGTCACCAGCCCACTGACACTTCAGCTTGCTGATCCTACACTACGTTGTTACAAACGTGCACTTACTATAAATTTCAAACAGGGAACAATCTTTATTCAAATTATTGAAATAATTTGGTAAAATAAATAAAAGATCAAAGATTTTTATAACCTTTTTGTTAAATAGCATTGTATCTGTTTTTTTTTCAATTTGGGTAACGTTCGGAATTTGAAGGAAGGGATCAAAGAAGTTATAAGCTTTGTGTAGAATTAAAAAGGTTGTTCAAAGGCATGAAAGGAATTCTTTGAATAGGTACAGAGTCTTTGCTTTAAAGAGTACAAAATAATAAAGCCAATTTATTTTCCAAGCCGGCATTATGGAACATATTCTTTTAATGAAACATATAATTTATTACATTATGGCAATAAAGACTAAAAAAACTCACAGTTTACAAAGAGTTCAAACAAAAATAAAACATATATGAAAGTTACAGTTAGGTGTAGTAAAAAGATAGCAAAAAATTAATCCACAGTAGTGATACAAATATCGACAGTCAAATTATAGGGTCGGCAACGCGCGAGTTATTATATTTCATTTATATGTATGTCTGGACGTTGTAGAGTTGATTGATTATTTCAGAGCTGCGGCTATTTCAAGGAACCTCTGGTCTGCATCGGACCTGTGGCCACCGACCAGATTCGTGAATTTGTCCAACACACGGCTGGAGAGAAGAGGATTGGCGTGTATCGCCTTCACTAACTCACTAATATCAATGATGTATGCAGCGCGTAAAATGATCAGTGTGTACGACAGTTGTCCAAAAAATTTTATTTCGCAAATTTTATAAACCTTTATTTTTATTGGCTAGGCATTATTATGTCTATATGTTATTGATATATATAGTATATTGGGAACGCATAATCTATTATTGTCATCGTGTAAGCCTAACAGTTTTTTCATTCCAATGTAGTGTTTTTGCGTTTTAGTGAAATAAAGACCATAGGCGATCAAAAACAATGTTTTTTTATCGTCAGCCAATTTGGTACATTTCGTATTTCGTTTATGTATTTGTTGTGAACACACAAAAAATTACTCGGATTTTTTCATAGGTCGATTTATAATCTCGCCACGTACGTAAATTTTTTTGGTGTAGTGCCAAATTTAAATGATAATAAAATTCAAGGTCTGAACATTTTACGCGTAGTAAAACAAAAAGTTTTAAGAAAAAGGTTTAAGTTCTTTTAATAATAAAAACGGCTTCAAATTATCATCAGAGTGTGATCAAATAAAAAAGCGTGTCTTTATTGCTAAAAGAATGAGAAAAATACTGTTTTCTTTTTTTTGAAGAAGAAGAAATGTCGGGACTTACGTAAGAAGTGTTAAAAATCTAAATAAAAGGCGGAAAAAGAAACAGTATATTTCTAATTTTGTTTTTTAATATTACGTACATTAAAGCAAAAACATTTTGTTTGTTTTAACGTCATCTTCATTCTAACTCTTGTCCTTACTTCACTTTAGAAAATCCTTACTGCATTAATGAACGTAATTTTAAAAAAGAGACGACTTTTCTGAATTAACTTTGCAAGGAAAACGGCCAACCGATTTGCCCAATTTTTATTTTTAAGTTTTTTGTCAAAAAAAAGAATTTCGTGACATAGCACATGTTAAGTTTTTTTTTATATTACATATTATATTCGTGTAGTTTATAGTCATAAATAAAATATGTTTATCAGTACTTATAAATGTTATTTAAATGTAAAAGTAGATTTTAATTCTGAATCCTTATTAATGAACCTAATAATAATTATTAGTAATTTAAATTAATTAAGTATTCGACAAAACATATCTCCTGGCTGAGGCATTTAAAATAGATTAATTAAAAAATATATTGGTGTTATAATTAGTAAAAAAACATATCATT
The DNA here is from genome assembly GCA_951449985.1 of Falcaria lacertinaria. Lineage (NCBI taxonomy): Eukaryota > Metazoa > Arthropoda > Insecta > Lepidoptera > Drepanidae > Falcaria > Falcaria lacertinaria. The sequence goes on along the minus strand of OX602136.1, from coordinate 1,252,762 downwards.
ATTCTAGAAATAAGACCTTCTTAGTCGTAAGAATAAATGTAAAAAAATCGTTGTTCGCTTAATTTTTCTAAATATAAGCTTAGGAATCTCAATTCTAGGTGCCTAGGTAAAAAAAACATATCAATAAATTTAAACGTTTTTTTAAATTAAAACAGTATAAATTTATCTTAGATATACTACAACTTTAAAAATATAAATGTTAATATATCACAAAAATGTGCTGTTTAAACATAGCCTAAGAAACTTCAAAAAATATTTTCTGAGATTGTAACCGTGCTAGAAAATCCAAAAAAAAACCAAAGCATATATTTCTGAGGAATCTTCCTACTACTGTTAAAGATATTAAATATCTTCTTTTTTGAATATATTTGCAAAAAATAAATATACAAGGCCTAAAAGGATTTATTTGCATCTTGTATTAAAACTACTTGGTACATAGTTAAAAATACCGCGTTACTACATAACTTGTGAACTATATATAATATTTATATACTAATTAATTGTGTATTAAAATATAATATGTGTTAAATTATATAATTGTGTCTGCAGTTTTTATTTTTATTACATCCCATCTTAAATATGGTCGGCAACTTCCTAGATCACATAACCAAAGTACACAAAGTACAGTATAACAACAATTTATTATTTAAAAAAAACATAAATTAACACATTGGATAGGAAATTTAATCAGTATTCTAGAACAATAATTGTAACATATTGCTTCCATAGAAAATTTAATAGAAATCGGAGTTTTCGTGCATGCGGGCGCACAGTGACCGCGAAGTAGTCTAGCGCTTTACAGATATCCTTATGACCGCACGCGGAAGCGCGATATGCCAATGGATAACCAAAGTACTCAATGATGAAAAGGTGAAGAGAACTCGGAATCGGCGGGCATTATATAAAAATCTGTATATATTATAAAAGAAGAAACAGACTGACTGACATATCAACGCACAGTCTAAACGGCTGGGGTTAGAGACTTGAAATTTTGACAGTAGGTACCTATTATGACGTAGGTATCCACTAACGAAGGGTTTATTGCAAATATCACCCCTATGGGGGTAAAATAGGGTATGAAAGTTTGTATGACGTCCGTCATTTTTGAAGTTATAAGCATCAAAATTGGTATTTGTTCTTTCAGTTAAAAATAAATAAATAAGAACATGAGCATTTTTGGAAATTCCACCTCTAAGGGGTAAAATAGGGGATGAAAGTTTCCATGAAAATCAGTCCTTTTAGAAGTTAAATTCTTGAAAATAGGTATAATTTAGACACTGGTACATGTGGACTTATTTAGTTTCTACGCGTGCGAAGCCATGGGCAAAAGCTAGTAAAGTTGGGCAATACCAATACAATGTATTACTTAAGATGCATTGAATTGATTCAGGGTGTTACTTCACGGAAATTCATATTTATAATATACTAGCGGCCCGCCCCAGCTTCGCACGGGTAGACATTAGTTTCGGAGCATAGACATTTATCAAATATTGTATCCGCCGGGGCGGGCAGCTAGTATAATATAGAGCCTATGTTACTCAGAGATAATGTAGCTTTCTAAGGGTGAAAGAATTTTTGAAATCAGTCCAGTAGTTGCGGAGCCTATAGACATTTACCAAATGTTTTGTCTACCCGAGCGAAGCCGGGGCGGGCAGCTAGTATAATATATAGCCTATGTTACTCAGTGATAATTTAGCTTTCTAGCGGTGAAAGAATTTTTGAAATCGGTCCATGACTTTTTGAGTTTATTCGTTACATACAAAAATACAAATCTTTCCGCTTTATAATATTAGTGTAGATTTTGTATTCTATTACTTAAGAAGATTACACAGCCGAGGTCCCGACTCGGAGAACTTATGTTTTTATTTTCATACTAAATTTAACTAATGACATTAATTTCAAAATTACTGCGACCATTGCACTATTTTAGGTTGAAATATGATTCGATGAATGAAGCGCGGTCCGAGTTTTTGGCGGGAATCAGGAGCGGTTAGGATTTTTCCAGTGTCTCGTAATTGTGTTATTGTTTAAGGGACATTAATGTTTTAGGTTTTAACCAATAGATGGCGCTTTATGTAAATATGCCTATTATAGCGCGCGCTGTAGAAAGTCTCCGTCGCTATGGTATATGTCTCCGAGACGGAGACACATCCCAGCCCAGCTAGCTTGCCCCCCAGCAACGCCCTAAGCCGAGGTCCGAGTCCGAGCGTCACTATGGGGCGCCCTAAGCTGTGTTGCTTAGCATGTAATAGTGCCTGGCTGGAGGCCACCTTGGTCTCGCCATTGTCTGGTTATGTAGCAAAAGTTCCCGGAACTCACGCTACGAGAGACAAAAAAAAAAAAAAGACACATCGAGCAAAAATACCAATGAAGTGGCCTACGTATACTTCTACCATAGTTTTAATTACCGCCACGCACAACAAGACCTGCTGCTGACTGCCTCCACTCCCAGGACTCAGTATGGTGTCATACAGTTATAGTGATCTTTAATGTCTATTTTGTGTCGTTGTGTCTGATTTATAGGAACATTGGAAATAATGCCTTAGTATGACTTTTGGATTAAGTGATTTATCATTTCGGTCAATAGGTTACCTCTAACCTAAAGGCGTGTTACGATCTGCTGGAGACAATCCACGGCAGTAACTGCCGTGGATTGTCTCCAGAAAGTCCAATAGGCATAAGAATGCGTGACACTAGGCATTTAAATACATCAAACACGAAATATTTGAGAAAATTCTTTAACACTTGCCACTGGCAATAAAAATACCTTAAGAGGATTGATTGCCATAGCTAGGAAGAAAATAAAGAAGTGTGGTAGGTGACCACAAATATACCCTCAGTAGTAAACCCAGCTTGCACAGTAGTGCCGGTAGCAGGAACATTGTCGACAACGTATTCGAAAACGTAACTCGCGCAATGTCAAAATAGACATACTAATTTTTAGATCCACTTTTCACCGCCGCAGCGCTGTTCATTTTTCAATACAAAAATAGTCGAAGGCGATACGAAAACGTTTTCGACAATGTTCCTGCTACCGGCACTGATGATAGGGTTGCGTTAGGTTAATTTTTACGATACACTTAGACAACTATTATTTTAAAACTATTGACTTTTGGGGAAAGTTATACATAAACTAGATGTTTGTAATCATCGGTACTTTAATATAGTATCATCTTTCATATCCTTTTCCTTTTAACATTGTATAGTAAAAAACTTAACATATATATTGACGAGAGCGCTGGTCTAGTGGTCAGTATACCTGACTGCTACGCTAGAGGTCGCGGGTTCGATACCCGCCGGGGCAAACATTTATGTGAGAAATATGTTTGCCTTGCGTTAGGGTGTTGGGTATGTATTATAAGTATGTATTTACAAAAAAAAAAGTATATAAGTATTGTATCAGCTGCTGGTTCTCCTAGTACAAGCTTTGCTTAGTCTGGGGCCAGATGGCGCTGTGTGATAATGTCCAAGCATTATTATTATTATTTAACTTAATTTAACAAGGTCGATAAGGTATATTTTCATTATAAAATCAAAAAACAACAATTGTTTGACTTTACTCATTGGCGATGACGCAGTGAGCCATTGACTCTTTGTCAAGACAATAATTAGAAGCACATAAAAATAAACAGTAAAATATCGTTTCGAAAATGTTCTCAAGAATTATCCAAAGAAAATGGGAGGCGGTGGAGGGGGGTACGGCCTGTAGAATCCCCCGTAGCCTAAGCCGTAGCCAGCTCCGTATCCGTAGCCCCCGTAGCCCCCGTACACCCCCGGCGGCGGGGGCCCGCGGGGTCCACCGTAGCCCCCTATCCAAAAGCAGTGTATGACCTAAGAATGAGAAATTTTTTTTAGCTTAACAAGCTTTTATTAATTTTACCTGACTGTATGTATCAATGTAATTAAATCATTCAACATCGATTTCAATTTCCAAACTTTTTTTATACCACTAAGGTGGCAAACAAGCATACGGCCCGCCTGATGGTAAGCGGTTATCGCAGCCTATGGACGCCTGCAACACCAGGGGTATCACTCGTGCGTTGCCGACCCTAAAACTTCTAATTAAATTGAAAATTTGCCGCTGTGTTCACGGCTGATGACAATACAATTATTGAATATCTGTATCCTTACATCCTGACAAGGATCATGAGGATAAGTACATTATGAAAAGTGTTTTTTATAGTTGTTCAAGCAACGTCTTAAAGGCCCATAACCCCAAGCCTAATTTTTCATAAAAATATATTGTTATTGAAAACCCGCCAATTTGCAATGAAAATTTTCACGCTCATTCTTCCACATTCAAATTGTACGCACCTTTTTATTACATCTTTTAAATGAAAAAACCTGGATTTCTACTATTACCATACCGCAATCTGGAGTCCAGCAGTTTTAGTAAAACAAACCAACGAAGTTTTGTGAACATTTTTACATGTAGTAACAAACTGACACAGCTATTATTTTGGGAGTTGCTAACGATCTTAATAAATCTTACGGTCATGTATGGCAAAGTACATGGAAAATTCTAAATTTTTTTTTCATGTTTTCCATTCAAATTGTAATTTGATGTAATTATTTTTTGACAAATAGCTGTGTGAGTTTTGAAAAGAGAAGATCGCAGTCAAATAACACTACTCTGATGTTGTGTTGGGTTTCTAGGGTAAAGGCACCAGAGTTCTGAGAGGAAACGCTGTGCTGGCAGTAAGGAGACCCAAGAAGCCGTGGTGGCCTTGTGGTTGAGGAACGGCCTGTCATCTGATCCGGGATTTGAACATGGGCAGGTTCAAATCCCGGCCTGTACCAATTAGTTTTTCTAAGCTTAAGTACAGTGATTAATCACACCATGAGCTAAAAAAGGGAGGTAGGGCGAATTGGGATCTCCCGTGGGTTTTCCCATTAATATTGAAGCCGCCCAACTGGGGACTGTACCTCCACATTACAGAAGACCGCAGTGAAATAACACTACTTTGATGTAGTGTTGTGTTTCTGCGGTAAGTAAGGTTGCCAGTGCTCCACGAGGATACGTTGGGCTAGTAGTAATGCTGCTAGCACAATGAGTCCTCATCAACAGCATGGTTGGCAACGCGTTAGTGATACCCCTGGTATTGCTAGCGGCTTTGACTGCTTACCATCAGGTGGGCCGTATGCTTGTGTGCCAGCTCAGAGGTATAAAAAAAACAACTGCAACGTTCAACGCGTGAGATACACTTGGTGTTGCAAGCGTCCATAGGATAGGGTACCATCAGGCGGAGTCCGTACGCTTGTTTGCCGCCTTAGTGGTTTAAAAAAGATATATCCAGCTAGCCTGTCACGACCCTTAGAATAAGGAGTTCAGTGCGGCGTAAGCGAGGCTGAAGTCCTTATTAGCCTCAACCAGCCGACGTGAGACCTTCTTTAGAAGTTTACCTATGAAGTGTAAAGAAAAAAATACTTTTCTGAAACCTACCTGCATCAAAGCCAATATGGTTAATAACCCAACAATGAAATTCACAGCACTCATTTTCTTCTATTAATTTCTTTCAGTATAGCTAATAACCACCACAATTCAATTCTGCAGACAATTTTGATCCACTCCCTTTATATCACCTGCTAAGATGGATTTTACAAACTTACGTTTTACCCGCCAAGATAATCAAGCGCCTTATTACGAAGTGTTTAGGTGTACAATCGTGTCGGTAGCAGTTTTTTTACAACCATACTCAATTTGCTATGTATTTACACATGGTAAGTGTCAGTCAATAAATGATTTACCCAAGGTGACGTCACTAGTGTCATCAACGGTCAAATAGTGCTAAACGCAAAATCATTGGACTATCTTTTCCGTGGTCTTACCACGAATACCTACGCGATATACAAAGGTCATCATCCATTTTGGTCCAAATCTGAAAGTGCCGGCCAACTAATTTTTTTGTATATTCTATTAGAGCGTGCCCGTCTGAACATATATTGCTATGACACCAAAACTGTGGGACCTTTGTCCTCGATTTTGTTTGAGTTTGAAAATCTGAATTTTCATCCATTTTTGTAGGTAATAGGAATTCAAAACAATTGAAATGTCCTGTAATGTCCAACTTTGGTGCCATAGTAATAAATGCTCAGACGGACAAGCTCTAACAGAAAATACAAAAAAAGTGTTGGCCGGCACTCAGATTTGGACCAAATCTCTATGAAACATGGATGATGTCCTTTAAAACAAATTACTCATAACAATTAAGAACAATCGTTTATTAGTCTGTATATATAAAATAAGAAACTAACTGACTGACATCTACTTAAGAAGGGTCCCTTAGAGGGTAAAATAGGGGATAAAAGTTTGTTTGAAAATCCTTTAAGCAGTTAAACGCATGAAAACAGCATACCTATATGTTGAGCATAGTTCCTGAATACGGGCATTATAACAAGTAATTCTCGTCAAAGATGTATAACACAATAAATATTGAAAAGAAAATTGCCTGGAAAATGTCAGTTTAATCTACAATACAAATGTACTCAAATATCTCTCAGAGGGGTACAATGCCATTCTGTTCATTTAATCATAACTGTGACCTTAGATTATTTACTTACTACGTATTTATTCATATTTTTAAGGTATTTTGCGCCTCCATTACACCGAGCGCGAACCAGCTTTTTCTATACCACTATGGTGGCACACAAGCACACGGCCCACCTGATGGTAAGCAGTCACCGTAGCTTATAGCCGCTAGCAATACCAGGGATATCACTAACGCGTTGCCAACCATGTTTTTGATGAGGAGTCACTGTGTTAGCAGCAATACTACTAGCGCAGCGTATCCTCGTAGAGCACTGGCAACCTACTTACAGCAGAAACACAACACTTCATCAAAGTAGTGTTATTTCACTGCGGTCTTCTCTAAGGTGGAGGTACAGTCCCCAGTCAGGCGGTTACAATTTTAATGGGAAAACACACGGGAGATTCCAATTCGCCCTACCTCTCTTTTTTAGCTCATGGTGAGACTAATCACTTAGTACTTAAGCTTAGAAAAACTCATTGGTACAGGCCGGGATTTCAACCTGTGCCCATCAGATGACAGGCCGTTACTTCAACCTCTAGGCCACCGCGGCTTATTTAAGAACAAAAACTTGTAGCTAAATAAAGATTAAATGTTCTTTGCTATGGAATAATGAACACTACAATTATTTGAAATTATATAGTTTATAAACTACACTCTCTACGCCTCTAGTTCTATAATTATATAATTATTATAAGCATAGCTTTTACACGCAACTTTGCTTGGAATGAGATAATGTTTCCAATTATGAAGTCTATTGTATATCAGTATATTATTTCTGACTTATCTTATCTTATTAATAGGCTGAACGGGTCCAGGTTGCCCCAGAAGCACTTCAACCCTTGGGATCTTTTGTGCAGCCCTTTGCCATGATTGCTCTACTGAATGAGTCTGCAGATCTTGCCAGCAGGGAAGAGCATGTATTCCTCTGGTTCCGGATATGCCGTCCCCAGAATTTCCATTATTTCTGACTTATAAAATAGTGTCCCCACCGCTCTGTCGCGATAAACTTAAAGACTACTGAACAGTTTTTCATATAGTTTTCATCAACTGAAAGGGTGATTCATAAGGAATGTTTGTGTCTATTTCATTAAGGTTTTATGTAAATTAACTGAAATATATTCATGGTTTTTAATGATGTCGGGTATAATTATGGCGCTGGATAAAACTCGGTAAAAAAATGTAGGCTTGTATTATCTGCTATATACGAATGTGGGGCGGATCGCTAGTTACAAATAACTCAAAAACTTGCTATGTTCTGCAAGACTTCTACACCAAAAGACATACACATATTTGTCCTATAATATTATATTACACTAGCGACCCGCCCCAGCTTCCCTCCCTTTACACAAAACTATACTAATATCATAAAGTGGAAAGATTTCCATTTTTGTATGTGTGTGTATGTTTGCATTGAATAGGCTCCGAAATTACAGGACCGATTTCAAAAATTCTTTCACCTTATAAACAACACAACACTATCACTGAGTAATATAGGCTATATATTATACTAGCTGCCCGCCCCGGCTTCGTACGGGTAGACAGAATTTTGATAAACGTCTACCCGTGCGAACCCGGGGCGGGCAGCTAGTTATACATAAGAACCTTCCGCAAGAATAACTTCGTCTTTTAGTTAAAACCGCATTAAATTTTGTTGCGTAATTTTTAAAAATATCTAAGAAAACAGACAACGGAAACGCCTTTGTTCTCTACTGTATTAAGACTACGCATGTTCGTAGATTTTTTAATCTGTTTTTATAGACTACGGTGACCGCTTACTATCAGGCACGTACGCTTGTTTACCACGTTAGTAGTTTAAAAGGTGAAATCCCCAAACGACTCATAGACCATAAACTCGTTATTCAGTTATCATTAATTAACGGAGTGGTGATAATTTCTTGTTTGTCATGCTCAAAGATAAAAGAACATTATATTGAAGATTGGTTTTTATGTAAAGGTAAAGTACTCGGAATCGGCGGACATGTATGAACAGATTGATGAATGTAGAAGAAGCAAAAGAAAGTGAAAATCTCTTGTCAAATTTCGCTCTATATACTCTCTGCCTGCCTCGTGAGGGACTTGGCATGTTTTATACATGCCCGCCGGTTCCGAGTACTCGTTATTTTTCCATCATTGAGTAACTTGGTGATTTTAAATTCCAAAACACATTAACCTTTTACTGAAACCTTTTACTGCTAAAATATGAATCTTTAAGAAACTCAATCTGATTTCAGAAATAAATAGAACTGAATAAATTACCTTTATTTTTCTGATGAACTTTATTTACTGGGAGATAGGGATGGTTTTCGTTTGCTAGCAAAGATTAGATTCAGTCGGAAATTCTACCTATTACTTGGGTCAAGTACGATAGTGACGCAAGTGGAAAACAGGACGTTTAGTGCTGTACTCTACATGGTATCGATATCGATAAAATTAATACAACAAGTCGTCATTTGTCAACGGCAATGCATTTATTTAACTTGAGCTAGGCAAATAAGTTGATACATGTTTTTTTTCGGACATCAAGCCCTTTGATTTGATCCCCATATCATTGGGGTAAGTGTGGAAATTTTATTACAAATATCTATCTCACGGCGGCCGCCATATAAGATGGAATTTTCGACGGCATTTCATCAATTAGAAGCAAACGTGAATGCCAATAAAGCTTTAATTTAAAATAAATAACCCATCGTTCCTGACTGAGGCCAGAGATGCTTGGGCATTGGCCTGTCCAAGCTCAGACTTTCCGTTGAGACCACAATCGCAGAAGCAGTGGGACGAGCCCGTCAGCAGGGTGACTTATAATTCTCTTCTCGAGAGTTCCTCCAATTCTGCTGACCGTGCACGTCTTCTGGCAGTTGCTAAGTGGGAGTCCGGGCTCTGGCTTCATGCGCTGCCTTCTTTTAATATTGGTACCTTGTTGGTTGGTGCAACTTTCAGGCTGTGTGCTTGCTTGCGCTTAGGTGTAAAGTGTATTGTCCCACATCGGTGTCATTGCGGGGATAATGTTGACGTGTTTGGGCACCATGGCCTTTCATGTGTCGTTAGCGCCGGTCGTCTGTCACGTCATTCGACCCTAAATGACCTGCTACGCCGGGCTCTGGTCACCGCCGGAGTACCTGCTGTACTGGAACCAGTCGGCTTGGCGCGAGGCGATGGCCAGAGGCCGGATGGCATGTCGTTGGTGCCATGGAGATTGGGTCGGCCCCTGGTGTGGGATGCAACTTGTGTCGATACCCTGGCTCCGTCTCATCTCCCTGGCACCTCGGTGGTGGCCGGCGCCGCTGCTGCTCAGTAGGAGTGCCTCAAGCGCCGGTAATATGCATGTCTTGGTCCAGGGCACATATTTTCTGCATTTGCGGTTGAAACTCTGGGTCCCTGGGGCCCGCATGCTCTTCAGATTTTCAAGGAGGTCTCACGTTGGCTGGTTGAGGCCTCCCGTGACAGGCGTGCTGGAACTTATCTCGCTCAGAGAATCAGCATTGCTATCCAGCGTGGCACGCTACCGCATGATTCCGGTTTGGGTCAGATCTTTTATCTATAAGTAGGTAGGTTAAGATATGTTTTTGTAAATAGTTTAATCTGTTTTGTTGAAAAATAAATAATAACCCACTTATTGAGTATGTCTCTCGTATCACAAGTTCCAGGAACGTTTCTTATACCACTTATGTGGCAAACAAGCATACTGTCCACTGATGACAAGCGGTTGCCGTAGCCTATGAACGCTTGCAACACAACACCACTCGCACGAGGCCGACCCTAACTTTAATCAAGGAGGCTTCTGTCAAGTTATCGATACCATCGATTGTATAAGTGTTCACATCCCTTCCCTCTAAGCGCCTGCCACAGCGCATCTGCAACGCGCTGCACGCCGGGTCGATGCTGGCACTGCCTGGGTAGGCGTTGCTTCACATGCATACGCTTTACCTGCTTGCATTCAAATCTTGCACTGGCTATTTTTATTTACAATGCTACCTCTTTGGGTCTCATACCTGAAGGGTAACTAACGGTACCCTTTTTTTTATACCACTAAGGTGGCACACAATCATACGGCTCATCTGATGGTAAGCAGTCACCATAGCCTATAGCCGCTAGCAATACCAGGGGTATCACTAACGGGTTGCCTACTATGTTGTTGATGAGGACTCACTGTGCTAGCAGCATCCTTACTGTGATAGCAGTATCCTCGGGGAGCGCTGGCAACCTTACTTACCGCAGAAACACAACATTAAAACCCTGTTAGTATGGCTCCGCCATCCGTCTGTCCGTTCGTCCGTCCACCCGTCTGTCTGCCAGCGGGCTGTATTGACATACAGCCCGCTACGATCTGTAATAAATAGATTTTTACAGAATGTGTATTTCTGTTGCTGATATAACAATAATTCAAAATATAAATAAAAATAAATTCAAAATTAGCCCTTAATAAAAACGTATATTTTGTCTTTTAAAAAAACGATTTTCTTCTTTATTTAGTGAGTGATGAAAGACTAAAAGAAGTCGTACCGATGAAGTCCAACTTACTTGATCAATTTGATACAGTACTCAATGATGGAAAGGTAAAGAGTACTCGAACCGGCGGGCATGTATGAAGAGATTGATGAATGTAGAACAAGCAAAAAGGCTTCAAGAAAAAGGCTGGAAGAGAAGAAGAGAGAAGAGGACTGCTGGTGAGCAATATCTCCAGCAGTCATCTTCTTTCCGCGACCTTTTTTTGACGATAAATATATATTTAAGTAGCATTTTTTCATTCATTCCCATTTTTTTAAGGTGCCCATTTAATGTAAAACGAACTCTTGTTAAGATGAATAGAGTATAAAATAGCTAAAATTTCATCCTACAATTTCATAAACTTAATAAAACGGTGGTCCAAGCCTCCCCACTACCCCTGGGTATCTGAGAACTTCGGACTTCAAAATCACTCCCTCCGGAGTCACAATTTAAGCTAAGATCCATATAATTTGCACCAGTCTAAATGTTCAAGTTCTTAAGATATCTGAGCCGTGAGACAATTGAGAATTGCTTCTAATTTTCTTTATGAGCCTTTTAACATCCATAAGGATATTTATTTATCACTCCATTATTCAATTATGCAAGTGGCTGTATACGTACGTAGCAACATATACAAGTTCAACAAAAATAACAACATGCACTCGTATGGTACGCGTAATGCAGACAAACTTGCAGCTGTGCCCCGAACCCTGGCGAAGTCCTCCAAGCTCGGTCACATTATGGGTCCGACAGTGTATAATAAACTACCAGAACACATTACAACTGCAAATAGCAGGAACTGTTTCAAATCAAAACTAAAGCGTTGGTTGATCGAGCGGAGTTTCTATGACGTGGAAGAATTTTTTAGTTGACACTGTTGTTATATTAATAATGCAATTTACATTATTTTTACTATTTAATCATTATGTTATTATTGACCTGTAATATTCGTCATTTACCAATTAAACACTATTCACTTTTCACTATCCATTATAGAACAACTAGCGACCCGCCCCGGCTTCGCATGGGTTTATCATAATCACTACATAGTATAAAACATAGTCGCTTCTCGCTGTCTGTCTGTCCCTATGTATGCTTAGATCTTCAAAACTACGCATCAGATTTTGATGCCATAGTTAATTTTAAGACGGGCAAGCTCTAATAGAATATACAAAAAAATGCGTTGGCCGACACTTTCAGATTTGGACCAAAATGGATGATGACCTTTATGCGTTTTAAAAGAGAGGTAGGGCGAATGGGGATCTCCCGTGGGTTCTCCCATTAAGATTGGAGCCACCCGACTGGGACTGTACCTCCACCTTACAGAAGACTCAGTCAAATAGCACTGTTGTGATGTTGTGTTGTATTTCTGCGCTAAGGTTGCCAGTGCTCCACGAGGATACGCTGCGCTAGCAGTAATGCTAGCACAGAGTCCTCATCAACAACATGGTTGGCAACGCGTTAGTGATACTCCTGGTATTGCTAGCGGCTATAGGCTACGGTGACTGCTTACCATCAGGTGGGCCGTATGCTTGTGTGCCACCTTAGTGGTATAAAGAATATGTGTAGTTGCGGCGACAACTAGTGTATATTTAAATTTTATTGTGTTTTGGTCAAAATCCCGATATGCACTCCTGCTCCGAATGTAATGTCAGAAAGGCGACCAGTTTTGTCGGGTCACTGACCGCGACAGGTTTTTAGGAAGCAAACAGACTGATTTATCAAACTGTGTTTGTATATGACTCAGGTCAAATAAAGAAATGGCCAAGAGCGAGTTGGATTCGCGCACTGACAGCTCCGTATTAAACACACTAGGTTTAATAACAAATTTAAGGTTGCCGTTCGAACTCTAGACACGGGTATTACGCCAACCGCAAATAATAAGTTTGTTATAGTAAATTAGTTTTTTTGTAACATATAGCAATACAGACTTTGAGCATTTCAAGCATTTTCTTGTTGCCATTATTAAGAACAAAAAAAGCCAATATTTTTTTTTATTAGGGGAGCCCCCTTCTTTTTAATTTTATTACTTACTAGCGGCCCGCCCCGGCTTCGCACGGGTAGAAATTTATCAAATATTTTGTCTACCCGTTTTTAGACATTTCAGGCATTTTTTTTTATTTTTCTCCCCGTAATAACCATCCTCGTTCTTCAAGGAATATTCTAAAAAAATAATTAGCGAAATCGGTTCAGCTGTTCTCCGGATTTGCGCTTAGCAACACATTCAGCGACTCATTTTTATATTAAAAATAGATTACAACGGCAATGGCAATACACATTCTGTGAAATTTCAACAGCTGTCTACCAATTACGAATCATAAACGAATGAACGAAAAACGAACGGATCATGAGGTGCATACACAATACACATACACTGACAGACAGTCGGACGGATAGACAACGTAATAGTAATAGGGTCCTTCGGGTACGGAACCCTAAAAAGCAGAACTTCGTGGTACATACTTTCCTATAATATAAAATTGAATCGCTGAATGTGTTGCTAAGCGCTAATCTCGAGTACGGCTGAACCGATTTCGCAAATTCTTTTTTTTAATATTCCTTGAAGTACGAGGATGGTTCTTACGGAGAGAAAAAAATTAAAAATTGCCTGAAAAATTCTAAAAACGGGTAGACAAAATATTTGATAAATGTCTACCCGTGCGAAGCCGGGGCGGGCCGCTAGTAATAACAGATTAGACCTAAACCAAAATCAAGCTGGAGCGTGCCAAGAATGCTGGCAGCATTGCAACGCTGGATAGCAATGCCGATTCCCTGAGCGAGATACTTATTAATTTAAACAGATATGCAGAACGGAAAGCTTATATTGAACTGCGCGTGAGTTTGCAATCATTAACTTGAAGACTACCAACATTTTAGCCTTACATTTTCTACATCTTAAAATAACTCTTACGCACCTTCACTTAAGCTAGCCTTCTCATAGAAACTCAAATGTAGATAGTTCATTTTGAACATCAATCATATCCATTGTCCTAAAATATGTCAGAGTAATAGCAATTTTATTGGAAGACGATAAGTTAGCTTTTGGAATAACTTTAAGATTCAGTTACGACGTTTTCTACTAAATTGGCCAGCTAACAGCCTTCAAGGCGCTCCCTTCGAAATAGTTGTGATACAATAAGTCTCGTGCACATGTGAGAACTATGTTATGAGCAAATTCTACTAATATTATAAATGCGAAAGTTTGTGAGTATGGATGGATGGATGTTTGTTACTCTTTCACGCAAAAACTACTCAACGGATTTGTATGAAATTTGGAACACAGATAATTTATAACCTGGATTAATACATAGTTTTTTTATACCACTAAGGTGACAAACAAGCATACGGCCCACCTGATCTGATATGTAGCCTATAGATAGACGCTTGCAACACCAGGGGTATCACAAGCGCGTTGCTGAGCCTTCAGAAATCCCTTCACACCAATCTTGCGGCGGGGAGTTCAATCAATAGAGGATATTTTTTTTTATTACAGAAAAATGATTTTAAAATTATTAATTCCTCTGAGATTCTAAGCTCAACGCGGATAGTGTCGCGGGCAGAAGCTAGTATTTAATATGCCACCGATGTGTGAGTTATTCTGCCGCCAAGCACTAGTGTATGTACACATACTAGGTGGTAGGCCTCTTATTGCAAGAGTCCGGCTAGGTAGGCACCACGGTAGTGTCAGATATTCTGCCGCCAAGCACTAGTGTACGTAGACATACTAGGTGGTAGGCCTCTTATTGCAAGAGTCCGGCTAGGTAGGCACCACCGTAGTGTCAGATATTCTGCCGCCAAGCACTAGTGTACGTACACATACTAGGTGGTAGGCCTCTTATTGCAAGAGTCCGGCTAGGTAGGCACCTCCGTAGTGTCAGATATTCTGCCGCCAAGCACTAGTGTACGTAGACATACTAGGTGGTAGGCCTCTTATTGCAAGAATACCTTGCTGAAGTCTTGCAATAAGAGGCCTAAGTAGATACCACTAGAGTGTCAAGTCCTCTGCAGCCAACAGTCTGTTGCACTTTGAAAGAGGCTTCAGCTAGTCAGATTACCTATATTATAGGTCGCGGCACGAAACTCTAGCGCTGACCGTTATTGCGCAGAAGTAAAAAATAAGGTGTCTTGGCGGGGTACAGGGGTGAAGGGCGAGCGTGCGTTGCGCCGATTGGCTCTCCAGTCGTACTCCGTCCCCCGTGCCGATACGACGCTCCGCGCACTTCCAGTGTACAGTCGCGTTCTGAATTGTTTTGTTGTCATCGTTAATTTTTGTTGTTGTTTTTTGTTAAGTTTGTTTTGTTGATTTGTTTGTTGTGTTTGTTAGTTTATTCACTGTTTGATTAAGTTTGAACAGTTTTTAAACAGTGAAAATGCCGAGGCCGAGAAGGAATACTGTTTTGAAAAGACAGGCACGGAAAATGGTGTTTGACGTGCATTGTTTTCTGAAAAGGGAATCGAATGATTTCATTAATTCCCTGAAACAAATTCAAAGTGAAATTGGCGAAGCTGCGAGTATTTTACTCGATTCTGACCGCAGCACTGTAGATATAAGTGAAATAAAACAAACTGCAGAAGTTATTCAGGCGGGAAATATAAAATTAAATAGTATAATTAGTGACTTACAGAAAATTCAGAAAAGGACAGCTGAATCTACAAAGACGTCCATAGCAACGGTAAGGAAAATCTCCACTGAAGCCAATAATTCCGACTTATTATCAGTATTTAGAACACCAGGCAAAAAACGCTCCAGATCAAAACCGGTCACAGATATTGATAACTTTGATCAAGGATTAATAAAGAGGTGCATACATAACTTTCATAGGACAAATAATGAACTTCCCACCGTCGGAAAGTTGAGAAAGAAGCTAGAGGAAGATATAAATTTCAAAGGCTCAGAACGAAGTCTTCGACGAATAATTAAGAGTTTAGGGTTTCGGTGGAAAAATACTGAAAACAATCGAAAAGTACTGATTGAAAGTTCAAATATACGTTTACTACGTATCGAATACTTACGCAAAATAAAACAATATCGCCAAGAGGGAAGGCCCATCGTATATACAGATGAATCTTACGTAGATTCATCGCACTCTGCTCCAAAAGCCTGGACCGATGGTACTACAAAAGGTCTCAAAAAACCTATCTCCAAAGGACAGCGGGTGGTCATTGTCCACGCAGGATCAGAGGCTGGGTTCATACCGAACGCACTGTTAACTTTTAAAGCTGGTGCGAAATCAGGCGACTACCACGACAATATGAACTACGACAACTACGAAAAATGGCTGAGGACACAGTTATTGCCGAACTTACCGCCTAATTCTGTCGTGGTAGTCGACAACGCATCATACCATAATAAACAATGGGACCTTGCACCCACTTCTAATTCCAAAAAAGCTGACATGCAGGGTTGGCTTACTGAAAAGGGCATACAATATGAGGAAACTCTACTAAAACCTCAACTATACAATTTAATACGGGCTAACAAAGATAGATTTAAAACATTTTCAATTGACAGGATACTAGCAGAGCAAGGACATCAAGTGCTAAGACTGCCACCATACCACCCAGATCTAAATCCAATCGAAATGGCATGGTCTGACATAAAGCAATATGTAGGCAGTAAAAATGTGAAGTGGAGTGTTGCTAAATGTATAGAACTAATTCAAGAAAAAGTTTTGCTGATGGGTGCTTGGGATTGGGGAAAGTTATGCCAAAAGGTAAAGGACATAGAAGAGCAATATGTCAAGAGTGACCATGTCGTGGATTTGGTTACAGAAGAATTCATCATTCGCGTTGATGGTGACAGTTCAGAGGATAGCCTTGGTGAGTCTGATGACGATGACGCTGTTAGTGCCGACGACCGAAGCAGCCCTGAGCCGGGGCCCTCAGTAAGCAAAAGGCCCTGTTGGGATACTATTGAAGGTGTAAGACCATTGTCTGATTCGGACTAGATATCGGAAAGGAGAATGCGGTGTCTGATGTCCACACCCTGCCGAACTCGCAGGTTTCTTCTATCCTGAGAAGAAACTTCAGTAGGTTCTTATGTAATTCGGACTTAATATAATTTTTTTTATTATTTGGTATTTAATATAAAAATTTACAAATCCGATAGTGTATTTATTTTTCTACTCCCCATAAACTTGTTAAAAATTATATTGTAGGTAACATGAAGTAATATTTGCGTGCGTGACAGTACCCATACGCAGTTAAGTTCCACATTTTGTTCACCGCTAGACTTACTATTTGACTTTACATTAAAACATTATTTTGCTGTTTTTAACTAAGCAATTAAATTACTAATTTGTATTGCGTGCGCGATGGTACCCATGCGCAGCTATCCCCTCCACGTTTCGCTCAGCGCTAGAGTTTCGTGCCGCGACCTGTACTGACCGTAAGCGACTATTACAAGTGTGTAGTGTCGAGTTGCCAAAATGCAACTCATGCCCAAGCCTTGCAAATAAAAACCAGGCAAACGATCTTGATAGGCTTAGGATAGCTAGATAGGCCTCTTATTGCAAGAGTCCGGTTAGGTCTAGTGTTTAAAAAAAACTGCATTTTATGTTCAAAATCAACATGTGGCAGGCCAAAGGTAGTAAGCGTATCAAACAAGTATTTCATACCACCTGCGTACACGCAGCCTAACCTAACAAGACATTCAGTCTCTCAAGCAAGGCTCTCAAGTCAGTTATTACTCGACCGTCGAACGGAAAAGACGTATTTGCGTCTTCAAGTCCCGTTCACGAACAAACAAACACACTAAAATGTATTGTTAAATATTATTTCACCAAAAACGGCCTCCATTTTGTATAATCAGCTGTCAAATTTTGAGGTTATAGTGACAATCTGTGAATTGCGGGCTATGTGTTTATGATCTGTGGTAACTGGTAAGTGTCTTTTGTTATTAACACATTTGGTTGCATAATTGAAAGTTTACTTACTTGACACAATACATTGAACAAGATAGTTGTAAATTATTCAATAAGACAGGTTTGGGTTTGGTTTTCGTGTCTTCGTTTTTGACCTATTTCATAACTTGACACTTAAAATAAAAGTTTAACCTTATGTTTTTATAGTTATCAGAAGTCAGTTGAAACTTCATAAACAACTTTAAAAGTTACATAACTTTGACAAATATAATAAAAATTTGATAAATAATAAGAAGCGGTAATCTAAACTAATATTATAAAGATGAAAGATTTGTTTGTTTGTATTGAATAGGCTCCGAAACTATTCGGCCGATTTGAAAAATTCTTTTCATCAGAAGCCGACATTATCCCTGATGAACATAGGCTATTTTTTACCACGGGAAAATGCTTCATTCCTCCGGGAAAACGGGTAATAGTATACTATATTGCTACGCGGGCGAAGTCGCGGAGATAAAGCAAGTGATAAGATAAATGTGTGCTCTTTCAAATAAGACATATATAAATAACCTTTAAACTATATATCAGAAGATTACATTATATACCTACAATTCATTAAAAACAATGTAATATTTTATTCCTACGAAACTACTAACAAAGTACCTACCCATCTAGATCGTCTGCCTAAACTTGGGCATGCATTTTTCCCCTCGATACGTTTGTAATTTAGTTTCCTACGGTCAGTAATATAATTTGAATAGCCTCAAAGCCCCTTTCAGAGGCAGTTGGCAGCAGAACTTGAAATTTGACTTTAGTGGCACTTACTTAGGCCTCTTATTGCAAGACTCCAGCAAGGTGCTCTTGCAATAAGAGGCCTACCACCTAGTATGCGTACGTACACTAGTGCTTGGCGGCAGAATATCTGGCACTGCGGTGGTGACTAACTAACCGGACTCTTGCAATAAGAGGCCTACCACCTAGTATGTGTACGTACACTAGTGCTTGGCGGCAGAATATCAGACACTTCGACTAGCCGGTCAAAACATTGGAAAGAAAACGGTTAATATGGTGTAAACTGTTAGCCATGCAAGAGCCGCTACTGGCACATAGAGAACCTCCTGGAGAACGTCTGCTAACTTAAATAATATATCTTCACGCCTTCCAACAAGGGTCCCCGAGGATGGCAGGGGTGTTACAAAACCCAATTTCCAACGAAGATAATTTGGTGCCAACGTGACTGATGGTGAGTCCGTCGCCGTCTCTTAGGCACTACATACGTCCTTTAATTTTTTCTCTCACGTATGCACTATGCAGGTTTCCTCACGATGTTTTCCTCCACCCTAAAATTGTGAGGTGGAGGCACTACCAAAGTCATCTCCAATTCTATTGGACATCTCGTTGCGCCATACTTTAGCTAGATGCTAGATGGATAAGGGATTTTACTCTTGTTAAAATACCAAATAGATGTCGTTCCGGTTTTCGCCTTTGAACACGAAGCGAAGCCGATTCGGTAGATCAATAACATAAAGATTTAACAAGCGAACAATTTTGCTAAAATAATTATTATCCAACAAGTCTCCTAATATTGTTTGCTTTGTTAAAACATAGTTAATTGATAACAATAAGGGGGCAAACTTTGAGGTACGTAATAACCGCTTGTTCCTCGTACATTACCAAGTTACATTACCAGCAATGTACAAGGAAAAAATATTCTTCGTACATAACCGAGTAATGTACAAGGAATAACTTTTTCTTCGTACATAACCAGTTACATTACCGGTACTGTGCAAGGTAAAACTATTCTTCATACAAAACCGGGTAATGTAAAAGGAATTATTTATTCCTTATACAAAACCAAGTTGCATTACCAGGGATGGCAGTAACTTTGGCTATTGGTCGTTCGTAATATATTATCTACACTGAGCTATTGGTAAGAAGTGATGTAATGATGTGAAATCAAATTAATACAGTCGTCTTGTTTAAAGTTCCTCATTTTAAGAGAGGTAGGGCGATTTGGGATTTCCCGTGGGTTATCCCATTTAAATTGGAGCCGCCCGACTGTACCTCCGCCTTACAGAAGACCGCAGTGAAATAACACTACTTGATGTAGTGTTGTGTTGTGTTTCTGCGGTAAGTAAGGTTGCCAGTGCTCCATGAGGATACGCTGGGCTAGTAGAATTGCTGCTAGCACAGGGAGTCCTCATCAACAACATGGTTGGCACCCCGTTAGCGATATCCCTGGTATTGCTAGCGGCTATAGGCTACGGCGACTGCTTACCATCAGGTGGGCCGTATGATTGTGTGCCACCTTAGTGGTATAAAAAAAAACTCATTAAAGAATAAGTAATATGAATAAACTTATGGTTACGCGCCCTTATCACCAACAAAAGTATTTAGCCAATTCACTTGTTCATGACTAGACTAAAACAAAACTAAGATATTTAAACTTTTCTTTTTCTTCTTCCTAAGTATGGCACTCAATCTCTTCAGGGACTATTTTTGCCAGTGTCGAGTGTTAGAGAATTTTCAAGTTTAATTTTAAGTTTGGGAATTATAACTAGGTATAATATTATTTCTATTATTTATGTCGGTTCTCCAAGATACAGGCATCGCCCAGTTTTGGGAACTTTGTATATTTTGTGAATAGCAACAATTACGATATGCCAAAATAAACTATTTTAATGATAAAACTGTACCTATCTTTGTAATTGTGGCTATAAGAAATATATTAATATTAATCGACATATTGCCTGAAGGAAAGCGTGGCAGAGGAAGGCCAAGAATAAGTTACCTGCAACAGTTAAAGACGAAGGCTAACGTTATGTCGTAACAAGAGGTCAACGAGATGGCGAACGATACAACGGCTTGGCGATTGCTCCACCGACAAGAGCCTAGCTCTTAAATATATGATGATGATGATATTGCCTACATGCGATCATAGTGTCCGCATGTGACAATCAAGCTTTCGTAAAATGCTCGCGTACGAATGTCAATATCTGCACAACCAACTGATTATTTCTCGTACAAAAAAACAATATATTATGTAGCTACGAGAGGTAGGGCGATTTGGGAATTCCCGTGGGTTATCCCATTTAAATTGGAGCCGCCCGACTGGGGACTGTACCTCCACCTTACAGAAGACCGCAGTGAAATAACACTACTTGATGTAGTGTTGTGTTTCTGATGAAGTAAGGTTGCCAGTGCTCCACGAGGATACGCTGGACTAGAAGTAATGCTGCTAGCATAGTGAGTCCTCATCGACAACTTGGTTGGCAACCCGTTAGTGATACCGCTGGTATTGCTAGCGGCTATAAGCTATGGTGACTGCTTACCATCAGGTGGGCCGTATGCTTGTGTGCCACATTAGTGGTATAAACAAAAAAGGTACCTAGTAATTAATCTCAGCAGAACACGGAAGGTCTCGTTCGTACAAATTACAGTTAATAAGTAATTAATTCAATTACAAATCAGTAGGTAGCCGGGAATCAAACCCGCTGCGGTCTGGTGGAGAGTCAGCGAACCGTTTAAAATCAGCTTAGTACACGGTATACGGTACCTTACTGTCTGTTTGTGCATTACTCATATATATGTTGTTATTTCTGACTGCCTACCTAACGAGAAACCTGTCAAGTGCGAGTCGGAATCACGAAATTAGAGTTCCGTATCACCACACAGTGGTGTCGTTTCTGTTGTTCAAAATTACAAAACTTAACAAATTTGACAGGTCTAAGAGTATTGCTATCCCTTTCTCATGTGCGGGGTTAAATAAGGATGGCTTTATTTTTAGACCTGTCAAATTAGTTATGTTTAGTAATTTTGAACAACAGAATCGACACCAATACGTACGTACGTATTTTTGTTTATGAGGTACTTAGTTCATTATCAAAGCGAATTTGGTCAAGGTCTAACTGTCTAGATCTAATTGTCAAAGTACCCAATGATGGAAAGGTAAAGAGTACTCGGAACCGGCGGGCATGTATGAAGAGATTGATGAATGTAGAAGCAAAAGAGGCGTGCAAGTCAAGAGTGAAATGACGTACTCTTTGCCTATTACATAATTAGTGATATATTATTGTAAAAAATGAAAATTATTATCCGTATCATAGTAATAAAAACCATACGTACGTAGATACGTACGTAGGTAGAAGTTTGATTTTGTTTGCTACTTTTTCACCACAAAAAGGCTGAACGGATCGTAATTAAATTTGACAAGAAGATAGATTATATCCTGGAGAAGCGCATAGGCTAACTTTTGACTCAAAATATATTCTTTAAGTGGGTGAAATATCTTCTTACATAATTATGTTCCTTTTTTATAGAACCACGCGGTCTAAGCTATGGGTAAAAGCTGAAGATTTATAAATAATCCTTCTGATTTGGTTGCCATAACTAAAAAAAAAAAGTTCTGACCACTCTACCGATGGCCGCTAAATTATTTTATTTCCTTGTTTCAGGTATCTCTAGTGCTGTGGAGTGTTTAAGTGGATTAAATATGGCCGCCATAAAATTATTACTCTGTATGAGCCTCGTGCAAGTTGTGCTGGGAAAAGGTAAGTTAATATAGTGTAATATTATCAAATGCTACATAAACTCTTGGTCCTTGGGGCCCGGATGCTCTTCAGCTTTTCAAGGAGGTCTCACGTCGGCTGGTTGAGGCCTCCCGTGACAGGCATGCTGGAACATATCTCGCTCAGAAAATCTGCATTGCTATCCAGCGTGGCAATGCCGCCAGCATTCTTGGCACGCTCCCGCATGATTCTGGTTTGGGTTATTTTATCTTTAAGTAGGTAGTTTATTCAGATAAACTTCTGTTAGTTTAATCTGTTTCAATTTAAATGACATTTTCGTTTGCTCTTTGTCTACTGCATGTCTGGTGTAAAAGAAGAAGCAATCAATATTTGTGCGCGACTGGCGCATAAGAAAAAATAGTTTACATTCAAATTTCATAAGTTATATTTTTACTATTCTAACACTACTACAATAAAATATTTCACAATGACAAACCTTCGATTAAATATAAACTTGTCACAAACGTGTTGATTTATTAAATTAACTACAAATTAACACAATATTTGACGACAAATACTTAATATTTAACGTGCTCCATTGTCGCCGTTCCAATCGTATGACCATGTTAAAACAATAGACTTTGTAACTCACACGCTCGTTAAATCAACATATTAAGTTTACGTTTCATTTAAAACCTGCTATTCTATTCTTAAAATTTAAAAGGTAAAATCACTTCAAAAATGATTCCAAAATTGAACACTAAAATTGTCTGAGTGACATTACAGTGCGTAGTGTTGCGCAAGTGTCGATGCTAATAACATCGACATATTGTTCGACAGAAGTGTTCCTTTAGAGTTGAAGTGAATTTTTGACAATCGATAAGACTTGGACCGGATTCTTCTCAGCAAAAAACGACCTTCCGAATCCGGTGGTAGATTCTGAAGATTTGGAAGTACTTGTAAAGTCTAGTCAAATAAAGATGATTTTGAGTTTGAGTTTTGAGTAGAGTTTAAACAGAAGTACTATCAAAACGTAGTTTCAAATTGTTCAGAATCTACCAGATTCCGTAGGAAGATTTTTGCTGAGAAGAATCCGGCAAGAAAATCAGCAACTACTCTTTTCAAGAAAATATAATTTACATTTTAATTACCTACGTGACATGAATGATGCACAAAAGGATATAGATTTTTTTATACCACTAAGGTGGCACACGGGCGTACGGCCCATCTGATGGTAAGCAATCACCGTAACTTATAGCCGCTAGCAATACTAGGGATATCACTAACGCGTTGCCAACCATGTTGTTGATGAGCACTCACTGCGCCAGCGGCATTACTACTAGCGCAGCGTATCCTCGTGGAGCACTGGCAACCAAAAACCATAACTGATTGTATCGTGCAATGATGGAACAAGCATGGAAATCTAATTATGCAATTCGTTAAGAGTCAAGAGCTGCAGTGAAGAATGTATTTCAAATTTAAGCTCGTGCCAAATTCAGGGCGTGAAATGCAACTCCTAGAGCATAATGAGTCATGGATTATGTACGGTTATTTTACTCAGTAGGGTGATGTTTGAGACTATAACTATAAAATTTCACGGTACAGATCGCCGGTCGTTACTCGAGGCACGGTGACCGACTAACTAAATTACATTCTACGTATGTTTTATATAATTTGTTACAATTTCTGATTGCCAATTCGCCTACGCTAATCGATTCGAAAAGCTTTACTTTTCCGTGTTTTAGAAGTGTCAAAGTGACAGTTTAATTGAACCTGTCTCTTTCATAAACTTGTTATGAGAATGAGAGATATAATATCACTTTCTACCATGTTCTAGGTTAATTTAATAACGATTAAAAAAAAACACCCATAACTGCGAAAGCAATGCGACATGGTTTCGTGTGTATTATAGAAACGCAAATGAATTTGTTATCGCTATTTTTTACACCACTAAGGTGGCAAACAGGCATACGCCTGATGGTAAGCGGTTATCGTAGCTTATGGACGCTTGCAGTACTAGGCGTATCACTCGCGCGTTACCAACCCTCAGAAATCTCTTGACACCTTCTTGAAGAACCCCATGCTGTACTCCTTCAAATTCATGTAGAGAACGTTTTGTATTTAGGAGGTTGTAAGTTGCAACGAAGCACGAACAAAACGAAGCTTACCCGTTAAATTATCTATTATCTAAGAAATTATTGATAAGCCGATTATATCCTACTAGCTTCTGCCCGCGACTACGTCCGCGTTGAGCTTAGGATCTCAGACGAACCTAAAATTTTCCCGGGATAAAGAGTATCCTATATGTTAATCCAGGTTATAAATTATCTGTGTTCCAAATTTCATCCAAACCCGTTGAGTAGTTTTTGCGTGAAAGAGTAACATACATCCATTCACCCATCCATACTCACAAACTTTCGCATTTATTAGTAGGATTTTGTTACTTCCAGAAAATATAGGAATGCAGGAGTCTTTCTTAATATAAGATAAGAAACTCAGCAAATACTCTTTTCAAATAAAATTCACAATTTACATTATAAATTACTTACATGCCAAGAATATATCACAAAGAGTTATCTCATAAACGAGAATATTATGCTTAAAAAAGATATTGAGTTTGACAATCCTTGCTACATGTTGACAAGCGATTGACACAGCGCTGACGCCCCGCGGGCGAGTGACAATCCTAGTAACTATGAAAAGATAATACTACGATATAAAACAGATTAAACTATTTACAAAAACATATCTTAACCTACCTACTTATAGATAAAAGATCTGACCCAAACCGGAATCATGCGGTAGCGTGCCAATAATGCTGGCAGCATTGCCACGCTGGATAACAATGCTGATTCTCTGAGCGAGATATGTTCCAGCACGCCTGTCACGGGAGGCCTCAACCAGCCGACGCGAGACCTCCTTGAAAAGCTGAAGAGCATCCGGGCCCCAGGGACCCAGAGTTTCAACCGCAAATGCAGAAAATATGTGCCCTGGACCAAGACATGCATATTTCCGGCGCTTGAGGCACTCCTGCTGAGCAGCAGCGGTGCCGGCCGCCACCGAGGTGCCAGGGAGATGAGACGGAGCCATATGATATGTCGCATCCCTAACGGATAGCTATAAATAAACAAAGCTATATAACACCTTATGCAAATGTAATAAAATCTATAATTGAGTGCCTACAAACAGAACAACATGGATATTCATAAAATTTTATAAGCCAAGTGCGATTAGTTACACTGGGTTCACGGTTACGACGTAGTTACCAAGCCTTTTAAAAGGTTTAATTCATAGTATTTACAACTTCAGAGGATCATAAAATAAATATGCACATTATGTTTTTATGTGGTACTGAAGAACGATTTGATTCTCTTCTGAATATCGCAAGTTTAGAATTGACTGGAACCATTGAACTTGTCAAATGCTTAAGTTCGTTTAGTGAAATATTTTTTTTTATTTGAAGGAGTTAAAGTGAAGACCGCAGTGAAATAACACTACTTTGATGTAGTGTTGTGTTTCTGCGGTAAGTAAGGTTGCCAGTGCTCCACGAGGATACCCTGGGCTATTAGTAATGCGCACAGTGAGTCCTCATCAACAACAGGGTTGGCAACTCGTTAGTGATACCCCTGGTATTGCTAGCGACTATAGGCTACGGTGACTGCAATCAGGTGGGCCGCATGCTTGTGTGCCACCTTAGTGGTAAAAAAAAAACTAAGAGTGCAATCTGTTTGCTGTTCAATTGCTCTCTATGAGCCGTCGTTTCTGTATCCTAGCCATGTCCTCTTTCATATAGTATGCTCTGATTTTTATTATAATCAAAGTCACGTTGACACCAAATTATTTTCGATGAAAAAATGATATTTTTGGGGGGCTACCGTTTCAGGGACCCTTGTGGGAAGGCGTGAAGATATATTATTATTTATTATTACACATAATTAAATCAATTTACGAACCCCAAAAATATCCGAATCGCTTGACTCACGCCAAAAATTCCAAACCATAGATATTCACACGCCAGAAGTTGTAGGTAGCCGTCTATGGCAAACTGAATGAATTAATACCTCTTTTTGGAAGACCCAAGGTCATTGCTCTGCCCGTTTTTTGCTAGCATAAGTAATTTGCCGTAGCAAATGAATGGCTTCCCGATAAGTACCACCGCAAAAAGGTAGGTAGACACGCTTGTATCGAAAATGCATCCAAATTTTACTGAGACAAAGCTTCGTATTTATACCTTTTTTTTTTTTTTTTTTTTTGACCCGGGAAAATCCTTTATGGATACCACCCGGCTTCGTATTTATACCTAGCTCAAGCCTTTAGTATAATTTCATAAGGTACTCGTATTATCGATAGTTGACCAAGGAAATCAGTTAGGATATTGTTAGCACTATCGATTACAAAAAATAATATCGATAATAATCACGATAGTTTTGCAAGCACTGACCTAGTAATACATAGACATACAATTCATGAAAAAGGTGTCCGAAACTCTTCTATATGAATTTGGATACGCGCCAGTATATTCACTAAATATTACAGAAAAAAAAGTCTACCTGTCACGTTTGCCCGTCTGTCTGAGCGCGATAAATTCAAAAACTACTTAACGCATTTGCATAAGGTTATCACCAATGATTAGCGTAATTCATGAGGAATGTTTATGTGTATAATTAATTGAAGTTTTGTATAAATCGGCTGAAATATGACGATGATTGTATATGTAGAATATGTCGGAAAAGTCGCGAATAAAACTCGGTAAACAAGGCAAAAGCCGTGGCCTCGTATTTGGAGCAACGGCCTGTCATCCGATGGGCCCAGGTTCAAACCAATGAGTTTTTCTAAGTTCAAGTACAGTGATTAATCACACCAGGAGCTTAAAAAGAGAGGTAGGGTGATGTGGGATCTTGGAAATAAAAAATTGGAGCCGGCTGAGGACTGTACAAAAAGCTAGTGATAATATGAGGTTAAAGATTCTTTATTTCTCATAGCGGCCCGCCCCGCACGGGTAGACACTTATCAAATATTTTGTCTACCCGAGCGAAGCCGGGGCGGGCAGCTAGTATAATAAATAGCCTATGTTACTCAGTCATAATGTAGCTTACTAACGGTGAAAGAATTTTTGAAATCGGTCCAGTAGTTTCGGAGCCTATTCTATACAAACCCACAAAAATACAAATCATTCCTCTTTATAATATTACTAGCTGTGCCCGCGACTTCGTACGCGTGGAATTAATTTTGTTGACAATTTCATTTGCACCGTAAAATAATTACTTATAAAAAAAATGCTTATAAAAAGTTATGCTAATAGCATCAGCTACCTTTCAGTGAAAGTCCTGTTCAAACAATTCCCGCCGTACGGATGTTGTTCACAATTGTTTTTTGCCATTAGTACAGTGTTTACTGTTAGTTTGACATTACAAACAGACATTTAAATTATATTTATTTGTATAGTTTTATTGTATTTATAGGTTATTTAATTAGGGTTCAGCAAAAAAAAACTCATAAATTTTATAACTAATTTAATTCCACGTACGAAGCCTATAAAGTTA
This sequence comes from Falcaria lacertinaria, assembly GCA_951449985.1. Classification (NCBI taxonomy): domain Eukaryota; kingdom Metazoa; phylum Arthropoda; class Insecta; order Lepidoptera; family Drepanidae; genus Falcaria; species Falcaria lacertinaria. Next base: position 1,224,836 of record OX602136.1, on the reverse strand, counting down.
TTACGGTCCCGTATTTGATTTTTTTTCTTGCGCGGAACCCTATTATTTTTCCAAAATTAAAGTAGCCTATGTTACGCCGAGTAAAATCACTAATCTACCAGTGATGGTCTCGTTCAAATCGGTCCAGCCGTTCGGATTTTGTTCACTCCTTTATGGTTTTTTATTCGTCGTGCGGAACCCTAATTATTTTTCAAAATTAAATTAGCCTCTGTTACGCCCAGTAAAATTAGTTATCTACCAGTAACAGTCTCGTTCAAATCGGTCCAGCCGTTTCGAAAATTACCCCAAACAAACAGACAGACAGACAAACATTATTTAATAGCATTTTTGTCATCAGATGCTTGTTTACTTTCATATGCATTTCGTAAAAAGCTGTTATTTTGATATTACAAACAGACACTTTAATTTTATTTATGTGTATAGATAAATAATAAGTAACTAACTTTCTCATGTAAGTGAATTTCTGTAATTCTTATCTATACTTCTATATCTCTCTATACATATATTATAAATGATTACTATCAATATTATACTCTTTACTTATGTATAGAGTATAGAGAAAGTAACAATGTGTGTATAACAATACGATACCACTGGTCTAGTGGTTAGTATACCTGACTGCTACGCTAGAGGTCGCGGGTTCGATTCCCACCGGGGCCAAACATTTATGTGACAATTTGTTTATGTTGTGTCTGGGTGTTTGCTATGTATTATAAGTATGTATTTCCAAAAAAAAGTTTTAAGTATTGTATCAGCTGTTGGTTCCCATAGTACAAGGTTTGCTTAGTTTGGGGCCAGATGGCGCTGTGTGATAATATCCGAGCATTATTTATTTATTTATTATTTACTAGCTGCCCGCCCCGGCTTCGCACGGGTAAACATTTATATCAAATATTTTGTCTACCCGTGCAAAGCCGAGGCGGGCAGTTAGCCTATTTTAATCAGTGATAGTGATGCTTTCTAACGGTGAAAGAATTTTTTAAATCGGTCCAGTAGTTTCGGAGCCTATAGACATTTATCAAATATTTTGTCTACCCGAGCGAAGCCAGGGCGGGAAGCTAATATGATATATAGCCTATGTTACTCAGTGATGATGTAGCTTTCTAACGGTGAAAGAATTTTTGAAATCGGTCCAGTAGTTTCGGAGCCTATTCAATACATACAAAAATACAAATCTTTCCTCTTTTTAATATTAAGTATAGATATAGATAATTATGTGCAGGTCGAGTCGTACATACAACTTATATTATTATAAACGATGTAACTACCTACTTATTAAAATCTTGATTTGCAACGTGGGGGTCATCATGGTACCGTTAAATGATTCATGGCGAAAAAACTATAACGTATTTAATTATAACTGTCGTGGGAGGACGCATTGCGGTATTTATGTGATGTATCACTTATTATAAGTTGGAAGCGATGTACTTTTTATACCACTAAGGTGGCAAGCCTGGCCCACCTGATGGTAAGCAGTCACCGTAGCATATCCGCTAACAATACCAACAATATCACTAACGAGTTGCCAACCCTGTTGTTGATGAGGACTCACTGTGCTAGCATTACTACGTACTACGTATCCTCGTGGAGCACTGGCAGTCTTACTTATCGCAGAAACACAATACTATTTATATATCAAAGTAGTGTTATTTGACTGCGGTCCCGTTAGGTGGAGGTACAGTCCCCAGTCGGGCGGCTCTATTTTTAATGGGAATCCCCACGGGAGATTCCAATTCGCCCTATCTCTTTTTAAGATCAATTAATACACTTAACAGCAGGCAGGCAGACAACATACAGGCCGGGGTTTGAACCTGGGCCAATCACAAGACAGGCCGTTGCTTCAACCACACGGCCACCACGGATTTTAATTATTACTATCTATACGCATATAAATAATATTGTCACGCCGACTCCCTTTCGGGTTGAGCAGAAAACCACCACGGTGTTTACCAATGCCACTCTTGACTTCTTTTATACCACTGGGTGGCATACGGCCGTGTGGTTTAGTGAAAAACTAAAACAAACCCTCGTCTACAAATCATAACTAAGAACACTCGAATTAGTCATATATGAAACAAAAAAATCAAAAATCAAAATAGTTCTATCCGTTAAGGACCTACGATGCAACATACAGCAACCACGGGTGTTGCTGTGTCACAAGTTAAAAACACCCGTCTTTTTCGAGGTTTAAACAAATAGTTTCAGTATTTTTTTCCCAGCGAAATGTGGTTTGGCTTATCCAGTAAGTATCATCACTACATAATATAAAACAAAGTCGCTTCCCGCTGTCTGTCTGTCACTATGTAATAGGGTCTGTAACTACGCGACGGATTTTGATGCGGTTTTATAGATAGAGTGATTCAAGAGGAAGGTTTTTATGTATGATTTTATTTAGGTTTTATTTAAGCGCGTGCAAAGCCGGGGCGGGTCGGTAGTAGATAAATAAATAAACCAAATTGTAAGTCCGAGCACATGTGACCCAACGGTAGAATATAAAAATGTCGCTCTGAAATTGGCAACGTGGTGCCAACAGTTTATTGCTAAATGGGCGAATTAGAAAAACACTGCGCGTTGAATTCGTAATGTACTTTGAAAGCAATTCCAAAATCATTACCAGTGCTACTTAACATGGTAATTAGACTTCGGTTAGGATAATAATACAAGGACAAAGAAAAAAACTAACCCAATATAAAAAATATCAAAATATTCAATAAAACAATTTGTCCCAAATTGTTGTCACGCGGGAGGGTGCCAAGAAGGCTGGCAGCATTGCCCCGCTGTATGGCAATGCTGATCCTTTGAGCGTCTTTACATAAAAACTTATCATGATAATGGCTGAAGTAAGTATAATACATCTAGGTGACTGGATTAGCTAAGCTGTCCTATTTAAGTGTATGACCTATGAGCTAGTCGTTGGCCTGATGGTAAGCGTCGCACACCATGCAACAGGTGCACCACCCAGGATCTTTAATCGTAAAGTCCCGCGTGGCTGCACTGCGCTCGTCACCTCGACACCTTAGTTCTAGTCTTCATCATGATTTAGTTAAGCGCTAGGCTCTTGTCGGTGGAGTAATCGCCAAGCCGTTCTATCGTTAGCCATCTCTTCGACCTCCTGGTACGTCATCTAGTCTTACCCTTGCATAATTCCTGTAACAAAATTTATACAGTTATAAGTGGGTTCCCCCATTGGCGTGTTGCCCCGTCCAAATCGGGCTGGGTACGATTTCGTTCGTCTGTCACTTGCCACCCGTGGGTAATAACCTTTTTATTACCCACTTCAATTTATTTATATAGTTACAAATATTGGATCATTAAATTACAAAAATAAACATCACAAAATAATGTTACCATAACAGCCAATCTCAGCCGTAACAATTTGTTGCGTGGAACTTAATTTCGGCTCGAATGGCGCTTTGTTTCGGCTCGCGACGGCGTGTCCGGGCCATAGACTTAATGTGCCTTAGCCCTTGATTACTACTGCAATTACACGTATTAAAAACATTACTTTCCACTGGTAATCACCGGTTAAATGTAGTATACACTCATTATACTTCCTTAATTGAAGAAATTGTAAGTGTACTACGGCATAGAGACTTGTCTGCTATGCACACAATAACACTACCCGTGTAGTGTTGTGTTCCTGCGGTGAGTAAGGTCGCCAGAGCTCCTTGAGGAAGCGCTGTGCTGGCGGCAGAGAGACTTGTCTGCTATGCACACAATAACACTACCCGTGTAGTGTTGTGTTCCTGCGGTGAGTAAGGTCGCCAGAGCTCCTTGAGGAAGCGCTGTGCTGGCGGCAGAGAGACTTGTCCCCTATGCACACAATAACACTACCCGTGTAGTGTTGTGTTCCTGCGGTGAGTAAGGTCGCCAGAGATCCTTGAGGAAGCGCTGTGCTGGCGGCAGAGAGACTTGTCCCCTATGCACACAATAACACTACCCTTCTAGTGTTGTGTTCCTGCGGGGTTCCTGTCCCCTATGCTTATAATAACTCTTGTAGTGTAGTATCATTCAACTCCCATATTCCATGCCTACATTTAGACTTCTTGGACTAAAGCCCCAACTAGGAGCTGTGAAAGTAAATATAGTATTTAGTGAAGCAACACAAAGTTCTATTGAAATGTCAGAACGAATAAAGCAAAAGCTTCTTTTAGCAAAGAGTGACGTCATTATGTAGGAGGCAAGGCTCTACGTGGGCTGGCAAATTTTAACACGACAGTTGTGCCACACAAAAACCAGTCCTGTCCCGTTATGATAGAGTGCCTGATTCCTTTTAGAACGACTTAATTCAGTTGGTGTCACCTTTTTCGGTCACTATAAGGTCGAGGTGTGGGCAGAGAGAATATCGAGTTTAGATATTTCATTCCTTTGTTTAACGTATTTTGTTCTGCTAAAGATTTGCGTATTATGAATCAGGCTAATTAGTCACCACCGCAGTGTCAGATATTCTGCCGCCAAGCACTAGTGTACGTACACATACTAGGTGGTAGGCCTCTTATTGCAAGAGTCCGGCTAGGTAGGCACCACCGCAATGTCAGATATTTCCCTAGCTCATCAAAAAATACTGCTACATGTAAGAAAATCATTTCCCAACAGGCCGTAAGTGACCGAAACGACTTTCATTTCTGTAAACTGTATTTAAAACAATTCTAAAATAAGGCATGTGACCCGAATAACGCAATAGTTTGCTCTGAGAATGGCAGTGTCTTTGTTACTGCGCATGCGTCAGGCTGACAATCGAATATGACAGATTGGGAAAGCATCTGTCAAATTTAGACTGACACCTTGTGTCAACATACGGTATGTCTCGCTCATAATGGAGCAGTAGGGCTACTGCTTTAGCAACAACTAGTTCCGACTACGTTTTCCTATATTAGTAAATTATCTATGGACTACGATTTCGTATCGCTTTTGACTATTTTGTTTGGAAAATTAACAGCGCTGCGGCGGTGAAAAGTTGAACTAAAAATTAGTATGAACAGTGCCGGTAGCAGGAACATTTTTCGACTACGTATTCGAAAACGTTACTTGCGAAATTTCAAAATTGTCATACTAGTTTTTAGTTCCACTTTTCACCGCCGCAGTGCTGTTCATTTTTCAAAACAAAAATAGTCGAAGGCGATACGAAAACGTAGTCGAAAATTATTTATGCTCGCGCTACTGTTTGACATTTCGCAAGTTATTCTCGGGTTACTGAATTCCATTTTACAAAAGAAATCTCGCTTAAAAACAAACACAATAAAACAAAAATTCAAAAAAACTCAAACAGACTACCATGAGAAATAACTGATGTAAATATAATGATTAGAATTTTTAATTCTATTTTCAATAGAAATCATCGCATATTAATAGGTTCGTCGTGACCACGATGTGTTCCTAGGAAGGTAATTAATTAATTTATACTTTATTCTCATAGCGATAGGGTATCTAACTTACTAACCGACTAGCATACAAAGAATGTTCTCGTATCAACGTTTTATTTTTTAATTAGTTAAAGATATTGAAAATAGTTGTTATTTTTACGTATGTACGTATAGATAAGTGTCCTAATATGTGAAATATTATTATAAAAGTCAACCCCATGGCAGACAAAGCAAAAAAGATTTAAAAGTATATACGAAAAATAAGATTTAAAATAATTTGATTGTAAAAGAAAAAATCTATTCTTTGCGTACTTCTTCTTTTTCTTCTTCTTCCTAGGTATGGCAATCAATCCCTTCAGGGACTATTTTTGTTAGTGTAAGAGAATTTTCAAGTTTTAAAATTTCTTGTTTGCCGCATTAAAATGCCTAGTGTCATGCATTGTAATGCTTATTGGAGTTTCTGGAGACAATCCACGGCAGTAGCAGATCGTAACACGCCTTTAGGTCAGAGGAAACCTATTGTACAAAATAATAAATCACGTAACCTAAAAGTCATATTATAGCATTATTTCCAATGTTCCTATAAATCAGTCACTAAATGAAACATTACTGCACATAACGACACTAAAAATACACATTATAGATCACTATAACACAAGTTACGAGACACTGGAAAAAAAACTCAACCGTTCCGCCTGATTCCGGCCAAAAACTCCTATCATTACGTCAAGATATCGTCATCCCTCACGGGGTAGGCAGAGAGTATAGAGCGTCATTTCACTAGAGACTTGCACACCTCTTTTGCTTCTCCTTCATTCGACAATCTCTTCATACATGCCCGCCGATTCCGAGTACTCTTTATCTTTCCATCATTGAGTACTTTGTAATTTTATCATGAAAAATATGCCTACAAATACAAATAATTTATATTACTAATTCTGTTTCATCTTTCCATAAATACACGAAAAAAGGAATGCTAATTAGAAAATTCCTTCCGCAAGTTCGCGCTTTTTTATTAAAAACATTTTCGCGGCGGCCATGTTTGAAATTTATTTTTTAAGCCGCTTGGTCATTAAAGAATACTTTACGCGTTGCTGGCTGGAATACCATTGTAAGGTTTCTCATTAATTACATGGTTACAATGAGCTCGAAATTCCCAGTATCGTACCAAGGAGGCCGCTGTGCGTGTTACATCACTTAAATAACATCTTGATTCGAGTTATTTACGAATAACAACTCGATACTATCTTTTCTCGATTCTGGTGTCGAGTAATCTTAAATAGTTATTGATTTACTCTAAGTGGCAAACTGGCAGCTCAAAATCGGAATTCGAATACGTTTGAATAGGAATATGTTTGAATTTTGACTATCAACGGAAAAAGTCATCTACAAAATTATTGCTAAAGTTTAGTATGAAATTGTGAGGTTGTTTTTTAATGAGTCCATAGACGACCGCCGTTGGTTAGCTATTTATAATTTTCACAATCACCCCTAAGATATGGGTATCAAATGATTTAAAAAAAAATTGCCCACTTGCTATACCACATATTGTGTATAAATAAAATCGAGTTTCGAATAACAGTGACCAACCGCGGTCAGACCAAGATGGAGATGAAAAATAAAATGGACTTGACACTGGTTTTAAAAATAGAACACAAGTGCCAGCGGCTAAGAATTGTTGTTTTCTAAAAACGTTAACTTTTAATATTCTTGGCTGACAGTTTCGAAATTTTCCTTTTTTCGTTCGTTGATTAACACAATAAATGTACAGAAAATAACTTGTTTTGAGAATTTATGCGAAAGAATATTAAAATATTACACACTGAATCTAGTCTCAGAAAAAAAAATGAATTAACCTTTTTTAACGTAAACCACGACCGAATGTGGGCTAACAAGTTACTTCTTTATTCGAAATTAAAAAGTTTTAAGAAATAAAAATGTGTACTCGAATTCCACCGTTTTTGAAAACGGAACCCTTCAACTTAAATGCACGTTGCAGCCAGTACGTCTTCGTTTTAGTTTTATTTACGAGTCGTCGTTAAATGTAATATATTACGAACCGCTTACTCGACTAAATTAACGAACAGGTATAAATGGTATAATTAAATAAATTTTACTAAAAGGCTCTTTTTCAAAGACGTGAAATGATTATAAAAGTTATTTTACGAGCTAGAGTCGCTATTCAAAGCTCGAAGTAATTTATATCGATTAAGATACATTTCGAATACCGTATGGAATGGTTGTTAGTATGAAAATTAAGTGGGAGTTTTTGGCGGGAATCAGGCGGAGCGGTTGAGATTTTTTCCAGTGTGTCGTAAATTGTGTTATAGTGATCTTTAATGTGTATTTTTGGTGTCGATATGTGCAGTAAAGTTTCATTTAGTGACTGATTTATAGGAGCATTGGAAATAATGCCATAATACGACTTTTGGCTTAAGTGATTTATCATTTTGGTCAATAGGTTACCTCTAATCTAAAGGCGTGTTACGATCTGCTACTGCCGTGGGTTGTCTCCAGAAACTCCATTGGGCGTTAGAATGCATGACACTAGGCATTTTAATGCGGCAATCACGAGAAATTTTGCAACATGAAAATTCTCTAACACTCGACACTGGCAAAAATAGTCCCTGAAGGGATTGATTGCCATACTTAGGAAGAAGAAGAAGAAGAAGAGAATTAAGTGATCCTGGCTGGTTTTAGAGCAAGCTAGAAAATCGACTATATTTCACTACAAGGGTAGTGTTATTGTGTGCATAGAGGATAAATCTCTCTGCCGCCAACTTAAGATATTCCCAGTATCGCGTATTGTGTGATTGAGCACGAAAAAGAAAGATACTAATTATATTTTTGCATGTGGCAACTTCGCGACCTAGATGCATTATTGACGTGTTCAGAGCGTGCGAATGATTCATATCTACAGACAGACGACTGTCATTATGTTCTCTTTATATATCTCTTTTGTATAACAATAATAGTTAATGCTTTCTCATGTTAAAAATCTGTTCTAATTTGCACCACAATAATGCCTGCCATTATCCATACTTCCACATCACTGCATAGTACAAAACAAAGTCGCTTCACTATGTCTGTCTGTCCCGATGTATGCTTAGATCTTTAAAACTACGCAGCGGATTTTGATGCGGTTTTTTTTAATAGATAGAGTTCAAGAGGATGGTTTTTATGTACAATTAATTTGTGTTTTGCATGCTTTTAACTTATATGGCTAACGTTGGCCGTGCGCTACCTTTTCGCGACTAAACGGCTGAACGAATCGTAATGAAATTTGGCAATGAGATAGATTATAACCTGGGGAAGGACATAGGCTATGTTTACTACAACCACGCGGGCGAAGGAGTGGGTAAAAGCTAGTCTCATAATAAAACATTCTTTAACTAATGTAGAAACCCCTAAAAGTACGTTCAGAAACTAAAACCTACCGACTACGGAATAATCACGCTCTAAAAAATATCAAACAAGATAATATTCTGATCTGCTCCACAAGGATACGACGCGCTAGTAGTAATGCTACTAGCACAGTGAGTCTTCAACAACATGGTTAGATACGCGTTAGTGATACCTCCGGTATTGCTAGCTATAGGCTACGGTGACTGCTTACCATCAGGTGGGCCGTATGCTTGTGTCCCACCTTAGTGGGATAAAGAAAAACAACTTGGCGTGATGATATATTGTGTAAAGATAAAGTACTCGGGAGCTTAAAAAAATCTTCTTCATCTTATTTCCACCAAGGCGAAGGCGCGGGAAAAAGCTCGGATTTAAAAAAAGCAATAATTATATTAGTAACTAGCAGCCCGGACAAACTTCGTTTTTATTTAAATATTGTTGTTACAAAAACCATTGCCGAATTGGTCCAACCGTTCTCGAGTTTTCGAATTGGTCCAACCGTTCTCGAATTCTGCGCTTAGCAACATATTTTTTTATTTACATAGATTAATACATTCAGAAGCTGGGAATTTTATCCAGAATGTGTATAATCTAGATTTGTATCTCGTATGCTTTCCCACAATACAATAATGTCACAAGACATAATTCTAAAGAAAGCCAGATTAGCTTTTGTCACTGAATTCTCATGACGTTTCTCACGCCATAATCTGTGCATTCTTAACATCTCAACATTGACTTGGTGTTATCTATAGATAGCAGTAAAAATAAACTTTTGCATTAAATCTGCATGTTTCTAGCCATTGAGGAGTTCCCAGTCAGGACTCAGCCCTGTGTGCAGCAACCATGTCATGGTCAATCATAAAACCAGCTATCATAGTAAAATGCGTACACAACATATCGTGTCTGTGCTGTTGACTGTTGAAGAGTTCTTTTATCTGGAGCTCTTCCTGGATACCCATTTAGGTGATGCTTACAATTGTGAAAAATATGCATTGTCATCGAAACTGAGTAAATATTCACGGTACGATATGTGGAAGTGGTTGTAATTCAGCTTGCAAGATTTAACGTAAACCAAAATGAGTGTTAATATCTGCGACACAGTTTTAAACTACTGCAGATATTATCGCTAAATAGTTCTATTTAATTTATTAAATAAAATAAAATACATTGCAAGTTAGTGAATGCTTGTAAAAAGAAAGAAAGAAGAAAAAACATTTTTGCATAACAACACAAACATATACGAAAGGAATACAAGTGTAGAAGAACATGGTGGCATTATAAAACGGTCCCAACTCAGCATGTGCTGGATGTCTTGTGAAGGACAACCAGCGCTGATCTTCCGTTCGAAAAAGCGGATGTTTCCTCAAGAGATCAAGTGCCTTAGGTCCAAAGCCCACATCTTGCATCCGACACGGTGACTACGCTACGTCGGTCTGTCCATAATCGGTATGCTAACGGATGCCAATTTACACTGCCCTTTGGGTCAGCTTGGGCCCGAAAACTAGGCCGGTAGGTCACTTATGTCCTGCTTAGGTACCTGTTTCTAGCAATTCTAGCGTGCATTACCTTAAAGTGTGTCCCACTTGAATTAAAAAGGAATATAAACATATTTACATTAGATTGTAAGTGCAGTGATTAGTCACTAGCTTTATGACAAAGGAAAACATCGAAACCTGCATTTTTTTTATACCACTAAGGTGGCACACAAGCATACGGCCCACCTGACGGTAAGCAGTCACCGTAGCCTATACCCACTAGCAATACCAGGGGTATCACTACGGGGTGCCAACCATGTTGCTGATGAGGACTCACTGTGCTAGCAGCAATACTACTAGCCCAGCGTATCCTCGTGGAGCACTGGCAACCTTACTTACCGCAGAAACACAACACTACATCAAGTAGTGTTATTTCACTGCGGTCTTCTGTAAGGCGGAGGTACAGTCCCCAGTCGGGCGGCTCCAATTTAAATGGGATAACCCACGGGAAGTCCCAAATCGCCCTACCTCTCTTTTTAAATGATGGTGTGATTAATCACTGTACTTAAGCTTAGAAAAACTCATTGGTACAGGCCGGGACTCGAACCTGGGCCCATCAGATGACAGGCCTTTGCTTCAACCACAAGGCCACCACGGCTTTTATATGGCTTTTTTACGGCTGCATACGTCTGAGAAGAAATTCAACGTATGTAGTGCCTAAGAGACGGCGACGGACTCAACATCTGTGAAAGTCACAGAAAGGCACCAAATTTAACCTTCTTCGTCAAACATCTTCTACCCTTGTGGGAAAGCGTGAAAATATATCATTATTACAAATGTATGATCGCTTCAATAACACATCGTGTCTACATTGTGAACGTGTCGCAGCAACAACCACTTTGTATTACCAAGCTCTGTTTGATGTCGCGTTGTGCCATCAATGTCTCTGGTACAATTCCCGATCAAATAAAAAAGGTAGATTGAACTTAGCGAACAATGAAGTGGCGGCGGTTAAAACTACGCCCTGCAGTGTACTATATATATACGCAGTAACACGCACACACCTACAGCAAAATTACACCTTGCCCTCGCACTAAATTTAAAAATTACAACTTGCCCACGCACTAAATTTAAAAATTACACCTTGCCCACGCACTAAATTTAAAAATTACCCCTTGCCCTCGCACTAAATTTAAAAATTACACCTTGTCCTCGCACTAAATTTAAAAACGCACTAAATTTTAAAATTACTCCTAGCCCTCGCACTAAATTAAAAAATTACACCTTGCCCACGCATAAATTTTAAAACTGGCGTCACTTCGTTGTTCGCCAAGTCCCATCTACTTTTTTCTTTTTGATCTGAGTTGTGAACGTGATAAATATAGACAGAAACCGGTACACTACTAAGTATCACTATTTATAACTTATAACACGACCCGACGGCTGATACATACAGATGGTACACCACTATTTTGTTACTTTGTGAAAGTGAGCCTCTAAAAGGATTAATAGTGTCGTAGGTAGTCTAGGCTTTTGTTGTCTTATCGATAGATTTTTTGGACAATTTCTTTTTTCTGTCTATTTTTAATTGCTAATGCTAATTTCGGGACATTTTATCAATTGTAAGAAATAAAACTAAACTAAAATTAATATATAAAACTATAAATGTACGAACTAAATTACAAATAAAACACATAATTTTTCTTGAGATATTGATTTTAATTCTCTTGTCACACAGTTACATTTTGATTCAACGACAAGAAACAACATTCGTTTTTTTTTCTTTTTAATGTAAAAAAGTATATTATTATTATGTGCATTCGTTAAATACATTTATAATAAAGATCTTATTAAATTATTTCTGATACCAATTTCTTGACTACACTTAAAGGAGAATCCTGTATCAAAAGTATCGACCTTAACATATCGATAACAGTCAATCGACACGCTCCCAACCCTACTCTACAGTTACTTGCAGCCACTTTTTTATCAACCCATAAACCCATATAGTAGTCCCATATAATATGATAATGCTAGTCTTGGTCCACACCTGCTCTGCTCCGTATTTATATCAAGACTAGGTTAAGACAGTTATAGGACTATACATTTGAGTTTTTAAAAACTTAGCTAGCCGTGGTGACCGGTAAAGTACCGCCTGTTTTTGACGGGTCTAGGTTCAAACCCCAGAGGTCTGAACCAACTAGATCATGGATGGCGAACCAATGGCATGTGGCATGATGCGCGATAATGATGACATAATATTTTGGGCACGCCAACGATCAAAACGGTTTGCATTTTAGTTCTGTAGTGCGATCAAGAATGTCTTGCGACCTATTCGTATCGCCTTCGATTATTTTTGTATTGGAAAATGAACAGCGCTGCGGCGGTTAAAAGTGGAACTAAAAATTCGTATGAAATTCCGACGCAAGTACTGAGAGCGGGTACATTGTTCGACTGTCTGTCTGTCTTAAATCATGCATAGAAAAAAGTTAAAAATTACACGGGTAATGAATGATTTTGGATTTGGACTAGACTTTACAACTACTTTCAAAACGTCAGAATCTACCACCGGATTCGGAAGGTCGTTTTTTGCTGAGAAGAATCCAGTAAGAAAAACTCAGCATTTAATCTTTTCAAATAAAACATATAATTTACATTTAAATTGCACGTGACGTGAATATATCACAAAAAGTTATCATTTAAATCTAATATATAAAATTCTCGTGTCACAGTTTTCGTTGCCATACTCCTCCGAAACGGCTTGACCGATTTTGATGAAATTTTTTGTGCTTATCCGGTATCTATGAGAATCGGCCAACATCTATTTTTCTTCCCCATAAATGCAAAAAAAAATGTCCACACGAGCGAAGCCGGGGCGGGCAGCTAGTCTCTATATATAAAAATGAATCCCTATTTCCCTCGGTCACGGCATCACTCGTAAATGGCTAGGCCGATTACGCATTTTTTTTTGTGTTATTTCTGTCAGAAGAAGGTTTTTATGAATATAAAATTTTAAAAAGAAACGGAAAGGTTAAGTTTCGGGATAGACTAAAGGCCTTTTTTATGGTGTATTTGACATAATTATGAATCATAGCTCAGTGCCAGTAGCATGAACTATTTCGACAACGTTTTCGTATCGCCTTCGACTATTTTTGTATTGATAAATGAACAGCGCTGCGGCAGTGAAACGTGGAACTAAAAATTAGTATGACAATTTTGACATTTCGCGAGTTACGTTTTCGAATACGTTGTCGACAATGTTCCTGCTACCGGCACAGGTAGGAAAACTTATGTCGGACAGCTAGTACTTTTGTAAAATGTTCATTTTTACAACGACTATACAATAATTTCATAACTTTATCCTATCCTAATATTCTGACCGGGAGCATAAGGATAAATACATTTCAGTGGTTTTTTTTTTCATGTTTCTACTTCTAAGGTGGCAAACAAGCATACGGCCCGCCTGATGGTAAGCGGTTACCGTTACGCTTGCAACACCAGGGGTATCACTTGCGCCTTGCCGACCCTGAGACTTTATTTAAACAAATCGGATCTTTTTAAAGCTTTAATATAGTTTATTTTTCATAATTCCAGCGTGTATTTTAAATTATTCTGATCGCGTAAAAATGGCGACGCTTCGCCGCCGGATATTGCGTCCACGACGAACAGACGGCTCGACCTATTTGATAATATTGTATATTACTTTGTTACAATCTTCATTAAGTGCCGGTAGCAGGAACATTTTGCGTCAACGTATTCGAAAACGTAACACGCGAATTGTAAAATTGTCATACTAATTTTTAGTTCCACTTCTCACCGCCGCAGCGCTGTTCACTTTTCAATACAAAAATAGTCGAAGGCGATGCGAAAATGCTGTCGCGAAATATTTATGCTCGCACTACTGGTGTTACATCATAAGCGACTAGTGTAACACTCGGTCGCTTTTTTTTATATTTCTAGGGATGAAATTGCTGGCAACCATTTTTTTTTCTACGAGGAATCTAACCTATATGCAAGATAAATAAAAAAAAACTCGTAGTTATTTTAAGCTTTCACCCTAAGTGGGCTCAATTTGGTCCTTCCGCAGTGACAAAGCGTAAGCTATAAATTACAAATTCCATAAACACTGTAATCTCAAATACAACAGCAGCTAGGAATAGACGGACATACCTACAGCTTATCTGATCACAAGGCGTCAGTATGTTAATAAACATACAGTACCATGCACTTTATGCCGAAGCTAAATATAAACCTTTTGAGGTAGGGCGACTGGGGATTTCCCGTGGGTTTTCCTATATAAATTAGAGCCGCCCGACTGGGGACTGTACCTCAACCTTACAGAAGACCGCAGTGAAATAACACTACTTGATGTAGTGTTGTGTTTCTGCGGTGAGTAAGGTTGCCAGTGCTCCACGACGATACGCTGGGCTAGTAGTAGGTAATGCTGCTTGCATATTGAGTCTTTATCAACAACATCGTTGGCAACCCGATAGTGATACCCCTGGTATTCTGGGTTCCTTTTTACCATTTGAGGTACGGATCCCTAAAAACATAAACAACGCAAAATTATCTGTGAGCGAAATAAAGCATGCTTAAACACGGAACCAAACAAATTCTTACAATGCCTCGTTAAAATTAACGGTCCGAAAACAATAAACATTTTCAAAAACAACAGCTTGCATGCTGCCTGTAAGTTGCCCGTAAGCTGTTATCACTCTTCACTTGGAAACCTCTTGTGATTCATATTCATTTATTTATTACAAAAAACACTTAATAAACTTCTTATAGCTGAATAGAAGTACAAAAGCATTAAGTGTTCCTCAACAGGAAATCACAGCGTTCGTGAAATACGATTATTTTAATAAAAAGTGCGCTTAAGAAGTATTATTTCTATACTAATATTATAAAGAGGAAAGATTTGTATATTTGTGTATGTGTATGTTTGTGTTGATTAGGCTCCGAAACTACTGGACCGATTTCAAATATTCTTTCACCGTTAGAAAGCTAAATTATCACTGAGTAACATAGGCTTACATATTATTCTACCTGCCCGCCCCGGCTTCGCACGGGTAGACATTCATCAAATGTTTTGTCTACCAGTGCGCAGCCGGGGCGGGCAGCTAGTATATATCTTGTAGACACATCCTGTATAAAGCAGACAATATATTAAATGCTCACATTTGTCCAAGGAAGTGTTTGCGCATGCGTTCACGCTCCACGTACTCGACTACACGCCATATAACTATCTATCTATTGTCTCTGCGTGGGGAAGGAATAAAACGTATTGAATACTAGGTTACACAAAACCTACATAATTTATACGTAATAACCTTCTTCTTGAATCACTCTATCTATTGCTGAAAATTAAAGTAGAAGTGTCTGTTTGTAATGTCAATATAACAGATTTTTCCTAGATGCATATGATAGTAACACGATACGAATAACAAAAATACTTAAAAATAATGCTTCGTCTGAATCTTCGAAATGGCAGGACCGATTCTAAAAGTATTTCCACCGACAGATCGCTGATGTTACTAGGCAAATATGAATCGGTAGACATACACACAAACCTGTCAAAAATCACATTTTAACCTGACCCTACCAAAACTGGCACCATCAGTCGTTAAAATTTCACTAATTAAAGAAATAACCCGTGTAATGTTAAAATCACCAATCATTATCAGACTTGTTATTGTAAAAAAATCTTTCAAGCTTTATAAAGTAGAAGCTAAGGCTAGTTTCACATGCGACTTTGCTCAACATTGCGGAACGGGCATCGAACGGGCGAACAACACAGCGACCCGAAGGGCCCTCTTATTGTCCTACTTAATTACATTATCCTACTTCTTAGGGTTCCCTACCTTAAAGGAAAAAAGGAACCCTTATAGGATCACTTTGTTGTCCGTCTGTCTATCTGTCAAGAATTTTTATCTCAATAACGGGTGGAGTTATCAAATTTAAATTAATATGAAAACCCGGGTCTATGGTCTATTTCGGCTGTAAAAAAATCAAACCTGTAAATCAATATGAAGAAAAGATATTACCGTGTATGTCGTATATTTTCGCATATTTTGCGATTTCACAAGGGAATCAAAACCTACAGGGTACTTCCCGTTGACCTAGAATCATGAAATTTGGCAAGAAGCAGTGTCTTACAGCACAAGTAAGGTAAAAATCTGTCCTTTTTTCGTGGTACGAGCCCGACTCGCACTTGGCCGGTTTTGTTACACCACTAAGATGACAAACAATCATTCGGCCCGCCTGATGGTAAGCGGTCGCCGGTATGGTAGGTACTTGTCTCCGATCAAATTGAAAGGTACATGGTACTTTGCGAACAACGAAGTGACGCCTGTTTATTAAACGTGTACTGCTTGGGCAAGGCGTAGTTTTATTGTATTAGTTGTAGATATGTGCGTGTAATATCATAAATGCGAAAGTAGCTCTGTGCCAGTAGCAGGAACATTGTCGACAACAACGTATTCGAAAACGTAACTCGCGAAATGTCAAAATTGTCATACTAATTTTTAGTTCCACTTTTCACCGCCGCAGCGCTGTTCATTTTCGAATACAAAATAGTCGAAGGCGATACGAAAACTATGTCGACAATGTTCCTGCTACCGGCACTGTTTGCTTGCCACCTTTTCACGGCTAAACGGCTAAACGGATAGTAATGAAATTTGACAATGAGATAGATTATAACCTGGGAAAGGACATAGGCTATTTTTATCTAGAACCACGCGGGCGAAGCCTATCTCATTTTCAAATTTCATTACGATCCGTTCAGCCGTTTAGCCGTGAATAGGTAACAAACAGAGTTCCTTTCAAATGTATTTATTTATTTATTTATTTAAGGAACTCCAACGACTTATTCACTAATTATATTTTAAACAGGAATAAATTATTATGTGTTTTTATAGTATGGTGAATTTGTCACTTACAGGAGTACAAAGCACTTACTTAGTGAGTTTATGTCTAGATTTAGTTTAAAAAATGTTTATAGAAAAAAAAATATAATATCATAGTATAGTACGGATAACATCAAAGTATACATCAAACCATCTGACTATGAAATCCTTGAATGCATTGACAGCAATAACAATGACGTAATGACATCACTAGAGGTCAAAGCATCAAATAAAACTAGTCTCTATTGTAATTTGCATAATACTTATATTTTTATAGTGATGTGAGTGATGAGGAATGCGATTTTTCAATAATTTGGCAAAAGAACATCATCCATGTTTCATAGAGATTTGGTCCACATCGGAAAGTGGTTGCCAACGCATTTTTTTTTGTATGTTCTGTTAGAGCTTGTCCGTCTGAGCATTTATTACTATGGCAACAAAGTTGGACATTACAGGACAATTAATTTATTTTGAATTCCTATTTTCAACAAAAATGTATGAAAATTCAGATTTTTCGAACTCAAATCAACTACAATGGACCTATAATGTATTTATTTTTCATCCAACCCAATCTGAACATCATCGTTTGATTCTATTTATAATATAAAATTGTTTTTAGTTCGTTTTGTAAGTTTTTGTAACTACATACAGCGCCATCTAGTGACGAATTTCAGAATTAAGATTATTTATTGCTTGTTTCAGGTTCAGAATCACTGTTGGAATGTACGCCGGAGTTTATGAAGGTGACTGTACCCATGGACGGTGATCGAAAGATGACATATCTGGCACAATTAAAGGGTAAATCCATTCGAATACTAATTATTATTACTTTCACTGGCAGATAGCTGATGCTATAAGGCGTCACTTTCACCTCAGATTGGATAATACACTGCTTTCACGCTCGAAGTTGTAAGGTTTACTTTGGTCACCGAGAGATGTCACCACACGTCATTTACATCGCACCATTGTTTCGTTCCTTCCAATAATTGTCAAATTGATGTACGAAACTAATTTTGTTATGAGATCAGTGCCGGTAGCAGAAACATTGTCGACAACGTTTTCGTATCGCCTTCGACTATTTTTCTATTGGAAAATGAACAGCGCTGCGGCGGTGAAAAGAGGAACTAAAAATTAGTATGACAATTTTGACATTTTGTGAGCTACGTTTTCGAATACGTTGTCGACAATGTTCCTGCTACTGGCACTGCTATTTTCTTAAGGGGGAATTGAACAGCGCTGCGGCGGTGAAAAGTGGAACTAAAAATTAGTTTGAACATTTTGAGAGTTACGCTTTCAAATAAGTCGAAAGATGTCCTTGCTACCGGCACTGGAGCCTGTATATTGAAAATCATGTTCGCAGACTACACGCCCTGCCTACCCGTCATGAACAGCAACAGTGCTATCTTCACCCTGGACCTTTTGGACCACGCCAAATGTGCAGTCACCAAAGTTCTCAATACGGGCAATGTAAGTTGAGTAGTTGTTTTTTTTATACCACTAAGGTGGCACACAAGCATACGGCCCACCTGAAGGTAAGCAGTCACCGTAGCCTATAGCCGCTAGAAATACCAGGGATATCACTAACGGGTTGCCAACCATTTTGTTGATGAGGACCCACTGTGCCCAGCGTATCCTCGTGGAGCACTGGCAACCTTACTTACTAGGCTGTGTTTATCAAAAAGCTTTTGACACGAGTCTTAAACTTATCATAATTCCTCTGGTATTACTTCCATTCTTCATGTTTCAGGGTATCCGCACGTTTTACCACAAGATAGTGATAGAGAGCACTGACGGGGGTCGGGAGACGGTGACCGTGCGCTGTGTGGTCGACGACGACATCAAGCGTATCACCAGGAGGGACGTCCAGCCTTTCCCGTTGGACTTTGATGAACCTGAGTACGTATTAAGGGGAATTGAATAACGCCTGTACACTGTAGCTACAATGTTTTTCTACTACGTATAAGCTGTATAAGTATCGCTTTCGACTATTTTGCGTGGGATACTGTACAGCGCTGCGGCGGTGAAAAGTGGAACTATATTCGTATGATTACTGTAGCGCATGCATGAATAAATAGCGAGAATGTTTTCGTATCGCCTTCGACTATTATTGTATTAAAAAATTAACAGCGCTGTGGCGGTGAAAATTGGAACTAAATTCGTATGATAATTTTGACCTATCGCGAGTTACGTTTTCGAATTCGTAGTCGATAGATGTTCTTGCTGGAATTCAAAGTTTGAAAGTCAACATAACTGTTTGAAGTCAAAATACAATTTCGCATGCAAAATCGGAGGCCACACAAAAATAATGTGGCATCAGAATTCACCGGCCCTTCATTATTCGGCCTTAAGCAAGACTAGTTTTTGAAGCGAAATCTTGTTCAACGACATTTTCGGCTCATTTGAATCGATTTTTAAAATTCTTTTATTTTTCAATAATTGGTATTACCAGCTAGCTTTAATCCAAACATTAACCGCTGGCATTAAACATATCAGTGAAACAGCTTTTGGTCTGTGGAGGGCAAATTAGAAGTTTCATTTGTAACATTTTTATTTTTTTTGGGAAACATAAGTGAACCAGCTAGCAGCTCAAGAAGCTGAAGAAGTCGCCGTAGACGGCCAAAATCTGACCTAGATCTCTACATCGAATTACCAAATTACTCCCAAGGTCTGACTTTCTAGATCAAATTGTCAAAGTACTTAATGATGGAAAGGTAAAGAGTACTCGGAACCGGCGGGCATGTATGAAGAGATTGATGAATGTAGAAGAAAAAGAGGTGTGCAAGTCTCTAGTGTAATGTCGCTCTATACTCTCTGCCTAGCGCGATGATATATGTGTGTATTAAGGAGTTCTATTGTTTTGTTCAGTGTTCTCAACATCACTCGATACTCGGAGGGCAAAGCACCGGAGCCAGTTTTAGGAGCCGTCGTCAAACAGAATGGAAAACAGTGAGTATACGTCATATACTTTTGTGAGTTTCGAGAAACATTTCGACAAGAAAGAAAAAATTCTACCAATAAAAATCAAAGAAATCGGTCTGAGATTTCGAAGCTAAGGCATTTCTACAGTTATTTGTATGTTTCAAAAAATCCAACATTCAATTTTAGTCTGTTTGTGTGTCCTCGCTAATCTTCTAAACGGCTGAACGGTTCTTGACAGGACTTTCATTGACTATCAAAGGTCTTTTGAAATGCTAATATTTTTTATTTTACACCACTATGGAGGTAAACACGTCCCGTCATATGGTATAAAATAGCGGGACGTGTTTTTCAAATCGCTTAAGCTATCAATGATGGTATCGCTTATGCGATCAATGATGACATCGCTTAACCCATCAATGATGACATCGCTTAAGCGATCAATAATTGTATCGCGTATGCGATTAAAGATGGTATGGCTGAAACAATCATTTATAAATAAACGCTTGCAATACATATTGCATATTGATGTATTGGATAAACCTATAAGCTAGGGTTTAACCCCGATACTCTCAATTGCAGGGTGTCAGGAGAGATCTCAGTTAGCCCGGGGACTCCCCTTTCCATGGAGATCTTCCTCGACGACACCTCGGCCCCTGTCTACGGCCTCCTAGTCAACTACATGCACGTGACTGATACGGTTAAGCAACAGGAAACGATCATATTGAACGGGTAAGTCTATAAGGATAAGACCAGGGCTGAAATTAATGGGCATGGCTGCCACAAAAGAGGAGCTCCCACAATAGATATTTGCCGGATTCTGTTTCGAAGCCACAATCCGAATCCGGTGGTAGATTCTGGCCTTTTTTTATACCGCTAAGGTGGCACACAAGCTTACGGCCCACTTGATGGTAAGCAGTCACCGTAGCCTATAGCCGCTAGCAATACTAGGGGTTTCACTAACGGGTTGCCAACCATGTTGTTGATGAGGACTCACTGTGCTAGCAGCATTACTACTAGCCCAGCGTATCCTCGTGGAGCACTGGCAACTTTACTTACCGCAGAAACACAACACTACCTCAAGTAGCGTTATTTCACTGCGGTCTTCTGTAAGGTGTAGGTACAGTCCCCAGTCAGGCGGCTCCAATTTATGCCCTATCTTATTTACCTCTTGACCTTTTGGAAGTAAATAAATACTTTGTTAAGACTAGTCAAAAATAGATTTTTAAATTTGTACTGCTCGTTAATTAACTAATTAATGAATTAATGAATTGTAGATGTTCCGTGGACCCATACTTGTTTGATAACTTCCTGACTACTGACGGGGATGTGCTGTCCGCCAAGTTCCGGGCTTTTAAGTTCCCGGACACTAGCTACGTGCAGTTCAAGGGGACTGTTACTGTTTGCCTGGATAAATGTAAAGGGGTGAGTGTTACCGAGAAATAAATATATCCCGTCATCAATGTATATATCTCGTCATCAGAATATATATCTCTTCATCAGAATATATATCTCGTCATCAAATTATATATATATCTGTTCATCAATGTATATATCTCGTCATCAAAGTAAAACGTGTTTTTAATTCTCTTTGCATTGTTAATTACAATTATAAACTCCAACAATTCATTTAATATAAACTTAAATTAAAAACTAAAACTAAAAACCTTAAAAATCTATTAACATTAAAATACATCAAAGTATATATCGTCATCAAGGTATATATCTCATCATCAATGTATATATCTCGTCGTCAAATTATATATCTCGTTATCAAAACATCTGTTTGATTTAAAAACAACACTTACAGACTTCTTAAAATAATATAATTAATTTCCGCAGGTACAATGCAGTAACGGAGTGACAGGCTACGGCAGGAAACGCCGCGCGATCTCATCTAGCGCTGAATCCAATAAGGTTTACGAAGTGTCCCTGACAACGTTTATAAAAGTGGACTATAAAGACGGGGAGAGTCGGGAGGCAGGCAAGTATTTTTTAAATAATAATACTCTTCACCCCATCCCACAAGGGTCCCCGAAGAGGTAGGCAGAGGTGTTACAAGACCCACTTTCTACCGAAGATAATTTGGTGTCAACGTGACTCTCTCTTTCACCTTTGTGTGTATGATTAACCACTGAAGTTTAGAAAAGGTAACTAATACCCACTAAGGTGGCACACAAGCATACGGCCCACCTGATGGTAAGCAGTCACTGTAGCCTATAGCCGCTAGCAATACCAGGGGTATCACTAACGAGTTGCCAACCCTGTTGTTGATGAGGAGTCACTGTGTATCCTCGTGGAGCACTGGCAACCTTACTTACCGCAGACACACAACACTACATCCTCTACATCAAAGTAGTGTTATTTCACTGCGGTCTTTTGTAAGGTGGAGGTACAGTCCCCAGTCGGGCGGCTCCAATATTAATGGGAGTCCCCAAGGGCGATCCTAATTCGTCATATGTCTCTTTTTAAGCTTAACTCAATATTTCCTTTGCAGAAGACGTTTTTGCTCTAATCAAGAATATTAATGTCGCAAATCAGCAATTAGCTACGGATGAGTCACCGGCTTTTACTGGTACTAAAGACAAATTAGTAAACTCTTCCGATGGTCCAACTACTAGCAGTTCCAATCTAACTGTCACTAGTGTATTACTCGTAGCTGTCAGTTTAGTTTTGACGTTTTGTAAGTCTTTTTGACCGGCCAATAAAATGTAACTT
Source organism: Falcaria lacertinaria (assembly GCA_951449985.1). Classification (NCBI taxonomy): domain Eukaryota; kingdom Metazoa; phylum Arthropoda; class Insecta; order Lepidoptera; family Drepanidae; genus Falcaria; species Falcaria lacertinaria. Next base: position 1,202,057 of record OX602136.1, on the reverse strand, counting down.
GCAGTTAGCGTAAAATGGCGGCATTTTAGCGACCGATGATAATTTAATAGATTGATGGATTTTGTTTTGGTTACAATTCTTCATTCAATTATTCAAAATTCAAATTAATAAAAGGTTTTTTTTTCTGAATAGAAAAAAAATAATTTCTACCTTACGAGATTAGTTTGACATAAAAATTAAGTTCGACCTTACAAATTGTAAAAACAACACTGATTGATTCCCGCCAACTTCTATTTTTTAACTCTTCTTGAATAAAGTTCTGGATTCAAAATCAATCAATGTTGTCGCTAAATTGAATGCAACGCAACTTTAAATAAATAATAGGTATAAGTGAAAGTGATTTTTAATTAAATTTAACGTAGTAATTAAGCGCCTAATTAATGTTTTAACGGTAACGAGAACTAATGCGTTACGCATATAAGGCCAACTAGTCTTATAATAAAATATTTTTTTAACAATAAGAAAACAGTTTTTTTCAATTTAATATTTTGGGAATCTTTTTTGAGGTTCAATATTCAAACTATAAGCCATTTAATAAGTTAACATAGTTTTGAAACAGATTTCTATGTAACGAAAATTTTTATCAAAAAAATATTGACAAAAACCTAAGGAAAAAAAAAGATTTCTCATAATTCATAAAAAAAATATAATTAGTTATTAGGTTACCAGTGGTTCCACCTCAAACTTTGAGGCCTTTTTGCAGATCGCAAGACAATTGTTTGAGCTTTAGAGTAATGTTCATTAACTAAATATTGATGTGAAACATCTATTGGCATCTTGGAAGTAAATCGACTCGTATACCGAGACGTAAATCGCCATCACACCCACTCTACGCCACTACTCGTGTCTTGGTGATTCACCGTAGGTCGTATTGTAGTCTTTGGTGATTCACAATTTGTTTCGGGCGTAAAATTGTCCACTACAACACAATTTTTGTATGGTTTTTAACGTCCTCATTATTTCATACATTCACTTTAGAAGACCTAATTAATAACGTCTCTATAAAACTGTACTTGATTTTTTTAGTTTAATCACTTTTGTTAATTTCGTGTTAACTTATCAATTTTCTCAACAAAAATGTCTTTTTGACAAATATCTTCGTAAAGGGGCATTTAGACTTAATTATTGTAAAAAATATAGGCTATTAAAATATTGTCATAAAGAGCTGCTGTTTCTTTTACTGTAAGCAACCATTTATTTAAAAACGTATGTAAGTATTATATCAGTATTTTGTTGGTTCCCACTGGTTCCTATAGTACAAGCTTTGCTTAGTTTGGGGCCAGAGGGCGTTGTGTGATAATGTCCAAGCATTATTATTATTAAATAAAAACACCCTTTGATGTAAGCAACTATTTCTTCCCCGTGATACCACCAAAAATCATCAAATATCAAATCTTAAATCGTGAACCCCAATCTCCATGTCACCACTACTACCAATAGTTGCGTCAAAAATGCGACAGCAAAATATTATAGATGCGAATGTGTGTTTGTTACGTTACTCAACCGGTCGTCATGAAATTGTGCCCACAGGTTGCTGATCCGAATGTCCCTATTTTCGTATGGCAATATTGATACCGAAAATAATTCATTTGATCAATTGAATTGCATACGATTGATTTTGTGTTTACGAAAATTAGAGGAATTGCTGAGAATTAAGGAAATAAATTCCTTTTAGAGGAATCGCACAATGTGGCTGTTTTAGACCCGCGGGAGTAAAGAAAAGACACATAATTGCATCCAGAAAAAATAGTTTTTTTTACTCAAAACCTTGCGGGTAAAGCCCTGGGTGAAAAGTAGTCTATACTAATATTATAAAGAGGAAAGATTTGTATTTTTGTATGTATTGAATAGGCTCCAAAACTACTGGACCGATTTCAAAAATTCTTTCACCGTTAGAAAGCTACCTGTCACTGATTAACATAGGCTAGCACTCCCGCCCCGGCTTTGCACGGGTAGACAAAATATTTGATATAAATGTCTACCCGTGCGAAGCCGGGGCGAGCCGCTAGTTTTAAATAAAACAAAGTGGAAGACGTCATATTTCAGTCTTTATTAGAATCATTATCAATCCAACAATAGATACATGAAATAAGGGTACGTTAAAAATACTTATAATTATTCAAATAACAAAATATGTCTAACACTCAAATGAACTACTTACACACGATACAATCACGACAATCTTAAGGCGGGTATCCACTTAGGTTCGCCGTGGTGTGCGAACACTGTGTGCTCCGCGAACGTGAACGTGTACAGTGTAGTCACTTGGGCTGCAACATCAGTCGGAGCACGGCGGAGCGCTTCCCGAGCGCTCCGCCGTGCTCCGATCGTGCTCCAGTCGCGCTCCGCGATCACGACGTATCCATTATGTTTGGTTTGCGGAGCGGGCGCGTTCGCAAACCACGGCGAACATAAGTGGATACCCGGCTTTACACACAAACAGATTTTTCTACGCTGTTATTACACTTTCGTGCAAAAATACAGATACTATTGTCAAAAATTATGTCGAATTGAATTTCATACTTTTGCTCGTCATTGTACTTAATGTGCCGGTAGCAGGAACATTGTCGACAACGTTTTCGTATCGCCTTCGACTATTTTTCTATGGAAAATGAACAGCGCTGCGGCGGTGAAAAGTGTAACTAAAAATTAGTATGACAATTTTGACATTTCGCGAGTTACGTTTTCGAATACGCTGTCCACAATGTTTCTGCTACCGGCACTGTTATACCTCGAAATAAAAATTAGAGTCGGTTAATTCCAAAAATAATAAAATTTATCGAAAAGGCATTAATTTAATTGTACAGGTATGGCAAGGGACGGCAAATATTGGATGATACGTTTTGAGCATAGACAGCAAGCTTACGTGTCTATGGCTTTGAGCAATGAACGAACAGGTTTAATGAAAATAATAATGATTATATGAATGAAATTTAATAAAATTACCAAAAAATTAAATAGCAATTAATCAATTATATTTTGGTAATTTTACTGATTTTAACGAATAAACATAATGGTCGAATGAATGAACGATTCAATTAATGAGTGAATGAACGACTGACTGAGCAATTTAAGTTTTGATTAATTATTTCTGGCAGTAATCTGAACAAGAAAAAAATACGATATTTTCAGAAAACGTTTAAACATTATTAGGACAAGATTTAATGGACATAGAATCAAACTTTTACTATACAATATCAACACGCAATTAGCCTTACCTTACCTTTACCTTTACTTACCTTAAATACAAATAATTTAAGACTGAAATTGAATTTTAACTAAAACATTTATACTTTTAATTACATAAGTCATTGTGCATAATAATCACTAACTTACATCTAAAAATGTATGAGTACTATGAAAAGAATTCTTTACAAATTTTTGTTTGTTTATTAAGTTCAAATCTTTGTTGCTCACCATATACTTGTTTCTAGACAAGACAAGATCCAATGTTGAAGGTGACACACAAGCATACGGCCCATCTGATGATAAGCAGTCACCGTAGCTTATAGCCGCTAGCAATACCTAGACTACTACCGTTGATGAGGAGTCACTGTGCTAGCAGCATTACTACTAGCGCAGCGTATACTCGTGGAGCTCTGGCAACCTTACTCACCGCAGAAACTTAACACTACATCAAGTAGTGTTATTTGACTGCGGTCTTCTGTAAGGTGGTAGTACAGTCCCCAATCGGGCGGCTCCAATTTAAATGGGAAAACCCACGGGAGATCCCAATTCACCCTACCTCTCTTTTTAAGCTCGTGGTGTGATTGATCATTGTACTTAAGCTTAAAAAACTCATTGGTACAGGACGGGGTTTGAACCTGGGCCCATCAGATGACCGCCCGTTGCTTCAACCACAAGGCCACCACGGCTATTGTGCCAACATAATAAAAAAAAAAAAATTTAAACGGCTAACAATTACATAGATCAATTTATTTACATATTTATTGCTTTTAAATGAAAGTTTTGTTACATATATATGAATGCCTCGATTATGGCAACGTTGGAAAGGTCTCAGATAAAATAAAAAGTGTAGATGGATGTTTGGGAACAACGAAGTGAGGCCTTGTAACTACGCCTTGTAGTGTACATATACACCGTTTAAAAACCGGCGTCACTCAGTTTTTCGCAAAGCCATCTCCTTTTTCTTTTTTTTTATTAACACGTCCCACTGCATCTTGTGGTCTCAGTGGAAAGTCTGAGCTTGGACAGGCCAATCTCTGTGCCGTTAGCAGCAACACTGTCGACAACGTATTCGAAAACGTAACTCGCGAAATGTCAAAATTGTCATACTAATTTTTAGTTCCACTTTTCACCGCCGCAGCGCTGTTCATTATCCCATACAAGAATAGTCGAAGGCGATACGAAAACGTTGTCGATAATGTTCCTGCTACCGGCACTGGTCAGGACAGAAACCTCACAGCCACTAAGTGAGTGAGAATATTACCTATGAGATCTCTTCTCTCAAATGCTTTTTAATTTTATCTGAGGGCATGTTAATATAATATGTTTAAGGAACTTTAGGGAGTTATTACAATATCTGTTTGAGCAAATCAAGTGCAATAAAATCAGGTGTTGTGGTCGATCATGTTGTACAAAATGACTAAACTAAACTAATTTGACAGGACTAAAAAGTCTTGCTATCCCATTCTTATGTGCGCGGTTGAATAAGGACGGCAATATGTGTAGTCCTGTCAAATTCGTTTAGTGATTTTGTATAACAGACTCGACACTAATGTGAGTTAATTTGAAAAGTTCACAGCAGTGAACATAATATCAAATCATGCGGTAATAAAAATAAATTCCTTGTCCCTTAAATTTCTATACTAAAAAAGAGAAATGATTTGTATTTTGTTTGTTTGAAAAAAACTCAAAAACTACATTTATCAAATATTTTGTCTACCCGTGCGAAGCCGAAGCGGGCAGCTAGTATAATATATAGCCTATGCACTATATAGCACTGAGTAGCTCAGTGATAATGTAGCTTACTAACTGTGAAAGATTTTTTGAAAACGGTCCAGTAGTTTCGGAGCCTATTCAATACAAACATACACACAAAAATACAAATCTTTCCTCTTTATAATATCAGTATAGTATAGATAAGTGTTTTGTAGGTACTTAGCTTAACTAACGCTGGCCGTGCGAAGCCGGGGCGGGTCACTAGTCGTCTATAAAATAAAGTATTTAATTGATAAATATTAAATATAAAATCCACTTACGTAGAGATTGGTGTCGATTCTGTTGTTCAAAATTACTAAACTTAAATTATTTGACAGGTCTAAAAGTCTTGCGATCCATATCTCATGTGCGGGGTTAAATAAGGATGGCAATATTTTTAGACCTGTCAAATTAGTTACGTTAAACGTTTGAGAGAAAGGGGATGCGATCCAAGGTCTGGTTCATACCTGGTTCAGCGTATTTCCTTGGCCATTCAGCGCGGTAATGCAGCTGGTATCTTGGGAACGTTTGAGCTGGGTACGTATCGGATCTAGTATTTAATGTGTTATGACCAAGCATGTCGCTGATAGCTCCGATTGTTTGTAAAAGTTAACGCATTGACGAAACCTGAGGTGAATTCTAACCATGTTCATTGGACGAAGCCTGCGCCGTGGATATAAATATGTCCTTTTCTTTTTTAAAGTTCCTACTTTGACGAAACCTGAGGTGTATTCTAACCATTTTTACGAAGCCTGCGTTAAGTTTGGTAATTTTGAACAGCAGAATCGACACCAATGTGTCTCCTAAGATTATAATTACCTAGTGTGGTCAACAATCCTCGTAACTGTACAATACAATATTTTACAATAAAAATACTTGGCACTTTTAATAAGTTCACATTACGAAGGTCGAGAGTTATCTGTATCGAAATAATATAGCTTATTCCCTTGTCACACGTAACCCTAAATAACACACAATTTTAGCTCATAGGTGTCAAGTGAAGTGCTGCCAAAACGATGCATATAATTTACCTTAAAAGGATAAAAGGTTGTCTGTCTGTGTTTATGTAATGTGCCAATATTATCCTACTTATATTGTAAATGCGAAAGTTTGTGAGTATGGATGGATGGATGGATGTTTGTTACTCTTTCACGCAAAAACTACTCAACGGATTTGGTTGAAATTTAGAATGCAGATAATTTATAACCTGGATAAACACATAGGATACTTTTTATCCCGGAGAAATGTTACGTGCCCCAAGGACTCTAAGGTAAACGCAGACGAAGTCGCGGGCAGAAGCTAGTTACATAAGTTACAAGATACAATTTACCTTTAAAATGCCGTTATTCAAATTTGGCTACCTACGTCGATATAAATAACTCTCTCGAATATAATAGGTACAATATATAAGGTATTTAATTTTAAAAATACTATTCTATCATAATCTCATTTAAGGTTTAATTTGGAGAATATTCGTACTTAAATAAATACTAATGTCACGAGTTAAAATGGTAAATTTCCTTAAAATTTAAATTCAATTTTTAACAGGTAACACATAACTACTTCGCACGGCAACACTGTAGGTCAAAATGTCAGTTAACAATTAAATTTTACATAAGACCAAATTCTATGGTAATTTCTATGAACCTACTCGACACATAGTTTTAGTTCTTAGTCGTGCTATCCCTTTCACATGTGCGCGGTTAAATAAGGATGGCAATACTGTCAATTGTGTCAAATTAGTTTAAAAATTACGTACAACAGAATTAGCCTATAGTATTTATATGTATGTTTTTTTTTCAGTTATTTAAACTAGTTTAAATTTGGGATTCGTGTAGGTTGGTCTTATTACATCCTGCAATACAAAACGCATATGACTGACAACATCTTCCATGTTTCATAGAGATTTGGTCCAAATCTGAAAGAGACAACAATTTTTTTTTTGTATATTCTATTAGAGCTTGTCAGTCTGAGCATTTATTACTATGGCACCAAAGTTGGACATTACAGGACACTTCATTTGTTTTGAATTCCTATTATCAACAAACATGTATGAATATACAGATTTTCTAACTCAAATAAAATCAACGATGGTCCTACAGCTTTGGCGCTACAGAAATAAATGTTCAGGCGGGCAAGCTCTAACAGAATATACAAAAAATGCGTTGGCCGGCACTTTCAGATGATGATGTCCTATGTCATTGATAAAGCACCTCACTGCTTATCCTCGCCGGAATGACACCCAGAATCCATAGTATTGGTATCACTATAGCAGTGGTGATGGCTGGCCTTCAACTGCTTGGCAAGCCCAGCGGCCGAGTTGCAATACACCTGACGTCCCGACTCGGAACCCGAGTTGCAATACACTTGCTCTCCGCCGTCCCCGTCAGACAACACCGACTCCTCCGTAGCAGGGGATAAGGGCGAAATTAGAAAATCAGGCTTAGTCTCAAATTCAGGCTTAGTGCGTAACGGACTTAAGTGGGTGCGCTTGGGACTCCCCTCGATTCTGATACTTGAATTTAAATCTGATAGACGTTCCAGTCTCGGTTCGTTCATACGTTCACGTTCCACGCGTTCGCTTTGGCGTGTTTCATTCATTCGGTCTAAGAGTCTGGAATCGTTCATTCGGTCTGAGATTCTAGAGTCGTTCAATCTTGATTCGTTCATTCGGTCGCTTAGTCGGGTTTCGTTTACTTTGTCACTGATTCTCGAGTCGTTCATTCGGTCACTCATACGATCACTCACCCGAGTTTCATTCATTCTGTCACTGATTCTTGGATCGCTACGTTCGCTGATCCTCGAATCGTTCAATCTATCACTCATGCGCTCACTCATTCTAGTTTCATTCATTCTGTCCGAAATTCTTGAATCATTCATTCGGTCCGAGACTCTAGAGTCATTGAGCCTCTGATCATTTATCGTTCTATCACTCTTCCGCTCACTCGTTCGAGTTTCATTCATTCTGTCACAAATCCTATCACTCATTCTGTCGTTAATTCTTGAATCATTCAATCGATCATTGACTCTCGAGTCATTGATTCTTTCACTCACCCGCGTGTCATTCATCCGTTCACTGATTCTCGAATCATTCAATGCCTCATTCAGCCTATCTCGCGACTCATTCCTCTCGCACCGTTCATTCGTACACCTCGGTTCATTCCGGTCTCTTTCGCTCAGTCTGCTTTCGTTCAGTCGTTCTATTCTAGAGTGATTCAACTCTATCTCGGTAAGTCTGACTCTTTTGTCTTTGTGTTTGTCCTGTCGTGGTCTTCGCTTGGAGCCGACTTGCGGTTGGGGGCGCTGCTGTCGCGTGAGTGTGAACGATGTGTCGGATTCCGAGGTTGATTCAGGATGGTTTTCTATGGTGCCCACTAGGGCTGATACGTTGGGGTTCAGACAGCAATCGGCCTGGAACAATGATCCAAGTTTACATATCAATTTGATGTAGTGTTGTATTTCTGCGGTAAGGTTGCCAGTGCACCACGAGGATACGCTGCGCTAGTAGTAATGCTGCCAGCACAGTATCCTCATCAACAACAAGGTTGGCAGCTCGTTAGTGATATCCCTGGTATTGCTAGCGGTTATAGGCTACGGTGACTGTTTATCATAAAGTGGGCCGTATGGCTTGGCTGTGTGCCACCTTAGTGGTATAAAAAGATATCTATCTAAAATCACTATCCAATTTTCATTGACTATAAGCATACCAGGATCGAATCTCAGCAGGATCGACCAGAACAATAACTTTGTTTATGTATTACTAGCCCGCCCGGACTTCGCACGGGTAGACATTTATCAAATATTTTGTCTACCCGTGCGAAGTCGGGGCGCGCAGCTAGTATAATATATAGCCTATACTACTCAGTAATAACGTAGCTTTCTAACGAAAAAAAGAATTTTAGAAATCGTAAATGTATAGAAAAATCCTTCGGTTACATAAGGTAACGTACAAAATATGAGGGTACTCACTTTAACGGACACATTGCAGCAACTGGACACGTCAGCGAAGTAAACCTCGGATTCAGCGTTTTGATTCACTGCGCGGTGACAGTCTTGCATTGAAGACCTGGAAATTAATAAAAGATTATGATATGTCTAATAAATACATTTTACAGTACATAATTCGACATGTTTTTTAGCAGCCGTGGCCTTGTGGTTGGAGCAACGGCCTGTCATCTGATGGGCCCTGGGTTCAAATCCCGGCCTGAAAGCTGTCTAGCTAGGTATCCAAGCTAACCGATTTGTCGTACTCTAGGTTGTATTGATAAATAGGTTTTTATACAAGGAACAGAGATGTATCCAGTGCCATCTTGACCATAAAGGCACACAGGGCCCATGCTTAGGGCCCCACGACTCCGCAAGGGCCGCAGTTTTCCGATGACTTTTCATTATTAAAATACCAGGATACCAGGCCGACCGCGGACACTCAATAAAAATGTAAACAGTTTTTATACTTCCCAAAGGGTCCCCGAAATACTTCTGTGCCCTAGTGCCCCGTCCAGCCGTAAGACGACCTTGGATGTATAGAAATTTACCTTATAGGTGAGTGTTTGTCATTCTGGAACCCCAAATTCTCCTTTCCTTGCTTCTGACAGGAATCCGTGCTCTGATCCGAATCTGAATTATAATCAACATGTACATGATTAATAATAATAATAATGCTTGGACATTATCACACAGCGCCATCTGGCCCCAAACTAAGCAAAGCTTGTACTATGGGAACCAGCAGCTGATATAATACTTATATACTTTTTGTTTGTAAATACATACTTATAATACATACCAAACACCCAGGCGCAAGGCAAACATATTTGTCAGATAAATGTTTGCCCCGGTGGGAATCGAACCCGCGACCTCTAGCCTAGCAGTCAGATGTACTAACCACTAGACCAGCGGTCTCGTCATTAGAACATAACTCGAAAGCATCTTTATTTGACTAGACTTTACAAGTACTTTCAAATCGTCAGAATCTACCACCGGATTCGGAAGGTCGTTTTTTGCTGAGCAGAATCTGATAAGAAACTCAGCAATTACTCTTTTCAAATAAAATACATAATTTACATATAAATTACTTAAATGACATGAATATATCACAAAAAGTTATCACATACACAAGGATATTATGCTTGCATTATAAATCTAAGCTAGTAGTTAAAGTAGCTACAAAATTTAACATAATTCAGCTTATGCCGTTATTCTTCATTATCCTTCCTGTTTATTTAAAAATAGATGTACATTTCGGGGGGCGTTGGTTATAATATTTTCAGAAGGGACGGACTGATCTAGAATGAATATCTAAGCACGAATAAATTAATGTAACTCACCTTTACTAGCAGATTTCTGGTGCAAGCACTCAATCACCACACCATCGTCTCTACAATCTCTGTGGATGTTACCAGCACTCATCACCATTGACCGCTGGCAAGCTCTATAGGGGATTAGATGACCTCTCAACGTATTGAACCGTGGATCGGGCAAGTGAGATAACTCTTGCATTCTCGCTAACTCGTTCAGATCAGTAGGGTAAGCCAAATCCGGATTGATCCTCGCTAGCTCCGGGTTCATCCTTACCAAGTCTGGATTAATTCTCGCTAATTCCGGATTGATTCTAGCGAACTCAGGATTGTGTCTAACTAAGTCACTATTAATTCTCAATAGCTCCGGATTGATTCTCGCCAATTCTGGATTCATTCTTATCAAGTCTGGATTGATTCTTGCCAGTTCAGGATTCATTCTTGCTAACTCCGGATTTATTCTTGCCATTTCGGGATTGATTCTCGCTAGCTCGGTGCTCATTCTGGCCATCTCTGGGTTGATGCGAATGTCTTGTACGCTTGGGTTCATTAAGTATGATTGTCTAGTACAATTGTGGTGGTCTGTCATAGAGTTGTGGGCATCAATGTGGTGATGGTGAAGAAGGGTGGCCGCTGCTGGGTCTTGGTGGAGGTGGTGTCTGTGAGTACAAGTAAAAAGTTGCTAAATACAATTCTATACTATTATTATAAATGCTAAAGTAACTCTGTTTGTTTGTTTGCTACCTTTTCACGACTAAACAACTTAACGGATCGTAATGAAATTTGGAACTGAGATAGATTATAGCCTGGGGAAGGACATAGACTATCTTTATCTAAAACCACGCAGGCGATGCTGCGGGCAAAAACTAGTAACTAAATATATCTGTATAAAAGAAGAATCTGACTGACTGTAAACAACGCACAGCCTGATCAGCTGGGGTTAGACTTTAAATTTTGACAGCAAGTACCTTTGATGATTAGGCCTCCTCCAAGGAAGGGGATTTTGGAAATACCACCCCAAAAGGGATAAACTCAACATGGAGGTTTGAATATAATTGATATTTAGCCTTTAAATAAAAAAAACATATTTCATCACTGAGAAAAATAGACCTTATATAATAATAGCTTGTTCCCCGCGACTTTGCCCGCGTAGGAATATAATATATAGCCTATGTTACTCGGTGATATTACAGAATTCTGTCAGTGAAAGATTTTTTTGGATCGGTCCAGTAGTTTTTAGAGTTTAAATACATTACTTACAAAAATACAAATATTTCCACTCTTATAATATTAGTGTAGAAGTGTAGATTGCTATGCGGGCGAGTTCGCGGCAAAGAAGCGTGTAGCTTATATTATATAACATATTAAAGTAGCCTATTTTACGCCTAGTAAAATCAGCTATCTACCAGTGAGTCTCGTTCAAATCGGTCCAGCTGTTTCGGAGATTACCCCCAAACAAACAGACAGACAGACAGACATTTTTTTAAATTACATTTTTGTTATTAGAAACGTGTTTACTTTCATGTGAATTTCGTAAAAAGCTGTTATTTTGACATCACAAACAGACATTTTAATTTATGTGTATAGAGTTACACACCTGCTGCCATTTCGCCCTTGAGGACTGTAAGGTGGTGGTGGACCCCACACTCCGGTCTGTGCGTCAATACTGCCTCCTGCTTCCGCGAACCCTTCACCACTGAAGCCTAATGGCTGCGCTTGGAACTGCTGCGATTGACCCTGACGGAATTGGTTGAAGCCTGGGAATCTAATTGGAACAAATATTGCGTGAGTGAGTGTAAATAAACGAATGAAAGCACGAGTGACTGAAAGAGTGAGTGAATGAAATCGTGAGTAAGTTAAAGATCGGGTGAATGAAATAACAAGTGAATGAAAGAGCGAATGGATCTGTGCTTTTGAAATTAATGAGCGAGTGAATGAATTGAACCATGAGTAGATGCAGTGAATGAATCTGTGTTTACTTAAATGAGGATTGAGTGAATGAATGACTTAGAGAGTAAATAAGAACAGTAATAATTTTAAAAACAGCATAAAAGACATTTAATGCCTACGAATAAAAAAATAGTTTTGCAATATTTTATTACATAATATTTAAGATAACTGTGTTACACAGTGTGTCCTCATCAACAACATGGTTGGCAACCCGTTAGTGATATCACTGGTATTGCTAGCGGCTATAGGCTAAAGCACCTTAGTGGTATAAAAAGTATAACAAGAAAGAAAGTTTTTTTTATACACACCTCTCGTCGTAGTTCTGCGCTTGCGCCGGGTGTGATGGGGCGTCGTTATCGCAGAAACCATACGCACTGTCCCCAGACTGGGGGACTCCCATCTGGCACCGAGAGCTGAGAAACAGAGATCTTATGAAGATAGGCCTGTTATTGATAGAGGCCAGCTAAGTACCACCACACTGAGCAGTAGCTAAAGGTGGCAAGGCAATACAATACATTTAAAGAACTGTCTTACCTACATTTAATATCATCAACTAATAATAAGCAAAGTACTGTGAGTCGAAAGTCGATTGTTTAACGGACTTTTGACCACTAGATGTCGCTGTAATGTAAATAGGCATTATTAGCACGCGCGGTAGAGAGTCTCATGCTGTGCTATATATCTCAGCGACGGAGACTGAAACCGAACATACCGACCAGGAGCTCAATCAAACAGTAAACCGGACTACACATACAACCAACTAGTTTTATTTACCACCACGCACAACAAGACCTGCTGCTGGCTGCCTCCACTCCCAGGACTCAGTATGGTGTCTTACATCGATAGTTACGTTACGGCGAAACCTGATTTGCTGTCTACTAGACGAAAACCTAAATAAATTACTGTTTTACCCCTTTTCGAAGTCTAGACAAACTCCAGACTTTCCCCGCTTCCGGACCACAATCTACGTAAATTACTGATTTGCCCCCTCCTAGACCAAACCTAAGTATGACAACGCCTCTGAAATTGCAAGCGTATAGGCTACGGTGACCGCTTAATATAAAACCTTACTTTTGGCTGTTACTCCTCGGCCAGGGGAACCAGCTCCAGGCAGATGTCTTCCTTCCAGCTCCAGGGTTGGGGGAGTACAGGTTTCCTAAACGACCTGAAATAATAAACACATATGTATATATGCTATAATAATAAGCGATAGTTACGCCCTTTCCCAATTCTATTCCTACTGCTACTTTCCCTCCTACTTCTATTTTTACTCCTACTGCCCTTGCCACTCCTATTCTTACTTTTACACTCCCTCCCACTTCTCATCTTACTTCTCTGTCCCTCACACTTCTAACCTTACTTCTACCCCTCCCACTCATATTCTTACTTCCACCCCTCCCACTTCTAATCTTTCTTTTACACTCCCTCCTACTTCTAAACTTACTTCTACTCTCCCTCCCACACCTATTCTTACTCCTACTCTCCCTCACACTTCTAACCTTAGTTGTACTCTCCTTGCCACTCCTATTCCTACTTTTACTCTCTCTCCTACTCCCGTACCCACACACACACACACACATACTACTCCTAGTACTCCATCTCGGGTTCCTACTCCTGTTCCTATTCCTACTCCTAAGTGGCTAAGTACCTGGAGCCCAGAAGCGATGCTGGAGACTGATGTCCCACGCCGGTTGTGGGGGATGACACTGCGCACAGCAGCTGCAGTTGCTCTGAAACATAATATTTTGTTTTTAGGAGGTCTCACGTCGGCTGGTTGAGGCCTCCCGTGACAGGCGTGCTAGAACATATCTCGCTCAGAGAATCAGCATTGCTATCCAGCGTGGCAATGCTGCCAGCATTCTTGGCACGCTACCGCATGATTCCGGTTTGGGTCAGATCTTTTATCTATAAGTAGGTAGGTAAAGATATGTTTTTGTAAATAGTTTAATCTGTTTTGTGTCAATAAACGCTTAAAGCTACGTTTCATATTGTGTTTTTGATATAAATTACTTATATTAATTTAATAAAAGAATTGAAAATTATATTAGACGCGTACAAAGTCGCGGGCACATCTAATAGTATTATATTGTTACTAGCTTCTGCCCGCGACTACGTCCGCGTTGAGCTAAGAATTTCAAAGGAACCTAAAATTTTCCTGGAATAAAAAAAAAACCCGGGATAAAAAGTATCCTATGTGTTAATCCAGGTTATAAATTATCTGTGTTCCAGATTTCATTCAAATCCGTTGAGTAGTTTTTGCGTGAAAGAGTAACAAACATCCATCCATCCATACTCACTAACTTTCGCATTTATAATATTAGTAGAATTAAGGTATTAAGTATTTTTGTAGGCATTTCACTAATAACACAGAGACGTAATTTTTTTATGTTAGATTGCCATTTTATTTGTATATTGTGTACCTGCACTTGTCTCCCAGCGGTGGGCGTGGGCTGCCCGCTGGGCGGGCGGTACAATGACCTGCATCTCAGCTCCAGCTGCTCCCAGTACATCTTCTTGCGTTCGTGGCTGATGGTAACACATACACATTCGATTAAAGATTTATTATCTCTGCTTTTCACTGCTAATATTACTAGCTGACCCGGCAAACGTTGTTTTCCATACGTATAAATTATTTATTTGTATTTTTTTTAAATGGGGTGGAACACCCACCGACCTAGGATTCTTTATGGGAACACCCTTATCACTTAGGAGTATGAAAAATACGTCATATTCTCAGACCTACCGAATAAACACAAAAAAACATAAAAATCGGACAAGCCGTTTCGGAAGAGATAATTTTATATATTAGAAGGTAAAGGGAAAGATTTGTGGTTTTGTTTGCAATTTATAAACATAAAAAACTGTCAGGCCAGCTTTAAAAAAAACTTTCAGAAACAGACCTGCGTCCATAGGCTGTGGTAACCGCTTACCATCAGGCGGGCCGTATGCTTGTTGGCCACCTTACTGGTATAAAAACAACACCTGCTATGTTATCACATAGGCTGTAATAATGTGTATTTTATATTGTAATGCGGACGAAGTCTTGGTGAAAAAGCTAGACATACATACAACGTACATACATTTTGTAGATACATAATGTAAATAGCTTTGTTAATAATTCATTGTTGCAAGGTGGTGTTCAAAATATAAGGGACATATCTTACGTGTTAAACCACCAATGAAAAACTTATGACGATTTTTTTCTGTAATTATGGCAAAATTTATTAGTGTAAACTGAAAACAGGGCTTATTAATAAATCTAATAACATCCTCTAAGTTTATAATTGCTCAAAAAGACCGGTATTCAACGCCGTAAAACCCTACAAGCAAAAAACAATATTTCCCTGACAACACGTTGCCATAGCAACACCAAACCTTCCAAAGAAACACTGAACATTTAAAACCAACTTTAACTCAATAGAAATAAGAACTATGTAAAATTGAAAGTCGGAATTTCATCATTGACTGTTAAACTGACAGCATCATAATTTTATATTTCATTCGTAATTTTGTAGAAGTTTTATCAACAGTGATTTCACGTAAGTATATACGTTTTACATAAATATATTTTATCACGCCAAGTCCCTCACGGGGTAGGCAGTCGGCAGAGAGTATAGACCGACATTCCACTCTTGACTTGCACACTTCTTTTGCTTCTACATTCATCAATCTCTTCATACATGTCCACCGGTTCCGAGTACTCTTTACCTTTCCATCACTGACTATAGTGACGACATTCGATTATGTCTTAGCGATAAAAAAGAGGTAGAAGTGTCAGATGTTACACATCATATGCGACGACTGTACGACTCTGGTTTTGTAGGGTTACGTACCGGAAGCGTAACCAACGGAACCCTGTTACTGAGACTTTGCAGTCCGTCTGTTCGTCTGTCTGTCAGCGGCCTGCACCTTATGTTACATAATAGGTAGACAGTGTAATCACACAATGGTGTCGATTATGTTGTTCAAAATTACTAAACTTAACTGATTTGATAGGTCTAACATAAGGTACAGCCCGCTGACAGACAGACGAACAGACGGACTGCAAAGTCTCAGTAATAGGGTTCCGTTGGTTACGCTTCCGGTACGTAACCCTACAAAACCAGAGTCGTAGGTACAGTAGTCGCACGGTGCGCGAGTCCAACTCGCACTTGACCAATTTTCTTAACAACCCTCTTTCAATCCAGTTGTTTTACGAATATTTTAGAAGAACGTCATGTACCCTATTTCTTTGTCTTACAGATATCCCCCATTTGGTTCCCCGTAAGAGTTCCCAATGTCGGTGTCTCACTCGCACGCGCACCGCAGCAGCGGATCGCAACACTCTCGCTCTATGAGTCAATTCATCAACGATGCCGATGAATTAACAGACGCCGAGCTAGTCAAACAAGTCCACGACTTGAAGCAACAAATCAAGGTTGGTTTTACATTGATACATTTAATGTATCTTAACGCCCTTTTGGAGTGTAACCCTGACTGTGAATTGATGATAATGTCGGCATGCTTGTATCGCGAGCTGAGTGTGTGTATGACTGTGGAGTTATTGTTAATTAGTATAATTGGCTTGAAGCCGTTCTAATTAATTAAATAAACTACCTTCCTGTCTTCCTTCCACCGAAGATAATTTGGTGCCAACGTGACAGATGGTGAGTCCGTTGCCGTCTCTTAGGCAGTACCTACATGCGTCCTTGAATTTCTTCTCATACGTATGCAGGTTTCCTCACGATGTTTTCTTTCACCGTAAAGCTTGTGGTGTGACTAATCATTGCACTTAAGTTATAAAAACTCATTAGTACAGACCAGTGGGATTTGAAGTTGCGTCGCTAGAATAGCAGGCGACGCTTCATACCACACGGCCACCACGGCTCCTCTATTCTTGATATATTTAATTTCTCAACAGATACTACAACTAGAAAATGAGATATTTGAGAAGACAATAATGCGGCTTGAACCAGCTTTAATGCACGGAGTAATGCAAGCATTAGAATATGCATCGAAAATAAGAAGCAGTTCCTCTCTGAACCTCGGCAGCTTCGCCAAATCTACCTCAAGGTTTGGCTTAGTGGAGTCCTTAACTAGTCCCTCGAGATTGCTGACCAGTCCCTCAAAAATATCCACGAGAAGAGTCGAATCTTCAGCTAAAATAGGAGGCACTATAATCTTTGGCACTGGCCCAAGAATCAACGTACTGGAGCGATCAGAATTAGTCTCAACCGAAATGGAAATACTTATAAATCATATAAATAAAGTGAGGAACAAGGCTGCTAAACAACATGCGTTGCTCAAAGCGCAGCTAGAAGAACTAGACTTGAAAGTAGCAGATGTTGAAAAGGCCGAAGCAGGGTTTCACCAACAGGTGATTGTGGAAGGCTGGGACAAAATAGCTCAAAGGATCCCAGCTGAAATTTGGATCAGATACATGACAGAATGGGTTAAAGTAGCTGACAGTCAAATAGGGAAGCTACGGCTACGAACTAGTACTTTGAATACTCAGTACAGCAAGCTGAAAGGTCAAATTAGATTCAAAGCTGAGTTAAGTGAAAGTTTAAGAGCTGTAGACTTTGAAAAGTTGGAGATAGAAAACAACGAATGCCTTGAAATTATTGATAGGAAACTCCAGCAATTAGGAGAATTGAAGAAAATGACTGGAGACGCGAATTTAACACTAGCGATACATAAAAAAGCAATGATGGAGCAGAATTTGTATTTGACGAATGTTTTAAAATCAATAACTAATAAACAGAAAATGACAGTCGCGTTAGATAAAGAGAGAGATATAATTGAAGTGCAAGCGGATAGTTTAGATCAAAGATTAACGGAGGTTAAGAAAGTAAGGGCAAAGTACGAAGTGCCCGATATTATGGGGTATGTTTCAGTTAAATCGGAGGTGCACGATTTGAAACATAGTATTAAGATGCTGGAAAACAGAGTGCATATTCAGCAAATTGCATTGACTTCGCTGAATAAAAAATTGCAGAACATGTTTTTAGAAAATTAGTTTATAATGTTGTTCTTTAATATTCTTTAATAATTCTTTAATAAATGTTTAGATTTGTTGATGTTCCATTTTATTCGCTTCTATCCCGTACTTTCTACGGATACAACACACAGTAAACTGGTTACAAAACAAAAAAGGTTACGTACGAAACTTTGTTACTAGTTATTTTTTTCGGGTTCTGTATTTTTAATCCATTCCTTCCACGCACCTAGTAAATTAATATATTAGCTTAAATATTGTTAGGTCAGAGATTCTGTCTTGTCAATCGGTGACCTCAGTAGTGACGATTTTTTTTCATTTTTAATCCCAGCCTGTCTTAGCATGGCGGTCGTATTCTTGTGTGTGTGGTATAAAAATATCTCTGTGGTATAAAAAGGGTGTACCTGAGGAGCTGATAAGCCAGCATGCAGCTGAAGATGCAGACGAGCACTGCGCTGACGCTGAGCGCGAACACCCCACGTAAACACCAGTACAGAGCGCCGTGAACCACGCCGCATTCCGATACGCCCTCGAAAACGCACCGTACTCCTGCGTAAAATCCATAATATAAAAATATTCTTGGGTATCTTAAGTTTTGAAAGATATACCCAAAGTGTTAGATAGACCAAGTACAGACTGTTAACTAAGCTAAGACTGACTTTCGGTCACGGCGCTATAGCCCTAAGTAAGTAGGTAAGCACTATATCAGCTGATAATATAAATATCGCGCTTCCTTGAAAAATGGACTATCCAACACAAAAAGTTTTTTTCAATTCGAACCAGTAGTTCCTGAGATTAACGCGTTCAACCAAACAAACTCTTCAGCTTTATTATATTATGTATAGAGTGTAATAGATAACTATAGAAACATATTACACTATTGTACCTTCGTCATCATTTGAGCTGTGCTGAGTGTCGGGCGGCATTGAGAAACATGTACAAGTGCGTGTCAGCTTCGTGTACTCACAGAATTTTAATGTTTGAAGTCTGGAACAAATACAACATAATGTAAAAGAACGCCTAGTTATCAATCCCCAAATCATGTGAAATCATTTGCGAAAACTATGGTGAGAAATTCTAGTCTAGATTTCTAGTCAAGAGAAGCTACATTATATAATGATTTGGATTGAGAGAAAACAGAGCAGAAACAGTCAAATCTGCTTACACCAAAGACACAGCACCAGGATTTGTTCAAATCGCGTTGCGAGATAAAATTTGATGTTTTAAATATTTATGTATAAGGATAAACTTACTTGTTCATATGAATGACTGTAGTTGTGATGGTAACTAATACACATGTCAGAGCGCAGACCAGGCAACACGCTCCAACCACTTTTATCTGCGAACAAATTTTCGTTTATCTCGATGACATTCTCTTATGTGAACACTAAAACTAATGATTCGAGCAAGCGAAATGAAGTGATGGCAACTTTTATTAGAATCTTCACATGAATGTTTATATAAGAATCGGCAAAATTCATGAATCGTTCTCTTGCCCTTATCCCATGCTATTTGGGGTCGGCGCAAGATGTTTTTAACACACTTATAATAGCTTCACCATGTATCTTATTTCAAGACGATACATAATTCTGGAAAGGAAATCATCCATGGTTCATTCAAGATTTGGTCCAAATCTGAAAGATATTCTGTTAGAGCTTGTCCTGAGCATTTATTATTTTGGCATCAAAGTTGGACATCATAGGATATTTCATTTGTTTTAGTTATTTTGAATTCCTATTTTCAACATAAAATAAAATCAACTAGAATGGTCCTACAGCTTTAGTGTCATAGTAAAAAAAAAATAAGACAGGCAAGCTCTAACAGAATATACAAAAAAACGCGTTGGCACTTTCAGATTAGGACCAAAATGGATGATGATCTTTTGCACACGTCATAAGAACCAATGACAACATATTAAACGAATTATATTATCTACTCTGAGATACTAATATAAATTTTAAAGCTTTTTAGTTTTTCTTTTTCAGTCCTCTCTATTAATCGTAATCTTTCACTTCCTTTCTATCCATATCATCTTTTACACAATCCATCCATCTTTCCTTAGGTATAATAGCTAAAATGATTGAAAATGAAAGCGGACATACTTTTCTTACCATATAGCTGTATCTATTGCGTCGTCTAGCGAGACTCATGATACAGACTCCGGTGAGAACCAGCTGAAACAAACAATGCTTACATTACTTAGGAGCACCAAATTATTTGATAACCCGTTTCGTAGTATAATAATATCTTAGAATTTTGTTTTTTATACAGTTATTTTATTCAAAGTATTTAGCCGGTTATTATCAGGTGGCTTTTAATTCCGAACCGGTGTTTAATAGACGTTCATAACTAGCTTATCAGGGCCTAAACTAAAGATTTTTTTTTATTTGTTGATTGAGTGCTTTAAAAAAATTGGGTCGACAACGCGCGAGTGATAGTGGTGTTGCAAGCGTCCATAGGCTATATAGGCGACTCAGTACTGTGCCGGTAGCAGGAACATTGTCGACAACGTTTTCGTATTGCCTTCGACAATTTTTTTATTGAAAAATGAACAGCGCTGCGTCGGTGAAAAGTGGAACTAAAAATTAGTATGACTATTTTGACATTTCGCGAGTTACGTTTTCGAATACGTTGTCGACAATGTTCCTGCTACCGACACTGAAGACATGATAACGTATGTTATAAATTATTTATTATTTATTTGATACGGGATATTCAATGGGTAGAATATGTATTGTAGATATCTCACCATAGCGGCGGGTACGGCCGCAGGTACAGTCTCCAGATGCTGTGGCGATGCCGTGTAGGCCCTCAGCAGTATGTGTTGAGCAGCCAGTAGGCCTCCCAGTGCAGCGGCGAGCGCTCCACATCCACAACACCACCACGCGTACTTGCGACGGCGACATGACGTGTCGTTGTTGCATACTGATGCTAAAACAATATATTATTAAAGCTATAATTAAAGAGAGGTAGGGCGATTTGGGTTTCCCGTGGGTTATCTCATTTAAATTGGAGCCGCCCGACTGGGGACTGTACCTCCGCCTTACAGAAGACCGCAGTGAAATAACACTACTTGATGTAGTGTTGTGTTTTTGCGGTAAGTAAGGTTGCCAGTGCTCCACGAGGATACGCTGGGCTAGTAGTAATGCTGCTAGCACAGTGAGTCCTCATCAACAACATGGTTGGCAGCCTGTTAGTGATACTAATTACTGCTCTTAATCTATATCGATACTCATATTATAAATCTATCTACACTAATATTATAAAGAGGAAAGATTTGTATTTTTGTGTGTACAAACATTTGTATTGAATAGACTCCGAAACTACTGGACCGATTTCAAAAAATATTTCACCTTTTGAAAGCTACTTTAACACTGAGTAACATAGGCTATATATTATATTGATACGCGGGCGAAGTCGCGGGGAAACAGCAAGTTATTAATGTAGATTGTAATATGGGTAGCTGGGTACAAAACTATAGTTCAGTGGAGCTAGGGTACAATAGTAATGAATTACCAAAGTACGGAGGAGGCGGCACGTAGTGTTGTGCCACATCTGCAGCTATAGCCGATTGTGGTGTCGATACCTGATACTGCACCACTTGCATTATACCGCACGCTTGCATCGCTAGCACATCTCTGCACACTAGTTGATTTTCTTTATTTTGTTTATGGCCAAGAACTTAAAGCCGTTGAAATATTAAACTTTTAAATTTAAAATTATAGCTCCCGAAATGTTATTGACAATTTGAATTGTCTATTCCACGGAAGTAGCTTTCAAATCGCGCGCCATTTCTATAAAATCGATATAATTCACGCAAGGAACATTGACCCCTTCACAGCTAACAACAATAAGTTTTCACAACAAAACAGACAGTTCACACGATAGACACAAATTCCACGTATTATTTACAAATTACACTCAATTCCACAATTTAAATTCGAAATTCTTCCATCTTTAAAATCTCGCATTAAAATTTTCCCTCCTTTTGTTTATGTGAAACAAAAATATGTTAAGACTTGCAAGAAGAATAAGAAACCACGATTTCACACGCGCTTATTGGTTAACTTTAACTTATAGTGACGAAATCATTTTGTTTATTTGTACGCAGAAATCAGATTGCATTAGTTATTCAGAGGTTTACGATGTAGGTTATGTGATTTGACAATGGGTTGCGCGCGCAGAAGCATTGGGCGGGCAAGGAAGTGCAGGTAAGATGAATCTGAGTGACTTATGGATTTTGAACTTGCGTGTTACATTGGTTTGTACGTTTGAAAGACCAGTATCGTGTATTTTTAGTAAGTTAAGTAAAAGAACAGGACAGGTAGACGATTTATTTGTACACTTCCATAGATTCCTATAACGTGGGAAGATATTGTTGGTTATCTTTTGAAATTCATCTTTTGACACTTATGTGTACCTACTAACATTGCGATTTATTTTACGACAAAAGACCGGATAAAATAAATAACAAGACAGTGACATTGTCAGTGAACGAATGAATGAATGATAAAATGTCATTATGAAAAGTATTCGTTTGGCGCAATCATTGTATTTAAGCAGTAGCAGAATCTGTTTAATTTTTATATTCTTTTTCTTTGTAGGTTCGGTCTTGGAAATAGATATGTGAGAGTCCTTTATAAAGATTATAACTTGTTTCTTGACGATATTATCATATTCTTCTCAGTAAAAAGAGCGTCTTCAAATCCTTGGTGGATTGTGATGATTTAAAACAGTCGCAGTCTTCTAATGAAATCTATACTAATATTATAAAGAGGAAAGACTTGTATTTTTGTATGTATTGAATAGGCTCCGAAACTACTGGACCGATTTCAAAAATTCTTTCACCGTTAGAAACCTACATCATCACTGAGTAACATAGGCTAGCTGCCCGCCCCGGCTTTGGACGGGTAGACAAAATATTTTATATAAATGTCTACCCGTGCGAAGCCGGGGCGTGCCGCTTGTAGTTCATATATTTTGAATGTTTGTTTGTACATTTTATTCGCCAAAGAGATTTTCCGATATCTCCCAATTTGCAGAAAACTTTAATGAATTCACTTAAAACTCACTCAGGTATCATGTCCATTGGTGAAAACCGTATGAAAACCCGTTCAGTCGTTGTTAGGTATAGATGGGGTGCTGTCTTTACATAGTATAAAATGAAGTCGCATCCGCTGTCTGTTCGCTTAAATCTTTTAAACTAATCAACGGATTTTAATGCAGTTTTCATCAATAGATTCAAGAAAAAAGTTTTGATGTTTAATACATTTATGTTTTGTGTAACCCTTGCCAAATTAGAGCGGGTCGCGAGTCTTATAATATGATGAGATATATCATTCACCTGCCCTTATCCCATATTATTTGGGGTTGGCGCAATACGTATTATCTTCCATACTTCTCTATTAGCCGTCATTTCTGTATTCGCTTCCTTTGGCCATGTCAACTTTGACACAGTCCGTCCATCTTTTCTTAGGTCTACCTCGACCCCTGTACCGTCCACATTCATACATAAAACCTTTCTTACCACGTTATCTTCATTCCTCCGCATAACATGCCCATACCATAACGACAGGAGGCTGAAGAGATATATGAAGAGATATATATGTACCATTATTCCTTCTGTTGGTGGCAAGGACACTAGTTGGAGGTCTCGGTGGTAAAGCTGGAGGGGTGTCCGTCTTCGCGGGGGGCGCGGGACCAGGGTCGTCTGCGCATGCGTACTGCACCGATGCCGGCTTGCATGTACAAGCCACTTGATACTGTAACACAAATAGAAATACAATTAATTATGATAACGAAGCACAGCATCAAATTGAAGTTCCAAGGGTAATGTAGCCCTAGCAACGACAACTTACGACAACTTATTCGTACTGCTTTCGATTATTTTTGTATGGGAAAATGAAGAGCGCTGCGCCGGTGAAGAGTGGAACTAAAAATTCGTATGAAAATGTTGACTTTTTGAGAATAACTGTTTCCAATAGGTAGTCGCAAGTTATTCTTGCAAGGGCTACTGAACGCAATACTGAGAATATGATAGATAGATAGATAGATAACTCTTTATTGTACGCCTTAAAACTATAATACAAAAACAGAATTAATAATACATATCGGTACAAATGGCGGCCTTATCACTAGATGTGATCTCTTCCAGACAACCTAGGTAGGGACTGGAGAATGGAGTTTGGGAGAGGGTAGATATGGGTGTACACAGTACACAAATGGAAAAGGTTATAGGAAAATAAGGAAATAACATATAGTATAGTGATATTAAAGTATAATATGAAAGTAAATGATAATATAAACAGATTCAAAGAATTAAATAGAATAAGAATAAGGAGCTGTCAGTGACAATATGATTATATTTCAACTTACTTTGTGTAAATCTGAAGTGACAGAGGCGCTAGTATCGCATTCCGGGCACGCTTCCGGCTCGGGCGAGCTGCGCGCTGACGTCACGTCCGCAAGTGACATATCGCTCACTTTTTGCTATCTGCGAACAATATATATTTATCCTATGTAATAATGTAAATACAATAGTATAATTTATACAAATATGGCGTTCCAATTTCGAAGCTGGAGATTTATAAATAAGCTTTTTAATACAGTAGCGGACGGCTGGACTCAATTTGAATCACTGTGCCATAGAATATGTCCAAGATCTATTATTTTATCCATACTAATACATATTATAAATCCGAAAGTAACTGTTTCTTTCTTCGCTATCTTTTCACGACTAAACGGAAGAATCGTAATGAGAACGTATAAGGTGGGTGGGTGGTATATCCATGGGGAAGGGCATAGGCTACTTTTGTGTTTGAACAAACACATTACAAGATCTCTTAAACTATACGCCCGATTGACTTAAAAGGACATCATCCATGTTTCATAGAGATTTGGTCCAAATCTGAAAGTGACGGCCAACACTTTTTTTTGTATATTCTGTTAGAGCTTGTCCGACTGAGCATTTATTACTATAGCACCAAGGTTGGAAATTTCAGGACATTTCATTTGTTTTGGTAATATTGAATTCCTATTTTCAACAAAAATGAAAATCTGATTATTGAACTCAAATAAAATCAACCACAATGGTCCTATAGTTTAGTGCCATAGGAAAAAAATGCTCAGATGGACAAGCTATAACAGAATATACAAAAAATGCGTGGGCCGACTTTCAGATTTGGACCAAAATGGATGATGTCATTGGTCATAGTGACTTCTTTTCCGACGTAGACACCCACTAAGACATGGACGGATCCAGATTTCAAGTCAGGGGGGTCTGATAGTCAAGGTCTACTCAGGGCATGCTCCAAATCGTAATAATTAATTGAATTACAAAATCAAAATTAATTTAATTAAATAAAAACATAATTTTACTTCTTTGTACTCTAGAAAAACGAGTTTTGAATTGACGAGCGAGTGGTCATGACCCCAATGACCCCCCGGAAGGGATTTAGAGCAATTCCTATAAAAAAACAGATTTATGATCTAGACATTTTATATTCAAAACAGGGGAAATGCTAGTTCAATGAGGTTCACTTCCCGTATTCAATGCTGACCATAAATTAATTATACATATAGCCTGTAGATATATACTATATATCAATGTATACGCTAGTGCAAAAACAGAGAGCGCATCTGCTCGCCACGTCCGGCCATAACAGATGTTGGCCGACTACGGCGGTAGGGGTTTTGTGTTTGTTTAAGCATTGTTCAGCCGAAGTATTTTAATGTTAAATATTATACAATAATAAATACGCGCTTTCCACAAGGGTTCTCGAAGGTGTTACGACACCTACTTTCCACCGAAGATAATTTGGTGCCAACGTGACAGATGGTGAGTCCGTCGCCGTCTCTTAGGCACTACATAAGTACTTGAATTTCTTCTAAGACGTATGCAGGTTTCCTCACGATGTTTCCCTTCACCGTAAAGCTCGTGGTGTGAATAACTTAAAAAAACTTATTGGTACAGACCGGTGGGTTTCGAGCTTGCGTCGCTAGAATAGCAGGCAACGCTTCATACTATTAAGGCCACCACGGCTTTTTAGAGATAATTTACATATTTTTTTCATTAACTCAAACTAAAATGTTCTTTATTTGACTAGTCTTTACAGAGAAGCACTTTCAAATCGTCAGAATCTACCACCAGATCCGGAAAGTAGTTTTTCCTGAGAAGAATCCGGCAAGAAACTCAGCAATTACTCATTTAAAACCAAAATAATTTTTTTACAGTCCACATATAAAAATCAATTTAAGCCTTTCTTGCATGAAACCGGTGAAGTAATTCTACCGCCAAACAATAGTATGGGATCTTTTGTTTCGATTTGAAGGGCATTGTCGACTAGTGAAATTACTGGCACAATACACTGAAGAATTAATGTCAAGGTAAGGTGACGAGCGCGCTGCACTGCCACGTGGCTATTTGAGATCCTGAGTGGCAATTATAAAAGTAACTTACTAGCCGCCCGCCTTCGCACGGGTTGCAGAGCACGGAAAGATATAAAGAAAAAACACAACAACACGTATGAAAAGAAGTCAAGTGTAGAAGTGCTAGATGGCCTGTGACGGACAACCAGCGCTGATCTTCCGTTGGGACCGGCCCGTGACGTCACTTGTGTCACAGATAATTGTCACAAAAGCGATACAAAATATAGTAATATAGCAGTATGGCGTGTAAACTTTTCCCTTGCCCTATGTGTTCATCCAGGTTATAAACCATCTGTGTTGCAAATTTCACCCAAATCCGTTCAATAGTTTTTACGTGAAAGAGTAACAAACATCCATCAAAACATCCGTAGGTACCCACAAACTTTCGCATTTATAATATTAGTAAGAATTAGGAATGCAACTAAGCCGATTGTCTTCAAACCCCACTTAGACAATAATCAAGCTGTAAAAACAGTAACAAAAGATAAACACATGTAAATTAAGAAAACGAAGAAAACAAACATAAATCAAATCAACGTTGGAGTGAATGATATCGTTCATTCGTTCAATTGAGACGCGGTCGTTGACCCCACGCGAACAAGTCTTAACAGCCGTGGGAAGGCCGTGGTGTATGTAACGTAACGTAAAATACTGTAACATTGTGATTCGATATTTTTAAACTTTATTAATGACATGGATACGTGTCTTTGTCCTCCAATCGAAAACAAAAAAGTATTTCTTCCTTTCTATCTAAACTAGCGACCCGCCCCGGCTTCGCAAGGGTTACACAAAATCTAAATTAATTATACACAAAAAACTTCCTCTTGAACCACTTTATCTACAAATCTGTTGCGTAGTTTTAAAGATCTAAGCATACATAGGGACAGACAGACAGCGGGAAGCGACTTTGTTTTTATTCATACGGTACTCTGAGTTTATACTATGTAGTTATAAATAATTATTTTAAAGAGTTAAAGTTTGTTTTGTGAGTTTGTTTGTCGTTAAATCGGAAGTAATCTCGTGAACCGATTTTGAATATTCCGTCATCAATGAAACATCAATGGAACAAACATTATTGCCGAAAAACATAGGCTTTATTATACATAATTCTATTGTTGCAGGCGAAGCCGCGGTAAAAAAGCAAGTGTAACTTCAATTTGGGACTTTTTAAGACTAGAGGGAATAGGCTATTAAGGTATACTCCACATTCCACCATATCTTCACTTACCACCAGAGATCGTGGACAGCAATACCGTATCAAATAAAAAAAAAACAATGTAAGTAGGTACATCATCCTAAGATATCTTTTTTTTATGAGGACTCGCTGTGCTATCAGCAATACTACTAGCCCAGCGTATCCTCGTGGAGCACTGGCAACCTTACTTACCGCAGAAACACAACACTACATCAAGTAGTGTTATTTCACTGCGGTCTTCTGTAAGACGGAGGTACAGACCCCAGTCGGGCGACTCCAATTTAAATGGGATAACCCCACGGGAAATCCCGAATCGCCCTACCTCTCTTTTTAAAAGCTCATGGTGTGATTAATCACTGTATTTAAGCTTAGAAAAACTCATTGGTACAGGCCGGGACTCGAACCTGGGCCCATCAGATGACAGGCCTGTTGCTTCAACCTTAAGGCCACCACGGCTTTTTAGATTTCTTACATCATTCATGAACATAATAGGTAACCATCTCAAGTGAAAAGTTGTATTTTAATGCGCGTTAACTTATAACAAAAGCTTGAAATAAATCGTGCGTTAAATTTCACCGTTTTGTGTAAATCGTAACATAAAGTCAGCACTCCGCCCTCTTTTGTGTCACAATTTTATTGAAAAAAGCTGTCAAGTGCGAGCAGGTACCTAAAAAAAAGGCTTCGTGTACACCAAACTTGGTACTGCACCTTAGTTTCGATGAATAATAATAATAATGCTTCGACATTTTCACACAGCGCCATCTAGCCCCACACTACTGAATATAATACTTACATTTTTGTTTTTGTAAATTACTTATAATATATACCAATTACCAAACACCCAGACGCAAGGCAAACATGTTGGTCACATAATTTTTTGCCTCGGGAATCGAACCCGCGACCCCTAGCGCAGCAGTCAGGTATACTAATCACTAGACAGACATACATATTATCATCACGTTATGTCCCTTGCAAGGCAGGCAGAGAGTATAGAGCGCGTCACTCTTGACTTGCACATCTCTTTTGCTTCTACATTCATCGATCGATTCATACATACCACGGGTTCAGGGTTCCGGTGCTATTGAATAGAGTAATAGAATTGATGTTTATTAATTAATTAACCGTTTCGCTTAAAATACATCTGTCTGAAACAAAATCCGCCTCACAATTAGAGGTTCATCATTTAACGACGTAACCCTAAACATTGACCACGATTTTCGTGAATCGTGACACTAACGATAGGTCGCGTACCTTTCCGCTTATTATCGTCTGTTAACCATTGAAATTACTCCAAGATATAATTTTCATAATAAAAATATCGTTACGCCTTCCTACAAGGGACCACGAAGGGATAGGCTCGGTGTTACGACACCCACTTTCCACCGAAGATAATTTGGTGCCAACGTGACAGATGGAGAGACCGTCGCCGTCTCTTAGGCACTACATACGTCCTTGAATTTCTTCTCAGACGTATGCAGGTTTCCTCACGATGTTTTGCTCGTGGTGTGACTAAGCAGTTAAGTTAGAAAAATTCATTGGTACACATTTAGTACAGATATAATTATTTCTTAAACTTTTCTTTTCATGTTGCGAAAGAAGAATCGACCGGATCGGATGCGTGACGCGAAGATTCTCTTCAATTATAACAGAAAAGCCAAACATGCTGAAAGATTGGGAGGAAAAATTAAAAGCATCTCCTTATTCCTAGCTCCGCATATCCTCATCCTCTCAGAGCTCTGGTGTCCTCACTCACCACAGGACCACACTGCATCAAAATAGTGTTATTTGACTGCGGTCTTCTGTCTCGAGGTACTGTCCACAGTCGGGCGGCTCCAATATTAATGGGAAAACCCACAGGAGATCCCACTTCGCCCTGCCTCTCTTAAGATGCAGCAAATATGACAAATGACAATGATTATCACTATTATAGATAGATAATGGTAATTTAGACCTTCATAAGAGCCTAATTAGGGCCTAAACTGAATAAATGATTTTTGATTTTGATTTTTGATAAAGTATTTCAGAGAAAGAAATTGAAATTACATACATACCAACAGATGCCAAGAAATACTACCTGTCTCCTATAGATACCCAAACATAATTCATTCAATACATATTCTTAAATGAATAACAAAGCAATTCTACCTGCTAAGACGAACGTAAAATCCCTTTCTGCCTTTGGAAAGCTGGAGCAGGTAGAAATTTGTTGCGTAGCGAAAAAAAAATTTTAGGCGGATTAGTAGTATGTAAGTATAGTATATAGTAGTAATATAGGTATGTGGTATTTTTGAAAAAAAGGCCTGCTCGATTTCTGCTACCTGAATTAAATATATATTCTGTTAAATTATGATTGCTTAATGATAAAAAATTGGCCAAGTGCGAGTTGGACTCGCGCACCGAAGGCTCTGTACTAAAAAACACTTTTCTAGTAATGAGCAATTTTTTATATTTGTTGTTATAGCGGCAACAGAAACACACATTCTGTGAAAAGTTCAAATGTCCAACTAAAATGGATCATGAGATACAGCTCGCTGACAGACAGACGGACCGACAGACAGCGGAGGCTTAGTAATAGGGTCCAGTTGGTTATTCTTTGGGCACGGAACCCTAACAAAAGACAGAGCACTGAGTTTTATACCGGTTTTTCTCACGTGGCGTTGTAACTTTTAGGGTCGGCAACGCGCGAGTGGTGCCCCTGGTGTTGCAAGCGTCCCTAGGCTACGGTGACCGCTTACCATCAGGTGGGCCGTATTCTTGTTTGCCACCTTGGTGGTAAAAAAAAACTCTTTTGTTATAATTTTATTCTGAAATGGGTGTCAAAGTTTGACAAATAAAACTGGTGAAACCGCGTGCAAATCTATGCTGCGTAGTTGTATTGTATTATAAAGAGTTACATGAACTTTAAGCTTTCACTTTTAAACCATTTTAAGGTGCACAAAAGCATTGTCTGACTGAGTAGAAGACAAATTACTCTTAACGGCTGACGTTCTCTCCGCTGACAGTCTGCACATTAGAATAGAATTAGACATATATTATTAAAGCTCGGATAAAATACATTATCACATAGCGCCATCTGTCCTCCAAACTAAGCACAGCTTGTACGAAATGACACTAAACACGGCATCAGTAAAAAAAATGTTTTTAGTTCGATACCTCATGACCAGTGCCGGTAGCAGGAACATTGTCGACAACGTTTTCGTATCGCCTTCGAATATTTTTGTATTGGAAAATGAACAGCGCTGCGGCGGTGAAAAGTGGAACTAAAAATTAGTATGTCAATTTTGACATTCCGCGATTTACGTTTTCGAATACGTTGTCGACAATGTTGCTGCTACAGGCACTGTAGTCAATTGAATGTGACGTCACATAGCTTGTCTTACCTTACCTCAGAGTAGGACCTCAGAGTAGACAATACCCGGACCATCATAACGAATCGATTGATACCTTAATCATCAAAATCGGATGAATAGTTTAGGCGCTACGAAGATAGAAACATACATATAGCCAAAATCATAACTCTATTGGCCGTAGTCCTAAAATACTTTTTTATTGAATGCGAGCTGACTGAGCTGAACGGACAGACAGACAGGCAGAGACAGGCATTGTTCATTACACTGTAATTCCGTAGAGTAGTTAGCAGACAACCTACTTATTATTATTATTATTTTACATTATCACACAGCGCCATCTGTGCCGGTAGCAGGAATATTGTCGACAACGTATTCGAAAACGTAACTCGCGAATTGTCAAAATTGTCATAATAATTTTTAGTTCCACTTTTCACCGCCGCTGCGCTGTTCATTTTTTCAATACAAAAATAGTCGAGGCGATACGAAAACGTTGTCGCAAAAGTTCATGCTACCGGCACAGGCCCCAAACTAGCAAAACTTGTACTATGGGAACCCACAGCTGATACAAAACTTTTTATTTGTAAATACATTCTTGTAATACATACCAAACACCCAGACGCAAGGCAAACACAAATGTTTATCACACAAATATTTGCCCCGGCGGGAATCGAACCTGCAACCCCTAGCGTAGCTGTGGTATACTAACCACTAGACCTGCGGTCCCGTCAGTATTATTGCCGTTATATATGTATTGTATGTTACGTAAAGTATATTTATTTCTACAAAAAGTAAAAGTAGGGCGAAATGGGATCTGCCGTGAATTTTCCGATAGTAAATTAGCCGTGGCTGGGGACTGTACCTCCTCCACTTTATAGACGACCACAGTGAAATAACACTTTGATGTAGTGTTGAGTTTCTGCGGTAAGTAAGGTTGCCAGTGCTCCACGAGGATACCCTGGGCTAGTAGTAATGCACAGTGAGTCCTCATCAACAACAGGGCTGGCAACGTGTAGTGATACCCCTATTGCTAGCGACTATATGCCACGAGGACGGCTTACCAGTGCTTGTGTGCCACCTTAGAGGAATAAAAACAAACGAATTTTGATATTATAGCTTATAAGGCCGAATACTGTAACGCCAGTCAAATCTGATGGCTCTTAAATTTTGAGGAGCCTTCTATTTTGATGTGAAATTGTGTTTTGAAGAATTAATAATTAATTAACAAAAGTTCCTAAACTCATACTCTAACTAAATCATCTTTATTTGACTTCACAACTAAGGAGGTACGTAACTTTCAATTTTTTTTCGGATTCTGTAGGTCGTTTTTTGCTGAGAACAATCCGGCAAAAAAAGCAAATACTATCTTTAAAAAAAAACAATTAATTACGCGATATGAATATACCTAGTTTGACCTAGAGGGTAACCCGTAACGAGCCTTAAAGATATGTACCTACATATTTTTAGCGCAGAAATAAAGTAGGTCTAATTGAGGTTAGCAGGAAATATGCTTTAATTGATAAAGAACAAGATATAAGGGTTAACAACAATGCGCATTCATTCGCAAAATGGACGCTTGTGTCTGCAATACGATATCAAGAGGTCAAAAGTTGAGTTTGCTTAAAACTGTGCCGATAAACATTTTTCGACAACGTATTCGAAAACGTAACTCGCGAAATGTCAAAATTGACATTATATTTTTTAGTTCCACTTTTCACCGCTGCAGCGCTGTTCATTTTTCTATTCAAAAATAGTCGAAGGCGATACGAAAACTTTGTCGCAATTTATTCATGCTTGCGCTACTGGTAATTAGTTTAGTTTTTTATAATATTCTCAACTCATATTATTAATGCCATATATATTTAATTTAAATATTAATAAAAAAGTGTTGTATAACTGTTGATAATATGAACTATCGATGGATTACGCCATGATGTCTAACAGTGGGATCGTAAGGGATGAATGAGTTTTAGATGAGAAATAATAATAAAATGTTGATTTGTCATAACAGGGTGATTTCTGTGACAGAAACTACGCGAGCTTGTAATATGAGATATATTATGTTGTATTTTGTGATATTTTTTTGTACTACCTTAGGTTACAAACAAGAACAGAGCGGGTATACTTGTTAATGAAATATCTTAGTATAACAACAATTATAAACTAAGTATTTGAGAACAATCGTTACCCGACTACGGCGAGGGCAAAAGGAAGCGTAATGAATTTAGCAGTCTACGTGTGTTAATTCGTAGCGCCTAAACTATTCATCCTATTTTGATGAATAAGGTATCAATTGATTCGTTATTAGGACCTGGGTAACATAGCCTACATTTAAACCAACTTTAACAAAAGGAGGAGCTGATTTTGCCGATTTTAACTGATTTATTAATTCATTTTTTTGTGAATTAATATATTTTTGAGTTAAACAATGACAATTGGCCAGAAGTGTATATTTGTGTGTGTATGTGGAAATGGCGCTCTATAAGTCTATACTCTCTGCCTACCCGTAAGGGGCTTGGCGTGTGGATATGTATGTATGTACCTATGTAACGCATACGTCCATACGATAACTGTGGGAGAAATTCCACTGTAATCGCCAAGTATTATTTTATTGCGATTCAATTGTTTTCTAACTGCCCATTGTCAGCCGTTTCACATACATCTTGCTTCATGACCTATCGTTGTGTTGTGATATCGTTACGATTTTGGCCTAAATGCTTGATAATCCGTGTTGGATTGATATAAATGAAGATTCGTGTTTTGAAAGAGAATGGGTATTGGTAAAGGACACCCATGTTTCATAGAGATTTGGTCATAATCTGAAAGTGCCGGCCAACGCATTTTTTTTTGTATATTCTTTTAGAGCTTTTTCTTTTGTCCATCTGAGCTTTTATTACTATGGCACCAAAGTTTTACATTACAGGACATTGAATTTGTTTTGGTTATTTTTAATTTTCAACAAAAATATATGAAAATTTAGATTTTCGAATTCATATAAATTCAACCACAATGGTCCTACAGGTTTGGTGCCATAGTAAAAAATATTCAGATGGGCAAGCTCTAACAGAATATACAAAAAATGCGTCGGCCGGTATTTTCAGATTTGGACCAAAATGGATGATGTCATTTAACTCAACTAAGTCAAATTACAGGTACCCTGTTATTTGTGTAAAATATCTTAATGTCAACATAGTATAAAACATATATGCAACATATTTCAATACGGTTTTCTATAATAGACGGAGAGATCCTGAAAAAGGTTTTTGTGTAATAGGTAATTTATTTAAGATGATTTAAGAAATCTGTCTCACCTCTATAGTTATCATTAATTGTGATGATCAATACCATAGGTTTATTATGTACTTAATGATCTCCAGAGCTAGCCGATGAAGCACAGTTTTAGGGAATTCAGGGATCTCCCTTTTTGGCAAACTTGCAAGGTACAGAAACAAAGATTAAATACTGTTGTTGGAATTATAGGAGTTCCATAGAACTCTATTAAGTAGGCCATAGATAAAAGGTGACTTTTGACAGGTGTGTAAATCTATCGATTCATATTTTTAATCTAACTGTTACCGTTGGTTGAGATTACTTTTTTAGCTGTCAAAAGTCATCTTTTATCTTGGTCCTACTATAGTTGTCATATTACTTATAGGCGACCTATGATACCAAAGTATTTGCCAACAAGGAGTTTCTTTTAGTCTGTCTCAAGGCAGTTGGAGCTTGGTAGCCAAAACTGAAGCCTGAATTGTCATGATCGTCAATATAAGACGAACCAAGAGTTGCAAGAAATGTAAAAACAATCTTAACTCTATTGAACAAAAGAGTACACATATACTCTCTGGATAACGTTATATATGTATCTGTCTACCTACTCAATAAAAAACAACTGTGATCCGAATTCAGAACCTCCTTTCGAAGTCGGCTAATTGTCCGAACTACGTCAAACCATAAGGCTTTGACCTTACCGTACCCATTTATTACCTATTTACTACCAATTTATTTTAATCATCGATAATAAATCACATCACTAAGACACAAAGTCGTCATACAAGCAAACCTTTTTCGTTTAAAAAAAAGTGAAGGCACAAATCCCCCAATTCTCATCCTATCACTTCAGTTTTAACAAGCAACAAATTATGTAGCTCGGACCGCCTACTCTAAAACTAGTTTATAATGTTTAAATCTTTCTTTGTTCTTACCGGCATCGGCAAGCCCATCTCAAAACTAATCCGCAGCGTACATCTAAAATTTTAACAAACCAACTTACCATATAATCGAGGAATCCTGTTTTTTAACAAATACGGACCGTTTTGCACACACAACTATTTCGAAACATCATTTCGTTAACACTACACAAGCAAACTTTTACGTTCACTCAGAATATAAAGCTTGATAATGCTTGCAATATTTATTTCACTGAGACTCCATGCACTAACAAACTGTTTTTACTTTAAAACTTTTAAATGCGCAAAGTACCAACGCGTGCGTTGCAGACCGTGTCGCGTATTCACTGACTGGACTTAAAACGAAGTTATTTTTACCTGTGGTGGCAAAAAAAATGTCCGTGTTGAGCTTAATCACCGCTCTCATGGCAGTGACCACTCTGTGTAGGCTTATTTAAAGTCCAAAATTGAACGTCTAAGATAAATTGCATTAGTGTGACTCTACTTAACAGTTGTTCAAAAGATTAAGAGCGTTATCACGAGTGCTTAAAGTTTAATATTGTATGTGTTAGACTATAAAAGCTCGGTCTTCATATAGATATATCGCGGGCAGTTGGTCTGAATCAGAGATTCTTAAACTTTATTATTATTTAAACTTGACACTTTAACTTCGTGTGTTAACGATTATTACACGATTTAGTGTATTATTCTGTTTAGAAATTAGACTAGAATCCTTTACCGTCATAATTTAGTGAGGATTATTTTTAAATAGAGGTTAACTATTTGTTTACGTGTTAAAATAAATTAAAATGTTTAAGTATGTATAAATACACAATCTTTTGTATTCCGTTAGAAAAGAGTTACAACTTCAAAACAAAGCTATTAGGCGAAAACAAACATTTTAATACAGCTATAGATTAATTTAATGTATTCTAAATTGTGTATATAGATGATTTATTTACTTTCATAGCGTCAATGGAATTATTTAATTATATTTTACGAATAGGTTTTAAACACAAAATTCGGTGAAATAATGTCAAATCACACATGTTTATTGTTATTTATTTCAACTCACCATAAAGTGAGTTGATATATAAATATCAAACACATTATAATGACAGAAAGTCTAACTTTGTTTAACTTAACTATAATACATAAAATTCTTCAAAGCAAATCATATAGGTAATGTGTCTTTAATGACGATGTTATTCCAAAGCTTAATGATTTGTTTGTTATTTTATTTCAAGTTAAGTTTACCGTGTTTATTTGACTAATTATCTATTTTACTAAGAAGCTGTCGATGTATGTATGCTTTTCAGGATATATCGACACGAAATTGTGATAAATTAAATGTCCGACTCGGGGCCCAGTTGTTTTGCTTCCGACGCTTTGCCCCAAATAATTGACAGTGATTGATATCACCAGACGTTTGACAGAACGGGATGTTTTAACATAGAGAAAAGATTTCTATTTTGGGTAATGATCGATTTTATCGTACTAAAGTTGTAGTTGAACTGGATTGTGATTAGCATATTATAATAATATATTTACTTACTTAATAATGACTCCTTAAAAAGAAAAAAAACTAACCTAATATAAACAATTAAAATAAATAAAACACTTGTCCCAAATCGCTGTCACGCGGGAGGGTGCCAAGAAGGCTGGATGCATTGCCCCGCTGTATGGCAATGCTGATCCTTTGCGCAAAATATGTTCCAGTCTTCTTGTCACCGGAGGCTTCAATCAATCGTCGCGAGACCTCCTTGTACAGCAAATGAGCCTCTGGACCCCATGGCCTCAGGGTCTCCCCCGCAAACACAGGAAATATGTAGCCCCTTCCGAGGCACACATACTATATTTGAAGTATATTTCAAACCGTCAATGCGTATGGTTCTTCCATTCTCGATTATATATCGCATATTTTACTACTTGAGTGAATGGCGGAGAAGCGCGCAGTCATTATTCTTTCGTTCAAATTGTATGCTTACTCATAAATGAATGGTTCATGGAAATTGTAAATAAAATATACCCGCTAATCTTTGTATAGAACCTCACTCTTCTCACGGACGGTTAACAACCAGACCTCAAGGCGGAAACTTTGAGTGCCTCTGACAGGGACCCGCAAAGAGCAAACTGGTTCTACGATTCATATACGTAATAGCATCTCAAGCCCTATGAATTAAATTTGAGTTTTATATAACGTAATATGTTATATTTTAGCAATGAAAGCCGTTATTGTGATTATTATCGGCTCTGTGAGCAACAAGTTGCAGTGTTATAACAATAAAAGCTTCTCAAAGCTTTAACTGAGCACTACTAGCGCCTCTAGCGGCGATTAGAGACAACTTTCATTGTTCTAAAATGTACCGTCCAATTAACTTGTACGGTGGCGCCACAGAGATATAAGAAACACAAAATAAATAAAACTATCGAGATTAGATTACTGATGGATTTTTCCAAACCCAGAGGTAACATAACACTGGGGTGTAACCATGTGATGTCGACTACCCATTGTATATATGAATGAATAGCGCTGCGGCGGCAAAAAGTGGAACTAAACATTCGTATAAAAAAAAAATATACTTTCGATTCGAGGGCTACGTTTTCGAATACGTAGTCGAAAATTATTCTGGCTAAAGCAACCTGGTTGTGCAAGTGCTAATAGCTACGGTAACAGCTTAACATCAGGATGGCCGTATGTAAAGAATAAGTTATTCTTATGCCGTATGCTTGTTTGCCACTAGTTAAAAATCGAATACTACTTAGTGCTCCACGAGGATAAGGTGCGCTAGTAGTAATGCTGCTAGCACAGTGAGTCCTCATCAACAACATGGTTGGCAACTCGTTAGTGATGTCCCTGGTATTGCTAGCGGCTATAGGCTACGGTGACTGCTTACCATGAGATGGGCCGTATAATGCTTGTGTCTCCTTAGTGATATAAAAAAAACAATCAATATTTTAAGGATTTAATTCATTTTCTACTTAAACTAAAACAATGTATATTTTAACTGCATTACTGCGTGTGTATCGACTTAACAAAAAAAAACTTTCTATATATATGCAGAAATTTGATCATTAAACCCAGATTAAATCTATTTCTTGTATGCTAAGCTTTTGACTTCTAACCATGATATTGTGATTATACATTACTTTTGAAGTAATGAACACGGGACACCATTTATAATTTTATGTTATGTTTATGTAAAAACTGTGTCATATACTTCGATTATTGGTCCAAATCTGTTGTTCAAAATTACTAAACTTAACTAATTTGTCAGGTCTCAAAATATTGCCATCCTTATTTAACCCCGCACTTGAGAAAGGGACAGCAAGACTTTTAGACCTGTCAAATTAGTTAAGTTTAGTAATTTTGAACAACAGAATCGACACCTTTATGAGGTTTAATATGTGGATTTGCGTGGTGGCTCCCAAGCTTCGATTTTGGGTCGGGTAGTGCTGTAAGGAGTGTACTGCCCGGTAGTACCGGACAAGTTTTCAGTAAAATCTGCCATCCACGGGTAGTTGGGACGGTTGGGGTCCTGGAAATAATAACAATTAGACGATACCAAGGGAGGGCGAAATGGGATCTCAGTTTTCACATTTAAATTGGAGCTGCCTGACTGGGGACTGTTCCTCCACCTTACAGAAGACTGCAGTCAAATAACACTACTTTGATATAGTGTTGTTTTTGCGGTAAGTTAGGTTTTCAGTGCTCCAATGCTATGCTAGTATAATACGCTGCAGAGTCCTGTCAACAATACGGTTGGCAACGCGTTAGTAATTCCCCTGGTATTTCTAGCTTTTAAGTTTACGGTGGCTGCTTATCATCAGGAGGGTTATACGCCTGCATGCCAACTATATAGAATTTTCTTTTTTTGTTTGTATAACTATAAATTGCTCTGATTATGCATGTTGACGCTACCTATAATTGTAGTGACACTGACGCATGTTAAAAGCTGAAAATGTTAATCCATAAATTGTATTTGGTGTACTCTATGTTGGTAGCCAGTTTAATAAAATAAAAAATAAAATATAGAAAACAAGTTACCTTGTGCGGCGGCAGGTCGGTCTTGTAGTGCATCCAGCCGAACCATTCAGCAGGTATCTGAAAATTAAAATTTGATTGAAAAAAAGCTTGATATAAATCGAAAGATCATAGATTTTAAAACAAAACTATTTTCATTAATCCTTTTCTATAATTAAAAATTCTCTATCTAATTACAATGGAGTTACTGCAACATATGCAATGACGTTACAAGCAAGATGGCCAATGCTGGTGCATTTGGAGGAGTGACACTTTTTAAAATTTTATAACTTTTAATCTGTTACAATTCATTGATAAAATATCAAGAGTGAAATGGCGCTCTAAAATCTCTGCCTACCCCGTGAGTGAGGGGCTCGGCGTGATGACATGTATGTACTTTATTACCTGGCTTCCATCGTAATTCATGTTGTACTTTTCTGAGTACTCAACCCAGCGGTTGCGGCTGTAGAAATAGCGAGGGTTCTCAAAATATTTGTTACCATACTTGTCTTCTCCCACTAACACACCATCTTTCAGGTCGTCCTGCCTGAAGACATAAATAAATTATAATAAGGGCACAGGGTAAGATATTTTTAAATAGTAAGGCAGCTTGTGGCGAGCTACTGGTGGGTAGAGACTCCACGGAATTAAGTCCAACAGTGCGGCCTATGGACCTGCTTGTGGTTTGCCTTTACTGGCCCAGAGTGAAGCAATGGGAGTGAAAAGATCATAGTATTCCGCAAACATTAAGTCACAGAAGATTTCAGTCAAATAGATAGCAGATATAAAATCAATTCACAAATAGGCATGGTTAAGATGGTTTTTCACTTGCTTCTTAATCTAAATACTTATAAAATAAATAAAAACTTATATGTGCTATTATTTTATTTATTTATTTACACTTCATGCAAAATAATGCCGTAGGCATTATCTACCAGT
Source organism: Falcaria lacertinaria (assembly GCA_951449985.1). Taxonomy (NCBI): domain Eukaryota; kingdom Metazoa; phylum Arthropoda; class Insecta; order Lepidoptera; family Drepanidae; genus Falcaria; species Falcaria lacertinaria. Next base: position 1,161,797 of record OX602136.1, on the reverse strand, counting down.
CAACCTGAATATTATGCTATTTGTCTAGTAGAAAGAATGTTAAAACTGAATGTTAATCACTATGGGACTAAAGCATTTGTTGCAAAACAGCAACAATTATTTTTTAAAAGGCCCGCATAGTCTATGGACTTTCACAACACCAGGTATCACTCGCGCTTTGCGGACCCTGCAGACATGTCTTCACACTCTTCTTGAAGAATCCCATGCTATACTGTACTCCTTGCTGGCAGGTAACTGATTTTCCCAATAAAATGGATTGTTGGACCAGATACAAAACGCTTTGTGTACCAAACAGGTGACCACATCGGGTTACATGTAGTGCCGACCACAATAATGCTTAGGATGCTGACAAGAGGATAAATACATAATTTATACTAGTAATCCCAAAACATAACCTATACACTAATTACATAATTCAACGTCCACCACTCACCTATAAAGTTTTTTCAGGCTTCCAAATACGCCACCATTCTGGCGAATGATTCTAAAGAAAGTCGTCACTTTATCTAGTGCAAGTATCTTGCCCACGGACATCTTACCAGTTTAGATTTTGCAATTAGTTTGTATCGTATTTTGTGTTTCGTTCAATGTCATTAATTTTGACAGTAGCTCAACAGCTGTTTTGGTTGGGGTGGCTAGCATAGTAAAATAAAAACTACGTATAAAATATTTGTACAAATAATTTACTAGTTACAATTAAAGCATATAAGAATTTGTACTTTTTATTATGTACCTGTTTGTTTTAATAATATATAATAATCATTTGTTTACTAAAGTTAGACTTACAAATTATTAACAGGATTGATTGGTTCATTCTACTTCATATAGTTATTATATACGCAAAATGAATGTTGTGTTTGAAATTCGAATGTCAGATGTATGCCACAGAGTACACTACGTTTTATTTGTATTTTTTATGTGGACAGATTAAAATAGTCTTAGAAATGTGCCTTAGAAAGAAAAAGAGGTATTTCATAAGGATTTAGAATAATTTATTTATATTTACAACAGTATATTATTCACTATTCTTATCTTTCCTTTTGTTTTTCCTATAAAATATATTTGACGAATCAATTACTTGTTCCGTATTTACAATGGGATAATCCTCTTTATCTGCTTTCCTTCGCTTCTTCTTTTTAGATTTTGCTAAAATAAAGTTTTCGTTTGCATCATTTACTTCTGTATGTTCTCTCGATTTATCTTTTCTACCAAGTTTATATTTTTTTGATTCATCAGCAACACTACCATCCAAAGTGTTTTCATTTTCCACACAAGACCACTGCATTGATTCAGATTCAGTTGCATCAGTGTTACCACTATCAAAATTGTCAGTATTATTTGAGCAATATTTTTTCTTCTTCTTTTTCTTTTTGACGTTTGTTTCTTCGGATTCTTGACTTAAATTAATTTCTTCAACGACTGCCTCATGTTTTTCCTTTTTATTTTTAGCATGTGAATATCCATTGTACTGCGGCTGTGATAACAGCATGGCTTCTTGTTGAGCTATCCTTGCCAGCTTTCCTAAAGCTTTAAGGCCATGGCGGGCTCCTCTGCAAAAAAATAATTAAATGTTACTTACTTCTTATTATAATAAGACTAATTTTATAAATGGGTGTGCATCACTCAAGCTGCAAACGCTGAGCATCGGGCGGTGGTAATTAACCTGATAACCTGGATAGCCAGGCAAGCTAACACAAGCCTTGAAGTATTAAATGATTTGATTATAAAAATTCTTCCATGGCATAGGTAAAAGTGGATGAGAAAAAGCTAGTTGAATAAATCGAATTAAAATAATACATACTTATGTGCTGTCCTGCCTTCACAAGCAGCAAACAATTCTTCGTCAGTCAGTGTCACTACATCCTTCTTCTCTGTCTCTCCTTCTGAATCTGAGTCTCTAACATTTGTTGTCTTACTCCCTCCATTAGTCAGAACCGAAGTCCTGACAAAGAAATCCTGATATTGTTCTTCAACATCATCAGTTTTTCGTTTCTTTTTGAGACGCCAAGTGCTGTTGGTTATTTCAAATTCATTCTTGTCTTTCGTCTTGATCTTTTTCGTTTTGCCATTCTTTTCTTTTACCTGTGGATGAAACGGTAAATAGTTGAGAGGATTTATTGTTTAAGTAGCTTCCTCCAGGTTCGTATTTTGTAAGAAACTTGCAATGAATCTGACTTCATTTGAAATCAACTGCTGAGTTCTTGGTCAGGGTACAGGTGAGACTAATAACAGTATTTTAAAAAAAAGTCATTTTAAAATATAGTGTTCCATTCTATATGGGAGTTTTATCAGTTTCAGTAGTCACACCTATTTTAAAACAGCCAAACTTGGAAGTTGTAATGTATTTGTTTTTTTATACCACTAAGGTGTCACACTAGCATAAAGTCCACTTGATGGTGAGCGGTCACCATAGCCTATAGCCGCTAGGAACACCAGGGATAACTGGTAACCTTACTTACCGCACTAACACAACCCTTCATCAAAGTAGTTATTTCACTGCGGTCTTCTCTAAGGGGGAGCTACAGTCGCCAGTCAGATGGTTCCGATATTAATGGGAAAACCTTCGGGGGATCCCAATTTACCCAACCTCTTTTTTTTAGCTCATCCGGTGATTAATAACTGTACTAAAGCTTAGAAAAACTCATTGGTACAGGCCGGGATTTAAACCTGGGCCCATCAGAAGACAGGCAGTTGCTTCAACCACAAGGCCACCACGGCGAATATATATTTACCTCTACATTACCAGCAGCTTTGTCATAAAGGGCGCTCCACCAGTGTTCAGTGAAGTCCGCCGCTGCGTCATGCCCGACCCCTGTGACGCTCCTCTTTAACTTGGGCTTCAGGGCTTCTGATATGCCATTCTCGTGCTTGCCCAAACCTTTGCCTGGAAAAAAACTTCCAGATGCTAAGAATGTTTCAATACATCAAGTGTAAAAGGTTTTCCATGCGCTATTAACACATGAGAATGGGAGAGCATGTTAGTCCTGTCAAATTAGTTTAGTGATATTGTACAATGTACAACAGAATTGACACCAATATATAAGTAAGCTAATTAAGAAAGAAAATATCTGTAAAATAGATAACTAAAAAAAAAATTTATATCCACATAAATATTTACCGACTTTAATTACAAAGTGCTGCCAGTTGGTAACGTAAAGAAACGTGCATAATGTAAATTAAGTATAGTTTTGTTTTTACTTAACTTTCTGTTTCTGATCCTCACAGTTTTAAACAGACTAGTAATTTAAAGAGTTTTATGTCCTATCTGATAAAATGATAAGGCTCTTCAAAATATTGAAAGAATTGAAGAGAGAAATCATATCTCAGGCAAAACAACAAACTTTGATTATATAGGAGGAATATATTACGTACCGTCAGTCCAGCCATACTTCTCCATTTGTTTCCGCGCAAAATCCATGATTAGAAAACAAATTCAAGATTCAGCAAAGTAGAAAAAATAAAAAAACATTATTTTTAAAAACCTAACCTAACCTACAAAGATAAATAGAACACGCATCGAACGAGCTGATTATGTACTCTGTGACGAGCATGATCGAAGTTTGGTATGTCAGTGTCACCTTGATTGACGCGATTCGTTCGAAATGTCATTTTAAGCGAAGAGAAGTCCTTATTACTAATAAAAGCTACTTGGGGTGTCGTGTGGGTCTGTTCGTTTTTAGGTTATTTTCCTGAGAATCCAGTTATTCCTCTATATTTCTGTGTGGTGGTGGCTATTTTTAAACTCGAGTAGGTAAGTGAACCTTAGTTTATTGTTGGCCAGTGCGGCCATGGATGGAGATGAGCGCTTGAAGCCCCCTGATAAGGGGGGTGGTGAGTACGAACGGCCGAAAATTTGAACATTGAGCCCAATGGCTCAATGTTCAAATTTTCGGCCGGATCAATCACTCTCTGGATCAATAATGGTACGTTTGGACAATTCCAAACGTACCATTATTGATCCAGAGAGTGGTCTTGGATCAGAATCGCACATTTACAAGCACCCATCTCTCGAGATTAACTGTCGTAAATACGGCGTCGAAGACTCTGGCCCATTTATTGTACATGTGTCCCGCATTACTGACTCCCCGAATTCTGGTGTGAGCTTAAAACCTATTAGATTGGGGTTACTCCTGTTTGAAGGTGGTGTCCAACATGTTAAAAAAGATGGCATCAAACAAACTGGTCGAAATAGGTTATCGGTAGAATTTGGCACTGCTAAGGCAGCTAACGAGTTTCTGAACCACGGACTTCTGAACAAACACAAACTACGAGCTGAAATTCCATCCTACAATGTTTCCCGATTGGGTTTAGTTCGTGGTGTTCCAACAGAGTGGACAATGGAGGAATTTGTAAATGCCACTGAATACAAGGAAGGGTATGGGAAGATTGTGAAAGCTCGCAGACTGAATCGTAAGATCAAAAAAGATGATGGTTCCCCTGCTTGGTTACCTACACAGTCGGTCGTGCTGACATTTGAGGGCCAATCCCTCCCAAAGAAGATTTTCGCATATTATACTTCTTTGATAGTTGAGGTTTACCAGCTCCCTACCATTCAGTGTAGGAAATGCCTTAGGTTTGGCCATGTGCAGAATGCTTGCCGGTCAAACGCTCGCTGTTACAGATGTGGACAGGCACACTCTGGAGATGGCTGTAACATTCCCTCTGACCGTGTCAGGTGTATTTTATGTACAGGGAGACACTTTGCCACCGACCCGACATGCCCCGAATTTGACAGACAAAAGCGTATTAAAAAAATCATGTCCGAGCACAGTATTTCATACATGGAGGCTTCTGCTCAGGAACCTTCAATAAGACGGACCTACTCTGACGTTGCAAAACCTATGTTTGCGCAAACTCCGCCTCAGCCAGTACAGAACTCGCCATCATCTGTTTATTCAATTTCTGAATCCACTCCTCAAAAGACATCTTATCGCAAAACAGTGCAAACTCCTTCCCGTGCGAGGACTCCCCTTCCCGAGGGTTATGATCGTTATGCTCACGATGATATAATTAGAGAACCCTCATCATCCCTCCCCAATGGTTGTGGATTGAATAGACCCCATACATTGCCCAATGAAAATTTGCCAGAACTGCTGATTATGCTGATCACAAATATCTTCGCTAAATTTAGCGATGTGTTACCGTACGACGCTGCCCCATTACTTGTCAGACTTACTGAAATTGTAGCTAATGGCTCCCTCAGATTTAACCCGAATTCTTCAGTGGAACAGTAGAAGTATTGTCCCTAAAAAACCCGATTTATTTAATTTAATTAATGCTCATTCTGTATCTGTTGCGGCCATCTCTGAGACATGGTTGAGGCCTGGGTCTCACTTTAGAGTCCCGGGGTTTGCCTGTCTGCGGGATGATCGTGAGGATGGCAGGGCAGGGTGTGCATTGTTAATTAAAAGATCCTTTCCGTTTTCCGTTATCCATCTCCCGCCTCACTCCCAAGAAATCAACGCTGTTGCGGCGTGCATAGCCAATATTAATTTCATCTCAATTTATATCCCTGACCCTAAACTCTCTCTGATCCCCGACCTTTCTACAATTTTGTTTTCAGTCCCTCCTCCACTTATTATTTTGGGAGACTTCAACTCGCACCACAGTTCCTGGGGATCTTATTATACAGATTCTTTTTCCCCCTGGTTGTTGGACCTCTTTGACGATATTAATGTTTGTGTCATAAATGATGGCTCTCCTACTCGTCGTGTATATCCTGGCCAAAATCCTAAATCTGTAGTTGATATTTCTGCTTGCTCTCCAGAACTTTCAAGTTTACTAAATTGGAACACGTTACCCCATTCTCTTGGCAGCGATCATTTTCCTATAATTATATCAAAACCGTCTTCGGTAATCCCAATCCCTGCTCCTGAACCTCTTCTGAAACATAAAATACAAGAGGCTGATTGGAAAAAATTTGCTTTATATGTTGAATGTAATTTAAACGCTTTGTACCATAGTCCTTCTTCTCAAAACTACTTACATTTTCGTAATACATTGATTGAAGCTGCCAACTTATTCATTCCCAGAAAAAAGCCTTATTCTTCTAAGCTTTCCTCACCTCCGTGGTGGGATGCTGAATGCACTTCTTCTGTAAAAGAAAGAGATAGTGCTGAGAAGATCTTTGATGAATCTTTAAATCTTGATGATTTCCAAATTTTGCAAAGAGTTACTGCTCGTACCAAAAGACTACTTTCCAAAAAGAAGAAGAGAGGATGGAGGGGGTTTTGCGAGAGCTTATCCCCCAGAACTCCCCCATCACTTGTATGGAGAAATGTAAAACGGTTTAGAGGTTCATTGAAGCCCGACTCTCTTCACTCTTATGATGCTTCGGTTTGGCTAGAGGACTTCGCGGACAACCTAGCCCCTCCTTTTGTTCCTTGTGATCTCCCTTTTCCTGTATCCTCTTCTAATTTAACTCCCTTTGATGAAAGATTTACCCTTGACGAATTAAATACGACACTTGCAGGGCTGAGAGATACCTCTCCAGGTGAGGATGGTATCCCATACAGTTTCATTACCAAATTAAGCACTCCTAGCCTTCAGTACCTTTTGGACATCCTGAACGACATTTTTATTACGGGAGAAATACCTGACGACTGGAAATGCCAAATCATTATCCCTATTTTGAAGCCAAATAAAGATCCAGATAAGGCCAGCTCATACAGACCAATTGCTCTTTCAGCAACCTTAGGTAAAATTCTTGAGCACCTAATAAAAAATCGCCTGGAATGGTATTTGGAAAATAATGAGTATCTAGCGAAAAGCCAATTTGGTTTTCGAAAAGGCAAAAACACTATGGATAGTTTGAACATACTTACTACTGATATCCGTCTTTCTTTTTCTAAAAAAGATCACCTTGTGGGATGCTTTTTAGATGTTTCGGCTGCCTATGACAGTGTCAATATTCCGGTGCTCAGAGCAAAAATGCTAGAGCTGAGTGTTCCTGTGAGAATCGTACACTATATTTGTAAACTTTTTATGGGCAGAACTATTAAAATACGAAACGGTGGCTTTCTCCTTCCGCCTAGAACTCTATGGCAAGGCATCCCGCAAGGGTCAGTACTGAGCCCCTTATTGTACAGCATATATACTTATGATCTTGAGCAATCAGTCGTCCCTTTTTGTAATATTCTCCAATATGCAGATGATATCGCCTTATATACATCTTCTGATTCTATCGATACAGCAACATCTCGTATAAATGAAGCTTTAAGTTACCTGAACGTCTGGTTAGATGAACATGGCCTTTCATTATCCCCATCTAAAAGTACAGTAGTTGTTTTTTCCCGTTCAAGACTCACTCCATTTGCAAACGTCACATATGAAGGACACGCCATCTCTAACGAACCCTCTACAAAATTTCTTGGAGTTTTTCTGGACTCTAAAATGACTGGTATCCCTCATCTAAATTATGTGGTAAATAAATGTGAAAAAGGTATTAACGTTCTTCGTGCTCTTTCAGGTGTTTGGTGGGGATCCCATCCATATAATCAAAAACTCATGTATAATGCCCTTATTCGCAGTCGTATTGATTATGGATCGTTCATTTTGGAACCCTGTAATAAAACAGCTCTAAAGAAATTCGATATCATACAGGCTAAATGCTTACGTATTATGCTTGGTGCAATGAAATCGTCACCAAAAAATGCTCTACAAGTGGAATGCTTAGACCCCCCACTCTTCCTTCGCAGACAATATCTGTCTGATAGATACATCTTTAGGGTTGTGTCATGTTCATCGCATCCACTTACTCCTCGTCTAGAGAGTCTTTCTGAAGAGGTAGCCAAAAATCGTTATTGGCTTAATAAGGAAACTCCCAAAATCATCAAGAGTTTTTTAAAGATTAAAAATCTTCCTGCGCCTGTTCATAGTTGTAATATCGACCCTTTATTCCAAACTGATTATCACTCACTAGTGTTTACTCCTAAAGTCATTTTGAATTTTGGAATTGAAAAAGATGACCCGACAGCCAATCAAAATTTTATCAGACTTCTGTCTGAATGGCAAGATTGGATATCGATGTTCACTGATGCCTCCAAATTATCCCCTGACGGTAATGTTGGTGCTGCGGTTTGGATTCCAAAATTCAATGTGGCACTATCCTTTAAATGCCCTTCTCAGACATCTGTGTTCACAGGTGAAGCTATTGCCTTATATGAAGCGCTTCTTTTTGCTGATACTCATAATTTCTCCAAAACAATTATTTTTACAGACTGTAGAAGTTGTTTACAAAAAATTTGTTGTAATCAATTCAAAATGAAAATTAAGCTCCCTCTTATTTGTAAGATTAAAGAGTTACTGTTTAATTGCAGACAAAAAGGTCTAGATATTGTCCTTGCTTGGATTCCTGGGCACTCTGGTATTGCAGGTAATGAGATGGTGGATTCTTGGGCTAAACATGCTACAGTAAGTGGATCTGAAAACCACACAGAAATATACCATATCGATTTGTTTCCTCTAGCGAACTCACATGTAAGAAATAATTGGCAAAATTTATGGGACTCCTCTAGACTTACCAAAGGGCGTTACTATGGGGACATTCAACCTCTGATACCACGGAAACCCTGGTTCTTTCGATTTCGAAAAGGTGGCAAACAAGCCACATCCACCATATGTCGCCTTCGTTTAGGACATGCATGCACACCGGTCTTCCTTGCCAAAATCAGAGTACGGGATAGCTCTCTTTGTGAATGTGGTTTGGACGATGGGACGGTAGATCATATTTTTTTCAATTGTCCTAAATTGTCATTTTCGTTATACGACGCTCTCCCTCCAGACATACCACGACCTATCAACTTTCAGTCTCTACTCACTTATTCGCATTCTTCTTTTATAACATATTTAATGAAATATATTTCTATCCATGATTTAAAATTCTAGTTTTTTTTTTATTTTTTTTTTTTTTTTTTTTTTATTATTTTTTTTTTTTTTTTATTTAGGCATGTAGCTAGATTATATTCTCTCTCCCTACTAATATTCTCCATTCCCTACTAATGTTATTTTTGTATGATATCGTTGTTGTCTTGTGATGTTTGTGTCGTCATTAATGTTATTTGTTTTAGGTGCCCTGGACCAAATCCCTGACATTTCTCAAAATTAAACACCGAACATTTCCCCCGCGTACTACCTTCACATAACGTCGTTGTTGGCCAAATACGTCTCACACACTAGAGATGTGAATGCCATTTAAAAAAAAAAAAAAAAAAAAAAAAAAAAATTACTAATAAAGCAGACGGACGCTGCTTTACGACCAATACATTCACGATCAAACCTGTCGCATAAGACCAATATCCGTGGCACAGTCCGTACGACCGTCGTCGCAACGTGTGTGGCCCGCTTAATTCTCCTGAGCCAATCAAGATGCACATTTTTAAAGCGGGTGATCCATTGGTGAGCTAAGACCGCTGGGACGCCACGAGCCTGCGAGCTAAAGTTATAAACCGCCAACGAAGCACCTACAAAACCGCGGTTTGGCTCGTTGGCTCTTCGTGCATGCTTGAAATCCTAAGACCGCGGTATAATAAACCGTCAGTGGATCAGCCGAGCTTGTGAGCCGACAGTCTTTTTCACGCTGCTGTAGCGAACACCCGTATGCCGAACGGCACGTAGGTATTACCGAAATAGAAAAATGGCAGATTTACGATCGTATAATCGCGATTTAGTACTTGAAATAATACATTGTTTTAAGGAACAGCCTTGTCTGTGGTTTTACACAAGCCGGGATAACAAAAATAAAGTTTTAAGATTAGCTGCCTACGAAAAACTAAGTTCTGTTACTAAATTTACATGGGACAAGCTTTGTCTCTCTTGCAGCCAGTTTTGGCCCACACTTTGTGGAGTCTTTTTTTTTTCTTTGGTTCTTCTTGTAGGAGTATTCCTAAGTAACAAAGTAGTTCCGTCTGGGAGCACGACACGACTTCGCCAACGATGAGAGTAGTCTGTTTGGCACGCTAATGGATCACCACCGCGAGTCGAAAGTCCAACGAGCTTACTGTTTATACTGTTAGCTCGCCGATGGATAACCCGACGCAAAACGGCGGATGTTATGTTTGTAGTGTGTATCTCTCTGTAACATCGTAGCACAGAGTACAATGTACATATAACAACTACGCATCGTAGCTCCTAAATTTGTCCTAAATGGATGAACCGATTTGGATTCAGTTGTCATTGTTTGAAAAGTTTTGTGATCTAGTATTCTTAGCTTTCTACAAATATTTTATATTTAGTATTTCCTTTCATAAAATTGCAGTTTATGTAAAAGACAGTTACACTTTCCTTCATTAATCTCTCCCTCTAGTGTAGTACAACTGAAATATTAATCAGGAAAATAAAATAAATCTATAATAAAATATATAATTTATATGTAACAAACAACATGGTACATCATATGATAACGGGAATGTCAGGAACATAAATAGTATTGTTATCACAAATCATTTTCTTAATACATCGTCCAGATCGTCGATAGAAGATTCATTGTTGCTGCAAGTAAAGAAAAAGTTTTTTTTAGTTCTACACTAAAATTGGCTTATTCGTTTCTGTATGACGTTATCTGTGGAAGTATAGAACCCATTCGTGAGTAATATAGGGCACAGGCTGTATCATTATGTGATTTATATGTTATAGAGAGAGATATTTCATGAGGGTGTGAAAATCATGTTCAACTTCAACTTCAACTTTTTTATGCCAGGTTGGTAAAGCGCGAGTTATAACTTTTGACAATTTTTGTATGGGAAAATGAGCAGCGCTGCGGCGGTGAAAAGTGGAACTAAAAATTAGTATGAAAATTTTGAGTTACGTTTTCGAATACGTACGTAGTCGAAAGATGCCGACAATGATGTGCCGTGCGTCCATGGGCTATGGTAACCGCTTATCATACAACAAGTCGAAAGCGTCATAGCACACACCAAGCTAAACCAACTTATTCAGCTTAGCTGACTCAGCTACGAGAGCCAAGCAAAGTTAGCTGCGGTCCTTTCTTAATCAACACAACAGAACCTAATCTAAGCATCTAAATAATTTCTACATCACGCCAAATCCCTCACGGGGTAGGCAGAGAGGAAAGAAAGTCGTTTCACTTTTGATTTGCAAACCTCTTATATATAGTCGGCCACGCAAGAGTGATACCCCTGGTGTTGCAAGCGTCCATAGGCTACGGTGACCCCTTACCATCAGGTGGGCCGTATGCTTGTTTGCCTAAGTGGCGTAAAATAAAAAATCACCTCTTTTATGTTTTAAAATAATTCAATTCCTGATAAATTCTACCTAATATTATAAATATTGATAGTCAATCCCTCAGTTCAGATTTATAGTTATAGTTGGGATCTCTCTGTGACCTTTCCATGTATGGTAGTCCGTGGGGCCCAGACGACGAGTAGTCCTCCAGGCGGGGCCTTGTCAATAGATCTGGTTTGAAGGCCTTTAGGAAGTATATCCAGCATTTGTGAATCACAGGCTCTTTTGTCGATTCTCTGGAATAAAGTTATAAATAATACTAGCTTGTTCCCCGTGACTTCGCCCGCGTAGCAAAATAATATAGCAATCTGCTGGTGATAGAATTTTTAAAATTGGTAGAGTACTTTTTAAGTTTATTCATTACCTACAAAAATAAAAATCTTCTTTTTTTAGTTGTGCTGGAAACTGTAGCGTAAATGGTATTTTGTTTACAATAAAAAAAAAGGTCTTTTGTTATAAGTATTGTCTACTTTCTAATGCATTTAGTAAAAAGCTGTTATTAAACAGACACTTCAATTGCATTTATCTGTAAAGAATGTTAGCTAAGTGCCTTATTAGGGCCTAAACTGTTTTTTTTAAATTAATATTATTAATAGCTTATCCTGTGCTTTCGCCCATGTTGAAATACGATAGCCCTTGGCGCTGACAACATTCTTATACAATTTTAACCTTTAAATAACAATAGTTTATTGAAAGGGTTTTTTTTTTATTGTATGCCACATTCATGTAAGACAAGTGTGAAGAAGATGCAAGATGGAGTTTTTGGCGGGAATCAGGCGGAGCGGTTGAGATTTTTTCCAGTGTGTCGTAAATTGTGTTATAGTGATCTTTAATGTGTATTTTTGGTGTCGATATGTGCAGTAAAGTTTCATTTAGTGACTGATTTATAGGAGCATTGGAAATAATGCCATAATACGACTTTTGGTTTAAGTGATTTATCATTTTGGTCAATAGGTTACCTCTAATCTAAAGGCGTGTTACGATCTGCTACTGCCGTGGGTTGTCTCCAGAAACTCCATTGGGCGTTAGAATGCATGACACTAGGCATTTTAATGCGGCAAACACGAGAAATTTTGCAACATGAAAATTCTCTAACACTCGACACTGGCAAAAATAGTCCCTGAAGGGATTGATTGCCATACTTAGGAAGAAGAAGAAGAAGAAGAAAAAGATGCAAGATACTTACTCAACTACAATATCATCTATCTCCCTCACATAGTAGTTAGGGTGATCCTCTAATATATCCAGCTTGCTTAGCATTTTATCATCCACTTCATACACCTCCCCTGTAGATAATGAAAAAAATAGTAATGTATTTTAATAGATACTTATCTATACTAATATTATAAAGAGGAAAGATTTGTATTTTTGTATGTATTGAATAGGCTCAGAAACTACTGGACCAATTTCCAATAATTAGAAAGTTACATCATCACTGAGTAACATAGGCTATATATATATATATAACTTAGGCTAGCTGCCCGCCCCGGCTTTGCACGGGTAGACTAAAAAATTGATATAAATGTCTACCCGTGCGTAGCCGGTGCGGGCCGCTAGTTAACAATAAACTGGCCTTTGTTATATTGCTAAACTAGGTGCTGTGGTGTTGAAAATCCTGTAAACATTTCTGTTTGTCTTGTACATATGAGTGATGAGTTAGCCATGTGGTTAAATGAGTGAGCGATACAGTGGTCTCATATGATGTGTAATCTACCACTGCACCGAGCACCCTCATTGGTCACCTTCCCAGCTTGCTGTTACACACTTCCGTCCCACCCAAATTACTCTCACAGATTACAGGAGAGGAAAGATTTTACACAGCAGAAACAATGTATACAAGTACTAGTTGTAACCCACGACTTTGTCTGCATTTGTTTTTTGACATGGATATAATAATATCCTTGTCAAAAAAAATTGTATGATTCAGCCATTTAGTCCTGAAAAGGTAGCAAACAAACAAACAGAGTTTCTTTTGCATTTATAATATTAGTATGGATTTTATCATTTGTTCGGTTTCCATAGCATGCTTTGCTCAGGTTAGGACCCCAATGTGATGTGTGATAATGTGTAAACTTTATAATATAACCTTTTACATTGAACCCATCCCCAGGACTCTGCAATAGAAATGGTATGTTATATTTTGTGGCTATGATGAGTGGGTACTTTTCTCTAGTCTTTCCTGTGTTTATAAACTTCCCTACTCCATTGTTAGGGTCCTTCAGCCAGTAGTGGTTCGGTTCGTTGCGTTTTAACGTCCCATAGACAAACACTTTGTGAGACATCTGCAATAAGACAAGATTGATTATTTATTAGCATGAGAGATTGATGTATTACAATGGCTTTGTCTGTTCACCCAAAAACCTTAGACTATACTTCACAGATGTAGGTAGTGTTGTTTCGGCAAATAGATTTTTTTTTGTGGATATTTAGACCTTCATTAGTGCTTTATTAGGGCCTAAACTGAATAAATGATTTTTTATTTTGATTTTGAGTAAGGAAAAATTACTTACTGTTCTATAAGTCTGCATGCATCCCTGTATTAAGTTAATAAAAAGTGTTGAGCGCTTTATCATTTACTAATCAACCAACTTAATTGTTTTGTCATTTAATAAAATACGAAACTTAAAAAAATAAAATGTCCATTCTCGCTCCGGACAAGCTCCGGACGAATCACGTAGTGGTTATGTACTCTGTGGACTGTGTGGATTCTTAGTTCGGTGTAAAGAAAATTCAATGCCAGCAAGTAGCAAACAAGTAAACCTGTTTCCTGACACGACCACAGAGTATATAATAATTACGTTGACATGATAGTCTCAGAATGCCCGGCTTTCAGTTGTCACTTGTCAGTGTCAGTTCATACGTTTTGTTCTGTCTGTCTCTATATTTTCGTTCGTTATTTGACTTCAATTCAGTCTGTAAGTCAAGTCAGTCAGAAAAAAACGCTCATTGGTGGAGACGTGTTGACGATACAGGAATAATATTAAATTGAATTAATTATCATGTGTTTCGTTTGTAATAAGTGAATGTGGATTGTTGTGTAAAGTGCTGTACATTGTATATTAAAAAGTTTAATGAAACCAATCAAAATGAGGTTGGCGGGTGCGATTTTCAGTAACGTAACCAAAATGTTAGATTTCTACTCGCAATTCAATCCATCGCCGTTGTCTATAAAACAATTCATTGATTTTGGTAAGTACTAAGTTAATTAATATACACTATTAGTACCTATATACCTATATTAATTCTTGCGTAAGTATGTTTATGAGTCGTACACGCGAAGGTCACCCAGCGCCGACATACCCATTGACCGTGTTTTTTTTAATTCGCGGAATTTACGACAGTTTTACGGCCATTACATTACATTACTGTATTGATGTTGTTTTTGCGAAAGTTTATGTAAAGTTTCACAACGTGTTCTTGTTGAAAACTGTTCAAAAAACGTCCCGACTGTTTTTATAGAAGTGGATACGTAATTCTATGTGTGTACCCATCTGCTACATTTTAAAGCTTAACAAAACAAATATGAGTCATTGAGCTTGAAATAAATATATTATTATTATTATTATTAACAAAAAACATGGATTTTGAATATAGGTAAGTAGCTATTTAGATTAAGTTTCAAACCTCTTGAGCAATCTTCTGGCGTAGCTTAGGGATAAGACCCTGTGATACATGCATGAAAATCAGAATCTACAACCAGTGTGTAATCATTAAATAACCCACAATTAACTCGGCGAGTAACTGGTTTTTTTTTGCATCATTTTTGGTCATTAAAAGACAATGACTGACTTGACGAGACCGCTGGTCTAGTGGTTAGTACACCTGACTGCTGCGCTAGAGGTCGCGGGTTCGATTCCCGCCGGGGCAAACATTTATGTGACAAATATGTTTGTCTTGCGTCTGGGTGTTTGGTATGTATTATAAGTATGTATTTACAAACAAAAAGTATATAAGTATTATATCAGCTGCTGGTTCCCATAGTACAAGCTTTGCTTAGTTTGGGGCCAGATGGCGCTGTGTGATAATGTCCAAGCATTATTATTATTATTATTATTATTATTATTATTATTATTATAATGACTGGTAATGTTTTGGAAGTAATTAAATAAACATTACGAAAATTAATGAATGAATGTGAAAAAGGTATTAATATAATGTATTACATTACAATACAATAAATAGATTACCCTACTGTTGGTATATCTAATTGTTATGCTAATATTACCTCTGCAATTATTGTGTTGTCTTCAGTCCTTAATTATAATAATAATAATGCTTGGACATTATCACACAGCGCCATCTGGCCCCAAACTAAGCAAAGCTTGTACTATGAGAACCAGTAGCTGATATAATACTTATATACTTTTTTTTTTTTTAAATACATACTTATAATACATACCAAACACCCAAACGCAAGGCAAACATTTGTCACATAAATGTTTGCCTTGGCGGGAATCGAACCCGCGACCTCTGGCGTAGCAGTCAGGTATACTAACCACTAGACCAGCGGTCTCGTCAAATATATAATTAAATACATGTTCAAGTCATGGAGGTAACGAAAATTACAATTTAAGATGCCATTGATAGATACTATACTACATACAGGAGAAGCTAATAAAATTTTATTTAAAAAGCCTTGAAAAAAGACTTGTATGTATATATATATATATATATAATAATAATATATATATGTATATTAAATCAGTATTAATGGGTTGTTGTACATTTGCCATAAAATTTGCCACATTTTGGTGTAGACACCATACACTGAAAGTGAATTAATCGCATTCAATTAAAATATGTGTAAATTCGTCACAGGTAGGTTGGGGTTATTGTAAATGGGTCACAAATCCTTATTTCACATGATTTTTGATTAAAGTAGTGTTAGCAAGCAAGGTTATTAGTTTTTAGCACTCGAAGTAAAATATAGAGTATACATACTCTTGTGTGCAATCAATTGTAACACATTAGTATCAGCTACAGTTATGTTACTATGTTACTGTAATAACTGATAACTGTTGGAGATTTTGTAATACATATTTCATTATTATTATCACTAATTGATAAACTAATTAAATTCACAATTAATATTAAAACCTACTTGGTTATTTTATGTAAGAACTAGCGGCCCGCCCCGGCTTCGCACGGGTAGACGTCAAGACGTTATCAAATATTTTGTTTACCCGAGCGAAGCCGGGGCGGGCAGCTAGTATAATAAATAGCCTATGTTACTCAGTGATAATGTAGCTTTCTAATGAAAAAAGAATTATTAAAATCGGTCCAGTACTTTTTGAGTTTATTTGTTACATACAAAAATACAAATCTTTCCTCTTTATAATATTAGTGTAGATATTTTAATATTGTTTCCCTTGTAACACCACCTATTAATATTAAAATTGAAAACCACTGGACAAATCAAGTGTAAGTTTGCTAAAATGTTCTATAATATCTAGCTATTACGCACGATTTTGTCCACATCGATTTTTGATTCCCACAGGAACCTAAAATTATGCCTGGAATAAAATTCTATATGTTGTCCCAGGTAATAAACTATTCACACATGCCAAATTTCATGCAAATCTGTCCAGTAGTTTTTGTGTGATTGAGTAAAAAAATATCCATTAAACTCACAAACTTTCAAACAGTTTTTTTTTTAAATTTGAAGGAATCACTGACAGATGGCTGGTGCTATAAGACTTAACTTGGGGTACTTTTACTACAAATATAATAAAACTTGAAATTGCGGATAAAATCCGATTTCACGCGTACTAAGTGGTGGGCACTGCTAGTCTGTATATATAAAAGAAGAAGCTGACTGACTGACTGACATATCAACACACAGCCTAAACGGCTGTAGATACAGACTTGAAATTTTGACAGTACATACCATTTATGACGTAGGCATCCACTAATCTTTAGTATAAGGATGATAGTAGTTAGGGTTTACTATAATTTGTAAGTAATATTTATTGCATCGTAAGTACAGGGGTCGAGGTAGACCTAAGAAAAGATGGATGGACTGTGTGAAAGATGATATGGCCAGAAAGGAAGTGAATACAGAGATGACGGCTGATAGAGAAGGATGGAAGAGAAATACATATTGCGCCGACCCCAAACAATATGCGATAAGGGCAGAAGAATGATGATTTATTGCATAGTAATTAATAATCCTCTACTAATTTCATTGTTAATTCTTAGTTAAATAAAGCAAAAGTCATTGCTTATTGCAGTCTAATATACACTAAAGAGTTGAGAGTTAATTAGGTCACAACATTTTCCACTTGCAGTCTTACACGTGTTACTGTAGTATACTATATATGTCACACATGTGTCATGCACAGTGATATTAAATTGTTAAAGTAGGGTTGTGGGATATTCAGAGAATTTAACATTTATTTATTTATTTATTTATTTATTTATTTATTTATTTATTTATTTATTAAGAAACACCAACAGTATACATATTAAGAAATATTAAGGAAACATTCTTAATCAAACAAGTTCTGATATGTAAACCCATTACAGGTGTTTACAACATTCGCCATTATGAGTGGTGGTAAGACAAAAAAGGGTTAAAAACAGAAAAAAACTTTACAAATACCTATCTGTTAAACTAAACTAATTAAAATTGTAAAACTATAATAACTAAAAAAAAATTAAATGGTCTTAATGTTAGTAAAACTATATATACCTTTACTTGTTAAGTAACATTTATGTAGGTATGAAGAAGAGATCTCAAATATAGCTCTTTAAATAAACTTGTTTATTAAAATTAAGTTTGTTTAAAGTTTCTTCGTCCATACTATTCCTAATATTTTTCATTTCACCAGTAGAATGCTATATTCGGGCCATCCATAAGTCACTTTATTAAAAGAATTAATTAAATAACCAAAGACGTGCCAACCCTATCGAAATGTGTCACATTTCACACAAAGCAGTACAAATGTAACTTAATAGTTAGCTTGTGAGTAAGGCTGACACCTTACCACAAAAGATATATAGATACATACATAATAAACTAGCATGGTAGCATGTATACATATTTAATTAATCTAAATTATATTATATAACTCAAAGGTGACTGACTGACTGACTGACATTGTCATCTATCAACGCACAGTCCAAACCACTGGACGGATCGGGCTGAAATTTGGCATGCAGGTAGATGCTATGACGTAGCATCCGCTAAGAAAGCATTTTTGGAAAGTCACCCCCAAGGGGTAAAATAGGGGATGAAAGTTTGTATGTAAATCCGTCGTTTTTGAAGTTAAACGCATGAAAATTGGTATTTGGCCTTTCAGTTAAAAATAAATGAATACATATTTTAGGATTTGTGGAAATTTCATCCCTAAAGGGTAAAAATAGGGGACGAAGGTTTGTTTGAAAATTCGCCACATTTGAAGTTAAATCCATAAAAATAGGTAGCAGTGGGCAGAAGTTATGATTTAGAATTTTAGATATAGGTACATGTTGACTTATTCACTTTACCACGCGTGCGAAGCCGCGGGCAAAAGCCAGTTATGTATATATGAAGGCGCTTATACTATACATCCATCCATATTAACTCGAATATATCTTCGGATATTATCACAAATGGCAATCCTGGTCCCAAACTAAGTAAAGCAACGCGCTAGCACGAGTGAGTGATACCCCTGCAAGCGTCCATAGGCTACGGTGACCGCTTACAATCAGGCGGGCCGTATGCTTGTTCGCATTGAGGACAAAGGTCCCACAGCTTTGGTGCCATAGCATTATTTTTCAGATGGGTAAGCTCTAACAGAATATACAAAAAATTGCGTTGACCCGCACTTTCAGATTTGGACCAAAATGGATGTCCATTCATTGAACAGCTTTACCATTATATTATTTTGAATAAATAGGCCTCATATTTATTTATTATTAAAAGCTTACATCTATCATTACAGGCGAACCCAAAGCGATAGTGAGGCTCATTGGAATGCAAATATTAGGTCCTTACATATGAAATTGGCGTTTTGTATGGGAGGAACAAAAAGTCGAATATTTTTTAATATAATATATTTAATTAATCAAAGTATGAACCATTATTTTCTATGCACTTTTGCCATCTCATAGGTAGTTCATTGATCCCTTTACTAAAAAAAACCAGTCGGACGGGAATCAATAAAATCTTTGAAGGCGATTTGGACTGCCCCATCGGAGTTGAATTTTTTCCCTTGCAAGAAGTTATCCAAATTTCGAAAAAAATGGTAATCTGTTGGAGCAAGGTCCGGGGAGTACGGAGGATGTCTTAGACTTTCCAATTGAAGCTCTTCTAATTTAGTAGCCGTCTGTAGCGCAGTGTGTGGTCTAGCGTTGTCGTGAAGCAGCAGTGGCGTGGAGCGATTGACCAGCCTAGGTTGTTTAGCCGCTAGCTTTTCCATCATGGTTTGCAATTCCTGACAATAGACATCAGCCGTAATAGTCTGGCCAGATTTGAAAAAACTGTAATGAACAATACCGGCACTAGTCCACCAAACGCTTACAAGTAACTTTTTTGGGGTTAATTTTCGCTTGGGGCAGGATTTGGCTGGCTGGCCAGGATCTAACCATTGCGCTGAGCGCTTCCGATTATCGTAAAGAACCCATTTTTCAGCACAGGTAATGATTCGGTTTAAAATACCTTCATTATTGTGCCGGTTTAGTAATGTAACGCAGCAGTCGACGCGCGTTTGCCGGTTTGTTTCAGTCAATTCGTGAGGTACCCACCTTTCAAGCTTTTTAATCTTCCCAATTTGCTTCAAGTGAATTAAAACAGTTTTATCACTAACATTGCAGCCTGCAGCTAACTCGGACGTGGTTTGCGATGGATCCGCTTCCACAATAGCCTTCAACTCTTCATTATCAACTTGAGTCTCAGGCCGTCCACGGGGCTTGTTCTGCAGGTCGAAATTTCCAGAACGAAAACGTTGGAACCAAAAACGAACTGTGTTTTCTTTTGCAACACGACCGCCATACACATCATTCACCCTTCGAGTTGTTTCCGCAGCACTAGTGCCACGGCGGAACTCGTACTCGTAAATAATGCGATATTTAAGGTTTTCCATTTTGTAAAATGAGTGACGCAAACAGAAAAAAACAGAAGAAAAAAAACAAATGAATGACGATCATCGAAGCACAAATACATGAGTCTATAGCTGTACAAATTTGAATTTGGAATTCCTTACCAAAGAGGAGAAATTCGTGATTAAAGTGGCCAGTACGAAAAACGCCAATTTCATATGTAAGGACCTAATATTATAAGTGGACCGGCGAGTTGTCCTGTCTTAGCTACGAATTTGTAGCGAATTCACCGCTACATAAACCAACGTTGCAAATCTATGTATATACATACATATGTCAAATACACCATAGATAAAAGCAGCTTTAGTGTATTCTGAAATTAGCAGGTTCCGGTTCTTTTAAAAAAAATCATAAGTACATTCTCTTGAAATTAACAAACACAAAAAAATACCGTAACAGGTTTAGCTGTTAAGCCATCAATCTCTTGCACGTGCACGCCAGATCCGAGTACTCTTTCCATCATTGAGTACTTTGGTAAATTAATAAGATACATATAATGGAATAACCCGTCGGACGTCATCTGCATCGCGACCGGCGCCGGCGCGGGAAGTACTAAAATATCTATGTTTAACATTGACCTAGAGAATGTAGTTAGGAGACTAGCTAAATAACACTGTAGCTAAATGTTCTGTTTATTGTAGCGTATGGATAAACACCATGGTTTGGGTACTCTAGCAAGACCGTTCATTCATATAATGTCTAGATATAATGATAGAAATAAAGAGTCGTGGTGGCCTTGTGGTATGAAGCGTTGCCAGCTATTCTAGCGACGCAACTTCTAATCCCACCGGTCTGCAGTGATTATTTACCACGAACTTTACGTCTAAGAACGTATTCAAGGACGTATGTAGTGTCTAAGAGACGGCGACGGACTCACCATCTGTCATGTTGCACCAAATTATCTTTGATGGAAAGTGGGTGTTGTAACGCCTCTGCCTACCACTCCCGGGACCCTTGTGGAAAGGCGTGAAGATATTAAAACTGTTTAAATTCGATTTGATCTCAAGTTTACTTCTGGTGAGTTTATGTCGTAATATTTTTACAGGTCGCTAGTCAATTAAAAAAAAAAAAATAGTCAAGTGCGCTGTGCGATCAATGCAGTACATTTCTCTACTGGTATCATAAACATCTTTTGACTACCTAACTTTCAAAATGTCAAAATTTTCACACGAATTTTTCGTTTCTAATTTTCACCAGCGCAGCGCTGTTCATGTTTCCATACTAATATAGTCGAAAGCGATACGAAACGAATACGTAGACGAAAGTTGTTCTAGATAAGGCTACTGATGCGGTCATTGACTTTTTTTTTTTTCAGTCCATTGAGTTTCTGACATTCGTATTTCTCTTTGTAAGTCGTTCATATATATTATTCTAATTACCTTCGCGATTTGTATGAGCGATCTTGTCTCCAAACCTATTGTCAACACAAATTGTCCAATCCTTCAACTCAATACTCTTTTTACACATTAATTGGTCAATTATTGAGTGATCTGCTCTGTCTGTCATAATTGCACTAATCTATATTAAATGGGCAGAGACAAAATACTTAAGTACCATTTTCTCATCTGTTTGTCATTTTTTTTTTATGTTTAGTCTATGTCGAGCTTTAGTGACATCTATCTGATGTTAAAAAAAATCAAAAGATTTCTCAATGGTTGACGTGTATCGAACGGCGTATGATTTTGAACTCAGCTGCTCTGATGGTCGTGCGGTCGTGCGTGCGCTGGCGCATGTACACAAATGTCAAACTTAGCTTGTTTAAAATAAACATGGTCACGATTATCAACATTATCAGTGACCGAATTTATGTATTTCTTTTAAATAACGCACATTATTAAGATTCTTCCAATTATGTCGTAAAATAAAATACTTCCAGTGGTTGATTCCAGATGAAGCACATTCTAAAGATACAATGCATCTTAAATCTATTTATAATCATTAATCAATAGTCCCTCTTTAACTGCTAGGTAGTGTAGTGTCTTGCAAATCATTACCTACTCTTACTAAGCACACAGGTGGAAAATCCATAGCCGACTGACAGCAACGTATCCCTGTATATCTCTGGAAACTTTCCAGAGATACACCTTAACATAACTCTTTGCAGAAACAACAGTACACCAGTAGCTGTAGCTATATTTACTACTAGCTTTTCCCCGCGACTTCGCCCGCGTAGCAGTATAGTAAATTATTACCCCTTTTTCCGTGGGAATGAAGCATTTTCCCGCGGTTAAAAGTAGCCTATGTTCATCAGGGATAATGTCGGCTTCTAATGGTAAAAGAAGTTTTCAAATAGGTCTAGTAGTTTCGGAGCCTATTCAATACAAACAGACAATCAAATCCTCTTTATAATATTGGTGTAGATCTATAATCGTAAACGCTATAGAAAACGAAAGAAATGTATGGCTATTAAAACATGCCGATCTTTTAATTCCCTTACATTTTTAACCCCCGACACATAAACGTTATAAGTTTGTAGTGTGTATCTGTGTGTCTGTGTGTGGCATCGTAGCTCCTAAAAGGATTCACCGTTGTGATTTAGTTTTCCATCGCGTCAACGATTGTAGATAGTATAAATAGCTAAGCCTGCAGAGTAGTGTTATTTGACTGCGATCTTCAGTAAGGAGGTGATACCTTTCCATTTGGTCAGCATTTTTTTGCTTCTTTTAAATTGATTGAAAGAATGCAAGATTGCGAAAGCAACGATTGGTTTTACAAAGTTGTTATTGCTGCCGCGCCGCGTCACGGCTATCCGGTAAATAAATTTGTAATCGCGTCTTTGTTCATTTCCAACGCGACATGTTTACATAGAAAATACAATTATATCGTCGTCCGTTGCTCATTGATTCATCAGCCTGGCTTGAGACGTTGTGGTTCTAGTTTGATTCTCTGGTCGGGCCAGAATAAGTTGTTGATTTTTCAATTAGGTACTTAGAACCGAATGTTAAGGTCATATTTTGTACTAGCTGCCCGGCCCGGCGTCGCGCGATTGATGCACCCATTTAAAAATTAAGAATATTGGTGCAATCGTACAATACGTACATATTTTAATGCGATTATTTTTTATTTATATATTTTTTTTATACAACTCAGGTGGCACACAAGCATACGCCCTACCTGATGGTAAGCAGTCACCGTAGCCTATAGCCGCTAGCAATACCAGGGGTATCACTAACGGGTTGCCAACCATGTTGTTGATGAGGACTCACTGTGCTAGCAGCATTACTAATAGCCCAGCTTATCCTCGTGGAGCTCTGGCAACCTTACTTACCGCAGAAACACAGCACTACATCAAGCAGTGTTATTTCACTGCGGTGTTCTGTAAAGCGGAGGTACAGTCCCCAGTCGGGCGGCTCCAATTTAAATGGGATAACCCACGGGAAATCCCAAAATCGCCCTACCTCTCTTTTTCATATGTATAGAAAGATAGATTAGGTTTATAAGGATGGAAATACATATGCAAAATTTCAACCCAATCGGTCAAGCCGTTTAGTAGTGACATACCGTCAGCAGCGCCACCTACCGGGTCCAATTGTGTTTTTAAATCATCCCCGAAACCATCGAAATACCCATACAAAATTTCAAACACTACGGCTAGGATAACAAGTGGCTGCCTTAGAACGCTTGCACAATAAATATTTAAAACTGTTCCAAAGTCCATGTTTCATAGAGATTTGGTCCAAATCTGAAGGTGCCGGCCAATTTGTTTTTAGTATATTCTGTTAGAGCTTGTCCGTCTGAGCATTTATTACTATGGCACCAAATCTGGACATTACATGACATCTCATATGTTTTGCAACAAAATGTATGAATATTCAAATTTTCGAACTCAAATAAAATCAACGACTATGGTATTTATAGATTTATAGCTTATATTAGATAGATTTATAGCTCATATTTAGAGCTTTGGTGCCAATG
This sequence comes from Falcaria lacertinaria, assembly GCA_951449985.1. Taxonomy (NCBI): domain Eukaryota; kingdom Metazoa; phylum Arthropoda; class Insecta; order Lepidoptera; family Drepanidae; genus Falcaria; species Falcaria lacertinaria. The sequence goes on along the minus strand of OX602136.1, from coordinate 1,137,560 downwards.
TAAAAATGTTCAGACAGGCAAGCTCTAACAGAATATACAAAAAAATTGCGATGGCCGGCACTTTCAGATTTGGACCAAAATGGATGATGTCCTTTGCCAGAAATGCCAAATTAATACTCGAAATTATTTAATTTTCGTTCCAAATTCCCACTGTGATCAAGGTTAGGTAGGTATAAATATTAAATTTATTCAATAACATTTGATTTGAATATCTCGTAACGTATCGCACAATGTTTACAAACACTTTTTCTTGGCTTAATTCCAAAAATACCTTTGTCTTCAGTTCAGGCCTGACGCTTTGTTCGTTGCTATAAGTTACATGCTGTCATTATTGCTACGGTAATTAGCGTTCATCCAGTGTCCAAAGCCAAATTTAAAGATTAAAAAAAGTTTGGATTGGTTGTAAAAGATCTTGGGGATGTTTGTGCGCAATACGCTGATTGTCAGTGCTTTAGAACAAGATACTGGCTATTGCCCGCGGCTTTGCACGCGTGGTATGAGAGGAAAAAAACTTAATTATGTAAGAAGAGCACTCTGACTGAGCTGATTAAGACGGTATACAATTACAAACTATCAACCCCTGTTTCAACCCCTTGAGGATAAAAACTTAATTATGTAAGAAGAGCACTCTGACTGAGCTGATTAAGACGGTATACAATTACAAACTATCAACCCCTGTTTCAACCCCTTGAGGATTATTTTTTGTGACACAAGATAGCCTATGTCCTTCCTCAGGTTATAATCTACCTCATTGCTACATTTCATTACGATTAGTTCAGCCGTTTAGTCCTGAAAAGGTAACAAACAAACAGAGTTACGTTTGCATTTTTTTTGAAGAGCGCTAAGGCGGGTTTTGTTCTCTTAGTTCTGTCAAATTCTGTTTGGTATAATATAATGATTTGGCACAACACAATTGGCACCATTATCATTGATGTATGCTTTGAAAATCGCCAGACGTATTCGGATTTTTTTATAGTGAAATGTCATTGACCGCTTGACATTTCACATCAAATTTTTTGTCACGTTTTTGCATGATAATACTCATCCAACACGGCGTATTTATAAGGTAGTCATTAACTGACATTGTAAATTCCACGAGACGAGACTCGCAAAACAAACAAACATCCGTATGTGTGTTTACAACTGCGCAAGCGCTTAAGGAAAAGGCATGTTTTCGCGAATAGTCTTGAATATCTTGCTTGGCGGCAGGTGTCAAAGTCCGATACAATGCGTAGTAATGGACGTTATCTATGATTGTGTTTGTGTCTGCGACTTTTATTGCATTTTTATAAGATACAGTAGTTTAGTTCCTAAGATAAGCACTAAATACATTGCAAATGTTTATCCTATCCAGCTAATGTTATAATCATAGGCCCGCCCCGACTCCGCACGGGTAGACATTTATCAATTATTTTGTCTACCAGGTTTTAGTATTTCTTAGGCAATTTTTTAATTTTTTCTCTCCGTAAGAACCATCCACGTACTTCAAGGAATATTCTACAAAAAGAATTAGCGAAATCGGATCAGCCGCTCTCGAGATTTGCGCATTTATGTTTTGTGTAATATATTAAAGATGTTACGTTGTTGGTTTAGTTTGCAGTACGTCTGAAATATGTACAAAGCGCACTGTCAATAGCAATATTGAACATCATAATAGTCTGTTTTTATACCAAGCTCGCAGGATAATATGGTGTCATAGAAGATTGGATGAGACCGCGGAAGTCTTACAAATAACAAATGGAATTATTTGTCGAGTTGTATGTGTTTTTGTTATTCAATCACGCGATAGCGACTGATTTTTTTTATTGTAAATTGGGTACACATATAGCTGACTGCTTGTAAGTCAACATAGTTATATTTCTAAAATCTTTTATTGCTATGTCGCTTTTTAGAATCCGTACCTACCAGAAGGGTAACCGATGGAACGGAATTATATTTCTAAGACTTCGCTGACCGTCCGACCTCCGTCTGTCTGTCAGCGGACTGTATCTCATGATCCATAAAAGGTAGACAGTTGAAATTTTCACAGTATTTCTGCTGCCGGTACATGAAAAAATAATAAAATGTAATTAAATAAAAAAAGGGGCTCCCCTACTAGAAAGGTGATTTTTAGCTCTTCCTTAATAATGGTTACAAGTAGACGCCAGAAATGATTACAGTGTGCGTATTGCTATATTTACTGAAAAAAAGAAGAGCAAACTTATTACTTGCGGTTGGTGCAGTAGCCGTGTCAAAGCATTGTACCGCAACGTTAAGTTTGTGATTTAAAAAGGGTTTGTTTTTAGTACGGTGTGTAAGTCCAACTCGCACTTGGCCACTTTTTTGTTTTTGATGTGATGTGATGATCTGTACGTGAATCACCTATTGGCGCACCTTGGCAGTAAAACCGACTCGTATCGCTGTGTCGGCAAAGGGAATGACTCTACTCAACTCTAGTGTGTGTGCGTGCGCGTATTAATCACTACATAGTAGCCCCGGCTTCGCACGGGTAGACATTCGTTTCGGAGATTTTGTCCACCCGTGCGAAGCCGGGGTGGGCAGCTAGCTTAGCATAATACATAGCCTATGTTACTCAGTGATAATGTAGCTTTCTAACGGTGAAAGATTTTTTGAAATCGGTCCAATAGTTTCGGAGCCTATTCGATACAAACCTACAAAAATTAAAAAATACAAATCTTTCCTCTTTATAATATTAACTATAGATTTATTATATTAGTATAGAAAACAAAGACGCTTCTCTCTGTCGTTCTGTCCCTATTTATGCTTAAATCCCAAAAACTACGCAACGGATTTTGATGCGGTTTTTTTAACAGATAGAGTGAATCAAGAGGAAGGCTTTTTTGTATAATTCATTTGTGTTTTGTAGGTATTTAACTTATATGGCTAGCGTTGGCCGTGCGAAGCCGGGGCCCCTAGTATTATCAAACAAATAATTTATGTTTCACAGCTGCTTGCTTACAGTAAAATTACCATTATCTAGGCGTCCTGTGACGGTTTACAAACATTTATTTTGTTTCTCCAGTCCCGGTGTGTGTGATCAAATCTTACAAGTTAAATTTGACCCACTTCCCAGTGTTCGATTCACGTTTGATTTCCGTAGCAATGCATGTTTACCTATGCCGCCATTTTTAATCCAATATGGCGAACATCACAACATTGAGATTTATCATTTCCACAGCTAATTATATGGGTACGAAATGAAAGGGCATAAAGGCTGAAACATAGTAATAAAAGTGACGTCATTCTAAATCTAATATGGCAGCCGCCGAAAGATCTATTTAAATAGGGACAAAGTCGCGGGAAATGACGAGTAATTGGAGTTAATAAAAAAAAAATAGCATCAAGTTCGTGGCGTGAGTGGCGTGACCTATTTTATCGCGCTTGGCTTTACCTACCAACGACTAATAATGTACATACATAGATAGGCAAATAACCTTAGCTTTATGCTTTCTGATAACATAATCCTCTTATTATTTTAAATATTTATTTGGACATCGAACAAATGAGTAATTAAAGACTGGCAAAAAAGATATGCCATGTGAATGTGAGCGGTATGAGAAACCACGAATAGGTTTTCTTTTTTTTATCTTGCCAAATTACTCAATTATGGAACGGTAAAGACTACTCAGATCGGGCGGGCATGTATGAAGAGATTGATGAATATTGAAGAAGCAAAAGCGTGCAAGTCTCTAGTGAAATGTCGCTCTATACTCTCTGTCTTCCCCGTGAGGGACTTGCGTGATGTTAATATATGTATGTATGTAAATAAACTTAGCTTTACGCATTCTGATAAGATAATCCTGTTACTATAATGTTATCTTAAAGATTTGTTGTATTGTGGCCATGTTGTGCGTTTGATGGATGTTGCTTTATCAATAATAATAATCGAGGCACGTACAGGTCGCGGCACGAAACTCTAGCGCTGAGCGAAACGTGGAGGGGATAGCTGCGCATGGGTACCATCGCGCACGCAATACAAATTAGTAATTTAATTGCTTAGTTAAAAACAGCAAAATAATGTTTTAATGTAAAGTCAAATAGTAAGTCTAGCGGTGAACAAAATGTGGAACTTAACTGCGTATGGGTACTGTCACGCACGCAAATATTACTTCATGTTACCTACAATATAATTTTTAACAAGTTTATGGGGAGTAGAAAAATAAATACACTATCGGATTTGTAATTTTTTATATTAAATACCAAATAATAAAAAAAATTATATTAAGTCCGAATTACATAAGAACCTACTGAAGTTTCTTCTCAGGATAGAAGAAACCTGCGAGTTCGGCAGGGTGTGGACATCAGACACCGCATTCTCCTTTCCGATATCTAGTCCGAATCAGACAATGGTCTTACACCTTCAATAGTATCCCAACAGGGCCTTTTGCTTACTGAGGGCCCCGGCTCAGGGCTGCTTCGGTCGTCGGCACTAACAGCGTCATCGTCATCAGACTCACCAAGGCTATCCTCTGAACTGTCACCATCAACGCGAATGATGAATTCTTCTGTAACCAAATCCACGACATGGTCACTCTTGACATATTGCTCTTCTATGTCCTTTACCTTTTGGCATAACTTTCCCCAATCCCAAGCACCCATCAGCAAAACTTTTTCTTGAATTAGTTCTATACATTTAGCAACACTCCACTTCACATTTTTACTGCCTACATATTGCTTTATGTCAGACCATGCCATTTCGATTGGATTTAGATCTGGGTGGTATGGTGGCAGTCTTAGCACTTGATGTCCTTGCTCTGCTAGTATCCTGTCAATTGAAAATGTTTTAAATCTATCTTTGTTAGCCCGTATTAAATTGTATAGTTGAGGTTTTAGTAGAGTTTCCTCATATTGTATGCCCTTTTCAGTAAGCCAACCCTGCATGTCAGCTTTTTTGGAATTAGAAGTGGGTGCAAGGTCCCATTGTTTATTATGGTATGATGCGTTGTCGACTACCACGACAGAATTAGGCGGTAAGTTCGGCAATAACTGTGTCCTCAGCCATTTTTCGTAGTTGTCGTAGTTCATATTGTCGTGGTAGTCGCCTGATTTCGCACCAGCTTTAAAAGTTAACAGTGCGTTCGGTATGAACCCAGCCTCTGATCCTGCGTGGACAATGACCACCCGCTGTCCTTTGGAGATAGGTTTTTTGAGACCTTTTGTAGTACCATCGGTCCAGGCTTTTGGAGCAGAGTGCGATGAATCTACGTAAGATTCATCTGTATATACGATGGGCCTTCCCTCTTGGCGATATTGTTTTATTTTGCGTAAGTATTCGATACGTAGTAAACGTATATTTGAACTTTCAATCAGTACTTTTCGATTGTTTTCAGTATTTTTCCACCGAAACCCTAAACTCTTAATTATTCGTCGAAGACTTCGTTCTGAGCCTTTGAAATTTATATCTTCCTCTAGCTTCTTTCTCAACTTTCCGACGGTGGGAAGTTCATTATTTGTCCTATGAAAGTTATGTATGCACCTCTTTATTAATCCTTGATCAAAGTTATCAATATCTGTGACCGGTTTTGATCTGGAGCGTTTTTTGCCTGGTGTTCTAAATACTGATAATAAGTCGGAATTATTGGCTTCAGTGGAGATTTTCCTTACCGTTGCTATGGACGTCTTTGTAGATTCAGCTGTCCTTTTCTGAATTTTCTGTAAGTCACTAATTATACTATTTAATTTTATATTTCCCGCCTGAATAACTTCTGCAGTTTGTTTTATTTCACTTATATCTACAGTGCTGCGGTCAGAATCGAGTAAAATACTCGCAGCTTCGCCAATTTCACTTTGAATTTGTTTCAGGGAATTAATGAAATCATTCGATTCCCTTTTCAGAAAACAATGCACGTCAAACACCATTTTCCGTGCCTGTCTTTTCAAAACAGTATTCCTTCTCGGCCTCGGCATTTTCACTGTTTAAAAACTGTTCAAACTTAATCAAACAGTGAATAAACTAACAAACACAACAAACAAATCAACAAAACAAACTTAACAAAAAACAACAACAAAAATTAACGATGACAACAAAACAATTCAGAACGCGACTGTACACTGGAAGTGCGCGGAGCGTCGTATCGGCACGGGGGACGGAGTACGACTGGAGAGCCAATCGGCGCAACGCACGCTCGCCCTTCACCCCTGTACCCCGCCAAGACACCTTATTTTTTACTTCTGCGCAATAACGGTCAGCGCTAGAGTTTCGTGCCGCGACCTATATTGATGAGATGGACAGATTGACAGAATTCGCGGGGGATACCATTATATCGTTGTTTTTAGGGTTACAAAAAATTAAAAATCATTTATTCAGCTTAGGCCCTAATAAGGCACTGATGTAGGTCTAAATTACCACCGGTGCCGGTAGCAGGAACATTGTCGACAACGTATTCGAAAACGTAACTCGTGAAATGTCAAAATTGTCACACAAATTTATAGTTCCACTTTTCACCGCCGCAGCGCTGTTCATTTTTCAATACTAAAATAGTCGAAGGCGATACGAAAACGTTGTCGATAATGTTCCTGCTACCGGCACTGTTCGGAAAAAAGTGTACTGACTTACGTACTGAGACATGGCGTTGGTGATCCCCATGACAATGCACAATAACCATAAGAATAAATGTTAAGGCTACAGATCTAACGACCCTGAGTTGATTGATCGTCAGTCGTGGATGCGCGTGATGCATATCGATACAGATATTGTAATGTGTAGGTACTCGTGCGTTGTTTACCGCAGCTTAGCCTTCGCTTTATTGTCACCGACATACATTGATAAAAGGACGCACGATAAATGAATTGTTGTTTTTTTATACCACTAAGGTGGCACACAAGCATACGGCCCACCTGATGGTAAGCAGTCACCGTAGCCTATAGTCGCTAGCAATACCAGGGTTATCACTAGCGGGGTGCCAACCGTGGTGCTGATGAGGACTCACTGTGCTAACAGCAATACTACTAGCCCAGCGTATCCTCGTGGAGCACTGGCAACCTTACTTACCGCAGAAATACAACACTACACCAAGTAGTGTTATTTCACTGAGGTCTTCTGTAAGGCGGAGGTACAGTCCCCAGTCGGGCGCCTCCAATTTAAATGGGATAACCCACAGGAAATCCCAAATCGCTATATCTCTCTTAAAATTGTTATTAGTGATACGTAGTTAAATTGGAAAAACATTATCTATGACAATAGTGTTTACTGCTGGCTTCTGCCCGCGACTACGTCCGCGTTGAGCTTAGAATCTCAGAGGTACCTAAAATTTTCCCGGGATGAAAAGTATCCTATATGTTATCCAGGTTATAAACTATCGAATCATAGGTGTTTGGGCCTCAGCACTAGATGTCAGTTATAAGAAATCTATCTAAGGCTGAGTGAGTTGGGATCAAAATCAAAATCATTTATTCAGTTTAGGCCCTAATAAGGCACTTATGAAGTTCTAAATTACCACCGGTTTGGAAAAAAAAGCCAAGTACCGTTTTATAATGATACTCTAGCTTCTGCCCGCGACTACGTCCGCGTTGAGTTTCGAATCTCAGAGGAACCTAACATTTTCCCGGGATAAAAAGTATCCTATGTGTTAATCCAGGTTATAAATTATCTGTGTTTCAAATTTCGTCCAAATCCGTTCAATATTTTTTGCGTGAAAGAGTAACAAACATCCATCCATCCATCCATACCTACTCACAAACTTTCGCATTTATATTATTAGTAGTAGATTCTTCTATAATTATCTTTATTTCTTTTATTATGTGTTCTTATGAATTAATGGTTTTCTTGTTATTTATCGTCTTAAAGCTATCTATAGGGCTCCCTCCACAATACACAATGAACACACCGACTGTGCTATCTGGTGGACGTAAATAGATGAACAAATAAATAAACAGATAGGTTCTCGAACAAAGTTCAAACAATTTACGAGTCTCTACTTACATCAACATTTATCTTGGATATATTTGTTTTTTAATAATTCATGCCACTGATTTACTCTAATCGTAATATTGACATTATCTCAGAAGACGGGTAAACATGTTATTTATAACATTGAGGGCGTTGTGGGAGTTTTTGGCGGGAATCAGGCGGAGCGGTTGAGATTTTTTCCAGTGTGTCGTAAATTGTGTTATAGTGATCTATAATGTGTATTTTTGGTGTCGATATGTGCAGTAAAGTTTCATTCAGTGACTGATTTATAGGAGCATTGGAAATAATGCCATAATACGACTTTTGGGCTAAGTGATTTATCATTTTGGTCAATAGGTTACCTCTAATCTAAAGGCGTGTTACGATCTGCTACTGCCGTGGGTTGTCTCCAGAAACTCCTTTGGGCGTTAGAATGCATGACACTAGGCATTTTAATGCGGCAAACACGAGAAATTTTGCAACATGAAAATTCTCTAACACTCGACACTGGCAAAAATAGTCCCTGAAGGGATTGATTGCCATACTTAGGAAGAAGAAGAAGAAGAGGGCGTTGTGTGACGTCATACATGCTAACCATCCACATGTACACACGAATGACGAATTAATTTGTACATATTACCGATATCACATCGAATCACAGTATCAAAATAATATTATAAATGTAAGCGTGTGTTTGTATTCTCTTGACGCCTCAACGGTTGAATGGATTTGTATGAAAGTTGAAATGGAGGCTTTAAGTTTGATTAATACACTATCGATATACTATATAGGATATAGTCTGGCTAAAAAAGGGTAGATAATAATAGGGGCTGTACTGTGCCGTTCGTATGTCAACCCGCCGCAGCTCGTATAGAGCACCAACCGTCTTGATTGATTGGTTTGTCTTTGTTTACAGTACACGTCATAATATGGATTCCATTTTGTGAATAATCCTTCACCAGGAGCCAAAAATTTTGTTCCGTTTCTAGATTTTCTGCCAGACTATTACTTTTTCTCGCGGAAAATTGTGTGGTTCCCGAGGGATAGAAAAAGAAACAAATATTCCGCAACAAAAAATCGGAATGGAGTAGCTTAGCATGAACGAAGTCTCGGGCACAGCTAGTATAATACATAATTCACGCCGAGTCCCTGACGGGGTAGGCAGAGAGTATAGAACGACATTTCATTAGAGACTTGTACTTGTACAGAAACACCTCTATTGCTTCTTCAACATTCATCAATCTCTTCATACAAGCCCGCCGCGCTGGTTTCGACTATAAATTACCAAAATAGGCATTCACTTCAATAAAATTTATTTATTACCTACGTGTTAATTAAATGCATTAGAGATATGTGATAGTGAACATGTACTTATATTCTTTATACGTAATAATCGATTTGCAAATATCGATTTTCTTATTACGTGTTCGTGTTGTATGTCTTCGTCACTATTTATCGGATCGATAATCGATTTGATATTATGCTAATTTTTTCGTGGACTTCGTGGTAAATGCTCATTGAATCTTTTGACAACATTCGTCGTAAATCAAGCGTTGTAATGCTATTAGTCATGGCGGTCTTCGTATGGCGAGACAAAAGAAAACTATCCTATTATCTAATATCTTGCAGACGTCTGGCAGACCCTGGACAGACTAGATTTTGAGTGTCATCAAAAGGACATCATCCATGTTTCATAGAGATTTGGTTCAAATCTGAAAGTGTCGGCCAACGAATTTTTTTTGTATATTCTGTTAGAGCTTGTCCGTCTGAGCGTTTATCACTATGGCACCAAAGATGGACATTACAGAACATTTAATTTGTTTTGATTATTTTGAATTCCTTTGTTTTTTTTTAAATATATGAAAATTCTGATTTTCGGACTCAAATAAAATCGAGGACAAAGGTCCTACAGCTTTGGAGTCATAGCAATATACATTCAGACTGTCATGCTCTAAAAGAATATACAAAAACAATGCGTTGGCCGGCACTTTCAGATTTGGACCAAAATTGATGATGACCTTTATCCTGCATAAAGTCCGTTGTGAGAACTGTAATTGACATCTGTCATGCCATTATAAAAATACTCCATAAACATAATTATCTATATCTAAGTATTCCGCTGTGTATTCCGTAATAACTAGTGAGTTGGTATTTTATTTTAAAGTTTCTTTTAGAAAGAATGAAAAATCATTTATTCATTACAACACATAAACATATAATAAGGGAAGACATTTGTAGAAGTAGTACATAGTGTCGTTATGAAACGGTCCCAACTCAGCATGTGCTAATTGGCGTATGACGGACAACCATGATCTTCCGTTGGGACCGGCCCAGGGGGCTTTAACCACGCTTTTTATTCGTGATAATCTCAAGTTTGGTTGTATGTCATAATTTTTAGGTAGTAATTCCACCTTACAGAAGACCGCAGTGAAATAACATTACTTTGATGTAGTGTTGTGTTTCTGCGGTGAGTAAGGTTGCCAGTGCTCCACGAGGATACGCTGCGCTAGTAGTAATTCTGCACAGTGAGACTTCATCATCAAAAGGTTTGGCAACTCGTAAGTGATACCCCTGATATTGCTAGCGGCTATAGGCTACGGAAAGGAGAATAGTCTTTGGGCTACGGTGACTGTTTCATCAGGTGGAACGTATGCCTGTATGCCTCATTAGTGGTATTAAAAAAAAAAGTTGCACAACTGGCAGTTATATTTTCGAACTGGCAAGTAGTCCGTCATCCAATTATTTTTTTAATACTCTAACACGTGTAAAAAGCTTACAACAACCCAGATGTTAATGAAATTTACACCAGACCATAGCCAATCAATTTTACACATGATTACCTGTCAATCGTCATATAGCATATTGCGTACGCAGCGTAGGTACGTCCAGTGCTCGGATAAGACTTAGGGTTGGCAGGTTAGTATTTTTACTCTAAAGGACATCATCCATGTTTCATAGAGATTTGGTCCAAATCTGGAAGTGGCGACCTACGATTTTTTTTTGTATATTCTGTTAGAGCTTGTCCGTCTGAGCATTTTTTACTATGGCATATTGAAGAGTTCCTTTATCTTCAGGTCATGCATATAAAAAATATTGTCAACGAAAGTGAACCAATGATAAGTGGAAGTGGTTCTAATTCAGCTTGCAAGATTTGACCTAAACAAACACAACAAGTTAAATAAAACCTGTAAAAAAACTGGTATTTGGCATCAACACATTTTCTTTATATTTTTTTCTTGAATTCCGATAAAACGATATTTATATATATACCGCAGTAAATCGTCCGTCCAACAGCTGTTGACCTTTGTCCTGTTCGGATCGGAACAGATTTAGCTGGATTATTTATAGCCGAGGTCAACATTGTTTATAAATACAGACAGAACAAAGTTCATTCATTTCCCTCTTTGTAGAATAGATTCTTTCATTAGTCATCACGCCGTCCCTTTCGCTATATGGATGGACACATGGGACAGATAGAGACAGGCATACGAATCATCACTCCGCCTTTAGGGTAGGTAGAGTCTACACAGCGGCATTTCACTTTTAATAGGATTGATGCTCCCAGAATTTTATTGTCAAGAGTAGTTTTTTTTATTATTTATGTTAGCTATCATCGAATTATCCGTTTCACTTTCCTGGAATTGGAAAGGAAGGCTTCTACATTATGCAAGCTATTTTGACAAATTTCATGAAGATCTGTTCAGCAGTTTAGTAGTACTGAGAAGAGTAAGAAATATCTAGTTACTTTCACACAATGTGATTGGATTGTCATTTTAAAGTAACAGAGGTGAAATAAATAGCTATTTATACCTAGAAATGTAGCCAAAGCAATTACATACTTTTGTGTTTGGTTGCCAACAAGAAAGTAAATGACTACTTTATCTGCTAGATTATTACGTCTGTAACCTTGCTGCAACCTTCCAAGGTTGGTTTACCATGTTCACACACACATTACTCAGGCCCCGTGCCCTAGTCCACAGTGGCCAGTGCGGGCGGTGGACTTCACACACGGCTTTGATACTCTTCTCACACGTATGCAGGTGTCCTCACCATGTTCACACACACATTACTCAGGCTCCGTGCCATAGTCCACAGTGGCCAGTGCGGGCGGTGGACTTCACACACGGCTTTGATACTCTTCTCACACGTATGCAGGTTTCCTCACCATGTTCACACACACATTACTCAGGCTCCGTGCCATAGTCCACAGTGGCCAGTGCGGGCGGTGGACTTCACACACGGCTTTGATACTCTTCTCACACGTATGCAGGTTTCCTCACCATGTTCACACACACATTACTCAGGCCCCGTGCCCTAGTCCACAGTGGCCAGTGCGGGCGGTGGACTTCACACACGGCTTTGATACTCTTCTCACACGTATGCAGGTTTCCTCACCATGTTCACACACACATTACTCAGGCTCCGTGCCATAGTCCACAGTGGCCAGTGCTTCTACTTTTCACACGTATGTAGGGTATATTTCTGACAGATAAATAAGTGATGATGAATCGTATTTTATTACACAGATTTATTCGTATCCATTGACTTTGAACTATGTAAGACCTTGACTCTTATACCCGACGCAGTTGAAAGCACGAGTCATTCATATGATCTACCGTTGTACCTACTTGTTCGTTGGCAATCTGCGTTTATTTTGGTATTAGGGATGACAATGTTTTATTCTGGGAAATTCTCCTCGTTATTAGCGGTCAACAAATGACAGTTCATAAAGATTTTTTTGTGGCACACAAGCAATCGGCCCACCTGAGGGTAAGCAGTCGCCGTAGCCTATAGCCGCTAGCTATACCAGGGATATCACTAACGAGTTGCCAACCCTCTTGTTGATGAGGATTCACTGTGCTAACAGCATTACTATTAGCCCAGCGTATCCTCGTGGAGCACTGGCAACCTTACTTACTACAGAAACACAACACAGTAGTGTTATTTGACTGTGGTCTTCTGGAAGGTGGAGGTACAGTCTCCAGTCGGGCAGCTCCAATATGAATGGGAAAACCCACGGGAGATCCCAATTCGCCCTACCCCTCTTTTTTAACCTCATGGTGTGATTAATCACTGTAATTAACCTTAGGGAAGCTCAGTGGTCTGGGCCGGGATTTGCACTTGGGCCCATCAGATGACAGTCCGTTGCTTCAACCACAAAGCGTACAGCGTATGTGAGTTTGTATTATTTAAAAAAAAATGGTGACCTGCTAAATTTTGTCGTTTTTACGAAACTCTCGTTGATTTTAGGCAAGGAATAAAATGCAAATTTTATCGTAAACACTTTGTCCTATTAACGTAAAAAAATTATGCGAGAATTTAATTGTTAGAGTTCGTGACAACCCTATTTCAGTAGGCACGTGCATGGCTGAGTGAAGGTCGACTCCTTGTATTAATACGGAAGTGGGGCAGAGTGCATTTATTTATTGAATGCATCGTAGAGTGTGGCGTAGCAACACAGCATGGCTACAATCAATTGGATCAATTGCTTCCATGAACCAAGTGTCTGGTCACGGCGGCCATTTTGTGTGTAGTAATAGGTATTCCATTCCAATCGGCTTTTTTCAGGCTTGGGCGTTGTGATCGCGACTTTTCAAATAAATGCCTTTACGGATTATGGTACCTCTTGTTAAAGTTCAAAATCTACATCCTACTTATATGAAATTTCGTAAGGATGGATGTATAAAAAAATATATCATCCTAATAATATTATAAATGCGAAAGTTTGAGTATGGATGGATGTTTGTTACTCTTTCACGCAAAAACTACTCAACGGATTTGGATGAAATTTGGAACACAGATAATTCATAACCTGGATTAACACATATGATACTTTTTATACCGGGAAAATGTTTTAATCCCGGGGAAAAATTACGTCTCCCAGATATTCTAAGCTCAACGCGGACATAGTCGCCGGCGGAAGCTAGTATGTATATAAAAAACGGCTCAGCGGATTTGTATGAAATTTGACACATGTATAGTTTGTTAAACTGGATTAAACCAAACACAGGATACGTTTAATAGCGAAAAAAAAATTAGGTTCCTCTGGGATTCTAAGCTCAACGCAGACTAAGTCGCGGGCAGAAGCTAGTATAGTAGTATACTAATAATAAATACATTCTGTGTTGCACCACGAGGTTGTTTTTAAAACCGGCGCGTCCGCTCGGCGAGTGTGTGACGAGGCGCGTTTTGTATCATCCCGGGCGCTATCCTTATTCGTTTAGACATTTCATAAACTAGTGTCTCCAGTTTATCCAGTTCTGTTTAATAATTATATTTCTCGTTGTAATTTTTATAACGGACTTTGTGTTTCAAAGCAACTTAATAGTGTTGAATTACATATAACTCGCTCTTTATAATTTGCACACAATAGTAGAAGTAGGTTGATTATGATGTAGGTAATTCTAAATCACAGTATGACGCAACTAGCTTTTTCCCAGCGACTTCGCCCGCATAGCAATATGGTAATCTATTACCCGTTTTCCCGTAGGAATGAAGTATTTTCCCGCGGTAAAAAGTAGCCTATGTTCATCAGGGATAATGTCGGCTTCTAATGGTAAAATATTTTTTCAAATCGGTCCAGTAAGACCTCATAATGTCGAAATTGTAGGTAGGTACAATCTGTACTATCATTTTAAAATCTAGTCTGACGCGAATGATAACCAGGATCTATGGAGGGGCGTGGATATTTATGCGCGGTTCCCCCATCAAGTTTCTGACCATACTTTTTTAATCTGTCTGTTTGTGATATTTTAAGAGAGGTAGGGCGATTTGGGACTTCCCGTGGATTATTCCATTTAAATTGGAGCCGCCCGACTGGGGACTGTACCTCCACCTTACAGAAGACCGCAGTGAAATAACCCTACTTGACGTGGTAAGAAAAGTTTTATGTATGAATGTGGACGGGTACAGGGGTCGAGGTAGACCTAAGAAAAGATGGATGGATTGTGTGAAAGATGACATGGCCAGAAAGGAAGTGAATACAGAGATGACGGCTGATACCAAATAATATAGACCCCAAATAATATGGGATAAGGGCAGGAGAATGATGATGATATAGTGTTGTTTCTGCGCTAAGGTTCCCAGTGCTCCACAAGGATACGCTGGGCCAGTAGTAATGCTGCTGGCACAGTGAGTGTGTAATGCCAACTCTGACAAGTCTAGAACTATGAATATTCAGTGCTCATTATCGTTCACCCAATAACGCTGTCCTACGCAATACATTAGAGCTATTTTCTGGCTCAACGATTCGGAAAACTTGTTTGAGAACCCTTTATAAAAGCCTGTCTTCCTCTGAACGGATTATGTCTCATGTGGTTGTCCTGATAATATAATAAATGGGTTACCAGTAGCGCGAGCATGAATAAATTGCGACAACGTTTTCGTATCGCCTTCGACTATTTTTGTTTTGAAAAATGAACAGCGCTGCGGCGGTGAAAAGTATGACAATTTTGACATTTCGCGAGTTATGTTTTCGAACACGTAGTCAAAAAATGTTCCTGCTACCGAGTACCGACACTGATCATATAAGCGGAACTTATTAGTTATTATCAATATCAATCGTTTATTGTCATCGGTCCTCAATGCGTGTGCAAATTGCAGAAATAATAAATTGACGAGACCGCTGGTCTAGTGGTTAGTACACCTGACTGCTACGCTAGAGGTCGCGGGTTCGATTCCCGCCGGGGAAATCATTTATGTGACAAATATGTTTGTCTTGCGTCTGGCAATTTAATTTAATTTAATACATACCGTATTATAAGTATGTATTTACGAAAAAAAAAGTATACAAGTATTATATCGGCTACTGGTTCCCATTGTACAAGCTTTGCTTAGTTTGGGGCCAGTTGGCGCTGTGTGATAATGTCCAAAAAAAAAAACAGTATTGGGAGTAGTTGAAGCCTTAGCAAGAATAATTTCGACTATGTATTTGTATGGCTTTCGACTATTTTTGTATGGGAAAATGTACAGCGCTGCGCCGCCGAAAAGTGGAAATCAATTCGTATGAAGATGGCGAAATGTTCAGACGAAGTTTTAGTTCCACATTTAGCCGCTGCAGCGCGGTTGACTTTCCCATGCAAAAATAGTCGAAAGCGATAACGTATACGCACTCCAAAGTAATTTGATAGTTTTCCTGCTAAGGCTGCAGACGTCTTCTCTTTCGTTGGAAGATTCCGTTACATACAAATTTACGTTTTTAACATAAACAAAGGTTCCAAAACAGTTTTCTTCCGTCATCAAATTGTGGAGTGAACTCCCCGTCGAGGTTTTCCCAAAGGAGTACAGCATGGGGTTCTTCAAGAAGGTTGTGAAGAGATTTTCGAAGGGTCGGCAACGCGCGACTTATACCCCTGGTGTTGCAAGCGTCCATAGGCTACGGCGACCGCTTACCATCAGACGGGCCGTATGCTTGTTTGCCACCTTAGTGCTAAAAAACCGGCCAAGTGCGTGTCGTACTCGCGCACCGAGGCTTCCGTACACACTTGTAGGTAAGATTAAAAGTAGGCAAACTACAAATGAGGTCATTATTGGTCGGTGACTCACAACAGCGCGATTCTGGAGTATTTTTTAAGTAAATTCGCATTAAAAAAAAAACTACATATTTACGTTTTTCAGATTTTATCCTTTACTTGTGTAAGACACTGCTTCCTCCCAAATTTCAAGGCTCTAGGTAGTATGTCGCTGTATGTTACTGTTTTTATCAATGCTGTCTGACATCTGTCAAGCGCTAGACTGCTTCGCGGTCACTGTGCGCCCGCATGCACGAAAACGCCGATTTCTATTAAAATTTTCTATGGAAGCAATATGTTACAATTATTGTTCTAGAATACTGATTAAATTTCCTATCCAATGTGTTAATTTATTTATTTTTAATAATAATGTTATTACTAGCGTAAGTCATACAATACGACGCCAAAATATCGGCAACCATGTCGGCGCAAATATTTCACTAGGTAAACTTTAAACACGAAATATAAACATTATTCATCACTGAACAAGCACAATAACAAATAATAAATGGAAAGATAATTGAATTTACTTACGTATTCACTTTATTTTCACACAACGAACGAAATAAAAAACATGAAACGATGAAAAAATGGCCGACTTTTTGAACACAGACAAAATATATTAATTTATTTTATTTTAGTTCCAAGAATTAACTCAAAGGTCGAACCTGACACTGGCAGCTAATGTATGACACTAAGTTATGGTAAAGTTGGACACGGCACACGGTCTTTTAAGTGCACGAAATAAAATATATTCTGTAGGGAATTTTAGCTTGCTACTGGGTAGCAACTAACAGAGCGCATGAAAATGTATAGCCCAAGTTTGGGTCAACTAACACAGTACTACCCTGTAGGTTTTGATTCCCTTGTGAAATCGCAAAATATGCGTAATTTAGCGACATAAACGGTCATATCTTTTCTTCATATTGAGTTACAGGTTTGATTATTTTACAGCCGAAAGGGACCACAGACCCGGGTATTTGATATTAATTTCAATTTGATAGCTCCACGGATTCTTGAGATAAAAAATCTTGACAGACAGACAAAAAAGTGATCCTATAAGTGTTCCTTTTTTCCTTTTAAGCTACGGAACCCTAAAAAATGCAAGTGAAGCTATAAAGCTGTTTTTTTGTTTCAGGACTGAACAAGTGCGAACGGAAATCGTATTTGTTTCTGAGGAAGGAGCTGCCAGTCAGGTAAGTCATTAAACTAAGTACACTAACTGTGTACTTAATTTTTCGCTTCCGCAGCCATATTGCAAGAGCGGCAACATTTTAATCATGTCAGTTCGTCTGTCTGTACTTATAATAACTCGACATCTCTGTATTTAATAATAGTACATCACTACATAGTATAAAACAAAGTTGATTCCCGCTGTCTGTCTGTCCATATATATGCTTAGATCTTAAAACTACGCAGCGGATTATGATGCCGTTTTAATAGATTGAGTGATTCAAGAGGAAGGTTTATATGTATAACCAGCTTCTGCCCGCGAGTACGTCCGCGTTGAGCTTAGAATCTCAGAGGATCCTAATTTTTTCCAGGATAAAAAACATTTTCCCGCGACGAAAAGTATCCTATGTGTTAATGTAGGTTATAAACTATCTATCTCTCTCATACATCCATCCATCCATCCATCCATCCATAAATCCATACTCACAAACTTTCGCGTTTGTAATATTATATAAGTAGGATTCATTTAGGTTTTGTGTGACCCTTGCGAAGCAGGTGGGGGTCGCTACCGCTAGTCTTTACTATCTGTACTATAATAATATTATAAAGAGGAAAGATTTTTTCGGTTTTTGTGTGTGTGTATGTTTGTATTGAACAGGCTCCAAAACTACTAGACCGATTTAAAGAAATCTTTTGCCGTTAGAAAGCTACATTATCACTGAGTAACATAGGCTATATATTAGGTCCTTACATATGAAATTGGCGTTTTTCGTACTGGCCACTTTAATCACGAATTTCTCCTCTTTGGTAAGGAATTCCAAATTCAAATTTGTACAGCTATAGACTCATGTATTTGTGCTTCGATGATCGTCATTCATTTGTTTTTTTTCTTCTGTTTTTTACTGTTTGCGTCACTCATTTTACAAAATGGAAAACCTTAAATATCGCATTATTTACGAGTACGAGTTCCGCCGTGGCACTAGTGCTGCGGAAACAACTCGAAGGGTGAATGATGTGTATGGCGGTCGTGTTGCAAAAGAAAACACAGTTCGTTTTTGGTTCCAACGTTTTCGTTCTGGAAATTTCGACCTGCAGAACAAGCCCCGTGGACGGCCTGAGACTCAAGTTGATAATGAAGAGTTGAAGGCTATTGTGGAAGCGGATCCATCGCAAACCACGTCCGAGTTAGCTGCAGGCTGCAATGTTAGTGATAAAACTGTTTTAATTCACTTGAAGCAAATTGGGAAGATTAAAAAGCTTGAAAGGTGGGTACCTCACGAATTGACTGAAACAAACCGGCAAACGCGCGTCGACTGCTGCGTTACATTACTAAACCGGCACAATAATGAAGGTATTTTAAACCGAATCATTACCTGTGATGAAAAATGGGTTCTTTACGATAATCGGAAGCGCTCAGCGCAATGGTTAGATCCTGGCCAGCCAGCCAAATCCTGCCCCAAGCGAAAATTAACCCCAAAAAAGTTACTTGTAAGCGTTTGGTGGACTAGTGCCGGTATTGTTCATTACAGTTTTTTCAAATCTGGCCAGACTATTACGGCTGATGTCTATTGTCAGGAATTGCAAACCATGATGGAAAAGCTAGCGGCTAAACAACCTAGGCTGGTCAATCGCTCCACGCCACTGCTGCTTCACGACAACGCTAGACCACACACTGCGCTACAGACGGCTACTAAATTAGAAGAGCTTCAATTGGAAAGTCTAAGACATCCTCCGTACTCCCCGGACCTTGCTCCAACAGATTACCATTTTTTTCGAAATTTGGATAACTTCTTGCAAGGGAAAAAATTCAACTCCGATGGGGCAGTCCAAATCGCCTTCAAAGATTTTATTGATTCCCGTCCGACTGGTTTTTTTAGTAAAGGGATCAATGAACTACCTATGAGATGGCAAAAGTGCATAGAAAATAATGGTTCATACTTTGATTAATTAAATATATTATATTAAAAAATATTCGACTTTTTGTTCCTCCCATACAAAACGCCAATTTCATATGTAAGGACCTAATATTTTATCGATACGCGGGCGCCGGGAAACAGCTACACAGCTATATCGTCACGGCTAGGCTCCCCACAAGGGAAGAAGTAGCTACACAACTCTACTTCATACAGGCCCATGCCCGCCTGTTCCGAGTACTCTTTAGTTTTGCAACATTTGAATAAGATAACTAATAATATGTCACGTGTATCGTGTTTGTGTAATAAACAAACCGACAAACGCATCCTTATTCAAGGCAGGATGTGTTAATTGTGCATTGTTTAAACAATTGCTTATTATTACCGTAATTTTAATATGTATTACGTTCTTGTGGTATAAGTATCATAAAAATACTACGTCACATCTTGTATATATGATTTATAGTTTAGTACAAAGTTTCCCAAACGTTTTTTCTTGTAGACCCCTTTCGAAATTTGCGGTGAAATAACACTACTTGATGTAGTGTTGTGTGTCTGCGGTAAGAAAGGTTGCCAGTGCTCCACGAGGATACGCTGGGCTAGTAGTATTGCTGCTAGCACAGTGAGTCCTCATCAACAACATGGTTGGCACCCCGTTAGTGATATCCCTGGTATTGCTAGCGACTATAGGCTACGGTGTCTACTTACCATCAGGTGGGCCGTATGCTTGTGTGCCACCTTAGTGGTATAAAAAAAAAAGCTTCTGTCGGGTTAGGCGAAAGGATATAGGGCCATTTCAAATTTCACTCTTGACTTGTAAGTTTTTATAGCTATCCTTGTCTCACTTGCAGATTAGCGAACATAATGAAAGAGATAGCGCTGCTACCTGACAACCTCCTTCGAATGCCGTCTCTCGGTCTGGTGAACCAGTGGTACGAACGGTCCTTCGAAGAGATTATACAGTTTGAGCAGATGGAGCCGGAACCACCAGTCCTGACACAGTAAGTTAAAAAAATTATACTATTTGCCATGGCTTATAATAGTTATATAATTTCTCAATGGAGTACAGCATTGGGTTCTTCAAGAAGGGTGTGAAGAGATTTCTGAAGGGTTGTCAACGCGCGAGTGATATCCCCGGTGATGCAAGCGTCTATAGTTTGCGGTAACGGCTTACCATCAGGCGGGCCGTGTGCTTGTTTGCCACCGTAGTGGTATAAAAAAACACTTTTGCGAGAGATACCCCTGTAATTGCTTTTGTATCAGGTTCTGCGAGAGATTGGTGCACATCCGCAATCGTCACGCTGACGTAGTACAGACGATGGCCCAAGGGGTGTTGGAGCTGAAGGAGTCGCACGAGGTGGACGCAGGCACCGAGAACTCCATCCAGTACTTCCTCGACCGGTTCTACATGAGCCGGATATCCATCAGGATGCTCATCAACCAACACAGTCAGTATATCAGATCTCGGATATCCAAGCTTTTGGTCTTTTAATTACACGCCTTCCACCAAGGGTCCCAAGAGGTAGACAGTGGTGTTACGACACCAAGGGCGGTTCGGGGGGGGGGGGGGGGGTATGTCATTAGGGGAATGCCAGTCAAGCTGAGGAAGTCATAAGTCGTTGCGCGACATGTTAATAGAGATTCTCGAATTGAAGCGTATCCTAACTAGACTTCCACTTACCATAGTCTACTCTCTTAGGCACTACATACGTCCTTGAATTTCTTCTCAGACGTATGCAGGGTTCCTCACGATGTTTTCCTTCACCGTAAAGCTCGTAGTGTGACATATTTCATCAATATAGAGCTATTAAGATGGAATTGGGACAGAAAGACATGACGATATTACAAGATATATCTTCACGCCTTCTCATACGGGGTATCTATCCGCCACATTCCACCGAAGATAATTTGGTGCCGACGTGACGGATGGTGAGACCGTCGCCGTCTTTTAGGCGCTACATACGTCCTTGAATTTTAAAGATTCCTTTGGATTTGTGTCATTTGGAACTATTAAAAGGTTTATTGTATCCAATCTCTTCAACAGCCCTGCTCTTCGGCGAAGAAATAGGTGCGAAGCAAGCGTCAGTGAATGGTATAGGCAACGGTGGTCGTCATATAGGGTCCATCGACCCCGCATGTGACGTAGTGGGAGTCGTAAGGGACGCGTACGAGAACGCACGGTTCCTCTGCGATCGATACTACCTGGCTTCACCAGAACTTGAACTCTGGCAGAATGGAGGTAAGGTTGCATTTAAATATTGTTGAAAAATGTCTTCTGTTTTTAAATTGTAAAATTTTCTTTGAATGCTGTATAGAACTTTATAGAATACTGTTACAGAATTAAAGGATTAATTAATTTATGTGCGGTTCGTATCTGTGCTATCTTTGATATTGAATAAAATCTGAAGTTACTATTGTGTCAAAACCTGTTCCACGTACACCTTTTGGGTACATATAATATAATACGATACAAATATTAATTATGGACACAACAGTACGTCAGTGTGTAGTGTAGTGTACGCAAGTGTAATTAGGAGTGGGACGACACGTGGACGGGATCTGGGAGGCAAGGATGGACTGACGCACCTATCGCGCGCTAGGAACGGTGCTGCCTCATACCCCGCGTCCCGCTTGACAACCAAAGAGACCAAAAAAATAACTTTGGCCAAGTTATGTGCCGAGTACTGTACCAAAGATTACATAATGCAAAATTTTTAATCGCTTCGACAAAAAGAAGATGATTTATAGAATTGCTCGTTAGCTAGTGAATAGTTGTTATAAAATAATAAAAGTAAAAAGACTGAAAAGACCAAGAAGACCGCGGAAAAGACCGAGAAGACCGGCGTGTATTTTAAAGAAAACCGTTTTTCCAGTGGCCAGCGACCGTCCCATGCCCATAGTGTACGTGCCTTCTCATCTTTACCACATGCTGTTTGAGCTGTTCAAGAACGCCATGCGAGCTGTGATGGAGTGTCACGAGAGCGACCCGCCACCCATCCAAGTTAACCTTGTCAGTGGCAGGGAGGATGTGTCCGTCAAGGTTGGTATCTGTTTGTTAGGGTTCCGTACCTTAAAAGGAAAAAGAAATTATAGGATCACTTTGCTGTCCGTCTGTCTGTCAAGAATTTTTATCTCAAAAACCACTGAACTGAGAAGAAAAAAACCCGGGCCTATGGTATCTTTCAGCTGCCCTGTAATCCATGTAATAGGGTCCCGTGACAATGCAAGATTACTTAAATGCCGCCATTTTAAATCCAATATGGCGGAGGTCACAAAATGTCAACGTAACATTTCCACAGTAAAATTAAATGGCTTGATTAGCGAATAAAAGTTTGTATCGATTGTTAAATAGAGGCCGGAGTCCCAAACGATTGGCCAAACCAAATATTCAGTGAAAATGTAACTTCTGCAATTTCTGGAATTTCTGGAATCGGTCCCGTAGTTTCGGAGCCTATTCAATACAAACTTACACACAAACATACAAATCTTTCCTCTTCCATCATCAGCCTATAGATATCCACTGCTGAACAAAGGCCTCCCCCATAGTTTCAATGCGGCCCACATCGAACGCTTGCCAGCGACCTTTATCAGGTCATCGGTGTGTGGGGTAGTGGGGGGCCGTCCGACGCTTTGTGTTCCAGTGCGTGATCGATCACACTCTAGAACTTTTTGGCCCCATCGGCCATCCGTTCTACGAGCTATGTGCCCTGCCCTTTGTCATTTCAACTGGCTAATCCGCTGAGCTATGAGGCCCATAGTGGGTGACCACTTTCCTGTTTATAATAATTAATAACAATAATAATTCTTTGGACACGATCTCTCACCGCCATCTAGCCCCAAACTAAGCAAATGGGAACCAGTAGCTGATATAATATTTATATACTTTTTTTATAACTAATAACTAAAAATACATACCAAACACCCAGACACAATGCAAACAACATATTTGTCACATAATGTTTGGCCTCGGCGGGAATCGAACCCGCGACCTCTAGCCTAGCAGACTGGTGTACCAACCACTAGACCAGCGGTCTGGTCTAGTATATTTTAAAATATTGATATATATTGTGTGCGGTCACGTGGTCAGATGTCGGACCGCGGCGGCGGCATCGCCCGCAGCGTGACGGACCTGCTGTTCAAGTACATGTACAGCACGGCGCCGCAGCCTTCCAGGTCCGACTCGCAGACCGTGCCCTTAGCTGGTGAGTCCTCGTCAACGTACACACACACATTTTTCATTTCCTTTTTTTTATACCACTACGGTGGCACACAAGCATACGGCCCACCTGATGGTAAGCAGTCACCGTAGCCTATAGCCGCTAGCAATACCAGGGGTATCACTAACGAGTTGCCAACCGTGTTGTTGATGAGGAGTCACCGTGCTAGCAGCATTACTACTAGCGCAGCGTATCCTCGTGGAGCACTGGCAACCTTACTTAGCGCAGAAACACAAAACTACATCAAGTAGTGTTATTTCACTGCGGTTTTTTGTAAGGTGGAGGTACAGGCCGGGATTCGAACCTGCGCCCATCAGATGACCGGCCGTTGCTTCAACCACAAGGCTACCATGGCATCAAAATATACTACATTGTACATACATCAGCGTTTTATATGTAGCTAGCTGTACCGTCAGCCGTTGTCCTGTCTTTAGCTATGAATTCATATGTCAAATATACCATAGAACAAAGGTCCTTTAGTTTAACCCGAAATTAAATATGTTCCGGTATTCTTTTTATTTTTTTCCTTTTCAAAAGGTATTTTCCTGACAATAAAAAACACAAAAAATAAAGAAATATTATGTTTTCCTATAATTGTGCCAATTCTGTTGTTCAAAATTACTAAACTTAACTAATTGTAATTTGACAGGTCTAAAAATATTGCCATCCTTATTTAACCCCGCACATGAGATAGGGGTGAGATAGATAGGCACATGATATAGCAAGACTTTTAGACCTGTCAAATAAGTTAAGTTTAGTAATTTTGAACAACTGAATTGGCACAATCATTCGGTTTGTCGGCTTTGTTTTGACAGCGTTCATAATGCTGAAAACCCTTTCAACCGCAGCGCGCGCAAGGAATCCATAGACATAAACATTGGAGAGCAGAAAGTGGAAGGAGGAAATCTGTCACTGATTAGTGTCACTAAAGAGAGGATGAAAGTTTTGCCACGTCCACGTATGGCGCTTAAATCGCCCAAAACCGCACAAATCGACGAGTTAACGATACGAAAGAAAAAACATATTAACAACAAACTGAAAGTAAAAACGACAAGTCGTCTAAATCGAGCCAAAGAATATGTCGCTCGCCGCAAATTCTGGCAATCACATAAACTTAAAATCTAATCATGAGGTAGCGCCGCAAATCGCCCAAATATCGCTCCGAAAAATTTAAATCGTCCAATTTGCGACAATCGCAAAACCTCTAAATTTGGTCGCACCTCAGGTGGCACCTCAAGTCGCCCAAATTGCGATTTATCGCCCAATCTGGCAACCCTGGTCGGGACAGCTAGTATAATATGTTTCACTCCACAGGCTACGGCTACGGGCTTCCTATTTCGCGGCTGTACGCGAGATATTTCCACGGAGATCTGGTGCTGATGTCCTGCGAAGGGTACGGCACTGATACCGTCATTTATTTGAAGGTAAATCCTCTCCCACAATGGTGCCAGTTATAAAAGTGATTTAGGAGTTTTTGGCGGGAATCAGGCGGAGCGGTTGAGATTTTTTCCAGTGTGTCGTAAATTGTGTTATAGTGATCTTTAATGTGTATTTTTGGTGTCGATATGTGCAGTAAAGTTTCATTTAGTGACTGATTTATAGGAGCATTGGAAATAATGCCATAATACGACTTTTGGGTTAAGTGATTTATCATTTTGGTCAATAGGTTACCTCTAATCTAAAGGCGTGTTACGATCTGCTACTGCCGTGGGTTGTCTCCAGAAACTCCATTGGGCGTTAGAATGCATGACACTAGGCATTTTAATGCGGCAAACACGAGAAATTTTGCAACATGAAAATTCTCTAACACTCTACACTGGCAAAAATAGTCCCTGAAGGGATTGATTGTCATACTTAGGAAGAAGAAGAAGAAGAAAATTGATTTACCAACTTTTGGTAGGATTTGGTAGATTATGGTAGCTTTCATATAGAACTAGATTACAGTGGTAATTTAGACCTTCATAAGTACCTTATAAGGGGCCTTAACTGAATAAATGATTTTTGAATATGATTGGAATTTATTGAAGAAAACCGACAGAGCACTGAGTTTCTTGCCGGTTCTTCTCAGGTGGCTTTATTCCGAACCGGCAGTAAATGCCTTATTAGGGTTTAAATTAATATTATTCCTAAATTATTAAAATAATTCACAAATCCGTAGCGTGATACTATATTAGGCATTATATCTGAATGTCCTCATTAAATGGGTTTGTCACTAAAATAGTTAAAAAGTAAATAATAGCATTTTACAAACCAATGTCCATATTAAGTATAAATATATTGAAAAGTCTACATAAAACATTGTATGCCTACTAACATAATATTTGTAGTGAAATAAAAACTACTATAATTTATTATTTCTTTCAATTGGTAATTTTTTTTCAGGCATTAACGAACGAGGCGAATGAACTTCTGCCCGTCTTCAATCGAACGTCGTCTAAATTCTACCGGCCCGTCCCGCAAGTGGCTGATTGGTCGGGACCAGTCAACGCTATCCACGACAAACATAGAGAGAAGGTGTCCCCACTTTCTGGGCCCCTTCACACCTCGTCCACGCTCTAGTTCTGGATGACAACATTGGAGCTAGACTTTGTGTAGTGACTTGTGAGCAATAAGCAAACAGGTTGGCGTACGCGTCGAGCTACGTGTCCCCAAATTCTACTAAAATCTACCAAATTTATTTTTTTGCTGTTGGCAACAAAGGTATATTTTACTATTTTTGGTAGTCGGCGGTAGCATTGGAGTTTGACTCTGGTGATACCGGGTCTTTTTATTGATGTGATATTTAAGCTCACGCTGATATGAGCTTGAAATAGTGGTTTCATGGTTTCAAATGAGAGTTTACCATTAATGCATGGTTGGCAACCCGTTAGTGATACCCCTGGTATTGCTAGCGGCTATAGGCTACGGTGATCGCTTACCATCAGTTGGGCCGTAAGCTTGTGTGTCACCTTAGTGGTATAAAACATTGCCTTGCTTTTGCGTTACTTATCTTTTTTGGGTATTGATTAATTATTGACTACGTTTGTTTTGCCTATCAAGACCTATTCATTAGAATTTTACAGTATCATCTAAGTATTTATATTTTCAAAATATGATGTATACCAAAGGCAAATTAGATCTAAATCAATCGTTTATTCACTTCAACAAACATTAATTTACAAGATTTATACAATTAATTGACGAGGCCATTGATCTAGTGGTTAGTATACCTGACTGCAACGCTAGAGGTTGCGGGTTCGATTCCCGCCGGGGTTAATATTTATGTGATAACATTTTGTGTTTGCCTTGCGTCTGGGTTTTGGTATGTATTATAAGTATGTATTTACAAAAACAAGTATTATATCAGCTGCTGGTTCCCATAGTACATTTGCTTAGTTTGGGGCCAGATGGCGCTGTGTGATAATGTCCGAGCATTATTATAATTTTCTCTTGAAATCATGAAACTACTAGCTTATGATATTAGTTGTAAATATAATTATATCATCTTATAGGATAAAATAAGCAGTAGATGGCATGGCAGTCTGTGTCATATAGTTGTTTTTAATTGTATGCTTGTCGATGTGATTTGGTGTCGATATGATATTGTTGGCGTGATGATATGTATGTATGAAATAGTTCAATAGGCAAGAATGATCAGCTTTTACTAAAAATAAATGGTTGGAAGTTAAACAAGATGGGATCGTGTGACTAGGAATTTTTGAAAAAATATAAAATTAATTTATGAGACGTTGATGCCAATTCTCTTCTCAAAAATATACTACACACAATATTAGGTAGAGTTTAGGGGCTGCCAACATTTCTTCGAAGAAATACATTATTTTTCAAAATAATCTTTGAATAAATATAGTACTTTTTTTTATAGAAATTACAAACACACGAAATATCAGATACATTATTTCGCATCAGTTTGATGTTAATGTAAAGCGGTGTTCATTTTTTTTAATGAATAATTTCAAAATTAAAATCAATCACAAATTAAAATCAAAAATCACATATTCAGTTTAGGCCCTTATAAGGCACTTATGAAGGTCTAAATTATCAGCAATTTGTTTGGTGATGTCGTTGTTGAAAATAAAGTATTTTTGCATTCTATATTTGATTAACAGTATATAATACGCAGACTCATAGAACAGAAATATAGTGCAATACTATGTATTATAGTATGCTCGTTAAAATTAAATTAACACCTGTCAAAACGAGCACATATTTAGTTTTGATTATTTCTCATTTAAATATAGCAAATGTTTTGTAGTTCAAGATTAACAAGAGAATTGGCAACA
This sequence comes from Falcaria lacertinaria, assembly GCA_951449985.1. Lineage (NCBI taxonomy): Eukaryota > Metazoa > Arthropoda > Insecta > Lepidoptera > Drepanidae > Falcaria > Falcaria lacertinaria. The sequence continues at coordinate 1,109,579 of OX602136.1, read as the reverse complement.
CTTTCTCAAATAATTGAAAAGGGCTATGAACTAATTTGAGAATTTGCCTTAAGATGGTGATATGAAATCAATGCAATATAAAAATAATATACAATTCGAGGGCTCATATAGTAAATACTATATAATATGGAGTGTGGAACTGTATGTTTGGCAAAGAAGAGTGTGGAAAAACTGAAGACTATTATATCGAAGAGACACTGGTCTAGTGATAAGTATACCTGACTGCTACGCTAGAGGTCGCGGGTTCGATTCCCGCCGGGGCAAACATTTATGTGACAAACATGTTTGCCTTGCGTCTGGGTGTTTGGTATTATATGTATGTATTTACAAAAAAAAAGTATATAAGTTTTGTATCAGCTGCTGGTTCCCATAGTACAAGCTTTGCTTAGTTTAGCGCCAGATGGCGCTGTGTGATAATGTCCAAGCATAATTATTATAGTACTTGTGGCAACTCAAGATATAATGGCGCCCTTAGCTGGGTTGCTTGGCATTTAATAAAAGAAACCGCCTTTGGTAAAGTAGCAAAAGTTATGGTCTCTACGAGAGACAACACAAAAAAACAAGGAACAATGATTGCAACCGTTACACTCAACCGCTAGGCTGTTAACCCCGTTGACTGACCAAATATTATAAAGGACATCATCCATTTTGGTCCAAATCTGAAAGTGCCGGCCATCGCAATATTTTTGTATATTCTGTTAGAGCTTGTCCGTCTGAATATCTATTACAATGGCACCAAAGTTGTAGGACCATTAACCAAATTCAAATCAGTATTTTCACTATTTTTTGTTGAAAATAGGAATTCATAATAACCAAACAAATCAATGTCATGTAATGTCCAGTTTTGGTGTCATAGTAATAAATGCTCAGACGGACAAGCTCTAACAGAATATAATTTAACGAAAGGAACGATTGAAAAGAAACATAAGAATACGCGAAGAACAAGCCTAAATAAACAAAAGAAATTGTAAGCCACTAGCGTTTGACAGCATCATTGACATATTGATATAAAGCAGTGCTGCCATATATATTTTTTGTCATCCTACCATAAGTTTTTTTTGCCAAACTGTAGTGAAGTGTGAAGTCGGTTTTATTAGTTGGGAGGTTGGTCTTAAAAAATTAGCTTCATAGTATATATTTTTTACTATTGTGTGATATGCGATTTAATGTTGAAGATATTTCATGTTATGTTTTCGCAAAAGACTCGTAAGATAAAAATTTCTTTAAAAAAATACTCTAAAACCTATCTGTTTTTTGTATAAATGTGTTTTTCTTATTGGCAGCTTTAGTAAATTTGTTACTGAGTAAAGAACGATATTTTTTGTATTTTCAACATTTACTTGGAAGATTATAATATCTAGATAAGTGTAATTGAATTGTGATCAGCAATTGGCAAACCAATTAAATGTACAAATTAAAATAGACACTGCGTTCTTTAAAAATAAATCTATTTATTATTATATAATATTTAAAATTACGAAAACGAGACCGGGAAAAATTGCTGATGCTGGGCCGAAGAGCAGACGAAATAAATGAGTAATTTGAAGTACATTTACGTAACAAAGTGTTACTACAAAGTTTTTCATTCTGCCCTGTTGAATGATTAATAACAATATATGTACTGTCGTGTGAGGAAGTTTTAACGAGAAACAAGATGTGTCAAGATTCAAGAGGTAAGCGGGCATCATCAATACGGTACAACAAAGCAGGGGCGATTCCAGCTTTTAAATATCTTTATTCTCTCCTTCGTTTTCTATCAAAACTAGTGATGACTTATTCCACTTGAATGGGTACACCCAGCCCAGGGGGGGTCATGACCCCCCATGAACCCCATGAGCCACTGGATCCGCCATTACAAAAATAGGTACTTTTCCGTGATCAGCGCTGTGGTTGCGGGTTTGAGGGTGTGCGCTTGACGGTAAATCTTGATACAGCTTGTTAATTATAAAATGCATTTTCATGTTTTTTTTTATCGATTACTTGTTAATAAAAACATTTAAAAAATAATATAACTACCCTCAAAAACATAAAAATAATGGTGGTAAAATTCGTTAAATAAAAATAACCAAAAATGACTTCTAATATTATATTTCCAATCTTAATTTATATTTAATTAAATAAGCGCTATTACTGATATATTAGAATTAACAAAACTGATCAATTTGTAATAAACCATTATTATTATTATTTTTAAGTTTTTTATATCAAAACATTGTAATATTATGGAATCACATAATGTTTTAAGTACAATACTCTATGTTAAGAGAAATCATTGTATGTACCTATCTAGAGATATATTGGAAAGCCTTAATGCTCTATTTTGTGGATAAAATCGACGGTGGAATGGAAAAACATATTAAGCGCCAGTTTGAGCAGAGCTGCTGAAAATTTTAAAATATAAATAAAATTATTATTGGCTTCTAACCTCAGACAGATCGGTTTTAGGGTCGGCAACGCGCGAGTGAAACCCCTGGTGTTGCAAGCGTCCATAGGCTGCGGTAACCGCTTACCATCAGGCGGGCCGTATGCTTGTTAGCCACCTTAGTGGTATAAAAAAAATATTTGGCGATTGAAATGATCACGTTATCAAAATATGTTGTGACTAGGAGCGCTGTTGCGGTGAATTGGCAAACTAAAATTAAAAAGTATATAATTAAAAAGTAAACATCGATAGAGAAATCAGAACTCTATCGAACTGCATATAAAGTTCATTTTCGACTAAAGTGGCGTTTCATTTGTTTTTCCGTACCTCTATCAACATGTAGGTAGCAAAATTTGTTATAGAAAAGGTCACTGTATCATTAATAGATGAATGTAGATACAAGAAATATATTAAAACAAATTTAATAGACAAGTACGGTGCCCTACGGTATTGTATATTTTAAGAATTAAAACATGTAACTCATATGCATTTTAAATAATAATTTCTTGGTTTAAGTTTTATTCCACAACTAATGTCGCGTTTTAATGTAGAAAGTAAGGTGTAGATATGAATTTAGACAGAAAAGTATAATTTATTTTTTATTAATAAATTATTATGGAAACGAAATTGAGTTTAAATTTATTTAAATTAATGAAGCCTTTAAAATTAAGAGAGGGAAAGGGTGGATCCCGCTTTCAACTCTCGTGGGGTCATATCTAAATTTAATTAATTTCTTGACATCTATTTATTGACACAAAACAAATTAAACTTATATGTCATATCTTAGAATAAGGACATCGCTGGCGTTATATAGTCGAGGTCTAGTCAGGACAGGCTCCAATTTCGATTAGAAAAAATAGTTGTAAAAAAAATGTTATTTTAATTTTATATATACCTAAATAATTTAATTCGAATATTAGTTTTCTGTTCTCTTTTGTCTTCTATCGAAACAAGTGATGACTTCCTCCACTTGAATGGGTAGACCCAGCCATTCAGAGTGTTCTGTAACTGAACGGGTACAAATTGATGAATGAGACTGGAATTTGCCCGCCCGAACATATTGAGAAACTCGATAGTTCTCTTACACTCGATGCTGGCGAAAATATTCCCTGAAGACTGATTGCCATAGTTAGGAAGAGGAAGAAGGAGAAGTCCAGAATTGTCACGATTGTCAGATGTCAGTGTCACAGAGACAGAAGGCTGTCAGTCACAGTCGGTGTCGTGTCGTCAGTTCAGTGTTTAGGTTATAGGAAAATTTAAATCTATGTTTTAAAGGTTTTTATGTATTATACGTATCATAATAATGAAGATTTATACGAATAAAAACAACAGTTCTACGCTGAAATTGCTAATTGCTGCGAATTTGGCAGGGAAGAAAGTGGTCTTGGAGAATGCTTCCTTCGACGGTAGATTTCATTTTTTATACACATATTAAACTTCTCATCATCAAACCGACTGCCTTTCGGGTTGGCAGAGAGTATAGAGCGCCATTTCACTCTTGACTTGCAAGCCCATCACGTTTGCTTCTTTCAAAAAATCCCTTTACACATGTGCGCCAATTTATGGCTCATTACCATACTTGTTCTTGTAACTATATTTTTATCATAAATATCCTGCACCTCTTAATTTCTTAATCATTAAAAATTACATTAATACTGCTTTAATTCCAAAGTGGTATCTAAATGGTAAAAAAGAAATGTTTATTAGTTTTATTTCACTTATGACCATTATTATGTCAGTAGTTCTTATTTAACTTCTTATTTATTTATTACTTTCCCTTACATCTTCCATTATGATGAATATATCATATTCTGTGGGTATTTAAATTTTTCTACATAATTGGTTTAATTTAAGCATGGCTAAGCTACAGATTCAAAGCTTTTAATTTCAAGTACATTTTCTTCTTCAATGGCCATACTAATATTGTAAATGTGAGAGTAACTCTGCTTGTTTGCTACCATTTCAATACTCAACGGCTGAACATATCCTAATGAAATTTGGCAATGAGATAGATTTACTTTGGGAAGGACATAGGCTATCATTTGTCTCAAAAAGAATCCTTAAAGGGGTGAAATGTGGGTTGGAGGTTTGTATACTGTCTAAATCAGTATAAGCTCACTCAGAGTGCTCTTCTTAAATATTTTCTTTTTTCTCTTAATCTGCTAGCTTTAAATACAGTCATAACCTGAGCTTCACTATATTTATCATCTATCTTGCTCTATCATCTGTATGCATGTAACTAACAAAGGGAGATGGCAACTGACTGCGTCTGTGATTGCAGACGATGTATTCGCAGGGCCTAGACAGCTACCCCTCCTAGAGGTTGATGACCAGCTGACATTCTTCTCGAGTAATGCGGCTGCCCAGTATCTGTTCCCGGTGTTGGACCTGTCAGAAAATGGGCAATGGTGAGTTTGGATTTATATATGTGTGTGTTTTGTTCTTGTATAAATGAATAATAAATAATTAAAATAAAAAAAAGAGTACAAAATAAACTGTCAGTTAGTTTACTTACAACTTAATACATGGCAGTGAATCTTGGCTCTGTCAGAACAAGAATGAAAATAAAGTGAATGCAGTTGAGATGCGGTTGCTTCAATAAATGTGTGTGACGATTACCGATCGAATCCGCAACAAAGAGATTCAAAGAGGTTGTGATTGTAAAGATGAAAAATCATTTGGAGTTTGGACATTGTTAGGTTAGTATGTACCTACCTAGTTATAGGTATATGATAGTCGTAGTTGTGCGGCCTGCGAGTCGTGCGCCACACATGCAGTCAGTGGGATAAACAGCTGCTTACTGAACGGCCGCGTCTTTTATTTAACAGAGATATAGAAGGAATGAGTGATTAAAATCTGACAAAACAGATATACAATGCGAATAAGTATGGATTAAAAACTCTCTCATCATCAGCCAACAGATGCAAGAATGGGAGGCTACGCGTCTGCACCCGGCCGTGTCGGCCGTGGTCACCTCCAAGACTGTGCCCTCGGACCTCAAGCAAGCATTCAGCTCCATGCTACAGATGCTCGATGGATTGTTGACGAAACACAAGTACATACTCGGGGTAAGTGCCTTAATTCTTGGGGTAAGTACATTAAATCCCGGTCCGGATATTAGGATTGAGTTGTGAAAAATCTTGTATTGTCATCCGTCCTTAATAGTGTGCAAACCTGTAGGACCAAGAAAAAGGACATAACCAAACTTGTAGGACCTTTGTAGTTGATTTTATTGGAGTTCGAAAATCTGAATTTTCATACATTTTTTTGAGTATAACCAAAACAAATGAAATGTCCTGTAATATCCAACTTTGCTCAGACGACTAGCTCTAACATAATATACAAAAAAATTAGGTGTGGCACTCGGAGACTGCCGCGGTAAAGCTATTGCATAGCATTTTTTATCAACTTATGCAATTATAATTATTTATTTATTTTATTATTGCATTATTTTTTTATATACCTATATACTTTCTCACAAACAGCTGATTACGGTAGTTTTCCAATAAAACCAATGCCACCTAAAGGCGGGTTGCTGAACTAAAGAGACAAGCATGATATTTCAAAAAGTCATTAAAAGTTCTGGTATTTATCGATAGATGGCGGAGTGGGGGGTGTTAGGTTTTTTTCGTCCCCACGCTCAAGGCCCGCGATAAAAGCTATGCAATAGCTTAAAAATGTGTTCTCCGCCACTTTCAGATTTGGACCAAATTTCTATGTAACATGGATGACGTCCTTTACAATTGTTTTGTCATCTTGAATCCGGAAAAATATGATTGAAAGATTCTTTTAATAAATACATACATACATACAGGTAAAGCCACTAGAAATATGTTAAAAACTATAATTCCAGGAGAAACTGTCAGCTGCGGACATCTCAATATGGAGCACTCTATATCCTGTGTACTACAATACTGATCTCAAACAGCTGTATATGACGGAGGGCGTCCACGTGGCGCGGTGGATAGACGAGCTGGCTTCAGCTAAGGCGATACAGGTTCGCTTCCTACACACGTCTTCTTTATATTGCTGTTATAAAAAATTCAACTCGTTGGTGATACCCCTGGTATTGCTAGCGGCTATAGGCTACGGTGACTGCTTACCATCAGGTGGGCCGTATGCTTGTGTGCCACCTTAGTGGTATAAAAAATTAGGCGCGTTATGTTATTGAACGAATTTCTTTACACGCTAATAAATTTATCGGTAACCAAGTCTATACTAATATTATAAGGACAAAAGATTTGTATTTTTGTTTGTAATTAACTCAAAACAACTGGATCGATTTTAGAAATTCTATCACTAACAGGATTCTACATTATTGTTTTGCACTCTTTGTTTGCTTCGATGCTCAGTGGTGGCGTGTGGATGTGTCAGGAAGGTGGAAATCAAATTTGTTGCACTGTTATAAGTTTATTTTAAATCACAATTACATTTCGCGTACTTGTCGACTTCACGGATACAATGGAAGGGGAGAAGTGTTGCCACATGGCAGAAACTTAAAAATTACCCCTTTTACATATTAATGTTGCCAACATATTGGGGGCCTCGAGAAAACGAATTTCTTAAAATTAACACACTAAATTTATATTACAATATGTAGGTATAACTAGAAACCCTCAATTTATTAACTATAACAAAATATAAAGTAAGTGCCCTTTGTTCTTGACTTCGTAACATAGGTAAATAATTAACATTACACATACACAGATGGCCTACGAACTTAAAACATATATATATTATATTAAGAACAAAAGTTATTTAATATTTTTTATTGACGTATATACTAGAAATAATAATTATATACTAATTTTAATCATTAATGGGAAATAAACAAATTTTTGTGATTGACCTAACGTGCTTCCGTCTGTTAGGTGTCATTACTTCGAAAGCTCTGACATTATTATCATTCCCAGGAAATATTTGAGTTATTCGAGCCATAGGCCACGAGAGAGGAGGTGTATTGTCATCGCAGAGCAATACTAAATCACCTATCTTTACATTAGAGCATTCATCTCTCCATTTTGGTCTAGATTGTAGGTTGCTTAAGTAGCATTTATGCCAGGCTTTCCAAAATGACTGGACGATCTTAGTTATTACATTCCAGAGCCTAAGTCTAGACATGGGAATATCGGTGATATCATGTTCTGGATATGACATCAATGCTCTGCCAGTCAGGAAGTGACCTGGGGTAAGGTATGTATAATCGTCGCAATTAGATGATAGAGGTACTAGAGGTCGCGAGTTTAAAATAGCTTCTATTTGTGCGAGAACAGTACACATCTCCTCGTAGGTAAGTACATTATTTTGAATTACACGCTTTAAGTGATATTTTGTGCTTTTCACAGCTGCTTCCCAGAGCCCGCCAAACACAGGAGAGTAACTGGGAATAAAATGAAAGCGTATGCTGTTCTGTGTAGCATAATTTTGTACTTGTGCTTGGTGACTCTGAGAGCTCACCAATTTATATAAGTCAGTTAATGTGTTCCTTGCACCCCTAAAATTACTAGCGTTATCACAAAATACGTCATTTGGGAGACCCCTTCGCGAAACAAAGCGTTTGAAGCAGGAAAGAAATGTTGCGGTTGTCAAATCCGATGCGAATTCCAAATGCACCGCTTTCGTTGTAAAACAAACAAAGAGACAAATGTAACCTTTTGATATAATAGACCGTCTTATCCTGGATTGCTTTACATTTAATGGTCCCGCGTAGTCAATACCGACTTTATCGAATGGGTGTGCTTGAGTTACTCTCTGAGCAGGTAAGGAACCCATCAACTGCTTTGAGGCTTCTGCCTTCAACTTGAAACAAGTAACACATTTATAAACAAGTTTTTTAACATGTCTCAGGCCATTAATTAACCAATATTTTTCATTTAATGCAGATAACAATAATTTTGGACCTGCATGCATCAATCTTAAGTGTTCGCTATGAATGATCATATCTGTCACAAGTGATTCTTTTGGAAGAATAATAGGATGCTTATGAGCATAAGGAATTGAAGAATTCTGTAAGCGACCACCTACTCTAATCAGTCCACTTTTGTCTATAAAGGGATGTAAAGCCTTTAATGAATTGTTTGAGTTTGAATTATTTTTTATTAAGTTTATTTGTTTAGAAAAATATTTATCTTGTTCATTTTTTATTATCAAGAATAATGAATTTTGTATTTCATTACTATTTATGAAATTACTTGTATTTCGTTGAGCTTTATCTTTTATTTTACAATTATTATAAAACCGTAATATATACGCTGTAACTCTGATCAATTTATGAATATCTGAATATCTTTCGAATAAATCAAATCTACTCTGAGCTACAGGAAGAGCAATGGCGTTGGAAACCGTGGTATCGACCTCTGAAGAGGCTTTCATCTCAGGTAAGATGGCAGGTAAGTCAATTTTATTATCAAATGTATACTCATGATTTTGTAGAAATGTGGGACCGTTCCACCACATAGTGTTGCCTGCTAGCTCCTGGGGGGCGACACCTCGCGTAATGCAGTCTGCAGGATTATCATGAGAAGGGACGTAGTGCCATGTCCACCCGGCCGTCAACTGTGCTACGACCTGCACTCTGTTTGCCACGTAAGCGTTAAGCTGTGTTATCTTAGTCCCGATCCATGCGAGGACTATCTTAGAGTCAGTAAATAAAAATACATTATGTATATTTAGTTTGATACTTATAGCTTTGTATACTTTAACCATTAACTTAGCAAGCAGAAGTGTGGCATTCAGTTCGAGTCGGGGCACAGTTAGTGGCTTATTAAGCGGGTTAACACGAGACTTGGAGCAAAGTAAATATAAAGCTGTCTTACCTCCATTACAAATCACTCTTAAATATATGCAACAGCCGTAAGCCGTCGTGCTTGAAGCATCAGCAAACCCAATAAGCTGTATTGACAATGCATGTGCAGTAGGAATATTTCTGTGCAATGTTATAGGCTTCATATTATCTAAGCTTTTAGCAAACAATAACCATTCATCTCTCAGATCACCTGTCAAGGGAGAATACCATCCTATATTTGCAGCCCACAGTGTCTGGAGGAAGCTTTTTGCAGTCACAATGATTGGAGCTACAAACCCAGGTGGATCGTAGAATTTTGAAATGAAACTAAGTATTTGTCGTTTAGTTACTGGCCTGTCACCAAATTTCTCAGGACAGGCAATTGTGAAATTATCATCAATTATATTATAAACAATGCCTAGTGTTTTTAAATTGAAGTTTTGCTTTTCAAAATCAAAGTTATCAAAATGTTGCTCATTTTCTGGTATATTTTGCAGAATATGGGGAACATTAGATTCCCATTTATGTGTTTGAAAGCTGCCCCTTTCCAACATTTTGACTAATTGCTCCTTTGCTTCTATAACCCTGTTTAGATCATTATTTGCATATAATATGTCATCAACAAAGGCACAGTTTTTCAAAATAAAAGATGCAAGAGGTAGCTCATCTTTGTAAATGCAAGCAAGCTCATCCAGACACCGCGTCGCGAGAAAACTGGAGCTTTTGAGACCATAGGTGACAGTATTCAACTGAATACATTTTATCTCCGTGTTGGGATTCTCTCTCCACAGTATGTTCTGTAATGAAGCATGCATTGGATTTAATTGTATATATCTGAACATTTTTTTTATGTCTGTGATGAACATATGCTCACCAAGGCGAAATAACAATAGTATATCAAATAAATCTCTCTGGACAACTGCACCATTAAGCAGTATATCATTAAGTGATATCTTTTTATTTGTTAACATCGAACCATCAAAAACTACCCTTAGTTTTGTTGATTTACTTTCCTCATTAATGACCGCATGATGTGGTAGGAAGTAAATAGGGTCGTTATGAAAATCATAATTACAGATGTCAATATAATGGCCATGTCCCATTTCAATAATTTCATCTATGAATTTTTTATAATGCTGAAACAATGTTTCATTTTTATGCAGTTTTTTTTCTAAATTGACAAACCTATTGAGAGCTAAATTGAAAGAGTCACCTAAATGATTATTAACTTGCTCTAGAGGTACCTTTATTGGCAAATCTACTTGAAATTGCTTATTTTTTAATTGGACAGATTTTGAAAATATATCCTCACATAGTTCAGACTCTGTGAAGCTTTCATTAAATGTTTGAGGTACCTCTTCAGTTTGCCAAAACTGCTTTAATGTTTTGCTGATGCTTGTGTCGCAAACAGTACATAAAAGTGATACCTTTTGTGATGGAGTGTGACCAGGTATGGTGCCACCTATTACATGGCCGAAATGCGTACTTATTATGCACGGAGCTGGGGCAGAAGCATCTTTGGCATCCACCTTATGCAGCTGCTGTTTCGGCAGGAGGACCTGGAAAAATACATCACATCCCATCAGCATATCTATGTCGCTTGGACAGTTGTAGCTGTCGTCTGCCAAGGTTATACCTGGTGGCAGAGTAAATTGCTTAATTTTTTGCTGTGGTAATTTACATGTAATATGATCGACCACATTGCAATTTACAATTAGCTTGAATTGCGAAGTGAGAGAGTGGACTTCTAGGGGAATGCTATATTTTATTTTATTATTTACATTAGTAATCCCTACTATATTAATGTTGCTCTCTTTGGGTTTGAGACCCAGCTCTTGTACTATGTTAGAGGTGATAAACGAAACCTGAGAACCAGTATCTAAGAGTGCCTTGATGTGCAGCTCCGTCCCATCGATTCTTAACAATTTTACCTTGGCTGTGGGGAGTAAAGTTTTATTATTACAATTATCTTTTGCTACTAAGACCACTGGTGGGTTTGTTACAGCTGCATTTGCTGTAGCTGTATCATCCTCATAATGTAACAGAGTACTGTGTGCCTTCTTGCAGGTTCGACACCTGAAAAAATACCTACACCGACCTTGATGTGGGTTTAGGCAAATTTTACATAAATTTGCTTGTTTCACAAATTTAACTCTATCTTGTACAGATAATAATTTAAATTTAGGACAGTTAAATAATTTGTGTGGATTTTTTCCAGAATACTTACAGAATGAACATGATGGAGGCGTGGAATTTGATGCGACCAAATTTACAGCATCTCTATTTGACCTGGCTGGTAATGGGCTGCTGTGGTGATGATGCTGACCACTGCTGCTCACACTTTCCAAAGCCAATGCTCTCTTCTCAAGATAGTCCAAAAATTCTTTTAAAGTTGGCTTCTCTTTGATGGCACGATCCATAGTAAATGCCTTTGCTGTATATGCATCTAGTTTACGCAATAGGATACATATTAAAATTGGGTCCCATTTGTCGACACATGGGTCAAGATTTTTTAATGCAGCAAGATGCTGTTTGATTTGTGACACAAAATCCCTAAGCACATTAGCACTGGATTTTACAGGGGGCAAATCTAGTATGTGACAGATATGATCATTTACAATGAGGTTATTATTGTCATACCTGTCTTTTAAAATAGTCAAAGCTTCATTATAACTTTCTGTACATAGAGGAAGATTCTTAATTAAATCTAAAGGCTCATATTTTAAAAATGTTCTTAAATAATATAGGCGTTGTACATTATCAAGGTTAGGATTATTGTGGATTACTGATGTGAACATATTAATAAATTGGTGAAATTCACTGTATTTACCTGTAAATATTTCTATTTGTATGCTAGGCAATTTTGTTTTTGCAATAGGTGCCACAAGAGATGGAGGTTCCTTCTTCCTTTTGTCCTCCCTTTGTCCAAAACTATCTATAACAACATTTAGTCTGGCTAATGCTTCTATATACTTGTCTTCTTGCTCCTCAGTATTTTCAGTGTCTGATGAGTCTAACGTTATTATATCAAGATGCAACCTTTCATATTGACTAAATGATTGCAATAATCTTTCCTTTTTTGCAAGTAACACCGATAATTCCGCTATTTCACAATCTTCACAAGTAGCAAATTTGTGTATTCTTGTAATGGTTGCTTTGCAATAGCCACGACTTAAAACTGTTTTCTTTAGATCCTCCATTTCTAGTCACCTGCTTGTGCACTTTTACTCGTAATACCACAATAAACACTATTTCGTATTAGTAATGGATACTATTATAGTTCAAACTTAAAACGGAATTAACTTAAAACATTTAACTTCTTCAAAACTATTATAACAACAAAATCAACTACGATACAAAATGGCCACCTTTACAAATTTTTAGCTCGGTTCTCAAATGACATACAAAGAGAAACAAAATGGCTGCTTATATGAATGAAATGAACATCGAATGATAGAACGAACGTTATTGTCAATCTCGTTTCCGTAAAGCTAAGTTGTACACCAATCACAAAGCTGGAAATCACTTTGCGCCTACGTTTTTGATGTTGTCCGGTTGGTAGCTCTGCTCGCTCGCCTTTTCTCCCTTGTGTAGATGTATGAGAGATGGTTTGTTGACCGGAAATTCGAAGCGTTTATGTGAAGTGAAGCTGAAGACTGACGATTCGATGCATATTATGGCTGCTTTACAAAATAAGATGGCGCGATTTTTTTTTTCTGATTTATAATGGTGAAATTAATTTGATGCTGACCTTTAGGTATCTTACTCAAAAAGGCTGGAATTTTATGCTTATAACACTGTGTCCACACTGGAGCGGTGACAATGCTTGCAGTTGCACTCACAAAATTTTTGCGCTCTGTTCCTGCACACCCGGCGGCCTGTTTTTCGTCGCTGTATTTCATTTACTGTTTCTCTGAAGGACCATGTTTTGCACTCTGTGTTTGCTTCGATGCTCAGTGGTGGCTTGTGGATGTGTCAGGAAGGTGGAAATCAAATCTTGTTGCACTGTTATAAGTTTATTTTAAATCACAATTACATTTCGCGTACTTGTCGACTTCACGGATACAATGGAAGGGGAGAAGTGTTGCCACATGGCAGAAACTTAAAAATTACCCCTTTTACATATTAATGTTGCCAACAATTATCACTGAGTAATATAGGCTATATATTATATTGCTACGCGGGCGAAGTCGCGGGGAAAAAGCTAGTTTGTGTATAAAAGTGTTCTCTATTGACAGGAAGCGTTGAAGCAGTGGGGTGGAACGGCGACCGGGCCTTTTGGAGCATTATCAGCTCTCGGGGCTCCGCAAGTGGCTAGCTTGGTCTCCCCTATTGGGTAACTACATATTTTTTATATACCACTAAGGTGGCACACAAGCATACGGCCCACCTGATGGTAAGCAGTCACCGTAGCCTATAGCCGCTAGCTATATCAGGGGTATCACTAACGAGTTGCCAACACTGTTCTTGATGAGGGCACACTGTGCTAGCAGCATTACTACTAGCATATCTTCGTGGAGCACTGGCAACATTACTCACCGCAGAAACACAACACTATATCAAAGTAGTGTTATTTGACTGCGGTCTTCTGTAAGGCGGAGGTACAGTCCCCAGTCGGGCGGCTCTAATTTAAATGGGAAAACCCACGAGAAATCCCAAATCGCCCTACCTCCCTTAAAGAACCTAAAATTGTTCTATGATGAAAGAATCCTATGCGTAGAGGGGGTAAATAAAGGTGCTGCCTACTGTCTACCGTGGTGTTGTATTGCAGCAGTCCCTCGGCCTCCGGGGAGGCCGGCCCCAGCGCGGACGAGGCCGAGGCCGCCCGGGAGCGGTGGACTAACGGACTACACGACCTTCAACCTATATTGAAACAGGACAAGATTGTGTGAGTCATCTGTATTATCTATACTTCTATGCTTCTATAATAATATTATAAAGAGGAAAGATTTGAAATTTTGTATGTATGTTTGTATTGAATAGGCTCCGAAACTACTGGACCGATTTCAAAAATTCTTTCACCGTCAAAAAGCTACATTATCACTGAGTAACATAGGTTATATAATATACTAGCTGCCCACCCCGGCTTCGCAACGGGCAGACAAAATATTTGGCAAATGTCTACCCGTGCGAAGCCGAGGCGGGCAACAAAAGAGGTGTGCAAGTCTCTAGTGGAATGTCGCTCTATACTCTCTGCCTACCCCGTGAGGGACGTGGCGTGATGGTATGATGATGTTTTTTTTAGGGTTCCGTACCTTAAAAGGAAAAAGGAACCCTTATAGGAACACTTTGTTGTCTGTCTGTCTGTCAAGAATGTTTATTTCATGAATAGCTCCACGGGAGCTATCAAATTGAAATTAATATGAAATACCCGGGTCTATGGTCTCTTTCGGCTGTTAAATAATCAAACCTGTAGTCAATATGAAGAATAGATATGACCGTTTATGTCGCAAATTTTCGCATATTTTGCGATTTCACAAGGGAATCAAAACCTACAGGGTACTTCTCGTTGACCTAGAACCATGAAACTTGGCAGAAAGCAGTGTCTTACAGCATAAGTAAAGGAAAAAATCAGAAAGCCGTAATTATGTAGTTTTTTTAATGCGAATTTACTAAAAAACATTCCTGAATCGCGCTGTTGAAGTTCGCCTACTTTTAATCTTACCTACAAGTGTGTACGGCACCCTCGGTGCGCGAGTCCGACTCGCACTTGGCCGGTTTTTTAAACTGTAATGTGTTTGCTTGTAGGTTACCAGTGAAAGGTCGTAAAAACGTGCTGATCACCTCGGCGCTGCCTTATGTGAACAACGTGCCTCACCTCGGCAACATCATAGGCTGCGTGCTCTCCGCTGATATATTCGCTAGGTCAGTGTTCCGCAAACTTTTGTGCCCAAGGTTTTATGTCAACATCAATAATCATTTATTCAGTTTAGGCCCTAATAAGGCACTTATGAAGGCCTATATTACCACCGGTTCGGAAAAAATAGCCGCCTGAGAAGAGTGTAAAAAGCCCTGGTCACCTTGTGGTTGAAGCAACGGCCTGTCATCTGATGGGCCCAGGTTCAAATCCCGGCCTGTACCAATGAGTTTTACTATGCTATAAGTACAGGGATTAATCTCACCATGAGTTAAAAAAAGAGAGGTAGTCCGAATTGGGATCTCCCGTGGGTTTTCCCATTAATATTGGAGCCGCCCGACTGGGGACTGTACCTCCGCCTTACAGAAGACCGCAGTCAAATAACACTACTTGATGTAGTGTTGTGTTTCTGCGGTAAGTAAGGTTGCCAGTGCTCCACGAGGATACGCTGCGCTAGTTATGCTGCTAGCACAGCGAGTGCTCATCCACAACAGGGTCAATATGAAGAAAAGATATGACCGTTTATGTCGCAAATTTTCGCATATTTTATGAATTCACAAGGGAAACAAAGTTGATATGGTACTTCCCGTTAACCTAGAATCATGAAATTTGGCAGGAAGCAGTGTCTTACAGCACAAGTAAAGGAAAAAATCTGAAAACCGTAAATATGTAGGTTAATAACAAAAAAAAAAGCTTTAATTTACCATAACAATCTCACAAAAATATCACTTCCTCTCCTAACCTACAAGTTTTTACGGAACCCTCGGTGAGCGAGTCCGACTCGCACTTGGCCGGTTTTTATATATTGAAATTTGTAGGTACTGTCGCATGTGTGACTACAACACATTGTACATATGCGGCACAGATGAGTACGGCACGGCGACTGAGACCAAGGTAAGGTAGTGGTGTCGATTCTTCTTCTTCTTCTTCTTCTTCCTAAGTATGGCAATCAATCCTTCAGGGACTATTTTTGCCAGTGTCGAGTGTTAGAGAATTTTCAAGTTTCAGAATTTCTCGTGTTTGCCGCATTAAAATGCCTAGTGTCATGCATTGTAATGCCTATTGGAGTTTCTGGAGACCTTCCACGGCAGTAGCAGATCTTAACACGCCTTTAGGTCAGAGGTAACCTATTGACCAAAATGATAAATCACTTAACCCAAAAGTCGTTTGGCATTATTTCTAATGCTCCTGTTAAATCAGTCACTAAATGAAACTTTACTGCACATAACGACACCAAAAATACTTCATTAAGCATTGGAATGCGGGAAACACGACAATATTGAGAAACCCGATATTTCTCTTACACTCGACACCAACAAACTAGTCTTTGAAGAGGATTGATTGCCAAAGTTAGGAAGAAAAGGAAGTCCTACTATATACACATATTATAAATGCGAAAGTCTGTGAGTATGGATGGGTGGGTGGATGTTTGTTACTCTTTCACGCAAAAACTACTCATCGGATTTGGATGAAATTTGGAACACAGATAGTTTATAACACACACCATACTGAGTCCTGGGAGTGGAGGCAGTCAGCAGCAGGTCTTGTTGTGCGTGGTGGTAAATAAAAATATGGTAGATGTATTCATAGCCCAGTTTATTGGTATTTTTGCTCGATGTGTCTCCGTCGCGGAGACATATACCATAGCAACGGAGACTCTACAGCGCGCGCTATAATAGGCATATTTACATAAAGAGCCATCTATTGGTTAAACACATAGTTAGTCCGTTGAACACATAGGATACTTTTTATCCCGGGAAAATTTTAGGATACTCTGTGATTCTAAGCTCAACGCGAACGTAGTCGCGGGCGGATGTTTTTTTTTTATACCACTAAGGTGGCACACAAGCACACGGCCCACCTGATGGTAAGCAGTCACCGTAGCCTATAGCCGCTAGCAATACCAGGGGTATCACTACGGGGTGCCAACCATGTTGCTGATGAGGAGTCACTGTGCTAGCAGCAATACTACTAGCCCAGCGTATCCTCGTGGAGTACTGGCAACCTTACTTACCGCAGAAACACAACAATACATCAAGTAGTGTTATTTCACTGCAGTCTTCTGTAATGTGGAGGTACAGTCCCCAGTCGGGCGGCTCCAATTTAAATGGGATAACCCACGAGAGATCCCAAATCGCCCTACCTCTCAGCATGCTAGTAATGTATGTAACCCTCCCCCCAGGCGTTGGAGGAAGGTCTGACCCCCCGTCAGATCTGCGACAAGTACTACGAGATCCACAACTCCGTGTACCGCTGGTTCAATATCGGCTTCGACTACTTCGGACGGACCAGTACCGACCAACAGACAGAGTGAGAACACATTTCATATACCACCAAGGTGGCAAGCATACGGCCCGCCTGATGGTAAGCGGTCACCGTAGCCTATGGACGCTTGCAACACCAGGGGTATAACTCGTTGTCGACCCTTCTGAAATCTCTTCACACCCTTCTTGAAGAACCCCATGCTGTACTCCTTTGGGAAAACCACGGCGGGGAGTTCATTCCACAGTTTCATTGTGCGCGGGAGGAAGCTCTTTTGCAACCGCGCAGTTCGGGACCATTTTGGTTCCAATGAGTTCCCCGTCGGTGGCGATGGTAAATGTTGCCGTAGACATCATGTCAAACAATTCCTCTGAACACTGTCCGTTATATAAGCGGTGGAACACACACAGGGAGGCAAATTCTCTCCTAAGACTTAGTGGTTCAAAGCCGCTTGAGAGCTTGGGATCGTCGACAATTCTTAAGCCGGGTATCCACTTAGGTTCGCCGTGGTGTGCGAACACTGTGTGCTCCGCGAACGTGAACGTGTACAGTGTAGTCACTTGGGCTGCAACATCAGTCGGAGCACGGCGGAGCGCTCGGGAAGCGCTCCGCCGTGCTCCGATCGCGCTCCGCGATCACGACGTATCCATTATCTTTGGTTTGCGGAGCGGGCGCGATCGCAAACCACGGCGAACCTAAGTGGATACCCGGCTTTATAGCGCGCCTTTGAACCGAGTCAAAAGGCGCAAGCTGGCATCCAGGTGCCCCCGCCCACAGATGACAGCAGTACTCCATATAGGGCCGGAGTTGCGACTTGTAAAGTTACAGTCTTTGCCCCGATGCGAAGTACGGCTTCGCCCTATTGAGCACACCGAGCTTTTTGGATGCCAGCCTGAACTTGTCCTCCAAGTGACTTCGGAACAGTGCCGGTAGCATGAACATTTTACGACAACGTATTCGAAAACGTAACTCGCGAAATGTCAAAATTGACATACAAATTTTAGTTCCACTTTTCGCCGCCGCCGCGCTGTAAATTTTTCAATGCAAAAATAGTCGAAGGCGATACAAAAACGTTGTCACAAATTATTATTCACAAGTTAAACAAGTCAAGTTAAACTTATAACACTCCTCTTTTTGCGGCGGGTATTAAAATACTCAGTGATTCAAAGTAATGATTGTTTTGTTCTTTTTCAGGATAGCTCAGAAGATGTTCTTGAAGTTGAAGGACAATGGGTTCGTCAGCTCTCAGACCGCTGACCAACTGTTCTGTGAGAAGTGCGACAAATTCTTGGCTGATAGGTGAGTACATAGTACATACATACTTACATACATACATACCATCACGCCAAGTCCCTCACGGGGTAGGCAGAGAGTATAGAGCGACATTTCACTAGAGACATGCACACCTCTTTCGCATACTTTCATCAATCCATACTCACATATAAATGCGAAAGTAACTGTTTGTTTGTTTCCTTATCACGACTAAACGGCTGAACGGATTGTAATGAAATTTGGCAATGAGATAGATTATAACCTGGGAAAGGATATCTTTATCTAGAAAAACGCGGGCGAAGCCGCAGGTATTAGTCTCTTCATAAATAATCGCCGGCTCCGAGTATTCATCACCTTTCCATCATTGAGTACTTTGGTAATTTGATCTGGAAAGTTAGACCTTGGTTTTCCACGGCTTCTTCTACTCACAGTCGCTCTTCTTGCTCAATCTTTTTTTGTCAGTCTTTTCTACTTCTACACTAATATTATAAAGAGGAAAGATTTGTATTTATGTGGGTTTGTATTGAATAGGCTCCGAAACTACTGGACAGATTTTAAAAATTCTTTCACCGGTAGAAAGCTAAATGATCACTGAGTAACATAGGCTATATATTATACTAGCTGCCCGCCCCGGCTCCGCACGGGTAGACAAAATATTTGATAAATGTCTATACTCCGAAACCAATGTCTACCCGTGCGAAGCCGGGGCGGGCCGCTAGGCGTCTATAAACAAAAGGGTGAATTTTGTTTGTCGTAAGGTTCGTGGAGGGCACTTGCCCACACGTGGGGTGTGGGTATGTGGGCGCCCGTGGGGATCAGTGCGACAAGTGTGGGAAGCTCATCAACGCCATAGAGCTCGGGGCTCCGCGCTGCAAGGTGTGTGGCGAAGCCCCGAGCGTGCGCCCCAGCGAGCAGCTCTGCATCGAGCTCGGGCAGGTGAGGCTACGGATCGGATGGGTGACCGGTAGATATTTCAAAGAGTTTAAGGCCGGTGTTCTCATTAACGAGGCTCACTCAAGAGCAACTCAGCATCGGGTTGAGCCAGGCGAGGTTACTGACCGGATGGGTGACCGTATCCTTCTGGGTGGTTACACGACTATTCTGAGAGCTGTCTTATGGTGGTGATGTATATGCTTGTCAACCCGTTAGTGATATCCCTGGTATTGCTAGCGGCTATAGGCTATGGTGACTGCTTACCATCAGGTGGGCCGTATGCTTGTGTGCCACCTTAGTGGTATAAAACAAAAAAGGAAATGACATGAAAACGGGTCTTATACGCGATATTGAAATCTTGCCCTTGACCACGGCCGATGCAACTCGGTCGAAACGTCGGGAGGTAAATAAACAATTTAATATCGCGTATAAGACCCGTTGTCATGTCATTACTATGTGTTGAAATAGCGAAAGTTTTTAAACAGTAAAAAAGGAAATACTGATTTTAGATTTAAGTGGTATGGCACCTGGACCCTGCAACAATGGTTCATGTTCCGACTGTCCAACCTGGCTGCGATCATAGCAAGGATACTATTGCTGCTGGCCTTCACTCTGGCCACCTGAGAAGCACACCTTGACATAGAATAAATCTATAATATAAAAATGAATCGCTGAATGTGTTGCTTAGCGTAAACCTCGAGAGCAGCTGAACCGATTTCGCTAATATTTTTTTAAGAATATTCCTTGAAGTACGAGGATGGTTCGTACGGAGATAAAAAAATGCGTGAAAAAGCCTAAAAACGGGTAGACTAAATATTTGATAAATGTCTACCCGTGCGAAGCCGGGGCGGGCAGCTAGTTCAAGATAAAGATATTATTTTAATAGTGTCTGTGTTCCTATCAGCTAGAGCCTTCGATCCGAAGCTGGATCGCGAAGACAGAGGCAAATTGGTCACCGTCAGCCCGCGGAGTGTGTCGAGCTTGGCTCAGGGAGCCCCTGAGGGCCCGCGCCGTCACCAGGGACCTCAAGTGGGGGGTCCCCGTGCCCATAGACAACTACAGGAATAAGGTACAGTATCAAGTTTATGGCAAGCGTTGGATGCGGGCCGCATTGAATCGGTCATTGTGGAAATCTATGGGGGAGGCCTTTGTTCAGCAGTGGACGTCTGTAGGCTGATGATGATGATGATCTAGTTTATGGCGGGGTCAAGCAAATTCATTTAACTACTAGCTTAGATTTGTAATTCAACCATAATGTCATTGTTTATGTGATAACCTTTTGAGATATATTCATGTCATGTAATTTTAATGTAAATTATGTGTATTATTTGAAAAGAGTAATTGCTGAGTTTCTTCTCAGTAAAAATGACCTTTTGAATCCGGTGGTAGATTCTTGTGATTTGAAAGTACTTATAAATAATAATAATAATAATGCTTGGACATTATCACACAGCGCCACCTGGCCCCAAACTAAGCAAAGCTTGTACTATGGGAACCAGCAGCTGATACAATACTTATATACTTTTTGTTTGTAAATACATACTTATAATACATACCAAACACCCAGACGCAAGGCAAACATATTTGTCACATAAATGTTCACCCCGGCGGGAATCGAACCCGCGACCCCTAGCTTAGCAGTCAGGTATACTAATCACTAGACCAGCGGTCTCATCATTTTCAATGGGATCTAACCTCTTCAAAATTTCTCAAAGTATTGTGTGTAATATTTCTTGTCAGGTGTTCTACGTATGGTTTGACGCACCAATAGGATAC
Source organism: Falcaria lacertinaria (assembly GCA_951449985.1). Taxonomy (NCBI): domain Eukaryota; kingdom Metazoa; phylum Arthropoda; class Insecta; order Lepidoptera; family Drepanidae; genus Falcaria; species Falcaria lacertinaria. The sequence continues at coordinate 1,088,273 of OX602136.1, read as the reverse complement.
CTCAGCATATCTCAAACTGCAACCAAAGGAAACTTTGAGAAGTGGTGGAAACCCGACAAGGAGTATGATGTAAGTTGACTTTTACACACACGTAAGATAAGATAAATAACTCTTTATTGTACACCAGAATAAGTAACAACAAAAACAAACATTGATTATACGAAGCATATCGGTGCAATTGGCGGCCTTATCACAAGATTTGCGATCTCTTCCATACACACATATCATCACGCCAAGTCCCTCATGTTTGTTCGTCTGTACGTGTGTCAGGTGAAACTGTACCAGTTCATGGCGAAGGACAACGTTCCCTTCCACACTATAATGTTCCCGGCCACCTTGCTCGGGGTCAACGAGGGTCACATACTGGTCGACCATCTATACGCGACAGGTAACCAATATTACCACCACTTCTTTATACCATCACTAGCTGCCCGCCCCGGCTTCGCACGGGTAGACATTTATCAAATATTTTGTCTACCCGTGCGAAGCCGGGGCGGGCAGCTAGTTTAATATATAGCCTATGTTACTCAGTGATCATTTAGCTTTCTAACGGTGAAAGAATTTTTGAAATCGGTCCAGTAGTTTCGGAGCCTATTCAATACAAACATACAAAAATACAAATCTTAGCTCTTTATAATATTAGTATAGAAGGTGGCACACAAGCATACGGCCCACCTGATGGTAACCGGTCACCGTAGCCTGTAGCCGCTAGCAATACCAGGGGTATCACTAACAGGCTGCCAACCCTGTTGTTGATGAGGACTCACTGTGCTAGCAGCATCACTACTAGCGCAGCGTATCCTCGTGGAGCACTGGTAACCTTACTTACCGCAGAAACACTACATCTGGGGACTGTACCTCCGCCTTACATAAGACCGCAGTCAAATAACACTACTCTGATGTAGTGTTGTGTTTCCGCGGTAAGCAAGGTTGCCAGTGCTCGTAGAAAGAACATCTCAGACTACGTATTCGAAAACGTAACTCTTAAAATGTCAACATTTTGATACGAAGTTAGTTCCACTTTTCACCGGCGTAGCGCTGTTCATTTCCTCATATGTTGTTGTCGCTAGGGCTACTGATAATATATTAATATATCAGTTTGTTCTCTCTCGCATTATATTTTCAATCACTATATAGTATAAAACAAAGGCGCTTCCCGCTGTCTGTCTGTCCTTATATATGCATAGATCTTTACACCTACGCAACGGATTTTGATGCGGTTTTTTTAATAGATAGAGTAATTCAAGAGGAAGCTTTTTGTGTATAATTAATTTAGGTTTTGTGTGGAACCGTTGCGAAGCCGGGGCGGGGCGCTAGTGTATAATAATGATAACTTATTTGTTGTGTTACAGAATATCTGAACTATGAAGAGGGTAAGTTCTCCAAATCACGAGGAGTCGGCGTGTTCGGGACAGACGCTCAGGTACACTTATATATATATATATATATACCACTATGGTGACACACAAGCATACGGCCCACCTGATGGTAAGCAGTCACCGTAGCCTATAGCCGCTAGCAATACCAGGGGTACTAACGGGGTGCCAACCGTGTTGTTGATGAGGACTCGCTGTGCTAGCAGCAATACTACTAGCCCAGCGTATCCTCGTGGAGCACTGGCAACCTTACTTACCGCAGAAACACAACACTACATCAAGTAGTGTTATTTCACTGTGGTCTTCTGTAAGGCGGAGGTACAGTCCCCAGTCGGGCGGCTCCCAAAACCCACGGGAGATCCCAATTCGCCCTACCACTCTGTTGAAGCTCATGGTGTGATTAATCACTGTACTAAAGGTTATAAAAACTCATTGGTCCACGCCGGGGTTTGAACCTGGGCCCATCAGATGACAGGCCGTTGCTTCAACCACAAGGCCACTACGGCAATAAAATTTTCTTTTTTCTTTGGTTTAGGACACGGGTATTCCATCGGACGTGTGGAGGTTCTACCTGGCCAGCATCAGGCCGGAGACTTCGGACTCCAGCTTCAGTTGGAATGAACTAGGCACCAGGTTAGTAACGTTACTCACCACGGTTCCGCACTCGAAGTTTAACGAACGGCACCCTATTGGTAAGGCTTCGCTGTCCTTCCGTCCGTCCGTCTGTCTGTCTGTCAGCGGGCTGTACCTCATGATCCGTAATAGGTAGACAGTTGAAATTTTACAGAATGTGTATATTATTAGCTGTGGTCGCCTATAAGTTGATGTTATAATAATAATGCTTGGACATTATCACACAGCGCCATCTGGCCCCAAACTAAGCAAAACTTGTACTATGGGAACCAGTAGCTGATACAACACTTATATACTTTTTTGTAAATACATACTTATAATACATACCAAACACCCAGACGCAAGGCAAACATATTTGTCACATAAATGTTTGCCCCGGCGGGAATCGCACCCGCGACCTCTAGCGTAGCAGTCAGGTGTACTAACCACTAGACCAGCGGTCTCGTCAAATTAACCAAAAGATTTACATTTATATAATCTCCTTTTATATGAACACTAAGATATTGTTTGAATGTATTCATCTGTTGGTGATCCTTAACCCAAATCTAATATATAAAATTCTCGTGTCACAGTTTTCGTTGCCATACTCCTCCGAAACGGCTTGACCGATTTTGATGAAATTTTTTGTGCTTATCCGGTATCTATGAGAATCGGCCAACATCTATATTTCATCCCCCTAAATGTTAGGGGTAGTCCACCCCTAAATTTTATTTTTTATTTTTTAGACCGATTTCAAAAATTCTTTCACCGTTAGAAAGCTACATCATCACTGAGTAACATAGGCTATATATTATACTAGCTTCCCGCCCCGGCTTCGCTCGGGTAGACAAAATATTTGAATGTCTTTAGGCTCCGAAACTACTGGACCGATTTCAAAAATTCTTTCACTGTTAGAAAGCTACACTATTACCGATTAACATAGGCTACCTGCCCGCCCCGGCTTTGCACGGGTAGACAAAATATTTGATATAAAAGTCTACCCGTGCGAAGCCGGGGCGGGCCGCTACTAAACAAATAAATTTCTGTGTGTGTACAACAAATAAAAAAAATATAATTAAAAATTAAAAGGAGCTCCTACGGAAGCGAGTTTTTTATAATTTCATATCTTCACGCCTTCCCACAAGGGTCCCCGAATAGGTAGGCCGAGGTTACAACACTAACTTTCCACCGATGATAATTTGGTGCCAACGTGACAGATGGTGAGCCCGTCGCCGTCTCTTAGGCACTACATACGTCCTTGGATTTCTTCTCAGACGTATGCAGGTTTCCTCACGATGTTTTCCTTCACCGTAAAGCTCGTGGTGTGACTAATCACTGCACTTGAGTTAGGAAAACTTATTGGTACAGACCGGTGGTATTGGAGCTTGCGTCGCCAGAATAGCAGGCAACGCTTCATAACACACGGCCACCACGGCTCTGGTTAATGTAATTGCTTTATCTGACAGAAACAACTCAGAACTGCTCAACAATTTGGGCAACTTCTGTCATCGCTCGCTCAGCTTCTGCGCGAGTACCTTCAAAGGCATCGTCCCTGACGTGCAGCTCACCGCTGCCGACTACGACCTGATAGCGCTGGTCAACAGGGAGGTGGCAGGTAGGCACTTCAATATACGTATTATCAACCCGAGTGGGGAGAGAAACTTACAAAAGACCGCAGTAAAATATATATGAGTCGCTTGTCTGGGGACTGTACCTCCACCTTACAGAACACCGTAGTAAAAAATATATGAGCCGCTTGTCTGGGGACTGTACCCTCCGCCTTAGAGAAGACAGCAGTCAATAATATATGTGCCGCCAGACTGGGGACTGTACCTCCCCGTACAAAAGACCGTAGTCAAAAAATATATAAGCCGCTTGTCTGGGGACTGTACCTCCTTATAGAAGATCGCAGTCACAGTTACACAATTTTCTCATTTTTAGTGTATCCCAACACCAACAAATTACTTATTCTGTTATATTTTGGTGTAGTAGATCGGTCTACTGAGCAGTTGACCGACGTAATTTTCACCATTTCAGTATACCTCCACAGGTACAGATAACTCCAGGGTTATTCTGGTACATTCAAGCGTAGTAGACCGGTCTACTGAGCAGCAGACCGACGTAATTTTCACCTTTTCAGTATACCTCCACAGGTACAGATAACTCCAGGGTTATTCTGGTATATTCAAGCGTAGTAGACCGGTCTACTGGCAGTAGACCGACTTTGTATTATGCTTTACAGCGTACGTCCAGCACATGGAGAAGGGTAGACTGCGTGAGTCCCTCCGCCACGTGTTGTCTGTCTCCAGACTAGGGAACCAGCACATGCAAGCCACGCAGCCATGGGTACTGCTTAAAGGGACTGAAGATGACAAGTTAGTGGCTCATTGGTGTCGATTATGTTGTTAAATATTACTAAACTTAACTAATTTGACAGGTCTAAAAGTCTTGCTATCCCTTCCTCATGCGCAGTGGTTAAATAAGGATGGCAATATTTTTAGACCTGTCAAATTATTAAAGTTTAGTAATTTTGAACTACACATTTGGCACCATTGCATTATTAATTAACTAGCAAACCTAAATGAGTTGAAACATGAAACCTTCCTCTTGAATCACTCTATCTATTGCTGAAAACTGCATTAAAAGCCGTTGAGTAGTTTGATAGATTTAAGCGAATAGACAGCGGAAGCGTCTAAATTTTTTACTATGTATAGGTAATAATAATACTTGGATATTATCACACAACGCCATCTGGCCCCAAACTAAGCAAAGCTTGTACTATGGGAACCAGTTACTGATTTTTGTAAATACTTGTTTAATTGCTTGTTATACAGTAGCTTTCGCTCGCGACTTTGCTTGCGTTAACTTCAGGTTTTTCCGTTTAGGGTGGGATTTTGATAAAGCCTGTGATACCCCTGGTGTTGCAAGCGTCCATTGGCGAAGGTGACCGCTTACCATGAGGCGGGCCGTATACTTGTTTGCCACCTTAAAAAAGTATATCTGTGAATTTTCGAATATAAAATTCTATATAACCTTGTTTCGCCATATAAACTTTGGATACCCTTAAGGGGTGTTTCAAGATAATATCGATATGCCGACTGTTTTGTTGTCCAGAGTGGCTGGTGCTACAGCAATAGGACTGTGCTGCCAGCTAGTGAGCCTGGTGTGTGTTCTCCTGGGACCCTTCATACCTGACGCGGCGAGACGACTGGCCTCACAGCTTAACCTGACTCCTGACAAGCTGAGGATCAACCCGATGTGAGTATACATACATACATATCATCACGCCAAGTCATTCACGAGATAGGCAGAGAGTATAGAGCGACATTTCCAAAGCATTTGAGAGCCGTGGTGGCCTTGTGGTTGAAACAACGGCCTGTCAATTGATGGGCCCAGGTTCAAATCCCGGCCTGTACCAAACAGTTTTTCTAAGCTTAAGTACTGTGATAAATCCCAACATAAGCTTAAAAAGGGAGGTAGGGCGATTTGGGGTATTTTCCGTGGGTTTTCCCATTATAATAGGAGCCGCCTGACTAGTGACAGTACCTCCACCTTACAGAAGACCGCAGTGAAATAACACTACTTGATGTAGTGTTGTGTTTCTGCGGTAAGTAAGGTTGCCATTGTTCCACGGGGATACGCTGTGCTAGTAGTAATGCTGCTACCACAGTGAGTCCTCATCAACAACATGGTTGGCAACTCGTTAGTGATACCCCTGGTATTGCTAGCGGCTTTAGGCTACGGTGACTGCTTACCATCAGGTGGGCCGTATGCTTGTGTGCCACTTTACTAATAATAAAAGAAAACAATAATTTTATAACTTTATTCTAATATCCTGACTAGGATCATCAGGAGTTTTTTTTATCGTATTTTTAATCTGTAACTGTTTTTGTTTATTTAAGCAAGCCGTCCTTAATCCAGTACCTACCTCCCGGCCATAAGATAGGGCAGCCGGAGCCCCTGTTCTCCAAGATAGAGCAAGATGTCCTCGACTCGCTGAGGGCGCGGTACGCGGGCACCCAAGCTGATAGGGCTACCAAGGTACTCTTTACAAACACATTTATTTAGTTTTACCTGACACCTAATAACTTGTGTGTGTGTGTGTGTGTGTGTGTGTGTGCAAATGCGTGCGTGCGTGCGTGTGAGTAATTAAGTGAGTGAGTGAATGATTGGGTGGGTAGGAGGGTGTGTGTGTGTGATCAAATTTGACTCACTGCCCAGTGTCCGATTGAGCTGAAATTGGGCATACGCGTTTACTTTTCGTTACTATACACGCTTACCTAAACGCGGCCCTTTTTAAATTCAATATGGCGGCCGCCGTTACATGACGATTCACAAATTCCATTTAACCGTATCATATGGGTATCAAATTTATTTATTTATTTTTATTTATTTCAATAGGATCACTTACAGCGGATACAACAATTCATTCGATTTAAGTGCTAGAGTACATGCTAATTGTTCTGCCATTTATAAGTAGATCACGGCGTGCGATAAAAAACATGAACCAAAAGCGTATGGCATTGTAGATGTGATAATATGTAATATTGAGGTCTAATGGGTTCAAAACAAATTTCTTACATAACATTTGATGTATAAATGGACCTGATACGCCTTAGAAACTTTTTTTAACAAATAGCATTAGACATTGGAAGGTAATAGTATGATAATAAGTGCAAAAAAAAAAAGGAGTTTTTGGCGGGAATCAGGCGGAGCGGTTGAGATTTTTTTCCAGTGTGTCGTAAATTGTGTTATAGTGATCTTCAATGTGTATTTTTGGTGTCGATATGTGCAGTAAAGTTTCATTTAGTGACTGATTTATAGGAGCATTGGAAATAATGCCATAATACGACTTTTGGGTTAAGTGATTTATCATTTTGGTCAATAGGTTACCTCTAATCTAAAGGCGTGTTACGATCTGCTACTGCCGTGGGTTGTCTCCAGAAACTCCATTGGGCGTTAGAATGCATGACACTAGGCATTTTAATGCGGCAAACACGAGAAATTTTGCAACATGAAAATTCTCTAACACTCGACACTGGCAAAAATAGTCCCTGAAGGGATTGATTGCCATACTTAGGAAGAAGAAGAAGAAGTGCAAAAAATAGTACAGAGCTTTCAATTATGGGAGTCGTAGGTTTCAGACGTGCGGAGCAGACGATTGAAGTATATACTTTTTGAAGGCGAAATGAGAGGCATTGACGACAGAAACGTCAGGTTTTTTTTTTTAATTAAATAACATTACATGAGAGTAGCGGCGTGCATTTCATATAGGCAAAAGTCATCGCTAACTCCACCAAAATCAAATACACTTTATCATTTTATCAGCTAGGTTAGATTTTATGTTAATGCCTTTGGCTGCCAACCTACAAGAAAATTCAATGCACGCCCCTGCATCAGAGTAGTGTTATTTGACTTCTATAAGCCGGGGGAAGTCCCCGGAAGAGCGGCTCGTATTACTGACGGAAAATTCCAATGCTACATACTTTATAAATATTATTTTGTCCCAGCAGAAGACAGATGCTACGCCGAAGAGTGGAAGCAACACTGCTTCGGAACTAGAAGCGGCTATAGCTGCTCAGGTAAATGAAAACATACTTACATACATACATACATACATACATATTATTTTATATACCAGTAAGGTGGCAAACAAGCATACGCCCCACCTCTAGCGCAAGCATGAATAAATTCGTATCGCCTTCGACTATTTTTGTATTGAAACATGAACAGCGCTGCGGCGGTGAAAAGTGGAACTAAAAATTTGTATGACAATTTTGACATTTCGCGAGTTACGTTTTCGTTACGAATACGTTGTCGACAATGTTCCTGCTACCGAAACTGATGGTAAGTGGTCACCGTAGCCTATGGACGCTTTCAACACCAGAGGTATCACTCGCGCATTGCCGACCTAAAATTACATACATACATTAGATGCATACATACATACTTACATACATATATATCATCACGCCAAGTCCCTCACGGGGTAGGCAGAGAGTATAGAGCGACATTTCACCTCTCAACTCTCTTGTATATATCAATCTCTTCATACATGCCCGCCGGTTCCGAGTACTCTTTACCTTTCCATCATCAATGCGATGATAACATCTTGCATTTCGTACTCAGAGGTAACCGACAAGACTGTATGAAAGGAGGTATTCGTGTATGAGTGTTGTGCGTAACGGTTTTATTAAAAATAACATGTTGGCAACTAGTTGCGAAACAAAAGTTAAACTGCGTCTTCGGCAAGTGGTTGCGAAATTTCTTCTTCTCCTGTGGTTGTCAAAGTAACAACTGGTTGTCAAACTCGCAACTGCCCGTCAAACTCACAACTCGTAAAACTCACGAATGGTTGTGAAACTCAGTTGCCACAGCCGATTAGAATATAAGTAATTAGTGTCGATTCTGAACAGAATCACTAAACTTATCTAATTTGACACGACTAAAAGTCTTGCCATCCCTTTCTCATGTGCGGGGTTGAATAAGGATGGCAATACTTTAAGTCCTTTCAAATATATTTAGTACAACAGAATTAGCAATAATTTCTAGTTTAATTTTCTGTTTTAGGCAACAAAAGTTCGCGATCTGAAAGCATCTACGAAAGACAAAGCGGTATGGCAGCCCGAGGTAGAAAAGTTGCTAGCATTGAAGCGACAGATGGCGTCACTAGCGCCTGTCAACGGCAACACCGATGCTGCCAGCTTAGAGAAGGCGGTAGACGAACAGGTGGGCGTGAAAAACATGATATATCTTTATAATTAACTAGCTTTGTCCCCGCGACATCGCCTGCGTAGCAATCCATACTAATATTATTTTAAATTTTATAATAAAAAGTAACTCTGTTTGTTTGTTACCTTTTCACGACTAAACGGATGCACGGATAGTAATGAAATTTGGCAATGAGATAGATTAGAATCTGGGGAAGGACATAGGCTATCCTTATCTAGAACCACGCGGGCGAAGCCGTGTGTAAAAGCTAGTATAATATAAAGCATATGTTTCAGCCAGACTGCCAAACGTCGGGGGGACTTAGTGCTCCACGAGGATACGCTGCGCTAGTAGTAATGCTGCTAGCACAGTGAGTCCTCATCAACAACATGGTTGGCAACCTGTTAGTGATATCCCTATTGCTAGCGGCTATAGGCTATGGTGACCGCTTACCATCAGGTGGGCCGTATGCTTGTGTGTCACCTTAGTGGTATAAAAAAATTGCAGAGTTTCTTACCGGATTCTTCTCAGCAAAAAGCGACCTTCCGAATCCATTGGTAGATTCTGACGATTTTAAAATACTTATTTGTAGAGTCTAGTCAAGTATAGATGTCTTTTTCACGACAGGCGCTGAAAGTAAGACAGTTGAAAGCTTCGACTAAGGACAAGAAAGTCTGGCAGCCAGAGGTAGATAAGTTGCTGCAACTAAAAAAGCAACTCGCCGACTTCAAAGCGAAGGGTGATGTGGCAACACCAGCACCGCTGTCAGCGGCGACGACGACAGATCTGGAAAAAGCTATCGCTGCACAGGTATTTTTTAGAATCTCTATATTTTTTAGCTCATGTGTGATAAATCACTGTACTTAAGCTTAGAACAACTCATTGGTACAGGGGATATGAACTTGGGCCCATCAGATGACAGGCCGTTGCTTCAACCACAAGGCTACCGCGGCTACAATTTTAATACCATAATTTTCTTTGTCTTCACGATTTCCTCCACTTTTTTTTATACCACTAAGGTGGCACACAAGCATACGGCCCACCTGATGGTAAGCAGTAGCCTATAGCCGCTAGCAATACCAGGGGTATCACTACGGGGTGCCAACCATGTTGTTGATGAGGACTCACTGTGCTAGCAGCAATACTACTAGCCCAGCGTATCCTCGTGGAGCACTAGCAACCTTATTTACCGCAGAAACACAACACTACATCAAGAAGTGTTTTGTTTATTTTTAGTTTCCACTTAAATTGGTAGACCCCAATGAGCCCCTCTGAATCGGCCAAATATTTTAGACTATGGTTTTTTTATTTGTCAACAGGGGGATAAGGTGCGTAAGTTGAAGGCGTCTACCAAAGACAAGGCAGTGTGGCAACCAGAAGTAAACCTACTACTCGATCTCAAGAAACAACTGGCCGCGCTACAACTCAACAAATAAATTATATTTATTTAAAGTTTTTTTTTAATATAACTATCATCACGCTTGGCCGCAATGAAAAAAAGCCAAGTGCTACTGCACCAACCGCTAAAAATTAGTTTGTATTGTGCATTCGTTCTTTTTTGTGAATACAATACAAATCCTGTGAGCATTCCAACGTCTACTTGTTGCCATTATTAAGAGAGCAAAAAAAAACGTTTCTGGTAGGGGAGTAGCTTATATTTGTAGAAATACAGTATGTGAAATTTTTAACTGTCTCTATTACGGATCATGAGATACAGCCCGCTGACAGACAGCCGTATATTTGAGTTATATTAATAGGGTTCTATTGATAACCCTTCGGTTCGGTTACGGAACCCCGAAAATAAATATCTAATTTAAAAAACAATGGTGGCAATGCTGTTGTTCAAAATTACTAAACATAACTAATTTGACAGGTCTAAAAGTCTTGCTATCCCTTTCGCATGTGCACGGTTAAATAAGGATGGCAATATTTTTAGACCTGTTAAATTAGTTAAGTTTAGTAATTTTGAACAACAGAATTGGCACAAGTGTCCTAATTTGACAAAGAATATGCTTTAGCGACGCACTTCATTTTTAGTTTAGAAACGTGTCACTAGATGTCGCTTTTCATAATTATATCGCGCTATAGTTTTGCTCTTTGCATTGCATAAGACATGAGGCTACGCAATTGTTTGACATGGAATGATTTTTCCCTTAGGTCTTCACTCTTCAGCGTCGCCGTTGGAGAAGTGAAGTTTGATCTTGATTATGTGATTTTAGAATGGTTCCATGTAGAATGGAATTGAATTATTTAATATTTTTAATGATTTTTATGGTTCATCGACATGAAATTGAATACAGTTTACAAAACATAGATTTAGGAAAATAACAATTATGTACGAACACCACACCATTCACAATAACAGGTTTCTGACCTAATGCCGTTAAATGCTTGGGGTACTTAAATAATAAAATTGATATGTAAAGGAACATTCACCAAATTTCTTTTATTGACACACAAGTTGAAAAGTTGCAATGAATAAATAATAATAATAACGGTTTTTTTATACCACTAAGGTGGCAAACAAGCATACAGCCCACCTGATGGTAAGCAGTCACCGTAGCCTATGGACGCTTGCAACACCAGGGATATCACTCGCGCGTTGCCGACCCTAAAATTTCTCACCATAATACAACTTTAAAATTGGCATGTCGGGTTGATACAAGGAGAATATAGTCTTTGGGTTGATACTACTAGGATGATCCCTATCGAATTAATGACAACTTATACAAATATTGACAAAGGACAGCGAAGAACTTAGACGCATTCTTATCGCTTTCGACTATTTTTGTAGGTGAAATTGAATAGCGTTGCGCCGGCGAAAAGTGGAACTAAAATTCGTAGTACATTTTGTTATTTTGAGAGTTACGTTTTAGAATACGTAAGTCGAATGATGTTTCTGATATCAGTAATGGGTTCTTCTAGTGACATATACTACATTTGGTTTTTTTTATTAATTCACATTCATTCAATAATTTCAAAACCCTGGTGACGGTTCCATGGAACCCAAATTTAGGAAGCGGTCTATTTCTCGCTTAATGCAAGCCATTAGGATACAAGATTTTAGGGTCGGCATCGCGCGAGGGATACCCCTGGTGTTGCAAGCGTCCATAGGCTGCGGTAACCGCTTACAATCAGGCGGGCCGTATGATTGTTTGCCACCATAGTAGTATAAAAAAAAACATACTAATATTCAAAATGCGAAAGTAACCCTGTTCGTTTGTTGTATATCCTGGGCAAGCATCGGCTATATCATTATATGTATTTTTGAATGATTCCATTTAAATGGGATTAGATGATTAATCCATTAACCGTTAGATTAGGAGCTGGGAACTGGGAGATAAGAATTTTTACACACACACGTTACAAATCTTTGACCTAGCTTCCATGCATGCAATGCAAAATGCAAAGTTGTACGAAATAAATTTGTCGGCTCTGAATTTTGAAGCTTCTAAGTAAACCTAATACAAAAAGCTGGTACATATTTTGCGCATCAGCATTGCCATACAGCGGGGCAATGCTGCCAGCCTTCTTGGCACCCTCCTGGGTGACAACAATTTGGGACAAGTGTTTTATTTATTTTAATTTTTATATTAGATTAGTTTTAGTTTTAGATCGTATTGCTATTGTCCAATATATAAAACGTGTTTTACAATTAATAAAGGAAAACAAAAAGAAAACGAAACGGCTTGATCGATTTTGAAATCACATTTTTTTTGTTTATATTCGGTAGGTCTGAGAATAGGTAGTAATTGTTGCAAACAATTTTTCGTGCCCCTAAGGGATAAGGGTGGTCCATTCAAAAAAAACATTTTTCTTTTTTGGACAAAAATAAAATAAATATAATTCATATGGCGACTTCGCCAGCGTAGTAATAGATTCAAATAACGTAACGAATAAATATAGTACACTATTACCCGTTTTCCAGTAGGAATTTTACCGCGGTAAAAATTAGCCTATGTTCATCAAGGGTAAAGGTTTTATCAAATCGGTCCAATAGTTTTGGAGACTATTCAATACAAGCAAACAAACAAATATTTCTTCTTTACAATATTAGTGAAGAACTTCACTTTATTTATCCAGTTGATTCTGGATGAAATTTTTGTGCTCTCATCGGTCCATTGTAATATTACACTAGACATTTTAATGCAACAAGCTATTATTGAGAAAATTTATAATTTACACTCGACACTGACAAAAATAGTCTTAGCAGTGAATGGCAATCAGCCATAGTTGCGAAGAAGAAGACGTGACATTTTGACATTTGGTTGGATCTAAAGTCCTTATTCTAAGGTTCTAGTTAGTAGTTCTTTATTATGGAATTGCGCGTCGAAGTTGGTGTTGGTGATTTGATTTAGTGTTTGTCGTTTTTTGACTGATGTATTTCTTTTCGTAATATTTATTTAGCTGTTATTTTTACAAACGTCATGGATTTAAGTATAAAAGTGTTCGACAAAATATGTCGTGCTTGTTTAAATGAGTCTCCGAACATGCAGCCTTTATTATCGAAGGTAAAGGACGATGATCGCTACCTGTTAGAAATATTAGCTTCAGTGGCGAATTTAGACATTAAATTCGATGATGCGCTGCCCAAACAGGTTTGTAATGAATGCCAGGCTTCTATTTACAACGCAGATGCGTTTAGACGACGATGCCTAGAGTCGGAGACGTTTTTAATTAATTTATATGAAAAAAATCCACATGAACACGACTCGGCAGAAATAGACGAAAAAAACACAATAAAAGGTGATTTATGGACAAAATCAAGATTAGATAATCCTCCTAATGACACAGATAGCAACATTGATGACTGTTTTGATAGAAAAGACCTAGTCTTCAGCGAGATCCCTGTTTGTTTTACATCTGATAGTAACTTGAATGATACAATAAAATCTGAAGGGGGCAGGTTAAAAGGTGAGATAGACGAATCAGATATCAAAGTACAGCTAGACGACGAGCTGGAATCAAATGATTTATTTTCCCATGACTTTGATGATCAAATTACTTTTAACACAGAAGTTGTGATTAAAAAAACTAAAATTAGACCCAATTCAATATACACATGCCATTGTGGTATGAAGTTTATAAACAAAGGCACATACAAAAGACATACAAAGAAACTAAACTGTGATAAATATGACAAATTAAAAAATAAACATTTTAACCTAGGTGTGCTTGGGTTCAGATGTGAAACTTGCACGGAAAAGTTTGACACATTAAGCACATGGAATGAACACCAGAAAACTCATAGCACAAACATTAAAAATGAAAACATAAAAATACAGAAAATATTAGTTGAGAAGCAAGAAGAGGAGTATGTCTGTTCGTTATGCAATAAGAAATTTAAGAATAAAAAGTCTTTAAGGAGACACATAAACTGTCACGAGAAAAACTCCACTAAGACATACACCTGTGAAGAATGTAAAAGAGAATTCAAGTACAAGGCCTTTTTGAACAACCACATAGTGTCCTTACACACTCGGGCTAAGGGGTTTTCGTGTCAATACTGTGCAAAGAGCTTTTCCACAAAGGAAAGCTTAGACACACATAAAGAAGGTCATAAAGTAGAAAAGAAACATCAATGTAGCATTTGTAGCAAGGCTTTTTTGATGTTGTGTACGTTGAAGGATCATATGAGGACACATACAGGCGAGAAACCATTTCTATGCTCAATATGCGGAAAGGGCTTCAGTCAGAAGAACAACTTGGCTCAGCACATGCGGAGACACCAGGGATTGAAGGCTTTCAAATGTGAAACATGTGAGAAGAGGTATGCATTTTAAATATGGTCAAGGAGAGTGGTTCTGTACTAAAAAACTAGGTTAAATGATAAAGTTAACTTTGCGTTCGATCTTCTTCAATCTTTTTTAGACCACTTAGGTAGCACACACCCACACGGCCCACCTGATGGTAAGCAGTCACTGCAGCCTATAGCCACTAGCAATACCAAAGTACTACTAATGAGATGCCAACCCTGTTGTTGATGAGGACTCACTGTGCTAGCAGCATTACTACTAGCCCAGCGTATCCTCCTGGAGCACTGGCAACCTTACTTACCGCAGAAACACGACACTACATCAAGTAGTGTAATTCACAGCTGTCTTAAGTAAGGTGGAGGTACAGTCCCGAGTCGGCCGGCTCCTTGTAAACATGGCTTGGTCCAGATGGGCCAACCACAAAAGCCCAGCAGGCCCCACAGGTTGAAATTAGCTACATTCATCAATCTCTTCATACATGCCCGCCGGTTCCGAGTATTAACCATTCATTGCTGCAAAGGGCTGACATAAACATTGTAATTGATTTCAGCTTTATATCAAAGGGCGAATTGGACGCCCACGAGCGAAAACACAGCGGGGCCCACCCATTCGTCTGTGATGACTGCAACCACGGCTTCACTACGTCCAGCGCTTTGGTGAAACACAGAAGAATACACACGGGGGAGCGGCCCTACGCTTGTGACCTCTGCCCCATGCGGTTTGCTGCTTCTGGCACTTTGAAGAACCACCGAAGAACTCATACAGGAGAGAAGCCCTTTCAGTGTTCGTACTGTGATAAAGCTTTTGTGCAAAGGTCCGATCTGGTGTCTCATATACGGTGTCATACGGGTGAAAGACCGTATGTATGTACACAGTGTGGCCATGCTTTCCGGAAGGCAGCGGCATTGAAGACCCATGTGAGGATGCACGGCAAGGAAGGGTTAGCCATGGGAGTAAATGGCTTATTGGGAACCGTGCCAATGCAGTGATGTTTGGATGATAGTGAAGAATTGTGATTAATATTGTGAAAAAGAAATCAAATGAAATGCCACTTTGGTTGAAAATGAGTTTTATATGAAGTGGGCTAGAGTTCTGGATTCTCTATCGATTTATCTAGGTTAGAAGGCAATCATAGGCTGACAAAATTTCAAAAATCTATTAATAAATATATATATATCAGTTTTGGATTGTCTATCGATCTGTCTAGGTTAGAAGCTAATCAGAAGCTCACAATTTTTTTTTTTTTGTTATTTTACTAATATCTAAATGCGCTTCATCTTTTCCTTTCCACCGTCGATTTGGTAGTATGAAGAGTATTCTTTCGGCCACTCCCGGCCGGGACGCCGAATGTTCGGCAAGAGGTGTGCGTCTCTGGTTTCACCCACCGATTTTAACGAGATTTATACGCCCATGCCTAATAATATGATAGTAGTATTATACAGAGAAGTGTTCAGGAGCCTTAGCTACATCTTTCGACTACGTATTCGTATCGCTATTGTACTACTTTGTATCGTAAAATGAACAGCGCCGCGGCGGCGAAAAGTGGAACTAAAACTTTTACAACCTAGAAGTTACTAATTATAAGTAAATACCGGTCAATTTTCTTTACACCGAACTTAAAATATCCGTCACTTGTTCTTTGTTCTATAAAACGCGACATTGTCGAAATTGTGGCAACCCCGCAGAAGCCATTCATAATGAAGTTGCTGTTGAGGCTACTGACGCTAATCTGTGACAAGTGAATTGGCGCCAATAATTGCAAGGCAAGTGAAAATACATTTGTTTTCTTTGTGAAGTAGGTACTGTACTGGCCACTCATACTTGTTGTTTTATTTTTATTAGTGGCCAGTATCCGTATTTATGGAGTGAAATCAATTTTTATATTGTCCCATGTTACATGGGAGGGGAAATGTATTTATATTTTATCCACCAGATTCTACTTCCAATGGTAACTTTATAATTACAATAATGGTATATAATTAAATAACTGTTATACAGTACAAATTTTAAATGTCGAAAGTTTTGAAAATAACTGGCATTGGGCACTCAATTTGTGACTTTATTTAATATATTGTAGTGGATAAAAAGGGTGATAAATTTCTCCCTACCCTGCCTACCCCAGACCATGCGGGTAGGCACGAAGATATAACTATAATATTAAAGGTCTATGTGGATAATTATTTTGTATTGTATCATGAATGAAATAGTGAATACTAATAATAAAAAAGAAATAAAACTCTTATCGTTATTATTGTTCCAGTATTATTCGAACAGGTCCTTACTACGGGTTTGGAAAATGTCAAAATCACAGGCTGATAGACGCTGCTCTTATAATTATTTGTTCTTGACAATAATTACCTAAGAGTTTTCAATACATATCATCAGGCCTAGTGCGTCACTCTTGACTTGCACTATCTTTTGCTTCTACATTCATCAATCTCTTCATACATTTATTTATTTAATTAATTAGAACGGCTTCAAGCCAATTATACTAATTAATAGTTAAACCAGTCATACACTCAACTCGCAGTACTCCAAGCATGCCGACATTATCATCTGCCATCCATCCGCGAACACGTCACAATCAGGGTTGGACTCCAAGAGGGCGTTGAGCGCAGAGAGAGTGCGAGGGACAGGAGAGTGAGCGCGCGATACTGTGCGACTAATACATGCCCGCCGGATCCGGGTACTCTTAACCTTTCCATCATTGAGTACTTAGATAATTTGATCTACAAAGTAAGTGTCGAGAAATAGGGTTTTTATAATTGTATTTCTACAAATGGTGGAATAACTGCCAGCATAGCCAAATAAAACATCCGAATAGAAAATAAATTCTTTATTATAATTTCGATAGTGTATTCTCACCTGTTTACAATGTCGCAATAAAAAAAAATACAATTTTATTATTGAAAATTCAAACTAATTGATTTTAGGAGGTAAAAACTTTTTACTTTTGTTTTGAGATCGTAAAAATACATCACAATGTTACATTGCCATTTTCAAAAACGAATGTACATTTTAGTGTTGCCTACTTCTTACACCGAAAAGATTTACTGTCAAGTTTTCGATTTAAAATGTTGCCAGTTGTATATTGAGCAATATTTTAGTCACTTCCTTTATGAATGGCAACACCGTTTAAAATTAAGGTGTAAGTCGCCTCCGTATAAAAAACTTCATTACATAATGTTTTACTTCTATTATATAATATATAACATTTAAAATAACCTAATATTTTTATTTATTTACAAATACACTGTATTTTGAGGTAATTACATTATTTTCTCAAAAACTGATTTGTACTGTTTATTATTATTATTATTATTATTATTTTTTTCACTAATATTCACTAACAAAATATTAATATCATCGATTTCGATACGTATATTGCGTATACCTTACTAGATGTCTAAATATAACAGTATATTTCATCTTATATATGTAATAACTATGTTTTTTTACCATTATATAGTATATGTTATTAATTATTAACAATGGCTTTCGATTATTGGCACGTCACTGACTCGAGAATGTACTTGTATGATATAGCTAAAGCCGCATCGTTACCGGCCCATCCTTGTGCGTTAAAACTATTTATATCACGTAGATATATAAATCAAACGCACATATAAACATACCGAACTAATATCACTACAATTTACTAGACCGTTTTTGATGCGACATCAGTTTTAATCACATTCAACTATTTCATACAAAGTACATACATTATAAGGACTAAGTATTTATCGTCTACTATGAGTAAACAATATTTTAATTGGATAATTCCCAATTAATAACCAACTTGTTTTTTTTTTTTTAAAAATGTTATAAGTTTTATTGTTTGTATTTTCGTTCACTTCACGACAATGTTTACGCAAGCCGGATGACAAATGTCAATAGTGCAGTGAACCCATGAGCCAAAACCGCCCAAAACAATGCATGAATCGAGCCTAAAAATAATATTATTAAAAAAAAAGTCAAGTCACTAACAGTACCGGAAGCAAGAACATCTCACGACTACGTATTCGAAACGTGACTCTCAAAATGAAAAAAGGATCCATGTTTCATAGAGATTTGGTCCAAATCTGAAAGTGGCGGACAACGCATTTTTTTGTATATTCTGTTAGAGCTTGTCCGTCTGAGCATTTATTACTATGACACCAAAGTTGGACATTACAGGACATTTAATTTGTTTTGGTTATTTTTAATTCCTATTTTCAACAAACATGTATGAAAATTCAGATTTTCGAACTCAAATAAAATCAACTACAATGGTCCTACAGGTTAGGTGCCACAGTAAACAATGTCTAACAGAATATAAAAAAAAGCGTCGGCCGGCACTTTGAGATTTGGACCAAAATGGATGATGGAAAGTGGAACTAATAATTCTTTGAAAAGATTCAAAGAATTATTAGTTCCACTTTTCGCCGCGGCAGCACTGTTCATTTCCCCATACAAAAATCAGTCGAAAGCAATACGCATACGTAGTCGACAGTTGTTCTTGCTATGGCTACAGAGTGACGTATTCTGTATGTATTGAATTGTAGTATGTATGCTAGTTTTTGTAGCTGCGCTTCAGGGGCCAGTTGGGAAAACTTATTAAAAAAAACTTGAGTATTTGAATGGAGGATACGTTTTGTTATAAGTACACAATATCAATTAGTAACATAACAACATAAGCGATTTATAAAAAATACACGATTGATCGAAAATTCATTGTTCTTCAAAAAATATTCGTCTATACTAATATTAAAAAGAGGATAGATTTGTATTTCTGTTTGAGTGTGTGTTTGTATTGAATAGGCTCCGAAACTACGGGACCGATTTCAAAAAATCTTTCACCGTTAGAAAGCTACATTATCACTGAGTAACATAGGCTATATATTATATGAAAAAAAAAACATGTATAATTGTATGTAGGTACATAAGCTGCCTTTAAAATAATACTTATTGCGATAGTAAATCGTGAATAAAGCAGTGAACGACTTTATTGAGCATTTCCAAAATCGCTTGATCATTTTAGAAACGCTTATAATCGCTTATCGTCGTAATTTGACCACGTTGCCGCCCAGCAAACTTTTAAGCACATTTAGTCCTAAACTACATAAAAAATAAAACATACAAAATAAGCGAAAAATAACAAATACAAAAATAATATTCTTTGAATCACATTATTAAAATGTTAACTGTACAATAACGAAAAATATGTGTATATGTCGTATGTCGTGACATGTTTTATGTCAACTATTTGTATTTTGCAGTGAATTTGTAATTAAAATTCATATGTTTTTAAGACAATACATTTCAAGACAATCCTTAAAATATGAATCGAAAACATCACCCTCCTTTTAGCTTCGCCGTAGTCGGGTAGACTGTCAGATTCACTGCAAATAGCATACGCAAAACATAATATTCTTTTAATATAAGCAACATGGATTATTATGTAACATCATAATTCAGTGTACAGCGCTAACCTTATGGCTAATTGTTCTCAATAATAAAAATGGCCCGAAATGGAACTAATAGAAGTTATATAGACACCTAGACATACTTATAAGTGTATATATAGTTTGGCAAAATAGTCTAGTAACGGAACAAAATGTTTGTCTACTGAACAACCGTCACAAAATGTACTCCATGTTATGACGTGTGCTGTAAACAAACCAATCAGGACGGTTGGTGCTCTATACGAGCTGCGGGTTGACATACGAACTACACAGTACAGCCAGTATTATTATCTACTCTTTATTGCCAGACTGTATATCTGTCATAATGACGTATGTCAAAAATAAAAATGAAAACTTTTTTTTATTATATCTGCAATCGATTCAGACTGAAATTCGACCTCTAAGCAACGATAAAAAGTAATTCTTTAATACATTTTCATTATTAAGAACAACGTGTAGTGCGTCCGACCTTTTAAAGGATTTCTTTATGGTAACTACTCGATAGAATGGCACTATATAACTAGATAAAATCGACACTTGGTGACGTAATGACAACAGTCGCTTTGGGCTGGGCGCGAAAACTGGATTTTCTACAGTCGATACTAAAACCAGCAAATATCGATCATTAAAATCGACTCGTCGATAAAATAGTCGATTCTAACAATCAGCAACGCTCCCGAGCAAAGAAACTCAATTAAAAAGTTAACCTGTCACTCGACGACACTAAAAAGTTTTACTTTAATAAAAAAAAAAGCTCTAATTATTGTTTATCGAACGTCCCTTTGAATTATAACCATCAAAATCCCACGCGATTGGTTTCTAAAGGAACAAACAAACTGATGAACACATAACCCTCCTCGCGTCGCGCAGTCGGGTAAGAAAGGGCAAAATTGCGATATCCAATTGGGAAAGTACCTTACTTAGCGCTGGCTTTCTCTAGGAAATCCATCTTCAACCGCAGCTCTATTAAGAACAGTTGCTTCTGAAGGGAGAATATCTCCTCTTTCTGTCTAAGCTCCATATTGAGTATTTTCATTTTGGCTTCGTGTTCCCAGATGGCGTGCTGCCTTTTGGCCGTGTAATAGAGCCGTTCTTCCTCAGTGGCCGAGCTATAATCTTGCTTGATTTCCTCCCTCTCCGGCCTCTCTGGACCGTTTTTCCTCTTACACTCGTCCAAATTGCTTAAATTAAGCGGCGTGTTGGAGAACTCGTTCAGTTTCTGGAGGAAGTTCTGTTGTATCCTCGCCTGTTCGATGGCCTGTAGGGGGTTGATGAGTGGCTTGTGCGCCGGGGGCGAGTGCGGGATGATCTGCACTTGGGGTTCTAGAACATTCGGCATCGTATCGTCGCTATCGTTCGTACTCGACAGTCGGCCGTTTGACATCTGCAATACAATGACCGCCAATCAACGTGAAGCAAAGTGTGATAGTAGATGATATCGGTACACGGATCACAAATTTAAAGTGGAGATGGGCCGGCCACTTGGTGAGCCGTGAAGACGGTAAGTGTACCAGTGCCGGTAGCAGGAACATTGTCGACAACGTATTCGAAAACGTAACTCGCGAAATGTCAAAATTGTCATACTAATTTTTAGTTCCACTTTTCACCGCCGCAGCGCTGTTAATTTTCCAATACAAAAATAGTCGAAGGTGATACGAAAACGTTGTCGCAAATTATTCATGCTAGCCCTACAGATGTGTGTTAGAACTCACGTTGACAGGTAGGCAGTCGTCATCCTTCACGCTGTGGGCCTCAGCGCTCGTGGTCGCTTCGCCCTCCTCCTCTTAAACAATAGTAAGAAGATCGAATTTACTATTACAAACTTATTATTTGCGCTCGGTACAGTAGCCGTGTCTAGGTACCGAAACGCAAAGTTAAGTTTGTAATTTAAACTGGTTTGTTTTAGTACTCGGTGTGTGTGTGTGTCCAACTCGCACTTGGCAATATTTTTTTATTTATATTCGGACAGTTTTGAGCGGAGATCCGAAGTTCTTGTAGGTAAGTGTCGTTATAAACTTTGTATCGGAGAATTTTGAGCGGGAATCAGACTTGACTGATTTATAGGAACATTGGAAATAATGCCATAACACGACTTTTGTGTGAAGTGATTTATCATTTTGGTCAATAGGTTACCTCTGACCTAAAGGCGTGTTACGATCTGCTACTGCCGTGGATTGTCTCCAGAAACTCCAATAGGCATTAGAATGCATGACACTAGGCATTTTAATGCGGCAAACACGAAAAAGAACATCATCCATGTTTCATAGAGATTTGGTCCAAATCTGAAAGTGCCGGAAAACGCATTTATTGTTTCTGTTAGAGCTTGTCCGTCTGAGCATTTATTACTATGGCACCAAAGTTGGACATTACAGTACATTTCATTTGTTTGGTAATTTTGAATTCCTATTTTCAACAAAAATTTATGAAAATTCTGATTTTGGAACTCCAATAAAATCAACTACAATGGTCCTATAGGTTTGGTGTCACAGTAAAAAATGTTCAGACGGGCAAGCTCTAACAGAATATACAAAAATTGCGATGACCGGCACTTTCAGATTTGGACCAAACTGGATGTACTTTAGTAACTTGAAAATGCTCTAACACTCGACACTGACAAAAATAGTCCCTTAAGAGGATTGATTGCCATAGTTAGGAAGAAGAAGAAGAAACCTTGTTACTGTGTGTATATGGCTTAATTTAATTTATTTCATTGTATGCATTTAAGTTTACTAGCGGCCCGCCCCGGCTTCGCTAGGGTAGACATTTATCAAATATTGTGTCTACCCGCGCGAAGCCGGGTGGGCAGCTAGTATAATATATAGCCTATGTTACTCAAGGATAATTAAGCTTTCTAACGGTGAAAGAATTTTTGAAATCGGTCCAGTAGTTTCGGAGCCTATTCAATACAAACCCACAAAAATACAAATCTTTCCTCTTTATAATATTAGTGTAGATTTAGATGTAGAAGTGTAGATATATATATATATATTTTGTATGTATGTAGGTTTATATTATTTACATTTAGCTTGTCATATTATATTATTATTACTATAAGTGTATCTCTCTTCTCCCCACTTATATCTGCATTACACAAAGGTTAGCTGGAAGTAAATGCTATGTAGCATTAGGTTCGCCTATGTACTATGTACTATATTTATTGTGCAATAAAGAATTGTCTATCTACATATATTTTATATGTAACGTGTGTTACCTTTTACGTCTAAAGGATGTATCGTCTGCCAGAGCATGCCGTCCAGCAGGCCGGGGGCGTCGGGCGTCGGTTGCTACAAAAATACACACAATTATATTACACTAGCTTGTTCCCCGCGACTTAGCCCGCGTATCAATATAATATATATAGCCTATGTTACTCAGTGATAATGACGTCGATTCTGTTGTTCAAAATTACTAAACTTAACTTATTTGACAGATCTAAAAGGCTTGCTATCCCTTTCTCATGTGCGGGGTTAAATAAGAATGAAAAGAAAAAATGAAAAGCCGTGGTGGCCTTGTGGTTGAAGCAACAGGCCTGTCATCTGATGGGCCCAGGTTCAAATACAGTGATTAATCACACCATGAGCTTTTAAAAAGAGAGCAAGGGCGATTTGGGATTTCCCGTGGGTTATCCCATTTAAATTGGAGCCGCCCGACTGGGGACTGTACCTCCGCCTTACAGAAGACCGCAGTGAAATAACACTACTTGATGTAGTGTTGTGTTTCTGCGGTAAGTAAGGTTGCTAGTGCTCCACGAGGATACGCTGGGCTAGTAGTATTGCTGCTAGCACAGTGGGTCCTCATCAACAACATGGTTGGCAACCCGTTAGTGATACTGATACTGATACCTGATGATGATGGTATTGCTAGCGGCTATAGGCTACGGTGACTGCTTACCATCAGGTGGGCCGTATGCTTGTGTGCCACCTTAGTGGTATAAAAAAAAAAGTTTAACAGAATGGGTACCAAGAGACAGAAAATTGAGACCATTTAAAAGATGGAGTGACATTCTCGACCACATATGTGGATCGCACTGGATGAAAAAGCCCCGGTAAAGCGAAATATGGAAAGGTTTAGGAGAGGCCTACGCCGCAGCGGCGACTACTAGGAGAAGGGAAACATCTGAAAACCGTAAATATGTAGTATATATATTATTATTTTTACCACTAAAGTGGCAAACAAGCATACGGCCCGCCTGATGGTAAGCGGTTACCGCACTATGGACGCTTGCAACTCCAGGGGTATCACTCGCGCGTTGCCGACCCTTTTTAGACGAGACCGCTGGTCTAGTGGTTAGTAAACTAAAATACAAAATAAAATAAAATAATACCTGACTGCTACGCTAGAGGTCGCGGGTTCGATTCCCGCCGGGGCTAACATTTATATGAGAAATATGTGTTTGCCTTGAGTCTGGGTGTTTGGTATGTATTAGGTCCTTACATATGAAATTGGCGTTTTGTATGGGAGGAACAAAAAGTCGAATATTTTTTAATATAATATATTTAATTAATCAAAGTATGAACCATTATTTTCTATGCACTTTTGCCATCTCATAGGTAGTTCATTGATCCCTTTACTAAAAAAACCAGTCGGACGGGAATCAATAAAATCTTTGAAGGCGATTTGGACTGCCCCATCTGAGTTGAATTTTTTCCCTTGCAAGAAGTTATCCAAATTTCGAAAAAAATGGTAATCTGTTGGAGCAAGGTCCGGGGAGTACGGAGGATGTCTTAGACTTTCCAATTGAAGCTCTTCTAATTTAGTAGCCGTCTGTAGCGCAGTGTGTGGTCTAGCGTTGTCGTGAAGCAGCAGTGGCGTGGAGCGATTGACCAGCCTAGGTTGTTTAGCCGCTAGCTTTTCCATCATGGTTTGCAATTCCTGACAATAGACATCAGCCGTAATAGTCTGGCCAGATTTGAAAAAACTGTAATGAACAATACCGGCACTAGTCCACCAAACGCTTACAAGTAACTTTTTTGGGGTTAATTTTCGCTTGGGGCAGGATTTGGCTGGCTGGCCAGGATCTAACCATTGCGCTGAGCGCTTCCGATTATCGTAAAGAACCCATTTTTCATCACAGGTAATGATTCGGTTTAAAATACCTTCATTATTGTGCCGGTTTAGTAATGTAACGCAGCAGTCGACGCGCGTTTGCTGGTTTGTTTCAGTCAATTCGTGAGGTACCCACCTTTCAAGCTTTTTAATCTTCCCAATTTGCTTCAAGTGAATTAAAACAGTTTTATCACTAACATTGCAGCCTGCAGCTAACTCGGACGTGGTTTGCGATGGATCCGCTTCCACAATAGCCTTCAACTCTTCATTATCAACTTGAGTCTCAGGCCGTCCACGGGGCTTGTTCTGCAGGTCGAAATTTCCAGAACGAAAACGTTGGAACCAAAAACGAACTGTGTTTTCTTTTGCAACACGACCGCCATACACATCATTCACCCTTCGAGTTGTTTCCGCAGCACTAGTGCCACGGCGGAACTCGTACTCGTAAATAATGCGATATTTAAGGTTTTCCATTTTGTAAAATGAGTGACGCAAACAGAAAAAAACAGAAGAAAAAAAACAAATGAATGACGATCATCGAAGCACAAATACATGAGTCTATAGCTGTACAAATTTGAATTTGGAATTCCTTACCAAAGAGGAGAAATTCGTGATTAAAGTGGCCAGTACGAAAAACGCCAATTTCATATGTAAGGACCTAATATTATAAGTATGTATTTAAAAAAAAAGTATATAAGTATTGTATCAGCTGCTGGTTCCCAAAGTACACGCTTTGCTTAGTTTGGGGCCAGATGGCGCTGTGTGATAATGACCAAGCATTATTGTTATTATTATTATATAATAATAAATAATAATTACCTATATTATATAATAATAAAAAATAATATATACCTACCTTACATAGAAACATAGAACTAAACGTACAAAATGTAAGTGTTTTTAATATTAATATTATTATTACAAATACAATACAATACAAATACACTTTATTGCACACCACAAAGTAAAATAACAAGTTTAACAGAAATAAGCAGATACAGAGTAGTGAGGACAACAGGCGGTCTTATCGCTGGAGCGATCTCTTCCAGACAACCTTAGGGTACAGAAAAAGGTGAAAGGGAGACGAAAGATAGGCAGGTGTGATAGACGGGAATAACACTAAATATAAATATACTATGATATAAATAGTACTATAATATAATATACAATAATGAGATAGATAATAATAATAATAATATAAGAAGATATATAATTATATAAATATGTATATACATATATAATGAACAAGTTATAAAGATAAATAATAGTCAGACAGCAGTGTTTTAAAGGAATACAGTGTTTGAGCTTGTCTAATGGTTTGAGGCAGGGAGTTCCATAGATGAACAGCCATCACAGTGAAGGATTATTATTTATTATTATATAATAATAATTTTAATATTATTATTTATTATATAATAATAAATAATAATAATATTAAAAACACTTACATTTTGTACGTTTAGTTCTATGTTTCTATGTAAGGTAATGTAGTAGAGAATAAAGGCTATTTTTATTTTATTTATGTTACTCAGTGATAATATATCATTCTGCTGGTGTAAGATGTTTTGTAACTCACTTGTGGTTGTGTGTCGTGTGCGCGCATCTTGCATTTCTTCTTATAGTTTTCGTACCACATTTTGACCTGCGCCGGAGTCCGCGGCCGGTCGCCGCCGCACCGCTTGTTCACCTCCTCGCAAATGGTCGACCACACCAGCTGCAAGGACACCAACAGGATGGGTGAGCAAGGTACTCATCAATTATAACAATCAACAAAGTGTTTTTCACGTGTGGATCGCGACCTCCTGGTGGGTCATACAATATAATATTATATATATATATATAATCAATACTAATATTATAAAGAGGAAAGATTTGTATTTTTGTGTGTATGTTTGTATTGAATAGGCTCCGAGACTGCTGGACAATTTCAAAAACTCTCACCGTTAGAAAGAAGCAATTGTTGAAGAAATCATATATGGTAAAATAATAATGCCAAATATGTCAAGACAATGATAATATGTCAAGAAAGCTACATTGTCACTGAGTTACACAGACTATATATTATACTAGCTGCCCGCCCCAGCTTCGCACGGGTAGTGAAAATTATTGATAAATGTCTACCCGTGCGAAGCCGGGGCGGTCAGCTAGTGTAATATAAATTTATTTATAACTACAGACCCGTCCCGGTTTCGCACGGCCAGCGTTACCCATACAAGTTAAATACCGGCAAAACACAAACGAATTATACACATAAACCTTCCTCTTGAATCACCCTATCTATTAAAAAAAATCGCATCAAAATCCGTTGCCTAGTGTTAAACATCTAAGCATACATAGGGACAGACAGACAACGGGAAGAGACTTTGTATTGATTACTTTTTATACTATGTATTGATTACTATTACCAAACATCTACATATTCTGGTTTGAAGAAATAGATTTTAAAATATCTATCTAATAAAATGGGGGCGTGGTCTAACTGTCTGGTCGTACGAAAACCAGCTATTTTATTTCAATATCTAGAAGGTGGACCGCCTTTTGAATGCGCATTTGCATACACTTAGTCTGAAGGCAGAGTATTAGGCGTCGTCCTAAGTGGCCACGATCGTACGATGACCATAGCCGCTAGCAATACCAGGGGTATGATTAACGGGGTGCCAACCATAATGTTGATGAGTCACTGTGCTAGCAGCATTACTACTAGCCCAGCGTATCCTCGTGGAGCACTGGCAACCTTACTTACCGCAGCAAACACTACATCAAAGAAGTGTTATTTCACTGCGGTCTTCTGTAAGGTGGAAGTATAGTCCCCAGTCGGGCGGCTCCAATTCAAATGGGAATACCCACAGGAGGCCCCAATTCGTTCTACCTCTCTTTTTAAGCTCATGGTGAGATTAATCGGTGTACTTAAGTTTAGAAAAAGTAATTGGTACAGGCCGGGGTTTGAACCTGGGCCCATCAAATGACAGGCCGTTGCTTCAACCACAAGGCCACGATGGCTTTACACTTATATGATACTAGCGACCCATCCCGGCTCCGCACGGGTAGCAGAGCTGTGCGCATTTTTTTAGCGTAGTGTCGTGTGTCTGCTTGTTCCGAAGAAAAAGTTATACATACAGATGTGTAAAAAATAACATTGACTCGTAAAAAGTATAATAATAATTTAAAATTAAGCTAGTAGTTAATAAAAGGCTTAATGACCCTGTGTGCCACCTACGTAGATAAAAAAAAACATGGAAATGATATAAAAATCTTTTTATATCCAATTTCTACGCGGGCATAGACCCGGAAAAACCGTATAGTTTTATGCAAAAAGAATATTTTATGATTTTATATAAATTAAAATCACCACGATAAAAATATTGAGACACGAAATAAAAATTAAATTATAATAATATGTTAATGATTAATGTCAAAAAAGTATTGATAAATGAAGCTTAATAGAAAATTTACGATTATATTAATAACTAGCTATTTCCCCGCGATTTCACCCGCGTCAATAAATCGACCCAGTTGTTTTTGAGTTCATAAATTACTGACATATGTTTTAAGTGATAGGGTTGGCAACACGCGAGTGATATCCCTGGTATAGCAAGCGTCCATAGGCTAAGTTACCATCAGGCGGGCCGTATCGTATGCTTGCCACCTAAGTTGCATAAAAAAATTATTAGCTGTTTTTATGACAATACAAACAGTCACTGCAATTTTATTTACTTGTATAGCTAGTAGAGAATATAAATAAAGATATATTGGTGTAGTTTATTTTATCCAAAATAACTAAATTAAATGGACAGTACTGATAGTCTTGCTATCCCTTTCTCATGGGCGGGGTTAAATAAGGATGGCAATACTTTTAAGCCCCGTCAAATTAGTTTAGTTTAAGCGTGCTAAACACGTTCAGTTCTAACTGAATAGTTTTAACTGTACAGTCGAACTGTGCAGTTAAATCGTACGTGTGTAGACAAAACTGACAACAGTGCAGTTGAACTGACGATCTAAACTGAACGTGTGTAGACACTAGGGGCGTCAGTTGCACAGTTCGACTGTACAGTTAAAACGGAACGTGTGTAGACACTAGGGGCGTCAGTTGCACAGTTCGACTGTACAGTTAAAACGGAACGTGTGTAGACACTAGGGGCGTCAGTTGCACAGTTCGACTGTACAGTTAAAACGGAACGTGTGTAGACACTAGGGGCGTCAGTTGCACAGTTCGACTGTACAGTTAAAACGGAACGTGTGTAGACACTAGGGGTGTTAGTTGCACAGTTCGACTGTACAGTTAAATCTGAACGTGTGTAGCCCGCTTTAGTGATTTTGTACAACAGAATCGATAGATGTGTGGTTGTGTATCTCAGTACTTTGTACTTGTTTTTTTTTTATAAAATTGTGTTCTGTTTTTTGTGCTAAATAAATAAGTTGACATCCGTATATTTGGTACCAGCGACTTTGTCTGCATTTGTTTCAAGACAAAAGTACCACATGTCCTTCCCCAGGACATAATCTATCTCCTTGTCAAATTTCATTACGGTCCGTTCAGCCGTTCAGTCGTGGAAAGGTAACGAACAAACAGAGTTACTTTCGCATTTATAATATTATTATGGTTTATGTGATCGTGTATGATAGTTGTCATCAGAACATTAGGTATTATTTAAAAGTTTCCCATACAACCTGTTACTCTCGAATCTAAATATAGACGACGTATTAGCGGCTAGTGATACATAAAGTCAATGTGATAACCAGTAACTACTAAAAAATTAGACCCATTTTCATTCGTTCACAAATGTATTCATGTTTAAATCAATAGTTAACTGGTCTAGCTGGTTATGTGACGTGACGTTAAGGTTAACAGACTAAAAATATGCAACGATTTACTAAAAAACCGGCCTAGTGCGAGTCGGACTCGCGCACCGAGGGTTCCGTACACACTCGTGGGTAAGGTTAAAAGTAGGCGAACTTCAAATGAAGTCATTATTCGGCGGTGACTCTCAACAGCGCGAAACAGGAATATTTTTCGCATAAAAATAAAATGAAACTACATATTTACGGTTTTCAGATTTTTTCCGTTACTTGTGCTGTAAGACACTGCTTCCTGCGAAATTTTATGATTCTAGGTCAACGGGAAGTACCCTGTAGGTTTTGATTCCCTTGTGAAATCGCAAAATATGCGAAATTTTGCGACATAAACGGTATTATCTTTTCTTCGTATTAAGTTACAGGTTTGATTATTTTACAGACGAAAGGGACCACAGACCCGGGTATTTCATATTAATTTCAATTTGATAGCTCCACGTGTTCTTGACATAAAAATTCTTGACAGACACAGACAGACAGACAGACGGACAACAAAGTCATCCTATAAAGGTTCCTTTTTTCCTTTTGAGGTACGGAACCCTAAAAAAGTGTTACAAAAAACTTAACTCTTCTCGGTAGAATATGAAATGAGCTATAAACATTTATAGCTGTAATTAACAGCTTGACATAAGAGTTAATTAATCAAATTAATGTATAAGTGAAAATTAAATAATGAGTGCTTAAAATAATCTAAAAATTTGAAAACTAACTATTCCCTTAATTAAATACATCGCGGGGTAGGCAGAGAGTATAGAGCGACATTTCACTAGATACTTGCACACATCATTTGCTTCTACATTTGTTGCATAGCAACACTAAAAAAGTAGTTTTT
Organism: Falcaria lacertinaria; assembly: GCA_951449985.1. NCBI lineage: Eukaryota > Metazoa > Arthropoda > Insecta > Lepidoptera > Drepanidae > Falcaria > Falcaria lacertinaria. The sequence continues at coordinate 1,057,645 of OX602136.1, read as the reverse complement.
GTAAATTTATGTGCTGGCAACCCTCGCTCTCTCTCCCGCCAACATCCAAATATACAAGACTTTTATTTGTGCAAAATAGCGAGTTATCCAGCCCTATTCAGCAGTCCACTACACAACAACAACTCTGAGGCGCGACAACATTCCTCAATCTCTTCATACATGCCCGCCGGCTCCGAGTACTCTTTACCTTTCCACCATTGAGTACTTTGGTACCTTGTTGCATGTCAATCTAGCTTTATACTATAATATAAAGTATATGCTGAATGCTTATTATTATTATTGCTTTATTGTATTACTAGCTGTTTCTCCGCAATTTCGCCCGCGTATCAATCTAAATATATATAACTCAAAGGTGACTGACTGACTGACATAGTGATCTATCAACGCACAGCCCAAACACTGGACAGATCGGGCTGAAATTTGGCATGCAGGTAGATGATATGATGTAAGCATCCGCTAAGAAAGGATTATGATTAATTCTACCCCCAAGGGGGTAAAATAGGGGTTGAAAGTTTGTATAAAAATCCGTCGTTTTTTAAGTCAAACGCATGAAAATTGGTATTTGGCCTTTCAGTTAAAAATAAATAAATATTTGTTTCACGATTTTTGGAAATTCCACCCTTAAGGGGGTAAAATAGGGGATGAAAGTTTTGTATGTAAATCCGTCATTTTTGAAGATTAACGCATGGATATTGGTGTTTGAACTTTCAGTTAACCATAAATAAATAAGTTTTTGAGGATTATTAGAAATTCCGCCCGTAAGGGGGTAAAATAGGGGAGGGGAAAGTTTGTATGAAAATTCGTTATTTTTGTAAGTTCCATCAAATCCATTAAAATAGGTAGCAGTGGGCAAAAGAAAAAAAAATAGAATTTTAGATATAGGTACATGTTGACTCATTCACTTACCACGTGATAATGTAGCTCTCTAACATCATTCGCGTCATACTTGTGAACAGGTCCTGCTTGTGGAGGCTGGTCATCAAGCCTTTTTTGATTAACTACTAGCTTACATCTTAATTTCAAGCGTTATATACTTGTCTATGTGTTAATATTATTTTTTTGTGTTATCAATTGTTTTTATATATTATTTTGAGCAATAGGTATCCATGTTAAGTTAGTATTTGAAATGTAAACTTTATGTAATTCTTTTGGTTTTTAAAAGAGTAATTGCTGAGTTTCTTGCCGGATTCTTCTCAGCAAAACCGACATTCCGAATCCGGTGGTAGATTCTGACGATTTGAAAGTGCTTGCCTGTAAAGTCTAGTCAAATAAAGATCTTTTTGAATTGAATTGAATTGAACGGTGAAAGATTTTTTTATTCGGACCAGTAGTTTCGGAGCCTATTCAATACAAACATACACACAAAAATAGAAATCTTTCCTATATATTAGTACAGATTAACAAGAAGAATAAGCAGCCGTGGAAGGTCAAGGTCAAACTTTCCAGATCAAATCACCAAAGTACTCAATGATGGAAAGGTAAAGAGTACTCGGAACCGGCGGGCATGTATGAAGAGATTGGTGAATATAGAAGCAAAAGAGGTGTGCAAGTCTCTAGTGAAATGTCGCTCTATACTCTCTGCCTACCCCGTGAGAGATTTGGTGTGCTGATATGTGTTTATCTTCTTCTAATTTTAGCACATACTGTACTATGTGTACTAGATACTTTTCTATAATATAAAAATGAATCGCTGAATGTGTTGCTAAGCGCAAATCTCGAGAGCAGCTGAACCGATTTCGCTATATCTTTTTTTTTAATATTCCTTGAAGTACGAGGATGGTTCTTACGGAGAGAAAAATGCCTGAGATATAAATGAACTGCAAATAATCTTGGTAGTATTTGTTTAAACTATTTGATACAAGGTTCAAATACTTACACAGATAATCCATATTATAAATGCGAAAGGAACTCTGTTTGTTTGTGACTTTATCACGACTAAACGGCTGAACGGATCGTAATGAAATTTGACACGGAGATAGATTATATCCTGGGGAAGGACATAGGCTCTTGTCTTTCAACAAATGCAGACGAAGTCGTAGGTAAAAGCTAGAATAATATAAAGCCTATGTTTCAGCCAGACAGCCAAACGTGAGGGGACTTTGTTCAATAATTATTTAAAAAAAAAGTGATTTATTATATATTAAGCAAGTTTATTAAATAGCACTAAAATAAAATCTACTCACATAATTATAGAGCTGACTGTGGGCATCCATTTTGATTCGAAACACTAAGTAGGTATGTACGGAAGCTGGGCTATTCGATTTACATGAAACAAATTTTAATATATTATTTAAAATGAAGTCTGACCTTAAAAGAACTATAATAAAGCTGAAACTAAGTAGTTCGACCTACAAATAAATTTCAGAAAACAAAAACTCCTAATAGGAAATTGAGTCGACCCGAGATAGGTGAATTTAAATTTTAAAATATTTTCTTTAAGATTGTCTCACAACTTTAACAACTGAACAGGTTTCATATCAATGCGAATTTCACAGTACCAAAGCGTAGTCTAACCTAAAAACTGATATTCACAAAAAGAAATCTCCCACGTTAAAATTAAAAGCGATTATTGACAGGACAAGTCGCGAACAGAATGCTAGTACACCAACTAACACCAGGACAGACAAACTGATGTATGGGTAAGAGTAATAAATTCTAACTGCGCAGTAGTGAAAAAGGCTCATATTTGTAGCGATCATCAATTACTTATTTCAAAAGGTAGTGCTACACTAGATTTCAAAATGTTTGTCTTGCGTCCGGGCGTTTGGTATGTATTATAAGTATGTATTTACAAAAGAAAAGTATATAAGTATTACATCGGCTACTGGTTCCCATAGTACAAGCTTTGCTTAGTTTGGGGCCAGCTGGCGCTGTGTGATAATGTCCAAGCATTATTATTATTATACTTAAAAGAAAAGACGAACCCTTATAGGATCACTTTGTTGTCCGTCTGTCTGTCTGTCTTTCAAGAATTTTTATCTCAAGAACGCGTGCAGTTATCAAATTGAAATTAATATTAAATGAAATACCTGGGTCTGTGGTCACTTTCGGCTGTAAAATAATCAAACCTGTAAGTCAATGTGAAGAAAAGATATGATCGTTTATGGCGCAAATTTTCGCATATTTTGCGATTTCACAAGGGAATCAAAACCTACAGGGTACTTCCCGTTGACCTAGAACCATGAAATTTGGCAAGAAGCTGTCTTACAGTACAAGTAAAGGATAAAATCTGAAAACCGTAAATATGTAGTGTATTTTTTAAATGCGAATTTACTAAAAAATATTCCTGTATCGCGCTGTTGAGTCACCGACGAATAATGACCTCATTTGAAGTTCTCCTACTTTTAACCTTACCTACAAGTATGTATGGAACCCTCGGTGCGCGAGTCCGACACGCACTTGGCCGGTTTTTTTTAAGTAATTACATTATTTTATTTAGTAAGGCCCATGAAGTCTACTTTACCACCGATTCGGAATGAAAAGCCACCTGAGAAAAACTGACAAGAAACTCGGTGCTGTCTTTTTTAGGGTTCCATACCTCAAAAGAAAAAAGGAACCCTTATAGGATCACTTTGTTGTCCGTCTCTCTCGTCTGTTTGTCTGTCAAGACCTTTTTTCTCAAGAACGGGTGGAGTTATCAAACCAACGCGATGGCGACAATAACTTCTTGGTAACACCTACAAAGTAAACTAGTAATTTAGACCTTCATAAGTGCCTCATTAGGGCCTAAACTGAATAAATGATTTTTGATTTTGATTTTTGATTGATTTTAATTTTGAAAGCTGTTGTTGCTGCCGCGCCACGTTCACAATGTAGACACGATCAATGTATTATTGAAACGCCAATACATTTATTATCGCTGCACACCTAACGCGTTGCACACCATGTTGTTGATGAGGACTCACTGTGCTAGCAGCATTACTACTAGCGCAGCGTATCCTCGTGGAGCACTGGCAACCTTACTTACCGCAGAAACACAACACTACATCAACTAGTGTTATTTCACTGAGGTCTTCTGTAAGGTGGTACAGTCCCCAGCCGGGCGGCAGCAATTTTAATGGGAAGACCCACAGGATATCCCAATTCGCTCTACCTCTCTTTTTGAACTATCCTACTTATATTTTAAATGCAAAAGTTTGCGATGGATGGACGGTTAGATGTTTGCTACTCTTTAACGCAATAACTACTCAACGGATTTGGATAAAATTTGGAACACGGATAATTTATAACCTGGATTAACACATAGGACACTTTTTATCCCGTGAAATTTAAGGTGCCTCTGAGAATGTAAGCTCAACGCGGACGTCGTCCAACGTCAAGTCGCGGGCAGAAGCTAGTATATTATATTAAGCACAAGGTAGGTGTAGCTAAACCTTTACAGCACTGTAATTTGACACGTAGTGAGTGCTTACTTGACACATTAAATCGAATCAAGTTACTGTCCAAATGAATATTGTTTTCAATTCTTCATAGGTACTTATTATAATGTCGTATATCACATCAATAATAATGTCATGGTATGGGAATGTTATGCGGAGGAATGAAGATAACGTGGTAAGAAAGGTTTTATGTATGAATGTGGACGGGTACAGGGGTCGAGGTAGACCTAAGAAAAGATGGATGGATTGTGTCAAAGTTGACATGGCCAAAGGAAGCGAATACAGAAATGACGGCTGATAGAGAAGGATGGAAGAGAAATACATATTGCGCCGACCACAAATAATATGGGATAAGGGCAGGAGAATGATGATCTTACATCTATAATAATAATAATAATGCTTGGACATTATCACACAGCGCCATCTGGTCCCAAACTAAGCAAAGCTTGTACTATGGGAACCAGCAGCTGATACAATACTTATATACTTTTTGTTTGTAAATACGTACTTATAACACATACCTAACACCCAGACGCAAGGCAAACATGTTTGTCACATAAATGTTTGCACGGGAATCGAACCCGCGACCTCTAGCGTAGCAGTCAGGTGTACTAACCACTAGACCAGCGGTCTTGTCAAGGATCATCAGGATTAATAAATTCTGAAGCGTGTTGTTTTTAGTTATTTAAACTGTAATGTATTTCTATGTAAAGATAAACAGTTACTCCGATTATGCTGATTACAGGTTCAACCTTGTCCGTCAATAATCTTTTTATCGTGTTGTGTTGTGTATCGCGGTTAATTTGTGTGTTATCTATACTAATATTATAAAGAGGAAAGATTTGTATTTTTGTATGTATTGAATAGGCTCCGAAACTACTGGACCGATTTCTAAAATTATTTCACCGTTAGAAAGCTACATCATCACTGAGTAACATAGGCTATATATTATACTAGCTTCCCGCCCCGGCTTCGCTCGGGTAGACAAATTATAATGTCTATAGGCTCCGAAACTACTGGACCGATTTCTAAAATTCTTTCACCGTTAGAAAGCTACACTATCACTGATTAACATAGGCTAGCTGCCCGCCCCGGCTTTGCACGGGTAGACAAAATATTTGATATGAATGTCTACCCGTGCGAAGCCGGGGCGGGCCGCTAGTGTAACATATAATCGGCTTACAATCTGTGTATTAACTGGCGGTATGCGATACTGCTATCTTAACGGCAGATCTACCACACTACTGGAATAACTTATTACCTAGTACTCTCTTCCAAATTGACTTTCAATTTTTTGTTTTTTAATTTTTGTTTTTTATATTATGTCCGGTGCAATATTTATAATAATAATAATCGTTTATTTCAGGTAAATTACACTCATATTAAAAGAAATAAAATCAGACAAACAAAATTTTATTTAGCTTAACTGTGATTTTACTCAGGTCAACTGTGATTGATTATGTGAGCACTAAGCATGTTTCACGTGGTAGGCAGAGAGTATAGAGCGACATTTCACTAGAGACTTGCACACCTCTTTTGCTTCTACATTCATCAATCTCTCCATACATGCCCGCCGGTTCCGAGTACTCTTTACCTTTCCATCATTGGGTACTTTGAAAATTTGATCTTGAAAGTTAGACCTGGTTAATTATGACGAGATAAGGGATTAGTCTTTAATCAGTGTGACATACGGAACAGAAACGTGGTCACTCACTATGGGCCTCATAAGAAAGCTCAGTCACTCAACGAGCTATGGAGAGGGCTATGTTGGGTGTTACTCTGCGAGATCAAATCAGAAATGAGGAGATTCGCTGAAGAACTAAAGTTACCGCATAGCTCAGCGGATTAGCCAGTTTAAGTGGCAATGGGCAGGGCACATAGCTCGTAGAACGGGTGGCCGATGGGGCCAAAAAGTTGTAGAGTGGAGACCACGCACTGGAAAACGCAGCGTCGGACGGCCCCCCACTATATGGACCTGATAAAGGTCGCTGGCAAGCGTTGGATGCGGGCCGCATTGAATCGGTCTGCGTGGAAATCTATGGGGGAGGTCTTTGTTCAGCAGTGGACGTCTATAGGCTGATGATGATGTAATAAAAGGTATTTATTGTAAATATACACTTGCAAAAACAAATATGGGCGCAATTACCTAAATGTACCGCGTTTTAAGTTTTGAGAGGTAGGGCGATTTTGGATTTCCCGTGTGTTATACCATTTAAATTGGAGCCGCCCGACTGGGGACTGTACCTCCGCCTTACAGAAGACCGCAGTGATATAACACTACTTGATGTAGTGTTGTGTTTCTGCGGTAAGTAAGGTTGCCAGTACTCCACGAGGATACGCTAGGCTAGCAGTAATGCTGCTAGCACAGTGAGTCCTAATCAACAACATGGTTGGCAACCTGTTATTGATAACCCTGGTACTGCTAGCGGCTATAGGCTACGGTGACTGCTTACCATTAGGTGGGCCGTATGCTTGTGGATCACCTTAGTGGTATTAAAAAAGGCTAATATCGTGACCTTGAGCAAGTCCGGAGCGGGAGAATCCGTTCTGTGTTATTCTTAAGCCTTAAGCTAGTACCTGTTTGCTTCGGTTCGTGGCGTTGTTGGAGCGGCCCTGGCGCAGCACGTCGCGGTGGCGCGCGATCAGCTCGAGCACTGTTCGCTTCTCCAGCTCCGTGAAGTTCTTGGAGCGCTCCTTGTGGCCGCGGCGGGCGCGGAGGGCGGACGCGGACCGCGTTGACATGCCGAACTGGACACACAGAGGACATCCAATTAGAGGGAACACGGTCATCAAAACTTTTTTTACACGCTGGGCACAAACGTCCCCGGAAAGTAGCCGGTACAACTTTCGACTACGAATTCGAATCGCATTCGACTATTTTTGAATGGGAAATGAAAAACTACGGCGGCGAAAAGTGGAACTAAAAATAAGAATGAACATTTTTGACGTTTTGACTAACGTTACCGATTTTTTACCGGACCACCGGTACTTTGGTTAGACATTTTGAGAGTTTGGTGCGTTTTATTACTACTATAATAAATAAGTAATGTTTATGTGAGAAGCTTACAAATTAAGCTTTTCTACTCTCGTGAAGTAGGCCTCTAGTTTGACTTAAACCGGTCAAATTCAGGTTCTATAATACATACACCGACATGCAAAAACAGAGACGGTTGTACAAATATCAAGTTTAATATCGTATTTAATCACTACAAAACAGATTAAACTATTAAGAAAAACAGAACTTAAACTACCTACTAATAGATTTGTATTTTTTTTGTATGTATTGAATAGGCTCCGAAACTACTGGACCGATTTCAAAAAAATCTTTCACCGTTAGAAAGCTACATCATCACTGAGTAACATAGGCTATATATTATACTAGCTGCCCGGCCCAGCTTCGCACGGATAGACAAAATATTTGATAAATGTCTACCCGTGCGAAACCGGAGCGGGTCGCTGGTTAAACAAGAGTTGATAAAAACAACAAATATTTTTTTTAACAAGCAGCCATTTTGATTTTCCATTGTAGGTTTTTTTGTGAATTTCTATGTGCAGGAGAAGTGGCGCCTGGCAAGTGGCTATAGAATGATTTTACAGCAATAGTAGTCCGAGACAGCTGGCTTAAATAACATCACAAAAAATGAAGGTCGTACCAAGCATATAGATAGGTTATTTAGTTTAGAATGCAAGTTATAAATAACTTAGAATTTGATTATTATTATAATTATTTTGTGTGCCCTGTGTGGTTACTAACCAAAACCTCACTAATATGATATTATAAATGCGAAAGTTTGCGTGTGTGTTTGTTACTCTTTCACGCAAAAACTACTCAACGGATTTGCATGAAATTTGGAACACAGATAGTTTATAGCCTGGATTAGCACATTGGATACTTTTTATCCCGGGAAAATGTTAGGTTCCTCTGGGATTCCAAGCTCAACGCAGTCGAAGTCGCGGCCATAAGCTAGTTTAAGATACAATTTTCCAGTAACGTTTTAAGGTTTATTCATAAAAAAACCAATAAAACTTGAATCAAAATTAATTACACGCGTACTAAGTCACGGGTACAGCGAGTATTGTGTATTTTAGTAACGCGTGTATTTTGCAAGGAGTATGTCTCTTATTGCAAGAGGCTGTTTAGGTAGTACCACCTTTAGTTTCAGTGTCAGATATTCAGCTGCCAAGCACTAGTGTATGCTCTGTGTTCCGGTGTGAAGGGCACTGTAGCTAGACATTACTGGGCAAAGAACACTTATGAAGTAAGGTGTCGAGGTGACGAGCGCAGTGTGGCTGCACGCGGGACTTTACTGTCAAAGCTCCTGGGTGGAGCATCTGTCACGCCAACAGGAATGACTAGCTAGTCTGTTATAAAAAATATATATGCAAGTATAACATATTATAGTTGTATGTATAATATAGATATTAGACATATAAGTATATATATAACTAGCTGTCGGACGGGCCTCCAAATGCTAAAATAACTGGTTTAGTCACATAACTAATGCTTACCAAATTAACATTTGGGTTCACGGCTTAGAATAATACTGTATCCGATACACGTTTAAACTATAGTTATATGTTTTTGTCAATGAAAGTAGAGGAAGCAAAAGAGGTGTGCAATTCGAGAGTGAAGTAAAAGTTGGGGCGATTTGGGACTTCCAATTTTAAATTGGAGCCGCCCGACTGGGGACTGTACCTCCACCTTACAGAAGACCGCAGTGAAATGACTCCTCATCAATAACATGGTTGGCACCCCGTTAGTGATACCCCTGGTATTGCTAGCGGCTATAGGCTACGGTGACTGCTTACCATCAGGTAGGCCGTATGCTTGTGTACCACCTTAGTGGTATAAAAAAAAAGATATTGGTGCCAATTCTGTTGTACAGAATGACTAAACTAATTTGACAGTTCTAAAGGTATTACCATCCTTATTTAATTCCGCACATTAGAAAGGGATAGCAAGACTTTAACTGTCAAATAAGTTTAGTTTAGTAATTTAGTACAACAGATTTGGCACCATTATAGTTAAGTTTAAGACAGATGAACAATGGAGCCGGTAAAACGTTGAAAGTGTGAATGAATAACTTTTGCCTGTTCGCCCGCGCTCTGTAGCTAATTAACGGCTATTTAACATGTCCACTTGAACCGGGGTTAAGTGGACTGAACACTGCGGTCACGGTGATTCCAACTACAGTTAGTATCAAGAACGACCAAATTCGTTCTCCACAGGGGTGGACTGAGTTATTGGTGCCCTATGCTAATAGGGAACTATTTGAGAGGTAGGGCGTATTGTGATCTCTCGTGGTTTTTCCTATTAAATTTGGGGATTGGGGATTGTACTTTCACCTTACAGAAGACTGCCAGTGCTCCACGAGGATAGATAACTTATTGTACACCAAAATCAAAAACTATGGTACATAAAATACATTATAAATTGTTACAATTGGCGGTCTAATCACCAGGTGTGATCTCATCCAGACAACCTGGGTAGGGACCGGAGAATGGAGTTTGAAACGCTGCGCTAGTAATAATGCTGCTACAACAGGGTTGGCTGCGCGTTACTGATACCCCTGGTATTGCTAGCGGCTATAGGCTAAGGTGACTGCTTACCATCAGGTGGGCCGTATGCTTGTGTGCCACCTTAGTGGTATAAAAAAAGCCTGCTTAATCAGTTAATTAAATGACGTCTTGTGATATTTTGTCGGTTTAGTGAGTCCATCGCCGTCTCTTAGGCACTACACACGTCCTTGAATTTCTTCTCAGACGTATGCAGGTTTCTTCACGATGTTCTCCTTCACCGTAAAGCTCGTAGTGTGACTTCGCTAGTAAGTATACACGTGCACGGTGCTGGCAGACTAGGAAAGGCCAGTTACCTTAATCACGCATTAGAATACCTGCCGCAGCTGGCTCGTGTAAGCCAACTAATATGTAAATTTAACTTTAAACTAGATAGTTTTTATTGGTAAAACAACTATTTTAATTGAGCGGCCGGTAACAGACACCACGTGTACGATTTCTATATATGTAATTCAGATTGCTAGACCTATGACGCAGGGAAAGTGTTATGAAACTAGTTACAAGCCGCGACTTCGCCTGCATTGAAATTGTAAAAAATCGTACAACTATATCTTCACGACTTCCCACAAGGGTCCCCGAAGGGGTAGGCAGAGGTGTTACAACACCCACTTTCCACCGAAGATAATTTGGTGCCAACGTGACAGATGGTGAGTCCGTCGCCATCTTTTAGGCACTACATACGTCCTTGAATTTCTTCTCAGACGTATGAAGGTTTCCTCACGATGTTCTCCTTCACCGTAAAGCTCGTGGTGTAACTAATCACTCCATGTAAGTTTTAACAAAAACACATTGGTACAGACTGGTGGGGTTCGAACTTGCGTCTCTAGAATAGGAGACAACGCTTCATACCACACGGAGACAAGGGCTCGCAAAAAAATGGTGCAAATTTTCTTATTCATCTGTTTAAAACTAAAACTAAACTATAATATTTACACTGTTTTGTTGTTAATTGGAACTAAATGTATACATCGTTTTGACAGGATTAAATTTGATTTTGAGAACACTCGGCTTAAATTTTGTGTAAATTAAATTTTAGTGCTGACAGAATGACATTAAGCGTATACATTTAAGCTAACGTGTCTCACGATAATAGAAACCATTATTCCATGTTAAAACATTTATTACAAACTTTTATTACCTTCACTTGCATGTTACGGAATCTTTCAACATATTTTATTCCAAATTCCAAACTTCTGATGGTTGATAATTAGCACACGTATTAAGGACCGATGAGAAATTTATTTAAGAGCATAGCAACTGAGTGTTAATGTGTTAGTAGTAAGAAAACTAAAAAACTTATACTCTTGGAGCAAAGCAACAAATAAATATGACTAATGCATAATTCTTGCAGTGTTAAAGTTTAATTTTGTTAATGTCAATAAATACCGATAGTTTTTTGACGAAGCGATATAAATAGCTCATTACACACTGGTCTATTTATGTTGACAAGACATTGACAGATGTCTGACATTTGTTGGCAGCAATCACATATTGCCATAGACTATACAAACAGAAATGGTCTTAAACCTTTTTATCTTGAAAAAGGGATCCACGGTTTTTTGTTCTAAGTCCACGAGGAAATCAAGCCAGAAAAATTTAAAAACTGTATTTTACCGAATTTAAAATCATATTTAAAACATAGATACCTATATATACCTGCTATAATGTATAATTATATATCTTGTTTTATTAAAATGGACACAGCCGTTATATCTTAAAATAAATCCAAATTAGGTATTTTATGTCAGTTGTTTATTCATTATTGCCCATTATTGACACAGTGATGCGACTGTGGTATTTGAATATTACCTCATTTTATATCAACGCATTTAAATGTCCTTTCGAAGAATCAATAGATCACCGAAACAAGTCTAGTAAGCTGCAGCAGCGAACATTGCAGAATTAATATAAGACACTGGTGCTAATTCTGTTGTATGAAATTATTAAACTTAAATAATTTGACAGGACTTAAACTATCGCCGTCTTTATTCAACCCCGCACATGAGAAAGAGATAGCAAAACTTTTTAGTCCTGTCAAAGACATCATCCATTTTGGTACAATTCTGAAAGCCAACGCATTTTTTTTTATATTCTGTTAGAGCTTGCCCGTCTGAGCATTTATTACTATGACACCAAAGTTGAAGGATATCGTTGATTTTATTTGAGTACGAAAATCGGAATATTCATACATTTTTGTTGAAAACAGGAATTCAAACTAACCAAAACAAATGAAGTGTACTGTAATGTCCAACTTTGGTGCCATAGTAATAAATGTTCAGACGGACAAGCTCTAACAGAATATACAAAAAAATTCGTTGGCCGGCACTTTCAGATTCGGACCAAATCTCTTAGAAACATGGATGATGTCTTCTTTCTTTAGTTTAGTGATTTTGTACAACAGAATCGACACCAATATCTATTAAATAAATCATATTTTTTATTGCAATCAGTGTACATAATTTTACAAGCATTTATACTTACACTAATACACACCCTGTTTATAGGGCATAGAAATTGTGACAGTGAGAGGGCATTAATTTATTTATATAATCTATTTTACATTATACCTAATATGAATTAGATTAGGTGACCTTGTGGTATGAAGCGTTGCCTGCTATTCTAGCGACGCAAGTTCTAATCCCACCGGTCTGTAAAAATGATTTTTTATAACTTGCACATACTAGGTGGTAGGCCTCTTATGGCAAGAGTCCGACTAGGTAGGCACCACCGCAGTGTCAGATATTGTGCCGTCAAGCACTAGTACTATACGTATATAGATGGCAAGCCTGTTTCTGGTAAAAGCACAGCCACAGTGGATCATACGCGATGCTCATAATATGAAGCAGTTAAATATATATTTAAGTCTAATTGTATTAATTAAACTCGCGAAAAAAAGTAAGAACAAAACCCGTAGGTACCGTCCTAAACACAGACTATCAAAAACGAAATTGACCGATAACAGGATAAACTATCTAAGCCTAAAGTGAAACATATCACTTGTTATTCAGTAAAATGTACACAACCAACCCGCTGACACTTCAGCTTGCTGATCCTACACTACGTCAGCCACTCCGCGGTCTTCACTCTAGGACACGTCTGCTCCATCGACCATCGGTCCTTCCACAGACGTCACCAGCCCACTGACACTTCAGCTTGCTGATCCTACACTACGTTACCCACTCCGCGGTCTTCACTCTAGGACACGTCTGCTCCATCGACCATCGGTCCTTCCACAGACGTCACAAGCCCACTGACACTTCAGCTTGCTGATCCTACACTACGTCAGCCACTCCGCGGTCTTCACTCTAGGACACGTCTGCTCCATCGACCATCGGTCCTTCCACAGACGTCACCAGCCCACTGACACTTCAGCTTGCTGATCCTACAATACGTTAGCCACTCCGCGGTCTGCACTCTAGGACACGTCTGCTCCATCGACCATCGGTCCTTCCACAGGCGTCACCAGCCCACTGACACTTCAGCTTGCTGATCCTACACTACGTTACCCACTCCGCGGTCTGCACTCTAGGACACGTCTGCTCCATCGACCATCGGTCCTTCCACAGACGTCACCAGCCCACTGATGACACTTCTGCTTGCTGATCCTACACTACGCTAGCCACTCCGCGGTCTGCACTCTAGGACACGTCTGCTCCATCGACCATCGGTCCTTCCACGGACGTCATCAGCCCACTGACACTTCAGCTTGCTGATCCTACACTACGTTAGCCACTCCGCGGTCTGCACTCTAGGACACGTCTGCTCCATCGACCATCGGTCCTTCCACAGACGTCACCAGCCCACTGATGACACTTCTGCTTGCTGATCCTACACTACGCTAGCCACTCCGCGGTCTGCACTCTAGGACACGTCTGCTCCATCGACCATCGGTCCTTCCACGGACGTCATCAGCCCACTGACACTTCAGCTTGCTGATCCTACACTACGTTACCCACTCCGCGGTCTGCACTCTAGGACACGTCTGCTCCATCGACCATCGGTCCTTCCACAGACGTCACCAGCCCACTGATGACACTTCTGCTTACTGATCCTACACTACGCTAGCCACTCCGCGGTCTGCACTCTAGGACACGTCTGCTCCATCGACCATCGGTCCTTCCACGGACGTCATCAGCCCACTGACACTTCAGCTTGCTGATCCTACACTACGTTAGCCACTCCGCGGTCTGCACTCTAGGACACGTCTGCTCCATCGACCATCGGTCCTTCCACAGACGTCACCAGCCCACTGATGACACTTCTGCTTGCTGATCCTACACTACGCTAGCCACTCCGCGGTCTGCACTCTAGGACACGTCTGCTCCATCGACCATCGGTCCTTCCACAGACGTCACCAGCCCACTGACACTTCAGCTTGCTGATCCTACAATACGTTAGCCACTCAGCGGTCTGCACTCTAGGACACGTCTGCTCCATCGACCATCGGTCCTTCCACAGGCGTCATCAGCCCACTGACACTTCAGCTTGCTGATCCTACACTACGTTACCCACTCCGCGGTCTGCACTCTAGGACACGTCTGCTCCATCGACCATCGGTCCTTCCACAGACGTCACCAGCCCACTGATGACACTTCTGCTTGCTGATCCTACACTACGCTAGCCACTCCGCGGTCTGCACTCTAGGACACGTCTGCTCCATCGACCATCGGTCCTTCCACGGACGTCATCAGCCCACTGACACTTCAGCTTGCTGATCCTACACTACGTTAGCCACTCCGCGGTCTGCACTCTAGGACACGTCTGCTCCATCGACCATCGGTCCTTCCACAGACGTCACCAGCCCACTGATGACACTTCTGCTTGCTGATCCTACACTACGCTAGCCACTCCGCGGTCTGCACTCTAGGACACGTCTGCTCCATCGACCATCGGTCCTTCCACGGACGTCATCAGCCCACTGACACTTCAGCTTGCTGATCCTACACTACGTTACCCACTCCGCGGTCTGCACTCTAGGACACGTCTGCTCCATCGACCATCGGTCCTTCCACAGACGTCACCAGCCCACTGATGACACTTCTGCTTACTGATCCTACACTACGCTAGCCACTCCGCGGTCTGCACTCTAGGACACGTCTGCTCCATCGACCATCGGTCCTTCCACGGACGACATCAGCCCACTGACACTTCAGCTTGCTGATCCTACACTACGTTAGCCACTCCGCGGTCTGCACTCTAGGACACGTCTGCTCCATCGACCATCGGTCCTTCCACAGACGTCACCAGCCCACTGATGACACTTCTGCTTGCTGATCCTACACTACGCTAGCCACTCCGCGGTCTGCACTCTAGGACACGTCTGCTCCATCGACCATCGGTCTTTCCACGGACGTCATCAGCCCACTGACACTTCAGCTTGCTGATCCTACACTACGTTAGCCACTCCGCGTTCTGCACTCTAGGACACGTCTGCTCCATCGACCATCGGTCCTTACACAGACGTCACCAGCCCACTGACACTTCAGCTTGCTGATCCTACACTACGTTAGCCACTCCGCGATCTGCACTCTAGGACGTCTGCTCCATCGACCATCGGTCCTTCCACAGACGTCACCAGCCCACTGACACTTCAGCTACCTAAAATATTATTGTTTACGCGTTGTGTTTAGTAAATTAAGTTAAAAATATGTAATCATCGTCAGCTTTAGATATACGGTTAAACGTCGAGATAAGGGCTATCAGTTAGATAGCTTATATAATTTTCATACACAAATATGTACTAAGGGTAAAGGGTTCTTATTAAATGTACATACATCTTCATACACAAATATCTAGGATGTACGTACCTAAATAAGATCGGCCCTTATAGAGCCATACACTCCGATAGGATTCCAAAAACATAGCAAGACAAGCCCTGGAGTAAATCCCAAAATAAGATTTGTTGCGCATTGGCCCCACATTTTCGTCCCACATTCCAAATAATTCCTTTGTTGAATTTAATTCTTGTTTCGGCCCACTTTAAAGTGCCAACCAATCAATGTATGGTTGCAAACATATGTTATATTATCAATATGAAAAATGATGAGCAGAGTTCACACTTTAAGACTACCACCGAAACCGATCGTGTTCAAGAAACCGAAAGTGTTACCTATCATTTACGTGTAGCCTGGGGGCGTTACAGAAATTATGGCCTCAACATTTTAAAGTAAATCTGATGGCTTGATACTTCTACTCTACTACATGGCTGTTAAGGGACCGCTACAGCAGCAGACTTAAAATATAGCAATACACACTCTACGAGCTTTGTTTGAAATGTTACTTCCAGCAAAGCGTATCCTCTCAGAGCTCTGGTGTCCTTACACACCACAGGAACACATTAAAGTAGTGTTATTTCACTGCGGTCTTCTGTAAGGTGGAGGTACAGTCCCCAGTCGGGCGGCTCCAATTTTAATGGGAAAACCCACGAGATCCCAGTTCGCCCTACCTCTCTTTTTAAGCAAGTGGTGTGATTATTCACTGTACATAAGCTTAGAAAAACTCATTGGTACAGGCCGGAGTTTGAACCTGGGCCCATCAGATGACAGGTCCTTGCTTCAACCACAAGGCTACTACCGCTATAAAAACTATATGCTCCTCATTCGGAGTCCTCTTCAAATCAATGCGCATTGCAAACGGCTACAGATAAAAAAAAAATGTTTTTTTTTTATATAATTATATTCTTTTGTGAAATAATCATGTTAAGTTAGTATTTGAAATGTAAACTTTATGTAATTCTGTTGGTTTTAAAAGAGTAATTGCTGAGTTTCTTGCCGGATTCTTCTCAGCAAGACCGACCTTCCGAATCCGGTGGTACATTCTGACGATTTGATTGTGCTTGCCTGTAAAGGCTAGTCAAATAAAGATCTTTTTGGGTTTTAGTTTGAACGCGCGTTATATTCTTACTTGTAGGTATTACCTTCGCAGTTTTTAATTATTACAATATATCTAAACTTTGTTGCGTTTTACAAGCTTTATTTAATTCCATCTGTGCCGGTAGCAGGAACATTGTCGACAACGTTTTCGTATCGCCTTCGACTATTTTTGTATTGGAAAATGAACAGCGCTGCGGCGGTGAAAAGTGGAACTAAAAATTTGTATGACAATTTTGACATTTCGCGAGTTACGTTTTCGAATACGTTGTCGACAATGTTCCTGCTACCGGCACTGTCCAGTGTGTGTAATCATAGCTTGCAAGTCAAATTTGACCAACTTCCCATTGTCCGAGTGTGATTGCGCTGAAATTTGACACATGTTTGGTTCCCGTCACATTGCACGATTACTTAAATGCCGCCATTTTTAATCCAATATGGCGGACGTAAGAAAATGTCAATTTATCAAATAAAAGCGCTTGATGGGAGATGCGAGTGACAGTTTGTGATTACTGAGTATGGATGGATGGATGTTTACTCTTTCACGCAAAAACTATTCAACGGATTTTGATGAAATTTGGAAGACAGATAGTTTATACCTTTTAATCCCGGGAAAATGTTAGGTTCTTCTGGGATTCTAGCTCAACGCGGAAGAAGTAGCGGGCAGATGCCAGTCTATAGATAATACCGTCGAGAACTGCTATTGGGTTTGCATGTCCAGCCAGTCGGGGAACGGAATACGCTAGACTGGATTACATATTTAAGTACAATTTTTTCATACGTTTGTCAAAAGTTTTTTTTTACTCCCGACAAAAGAGGAGTGCCATAAGTTTCTAGCGTGTATCTGTGTGTCTGTCTGTGGCAACGTAGCTCCTAAACGGATAAACCGATTTCGATTCAGTTTTTTTTGTTTGAGAGGCGTCGTGATCGAGATTGTTCTTATGTTTAGTAGCTATTGACGGAGTGTCATCAATATATTTTAAGACGCTTTTATGATCGGCTTTGTTAGCAAGCTTTTTTTTTTTTTTTATACCACTAAGGTGGCAAACAAGCATACGGCCCACCTGATGGTAAGCGGTCACCGTAGCCTTTGGACACTTGCAACACCAGGGGTATCACTCGCGCGTTGCCGACCCTAAAACTTCTAATAACAAATACTATAATAGAATGTAACTTTTCCGAAATAAATCGATAAAATTGAATTAAATTTAGCTATACTAGGTCTAATGATATAAAATAAAATATGGCAAGTTTGGGAATAATACTCCACTCTTTTATCCGACTTCAATAAAAGAGGAGGTTCTGTGTTTGTCTGTATGTATCTTGTTTTTTCTTATGTATGTCCATCCACATTTTCGCCAATTTTGAAATTATTTAAATCGACTTTACATATCAACTTAGTAAAATATCCAACTGGTAAGGTTAAAAGGTAAATAAAGTTTAGTTAAAAAACCCACACAGGTGTAGATTTTTTTTTAAATTAAAATTAAAATTTAGTTTTACAGTGAGTGAAACACAGTCAGAGAGTCATTCTACCAAAAAAATTGTTTAATGAACATGTCTTATATAAATTTCTATACATATAAAAGTGAATACTTTAAAGTCTGGTTATCAAACCTAGTAATTTACTCCTAGCTCATGAAGGAAAAAAAAAACTACAAACTTTTTCACAGCGACTTCATCTGCATAGCAATATAATATATAGCCTATGTTACTCAGTGATATACGCATGCTGTCAGTGAAAGATTTTTTTATATTGGTCCTGTAGTTTTTAATTTTATTATTTTCATACAAAATACAAACGTTCCTCTTTATGGTATTAGTGTAGGTAGATCTGAATGTATGTTTGTTACATTTTCACAAATAAATGGCTGAATGAATATTGATGAAATTTCATGAGGATATAGTGTGCATGATGTGTAAGGGCATTGGGATGTTTTTTAAATGAAAACCACTGATTGACAAAGATTAAAACATGGCATAGTACATCAATGTTTTATAAACCTTTATCAATATTATTTAGATATAAATAACTATATCCATTTTTTTATATTAAAAACTAGGCATTGTAACTTTCTTATAATTTCCCAAAGTAAGTAGTAAATAACAAAAAAGCTGATATTTAATGAAAAATTAAAATAATTATAAACATGTGTATTGCTTTTAAATACAGTAACAATTAAAAGTTAGAACAGATAGAACATACTTTTCAATTCTTTATTAATTTTAATAAACAGATTAGTTCAAAACATTTATCCTTATGAGACAAATGTTGATTTTCTGAACACTATACTCGAAATAATAAAAAATAAATATTTCGAACTAGAAAATAATAAGAAAAATGTAAATAAACATACCATAGGTTTAAATATATTTCTGCTAACGAAATGATTACGGTTACTTACCTATATATGTAATGATAATCCGGTAAATAGAATTTATAGCGGCGTTTTAAATATTTTTCTGACTAGCATTGATAATAGAACAATTAATAAATTGATAATTCCGATTAACTGTTGCGGTTTTGGCGATTCGCTTATGGTTTGCGTGCAATGTATGCGACGGGAGTAATAAAATTATACACAGCATAGCGTCAAATTACGCGTCTCCTGCTTTTAGTTAAAAGGTTAACAGGCAATTGACTATACGGTTTTTTTTAATCAGTTAAAAATATAGACGTTCTTATAATAATACGGTGTAAAATTGAAACTTACTGGTGCTAGCGGGCCGCATTCCACCTTTCTCGAAGTGCGTGGGTACGTATTTTCATCTTGTTCACGTAATACCACTTAGTGAATAACTAATATTTTGGTATCAAAATGCAAGGAGATATAAAAAATAGGATGACCACTGTTACATTACAACTGTCAAAACTGAAGTTCATTCTAAAGTAGATGTGCCAAATGCCATAGACAAGGTTAAGGTCTATAAATAGATTGGTTGCCGCTACTCGGCGATAGATGGCGCTAGGTATTCTTAATTTAGAGATTAAGCTTTGGTGCATTATTTCGCTCTTAAATAAAATTAAAAAATAATATTATGTGGTTCAATAATAATGCTTTGTGAATGTGTGACAAACGCATACAGAAACAACAAAAACTATTCGAGCGGGTTTCGTATCCGTGACCCTAACCTATAAGCCAGACGCATAGCCACTGCTCCAGGTCGGTTCTATCAGATTAATTCATTATACGGCACGTCTTCTTATACTTAGAAACCATTGTTCTGACGTTAGTCTCTTGCTGCGAATGGACTATTGTTTACGTTCATAGAAATCTATAATTTTCCTAACCGCCTCATTGTCCACAAGAATTCACCGCTGGATATTAATAGACTAATAACATTATCATATAAGTATTCGTATTATGTGTGCCTCGGAAGGGGCTACATATTTGCTGTGTTCGCGGTGGAGACCCTGGGGCCATGGGGTCCAGAGGCTCATCTGCTGTACAAGGAGGTCTCGCGACGATTGATTGAGGCCTCCGGTGACAAGAAGGCTGGCACATATTTTGCGCAAAGGCTGGCAGCATTGCCCCGCTGTATGGCAATGCTGCCAGCCTTCTTGGCACCCTCCCGCGTGACAGCGATTTGGGATAAGTGTTTTATTTATTTTATTTTATTATATTAGGTTAGTTTTTTTTTCTTTTAGTTTTGGATTGTCCCGTAGTTAATTATAAGTATTGACTTCCTTTAATCGTAAGTGTTGAGGTTTGGTCTGGATTAGTATTTAATTCAATTAAAAATTGAATTCTATTGTTATACATTATTTATTATTTTATTTACAATTCTACCAAACAAGACAACTCGGAATTCAAATGTCATCGAAACTTATTGATTATTGTGAAGACATAAAAAATAAAAAAAAAGGTTGGATTCAAAACTTTTCAAAAGAAGAACCTATTCAAATTTTTGTAGAGTTAGAATTACCTTGGGAAAAGTTAAATACCGACGAACTAAGGAAGTTACTTCGCGATTTAACAAAGAGCGGTGAGCTGATATGTAAACTTCATAATCAACAAAATATTGTGGAAACCTCAACTGTAAGCTGCACTAAAATGAATATGAATTTCAGTAACATTGAACCATTTAACGGAAGTAATTTTGAGCTGTTTGAGCAGCAATTAGAATGTATTATAACTTTAAATGACGTACCAAAAAATAAGCAAACACAACTACTAATTAAAAATTGTAAGTAATGATAAAGTATTTTGGGCAGAAACTGGCTAAATCATTTCGAACAGTGGCCATTAATGCTAGGTAGTAAAAACATTTATGCTGTACAATTATATAATATAAATAATAAAATAGATGAAATAAAAATGAAATATAAGGAAGTATTTACACCTGGGTGGGGTGATTTTAAAGGAGAATGTAAACTAAAGAGTAATAGTAAACCAGTATTTTTACCGGTGCGTCAAGTTCCATTTGCATTGAAAAATAAAGTTAAAGCTGAAATAGAGAGACTACTGCAAAATAAACGGATCGAACCTGTTAAATATAGTGCTTGGGGAACACCTGTAGTACCTGTCTTGAAACCTGATGGTTCAGTTAGATTGTGTGGAGATTATAAGGTTACATTAAACCCCCACTTAGAGACTGATCATTATCCTCTTCCCCATATTGAACACATATTCCAAATCCTTCGGGGAGGAGAGTATTACTGTGAACTGGATCTTAAAGAAGCATATTTGCAGGCACCATTAGATCCTACTTCCCAAGAACTTACTGTAATTAATACGGAGTTAGGAACTTTCAAATATCTTTACTTACCATACGGGGTTAACACAGGCCCAGGGTCATTTCAGAGATTGATGAGTCAAAAATTAAGTCATTTAACTAATACTGCAGTATTTATAGATAATATTTATATGCGTGGAACTGATTTTGATGATATGTGTAAAATTTTAGAACAAGTACTCACTGTGTTACAAGAATCTGGACTTAGATTAAAAGTCGAAAAATGTAATTTTTTTAGGAAGAATATAGAAGTTTTCGGTTATAATATTGATAGAAATGGAATAAATATTATTAAGGACAATATAACACCAATAATGGCATTAGCCCCACCTGAAAATATTACAATGCTCAGATCATTTCATAGAAAAATAAATTACTATTCTCGATTTTTAAAAGATATGGCTACAAGACTACAGATTTCAATGGACTGCGCAATGTCAAAAAAGTTTTGAACTAATTAAGTTAAAGTTATTATCTGCAAAGAATTTAAATCATTATGATCCATCTCTACCGTTAATCTTAACATGTGATGCATCAGCTATTGGAATAAGCGCAGTTTTATCAAATCGTGGTAAAGATAATATAATACGGCCAATAAAGTTTGCAAGCAGGAAACTAAATGATAGAGAAAAGAAGTACCGTGCATTAGATAAAGAGGCTTTAGCAATTATTTTTGGGGTAACAAAATTTTACAATTATATTTATGGCAGACAATTTGAATTTGAGACAGACAATGCTGCTCTTGTAAGACTATTTGGTCCTAATAAAGGCATCCCAAAAATGGCTGCCAAACGTTTGCAACACTACGCGATTTTTCTCTCAGCTTTTTCCTACACAATTAAGCATATACCTACTCATAGAAATCCAGCGGACTATTTGTCTAGGGTACCATATGAGGATAATAATGACAATAATAATAAAATTGATGTTCCTACAAATTATATACAAGAGTCAGACATTGATATTATAAACTGGGAAATAATACAAAAAGAGACTAGTAAAGATATAGTGTTATCTCAAATCATGAGGTATACTTTCGATGGTTGGCCGGATATTAAAGTTTTAGATGATGAATTGAAACCATTTTACATTAAGAGAAATGAAATCAGCATTGATAGAAAATGTTTATTTTGGGGACATAGAATAATTGTGCCTAAGAGTGTTAGAACGACTGTATTAAAAGAATTGCATAAGAGCCATTTTGGTAGCAGTAGGATGATTGATATAGCTAAGTCCTATTTTTGGTGGCCTAAACTTAATGAAGATATTACTGAGCTTACTAAACAGTGCCTTAACTGCCTGTCTTACAGAAATACACCTGCCAAAACACCTTTAAAAACATGGCCTGTACCTCCTTCACCATGGTATCGCATTCATGCTGACTATTTGGGGCCTTTATGTGGCAAACAGTTTTTGGTTGTTGTAGACAGTTTTAGTAAATGGCCTGAAGTTTTTCAAATGGCAAATATTGGGAGTAATCTAACCATTCAAAATTTTAAGAATTGTTTTTACGTTTTGGCTTCCCTATACATCTAGTAACAGATAATGGTACCTCGTTTACGAGTCAAGAATTCAAATTTTTTTGCAATTCTATTAATATTAAACATACTTTCACGCCCCCGTACCATCCCGCTACAAGTGGTGCTGCCGAGAGATTTGTGGAAACATTTAAAAGTAATGTGACAAAAATTGTAGACAGTGGCAAGTCATTAAATTATGCAATTGGTTTATTTTTGAGTGATTATAGAGTTACTCCACATAAATCCACAGGTATCTCACCAGCACGACTGATGCTGGGTAGAGAAATAAGAAACCGATTTTCTTTACTTAGACCTTCACCAATATATCAAGATTTGTTAATTAAGCAAACTAAAATGGAAGAGTCTCACGGAGGCTCCAGAAATGTTCTTTTCAGGGTTGGTCAAAACGTAATAACTGATTATAGGAAGGGTAATAAGCCCTGGGCTGTTGGCACTATTCTAGAGGAGTTCATTCCTGGGGCTACCTATAATGTTGATGTGGATGGCCTTAAGTGGAAGCGCCATGTGGATCAAATACATTTATGTAGTCAGTCCTTAGATGGAGAATAAATTTATTTTGTACTTGGTTACTTGGCATAGTTATTAAGTTAATACTTATTTTGTTTATATTTTATACTTTGATTCTTAGAAGTGAATACATAGTTTTTTTTTTTGTTTGTGGAAGTGTTATACATTCACTCATTCTTTTTAGTGTCATTCATTCTAATTGTCAATTCTCTGTCTTTTAAATACCGATACAAAATGTGCACGTTGGTTTTGTAATAAAATCAATATTAAAGTTATTTGTTGTTCTTTGCAAAAGTGTGTGGTTTTAATTAATTACCAACATAGGCGAGCATCAAAATATGATAACTATTAACACAAAACAAATTTAAATATTTTTATTTTTCATAAATAAAAGATCGTTTCAGATTAAGATATCATTATTATATCACCACGCCTTCTCACAAGTGGTAGGCAGAGGTTGCAACACCCACTTTCCACCGAAGAAAATTTGGTGCCAACTTGACAGATGGTGAGTCCTTCGCCGTCTCTTAGGCACTACATACGTCCTTGAATTTCTTCTCAGACGTATGCAGGTCTCCTCACGATGTTTTCCTTCACCGTAAAGCTCGTGGTGTGACTAATCACTGCACTTAAGTTACAAAAACTCATTGGTACAGACTTCGGTGGGATTCCAAATTGCGTCGCTAGAATAACAGACAACGCTCATACCACACGGCCAGCTGGGCTTCCTACAATTTATTTATTTTACATGTTTTATATTAACATGGAATTCTTTTACTTAGGTTTACAATTCGTTTACTTAGGTATTTTTATTATTATACTAGCTGTCCCGACAGACGTTGTCCAGTATTAGCTATGAATACATTTCTCCTTGTCGGCAACCCGCGAGTGACACCCCTGGTGTTGCAAGCGTCCATAGGCTACGGTTAACGCTTACTATCAGGCGGGCCGTATTCTTGTCTGCCACCTTAGTGGTATAAAAAGTCTATTTTACAAAAATGTTTATAATGTACCAACTGTTAGCATCTTACTTTTAGGTAACCAATCTTGTATTTAATTAAGCTATGGTTGTCCATTTCCACTGATAAATGTGTTCAATATTTGTATTACCTAACTTCCGTTGCAAATTTAACCAATAGGATTTATTTAAAAGATATTTGAGTAATAGTTGTGTACTTCCGCTGATAAATGTATTTAATATTTAGTAATAACTCTTCCGGTTATAATTCAACCAATCGGTTTGTTTTAAAAGTTGCTTCCTCTAATAAATGTATTAAATATTTGTAATAACACTTCCGGTGCTAATTTAACCAATGGGATTTCTTTAAAAAAATACCGCTAAAGGAAGTCGTATATGATTATATTATATTGTAAAATTATGATATAAAAGAACTAGTTAAGATATCATGAGACAGTGTTCTTTGGAATAAAATGTAATAACGTTATGCTGTTCGTTTTCTTGCTTAAACCTCTCTGATTTCTCATACAACCAAACCTGTTAATAATTTGTTAGTCTAACTTTAGTTATAGAATGATTATTATTATACCTACATATGTTAAATGTACATAAACACCATAGGAAAAAAGGACCGTTTGTTTATCCCGAAATTAAAAGTGTTCCGTTTTGTTTTCAAATATTTCTTTTCATAAGAACCTTCTCCTGACAATAAAAATCTAAAAAATCCAATCAATCCCGCGTGATGCCGTGACCAAGGGAAACAGGGATTCATGTATACTAGTATTATAAAGAGGAAAGATTTGTATTTTTGTGGGTTTGTATTGAATAGGATCGGAAACTGCTGGACCGATTTCAAAAATTCTCTCACCGTTACAAAGCTACATTGTCACTGAGTAACATAGGCTATATATTATACTAGCTGCCCGCCCCGGCTCCGCACGGGTGGACAAAATATTCGATAAATGTCTATGCTCCGAAACTAATGTCTACCCGTGCGTAGAAGGGGTGGGCCGCTAGTAATATTATAAAGAGGAAAGATTTGTATTTTTGTGTGTGTGTATGTTTGTATTGAATAGGCTCCGAAACTACTGGACCGATTTCAAAAATTCTTTCACCGTTAGAAAGCTACATCATCACTGAGTAACATAGGCTATATATTATATTGATACGCGGGCGAAGTCGCGGGGAAACAGCTAGTAAGTACATATACAGATAAAGGTACCTATACAACACAAAATCACGGCTAACTCAAATGTTTGTATCATGCAGGGATTCGAACCCGCAACCTATAGCGTAGCAAGCTTAGCCGCTAGTCCAACGGCATCAATATCTATTAAACAGTGTCTTAGATACCGGATGTACAATAATAAGTGTGAATGCAGCGAACAATGGCGGCGGCGCCTTAACAATCCGGCTTAAAAAAACAGCTAAGAGTGAGTAGGTTTTAAGTAAGGGATTCGTAGGGAATTATAACATTCTTTTAGCCATTTAAGGTAAAAATCAAAATACAAAAGTCATTTATTCAGTTTAGGTCCTTAGATTGTAACCCGAGGAAGGATAGGCTATCTTTTCTCACAAAAACTAATCCTCAAGGGGGTGATACAGGGGTTGAAAGTTGGTATACCGTCTTAATCAGCTCAGCCGTGCTCTTCTTAATTACGTTTCTTTCTTTAAAACTACGCGGTCGAGGTCGCGGGTAACAGCTAGTTTAGTAAAATTAACAACCCGTGGAAGAGCCGAGACATACCTAATTTGATGAAATTTATTTTTCATTCTAAAAAACCTGCTTTTGTGGGTATTTTTTCGCCGGCTAAAAGCTACTAAATAAATTGATATCTTTACATGACATAAAATTAAATCGCATCCGCTGTCTGTTCGCTTAGATGTTTTAAACTACTCAACGGATTTTAATGTAGTTTTCAGCAGAAGATAGAAGGATTCAAGAGGAAGGTATTTATGTATAGGGTCGGCAACGCGCGAGTGATACCCCTGGTGTTGCAAGCCTCCATAGGCTACGGTGACCGCTTACCATCAGGTGGGCCGTATGCTTGTTTGCCACCTAAGTGGCATAAAAAAAATCCTTTAGGTTTTGTGTAACCCTTGCGAAATTGTTGAGTTTTAAATAAAATAGACAAGATTTTTCGTAACAAAGGATTTGGGAATAGGCACGGAGCCCTAAAATAATGCCAAATTACCAAACAAGGTTGGGCCGAGCGCGATATTATCGCCACAAAACAAAGAAACACAACACGCCGAGAGGAAAGTGACAAAACAATATGTAAATAACACGGTTCCCTTACAGCTGACTCATCCGACCAATTTGTTGAGCCGCCACGGGGTTTTATTGATTTGTTTTGGACAGCAGACGCGTGGAGTCGCTCGTTGCCTTCTTCCTCTTCCTAACTATGGCAATCAATCATATTCAAGGACTATTTGACAGTGCCGAGTGTCAGAGAATCAAAAAAGAGAGGCAGGGTGAATTGGGATCACTCGTGGGGTTTCCCATTAAATTTGGACCCCGGCTGTACCTCCACCTTACAGACCGCAGTCAGATAACACTACTTTGATGTAGTGTTGTGTTTCTGCGGTGAGTAATGTTGCCAGTGCTCCACGAGGATACGCTGCGCTAGTAGTACTGCTGTCACAGTGAGTCCTCATCAACAGGGTTGGCAACTCATTTGTGATACGGTGACTGCTTTCATCAGGTGGGCCAAAAAAACAATAACCAGAAAGCGACTCCATGTATTTCCTAATTCGATCTGCATTTTGAAATTAGAACGCACCGAGTCATAGACAATAATGATGGTATCTATGGCCGTTTAGCATAGAACAAGGCCAGTTTGGCAACGGAGCCACACTATACAGCCTTGTTACGTATTCTCTATGCACTCGTCTGCGGCCCAAAGTGGTTATGAATAATATTTTATAATCGATTCTTAATGTGGTACGGACAAGCGACATATTGTAGTCGATATCAGGATGGGTGACAGTTAGATAGTTAAAAGCTGCAATGTATTTGCTTTGAAAAACAGAATTTCATCTACCTACTTATAGATAAAAGATCTGACCCAAACCAGAAACATGCGGGAGCGTGCCGAGAATGCTGGCAGCATTGCCACGCTGGATACCAATGTTCTGTTTTTGTAAATAGTTTAATGTGTCAATAAAGTAAATATGATTGCTTTGAATTTTATCGAAGGGGAAGCCATCTTGGATTTAATTATTATTATTTAGGAGGCAATCAGGCCCACAATCGTGGACCCTATCCTGACCTGGTTAATTAAATATTATAGCATGCCAGTTATAAATTAAGAATTATTTAAAGTGATAGAAAGAACCACGAAATAAAAATGCGGTAAGTAAAGTTGCCAGTGCTCCACGAGGATACGCTGGACTAGTAGTATTGCTATCACAGTGAGTCCTCATTAACAACATGGTTAGCAACCCGTTAGTGATACCTCTGGTATTGCTAGCGGCTATAGGCTACGGTGACTGCTTACCTTCAGGTGGGCCGTATGCTTGTGTGCCACCTTAGTGGTATAAAAATAATTCCTCCGCATAACATGACCATGACCATGACCAACGTTTATTCTTTATCATAGAAAATCCTTTACATATTATCATGTATTTGCTTACAAATCAAACCCAGGACCAAATCTCAATATAAGCATTAATCACTGAACCACGTAGGGGACTTAACGACCAATGAGTCATAAGTAGCCATCACTTAGCCATAAACCGCGACATTATAATCTAAACAGGTGTCATTTGTCTATGGTTAAGGCTCATAAAATTGATATTGCTTCCGATTGCCGCATGAATTTAAAATAATATTTAACGATTTAAACTTAAATTAGATTAGATCTTTATTGCTGTATTGGTATTCAGCGAGGTTAATACATGGATGGGTTGCCAAGCCGTTCCGGTACAAAAAATGAAATCGTTTACTTTTAAAGTTAGATTTCTATAGAAGACAAAAGACAAGAGACAAGAGATTTCTTTATATCAGGTTAGTTTTCGTTTAGTTTTAGATTGTATTATTACTGTCCCATATATTATTACGTGTTTGCAATAATAAATTATTGTCTCCATAAAAAGGAAAATTGATTTGATTTCAATGATTTAGTTTTTTTTTAACTTTATTGATAAAAACAGTTAACAGTACTTATAGATAAAAGATCTGACCCAAACCAGAATCATGCGGGAGCGTGCCAAGAATGCTGGCAGCATTATTTAGTTAAATTTCAAATATTTTTTCTTTGTAATTCGATTTATTTTATTGTAATCTAAATTTATCTTAATTTTCAAAGAGAGGTAGGGTGATTTGGGACTTCCCGTGGGTTTTCCCATTTAAATTGGAGCCGCCCGACTGGGGACTGTACCTCCACCTTACGGAAGACCGCAGTGAAATAACACTAGTTGATATAGTGTTGTGTTTCTGTAAGTAAGGTTGCCAGTGCTCCACGAGAATACGCTGGGCTAGTAGTAATGCTAGCACAGTGAGTCCTCATCAACAACATGGTTGGCAACACGTTAGTGATACCCCTGGTATTGCTAGCGGCTATAGGCTACGGTGACTGCTTACCATCAGGTGGGCCGTATGCATGTGTTGTGTGACATCATAGATTTAGCTCATGTGTAAGTTTACGATGATTCAACTTTTATTATTATGTCATTAGTCTTCAAATGCGCTGCAGTAGACGACCGACAAATGTTTAATGAGTAATTGATATTCAGATAACGTGACAAGTCTCGTTTCTAATGAATTGGTTGTAAATCATTGCCAGACGGTTGCACTGCTGTTGCTGGTGGACACATCGGTCTGGCCTTGGCTCGCCATCAAATTATACATAGACCAGACCATTTTCCCCGCGACTTCGCAGATCAATCCATACATATATTATAAATGCGGGTTACTCTGTTTGTTTGCTATTTTCAGGACTCAACGGCTGAAAAGATCGTAATAAAACTTGACAAGGATATAGTTTATATGCTGGAGAAGGACATATGCTGTCTTTATCTAGAAGCACGCGGGTGAAGCCGCGGCATAACGTTAGTAGAGTATATCCGTAGAAAAACTCATTGGTAGCTCAATGAGCGGTGGTAGCCGTGTAGTATGAAGCGGTGCCTGCTATTCTAGCGACGCAAGTTCGAATCCCACCGGTTTGTACCAATGAGTTTTTATAACTTAAGTGCAGTGATTAGTCACACCACGAGCTTTACGGTGAAGGAAAACATCGTGAGGAAACCTGCATACGTCTGAGAAGAAATTCAAGGACGTATGTAGTGCCTAAGAGACGGCGACGAACTCACTATCTGTCACGTCGGCACCAAATTATCTTCGGAGGAAAGTGGGCGTTGTAACCTCTGCCTACCTCTTCGGGGCCCTTGGGAAGGCGAGAAGATATAAAATCATTGGTAGCCGCCAGAGCTTGAACCTGGGCCTTGAAATTACTTAATTGATTAGTTAGTTGCATCAAACATTATCTCGCCTAATCTTTGGAATCCAAAGACTGTGAGAGCAACGCGACATCAAACACGGCTTGGTAAGTATTATAATAATTTTTACTCTACTTTCTAAGCGTATCCCTCTTAATTGCTGTGCCCTACAGGGTGTGTATTCTAGATAGTATAACGTATGTATACTATGTGATACACGTGCAATTTTTAAATAAATAAATAAATTATACAAAGTGGTTGTTGCTGCAACACGTTCACAATGTAGACACGATGTGTTATTGAAGCGATCATACATTTGTAATCTTTTTTTTTTATACCACTAAGGTGGCAAACAAGCATACGGCCCATCTGATGGTAAGCTGTCACCGTAGCCTATGGACGCTTGCAACACCAGGGGTATCACTCGCGCGTTGCCGACCCTAAAAATACCCTAAAAATCTGTACTAAATTCAACTGAAACAAGTGTTATGTAAACTTTGAGCATCTCAGACTATCGCCAATCAACCAGCCGGCATTCGGTTTTGCATACAAAGACATTCGGGAGCCATTTAGTAATTGTCCGCCATATTGGGCAGTCGAGCCATTTAGCTCTCATTGTCGCAACAATGGCGCACGAGACAATTGTAATTACATATTTATATTAATTACGTGTTAATTTTGCAGGGACGGTAACGCGCGAAATATACCGCCAAGCACTAGTGTACGTACACTAAGTGGTAGGCCTCTTATTGCAAGAGTCCGGCTAGGTTGTCACCACCGCAGTGTCAGATATTCTGCCGCCAAGCACTAGTGTTCGTACACATACTAGGTGGTAGGCCTCTTATTGCAAGAGTCCGGCTAGGTTGTCACCACCGCAGTGTCAGATATTCTGCCGCCAAGCACTAGTGTACGTACACTAAGTGGTAGGCCTCTTATTGCAAGAGTCCGGCTAGGTTGTCACCACCGCAGTGTCAGATATTCTGCCGCCAAGCACTAGTGTTCGTACACATACTAGGTGGTAGGCCTCTTATTGCAAGAGTCCGGCTAGGTTGTCACCACCGCAGTGTCAGATATTCTGCCGCCAAGCACCAGTGTACGTACACTAAGTGGTAGGCCTCTTATTGCAAGAGTCCGGCTAGGTTGTCACCACCGCAGTGTCAGATATTCTGCCGCCAAGCACTAGTGTATGCTCTGTGTTCCGGTGTGAAGGGCACTGTAGCTAGACATTACTGGGCAAAGAACACTTATGAAGTAAGGTGTCGAGGTGACGAGCGCAGTGCAGCCACGCGGGACTTTACTATCAAAGGTCCTGGGTGGAGTATCTGTTGCATGGCGTGACGCTTACCATCAGGCGAATTCGCTCGTCTCGACACCTTGTTTAACATTACAGCTTTTTGATTTGAAATGAATCGGATCCTACTTATATTTTGTGAGTATGGATGGATGGATGTTTGTTACTCTTTCACGCAAAAACTACTCAACGGATTTGGATGAAATTTGGAACACAGATAATTTATAACCTGGATTAACACATAGGACTTTTTATCCTGGGAAAATGTTTAGTTCCTCTGCGATTCTAAGCTCAACGCGGACGTAATCGCGGGCAGAAGCTAGTATCTTATAATTTCAATTATAACTGTTCAGTGTTCAGTTCAGCACCCCATTGCTGAATTAAGAAGAATTCTTCTTAAGCCTGCAATAAACTAATAATAATAAGCGAAGCTTGTACTATGGGAACCAGAATACTTATTTTTTAATTTTTTGTCAATACATAATTCTAATACATACCAAACACCCAGACGGAGAGCAAACATATTTGTCACATAATTGTTTGCCCCGGCGGGAATCGAACCCGCGGCCACTAGCTTAGCAGTCAGGTAAACTAAACACTAGACCAGCAGTCTCGTCGAATGCACGTGGTCAGTTGATTTTCTATCAGACGGACACCTCAGCACTTAGTGTGTTGAGGCGAGCTTATCAATAATTCGTTAATGTAATAGATATCCGTTTAGTAGAACAATGACCTTCCATTAGCATAATAAACAGATTTGTTCAACCAGAGAGAGCACCGGACGCTGCTCGCACTGTACAGTCGGCAGAACAGCGGTTCGGGTGATAATATATCAAGTAGGTAACCGCTTACCATCATGTTGGCCGTAAGAGGTTGAAATCCATTGTATCTCAGACCTCAAATCGAATAAAATAGGTAGATGTAACTTTGAGGACAACCCCGGTTAAAACTACGCCTTGTAGAACTTACACACAATTACACGCGCACACATCTACAACGAATACAATGAAACTACGCCTTGCCCACGCACTACATGTTCAAAAAACCGGCGTCACTTCGTTATTAGTATGTTCCATCTATCTTTTTTATTTGATCTGAACCTAAGACAAGGATACAGAAATATTAAGAATAGATAAAGCATTAGATTTACAAATCAATATTATTTACATAATCATCACGCCAAGTCCCTCAAGGGGTAGGCAGAGAGTATCGAGCGCGTCACTAGAGGCTTGCACATCTCTATTGCTTCTACATTCATCAATCTCTTCATACATGCCCGCCGGTTCCGAGTACTCTTTACCTTTCGTATGTGTATATATAATAATAATAATAATAATGCTTGGACATTATCACACAGCGCCATCTGGCCCCAAACTAAGCAAAGCTTGTACTATGGGAACCAGCAGCTGATATAATACTTAAATACTTTTTGTTTGTAAATACATACTTATAATACATACCAAACACCCAGACACAAGGCAAAAATATTTGTCACATAAATGTTTGCCCCGGTGGGAATCGAACCCGCGACCCCTAGCGCAGCAGTCAGGTAACCACTAGACCAGCGGTCTCGTCTATATCTGTACTAATATTATAAATGCGAAAGTAACTCTGTTTGCTTACTACCTTTTCACGACTAAACGGATCGTAATGAAAGGACATCAGCCATGTTTCATAGAGATTTGGTCCAAATCTGAAAGTGGCGGACAACGCATTTTTTTTGTATATTCTGTTAGAGCTTGTCCGTCTGAGCATTTATTACTATGGCACCAAAGTTGGACATTACAGGACATTTCATTTGTTTTGGTTATTTTGAATTCCTATTTTCAATAAAAATGAATGAATATACAGATATTCGTACTCAAATAAAATCAACTACAATGGTCCTACAGGTTTGGTGTCAGTAAAAAATGTTCAGACGGGCAAGCTCTAACAGAATATAATTGTAATTTAGATATAGATAATGGTAATTTAGACCTTCATAAGAGCCTTATTAGGGCCTAAACTGAATAAATGATTTTTGATTTTGATTTTGATTTTGAGAATACACAAAAATATAGCGATGGCGCTTTCAGATTTGGACCAAAATGGATGATGTCCTTTGGCAATGAGACAGTACATAGGCAGACATAGACAGGACTCTATCTGTAACCCCGCGGGCGAGACGTGGGTAAAATCGAGTAGATTTATAATCATAGCTGCATTTGAGGTCCTTTTTCTGCGCACGGTACCGCCCCGTGAAGGCACGCAGAACGGTAACCGAAAAATCAATTACAATAGTCTGTTCGACTAAAGCTACGGTGTTATGTGCTTCGATTATCGATAAAGTAGCCAGTCTACATACATTATATTAGTGATATTTTTGGTATATTTAGCGACCACCTGCGAACATTTTGCTATAGAATAATCAGTAACGCTAGCCGTCTGCAGGAAGATATTCGTGTCTATTTTCTTGTTTATCTGACTAGACTAAAACTAAAATAATATTTACACTATTCTGTTCTTCAAAGGAACTAAAATTAACACCGTGATCACAGGACTTTTTTAGAATTGACAGAACTAAAACTAAATTTGGCTTAAATTGTGTGTTATTTACGCTGTGTGACAAGAGCATTGGCACACTCGTGTGTCTCTGAACGCGATAAATTAAAAAACTACTGAACGGTTTTTTTAATACCACCAGTGGCACACAAGCGTACGGTCCACCTCATAGTCACCGTAGCCTGTAGCCGCCCGCGCAGCGTATCCTCGTGGAGCACTGGCAACCTTACTTACCGCAGAAACACAACACTACATCAAGTAGTGTTATTTGACTGCGGTCTTCTAAGGTGGAGGGACAGTCCCCAGTCGGGCGGCTCCAATATTAATTGGAAAACCCACGGGAGAACCCATTTCGCCCTACCTCTCTTAAAATGTATTGAATTTATCTCTCTCGAGTATAATTCTAGCTAGAATGAATCTCTCTTCAAAACTACGAGTAGTTTTAAGTCGAGATTCGTGACTGAGTGTAGCTATTTTCCTTAGGTGGCTTTTTTTTCCGAACCGGTGGTAATTTAGACCTTCATAAGTGCCTTATTAGGGCCTAAGTAAACTGAATAAACGATTTCTGCTTTTGATTTTATTAACCTTCAAAATTATGATAGACATATTTACAAACTTTATAAAAAGCCTATGATAATAATAAACCATAGGTTATTTTTTATGCATCTGCGTCCCAATCGGCTGTAGGTATGCGTCAAGCGTGCGTCGGCGCGACAAAGCGACGCATGCGCTGTGAGGTGCATCTATAATGCAGTGACGTTTAATTGATTTGTCATTGACAGGTCCAGTGTGACATTTGTCTATGAATACTGCATGTGGTGGAGAAACGAGGAAAAAGGTTCTATATCTATATTGTACTAGCTGTTCCCCGCGTCTTCGCCCGCGCAGCAATATAATACATAGATTCTGTTTCTCAGGGACAATATAGAATTTTACTGGCCAAAGAATTTTTCAAATCGGTCGAGTAGTTTTTGAGATTATTCATTACAAACAAAAATACGACATCTCTCTTTATAATAACTATTCTGTTGTTCAATGAAACTAAAATATACACTTGAAATATTAATTGACAGAACTAAAAGTTAATTTGGCTCAAATTTAGTTTAATTTACGGTGTGACATAAGAGCATTAGCCCCATCGCGATGGTGGCATCGTGCGTGTGTCTCTCTCAAAAACCATTGAACGTTTTTAGGGTTCCGTTCCTTAAAAGGAAAAAAGGAACCCTTATTATCACTTTGTTGTGCGTCTGTCTGTCAAGAATTTTTATCTCAAGAACCCGCGGAGCTATCAAATTGAAATTAATATGAAATTCCCGGGTCTGTAGTCGGTTCGGCTGTTAAATCATCAAACTTGTAAGTCAATATCAAGAAATGATACGACCATTTATGTCGCAAATTTAATATTTTGCGATTTCACAAGGGAATTAAAACCTACAGGGTTTTCCGTTGACCTAGAATCATGAAATTTGGCAGGAAGCAGTGTCTTACAACACAAGTAAAGGATAAAATCTGAAAACTGTAAATATGTGGTTTAGTTTTTTATCCCGGGAAAAGTTTAGGTTCCTTTGAGATTCTAAACTCAAAACTCACTTCGGGCAGAAGGTAATCTTTCTAATATATAAAATTCTCGTGTCACAGTTTTCGTTGCCATACTCCTCCGAAACTTGCGTGCTTATCCGGTATCTATGAGAATCGGCCAACATCTATTTTTCATCCCCCTAAATGTTAGGGGTAGTCCACCCCTAAATTTTATTTTTTATTTTTTAGACCGATTTCAAAAACTCTTTCACCGTTAGAAAGCTACATCATCACTGATTAACATAGGCTATATATTATACTAGCTTCCCGCCCCGGCTTCGCTCGGGTAGACAAAATATTTGAATGTCTATAGGCTCCGAAACTACTGGACCGATTTCAAAATTTCTTTCACCGTTAGAAAGCTACACTATTACCGATTAACATAGGCTACTTGCCCGCCCCGGCTTTGCACGGGTAGACAAAATATTTGATGTAAAAGTCTACCCGTGCGAAGCCGGGGCGGGCCGCTAGTTATTTATATAAATCCCGTAGAAAGTCCAATAAATTTGAATAATTTTGTTTGTCGACGAAGACGGATGTAATCGCACCACGCCGGGTACATACAAATCATGCCGGTACCCATTCAGTAGTCCTCTTTAAATTGTTATCATTTTATTGTTTTTAAAATGCAGGCATGCATGCTCATTCAAATTCGTAATTAAGTCGCGTTTGCCTGAAATATTTCCGAGAAATGTTGATCAGCGTGCTGCGTGTGAGTTGACGTATCTCGCCGTTTATAGATTAGTGTTGCATCTTTAATGATGCTTACAGGTAATCGTCGATTATACAAGCAATAACGTGACATGTCGTGATGCTCGCTGAGTTAAGAGGAATTGTTGACTGAATGGATGATAAAGGCAATTACAAGCTGCTTAATAGCTACCGATAGAGATCAGTGGACTGTCACGTATTAACTGTGAAGGATTAAACTGTATAGGATGGATGGCAAATTAAGCGCATGATGGTGGCAAAACAGTATAATTGATATTAACAAAGAAAACCGGCCAAGTGCGAGTCGGACTCGCGCACCAAGGGTTCCGTACACACTTGTAGGTAAGGTAAAAGTAGGAGAACTTCAAATGAAGCCATCATTCGTCGGTAACTCTCAACAACGCGAATTATTTTTTTAGTAAACTCGCAATAAAAAAAATTTACTAGATATTTACAGTATTACAGACAGATAGACAATAAAGTGATCCTATAAGGCTTCTTTTTTTCCTTTTAAGGTACGGAACCCTAAAAACAAAGTCTATATTCGGCCAGTGGTCAACAGCCACTAAACAAAAAAAACAACATCGGGCCATTAAAAGTCGAATATGGTGTTTAACATCTGACATTATGTAAATGATAATAATAATGCTTGGAATATATAGATTCACTCTGCACAAGTGGCTCCCCGCTCCTGGTAATTGTATTAGTTTAAACATATGAAAGCAGTGACAAAACCAAATTGGTAGCTTTCATTTTGATATTTGTAAATACCTACTTATGTCTGGAAGAAAAAAAAAAGACAGAGCACTGAGTTTCTTGCCGGTTCTTCTCAGATGGCTTTTTTCCGAACCTTCATAAGTTATTGGGGGCTAATCTGAACAAAAGTTTTTTTTTATTTTAATTTTTGATCTGACTGTCAACTCAACCACCGCGCGCTCATTGGTCAAATCAAATAGCGCGCTTCCTCGGCTTCCTGTTACATACTTCCGTCCCTTATCACGAGATCACTCACACAGATTGCAGAAAAGATTTAACATATCAAAAAAAAACAGGAAATAGGCAATGTGCCAGGGTAATGTTAGTAAGTTTCTATACGATTTCTTGCAAGTAATTTCAATCTTAACGCCGATAAATGCCTACATACCGATACGTACACAATAAAATTTAGATACGTCCCTTCATTTATTGACATGTCGTCAATTGCAACCGATCAATGGTAAGCTGTTTAATGCACACCACGACCGAGTCTTCGCCGAAGCCCGGCGGCGATGTAACAAATTAAAAAGAAATAGGGCCGCGCTGCATTGTCTATGGCCAACATGGCGGCGGCGTGGCGGCACTTCACACAGCTGATTTTATAATGTGGTGAATTGATTATTGCTCGTGACAAGATCTTAGCTTTGATTGTCGGAATAATTGTTTGAATTATAAATTGTCCGAATAGGTTCTAGTAATAAATTTGTTCGTACGTCTGCTTGTTACAAATGATGGTCTAATTTGGAGGAATTTGGAACGCATTGATGAGACATTTAACGGTATTTAAAAAAATGTGTGAAGTTTTTGGCGGGAATCAGGTGTACCATTTGAGATTTTTTCCAGTGTCTCGAAAATTGTGTTATATTGATCTTTAGTGGGTATATTCGGTGTCGTTATGTGCAGGAGGTTTCATTTAGGGACTAATTTATAGGAACATCTACACTATCTGCATCTACACTTCTACATCTACACTCTACACTAATATTAGAAAGAGGAAAGATTTGTATTTTTGTGGGTTTGTATTGAATAGGGTCCGAAACTACTGGACCGATTTCAAAAATTCTTTCACCGTTAGAAAGCTAAAATATCACTGAGTAACATAGGCTATATATTATACTAGCTGCTCGCCCCGGCTTCGCTCGGGTATACAAAATATTTGGTAAATTTCTATAGGCTCCGAAACTACTGGACCGATTCAAAAATTATTTCACCTTTAGCTAACCGAAAGCTACATTATCACTGAGTAACATAGGCTATATATTATATTAGCTGCCCACCCGCTCCGCATGGGTGGACAAAATGTTTGATAAATGTCTATGCTCCCAAACTAATGTCTACCCGTGCGAAGCCGGGGCGGGCCGCTAGTTGGAAATAATTTAATATGGCTTTTGTGTGAAGTAATTTTTCATTTTGGTCAATAGGTTACCTCTGACCTAAAGCTTGTTACGATCTGCTACTGCCGTGGATTGCCTCCAGAAACTCCAATAAGCATCAGAATGCATGACATGCATTTTAATGCAACGAACAAGAAACGTTAGTAACTTGAAAATGCTCTAACACTCGACACTGGCAAAAATAGTCCCTAACGAGGATTGATTGCGATAGTTAAGAAGGAGAAAAATACTTGAAACTTGCAACACGTTATTGCTGGTGGCTTGGAATATATACGGCCGACTTATACATCGTATCGTACGCAGTCTATGTGTTAATATTATTTTTTTGTGTTATCAATTGTTTTTTAAATATTATTTTGAGATAGGTATCCTGTTATATATGTTAAGTTAGTATTTGAAATGTAAACTTTATGTCATTCTTTTGATTTTTAAAATAGTAATTGCTGAGTTTCTTGCCGGATTCTTCTCAGCAAAACCGACCTTCCGAATCCGGTGGTAAATTCTGACGATTTGAAAGTGCTTGCCTGTAAAGTCTAGTCAAAAAAGTATACTTTCTGAGATACTATGCTGTCAAAATGACGTTTTCGTTGAACAAATAATAAAACCTTTTTTAACTGTTGGTATACGTGTCACAGTCCACTCACGTTTCCGATGTGGCGCCAACCATGTTATTTCCATAAAAATATTCCATAATCCGCCGGATTCCACAAAAAATAGTACAATAACTTTTTAATAATTCATTTATCAGAAAAAAATAGACCGCCCTCGCGCCTAGCTTTTGAAATAAAACAATGCGTTAAAAAAAGAGGATTGTCTCTGCATTTTAATATTCTTATCGTGTCATAGATGGCGCCAATGTAGATCTAATTCTAAAGCACAGCACATAAATAGCTTATGCAATTTTTTTTAGTATTTTGAGGTTTGAGTACCAATTCAATTTAAACTACCAAAATCCAATACTGATTATTCAGCTTAGGCGCTTATAAGGAACTTATGAAGATCTAGATACTTAACCTCAGGTTTCGGATTAAAGCCACCTGAGAAGAAAAAGTAACAAACTCAGTGTCTCTCATTTTTTTCTTAGATATATGTTCTTTGCTAAATCGAAATCAAATTAAGAGAGGTAGAGCGAATTGCAATCTCCCGTGGGTTTTCCCATTTATATTGGAGCTGCCCGACTGTACCTCCACCTTGCAGAAGATCGCAGTGAAATAACACTACTTGATGTAGTGTTGTGTTTCTGCGGTCAGTAACGTTGCCAGTGCTCCACGAGGATACGCTGGGTTAGTAGTAATGCGGTCTTCTGTAAGGTGGAGGTGCAGTCCCCAGTCGGGCGCTCCAATTTAGATGGGAAAGCCCACGGGAAATCCCAAATCGCCCTACCTCTCTTTTTCAAATACTAACGTTCAAATATGATATACACCCCTTACTTTATAAATGACAACTAAAATCACTTAAAACAACCCGATGCAAATCTCCCAAGTACTTATGGTATGTAACACCATAACGTCCCCTTTGTAATAAATACTTTAAATCTATTCCCGTGTCGCATTTGTAATGCTAATGCTGGATCGTTTGAGCAAATCGTAATACCCGACAATCACATTATAATGTAGTGTGGGGACTCAAGGTATCGATGTTTATCATCATCATCATTTATTTAAGAGCTACCTAGCTATTCTACAATCATGTTTTGATTTGACGAAAAATAAAAAAACAAAAGGCGGGGATAATGTTACCAACAGAGGTGGGTGGAGGTGCTGGGATTCGAACCCAGGACTTTCAGCATGCAGTGCTGATACTCTGCCACTGAGTTACACCTCCTATACATTTAACGGTCTAAAATACGATTCGGTTTGTTAGACTCGATGAGTACATTGTTGCCCTGAAATAAACAAACAGTAGGACATATGCTTAAGCAGCTTCAGGTTACGCGTAATGAGTTCCAATGCTTGTAAGCATGAGTATAATTCATGTTTGAAAGGCACTGTAGATGTAGTAAGTTTTTTTAGGGTTCCGTACCTTAAAAGGTAAACAGTAACCCTTATACGATCACTTTGTTGTTCTTCTTCTTCCTAAGTATGGCAATCGATCCCTTCAGGGACTATTTTTGCCAGTGTCGAGTGTTAGAGAATTTTCATGTTGCAAAATTTCTCGTGTTTGCCGCATTAAAATGCCTAGTGTCATGCATTCTAACGCCCAATGGAGTTTCTGGAGACAACCCACGGCAGTAGCAGATCGTAACACGCCTTTAGATTAGAGGTAACCTATTGACCAAAATGATAAATCACTTAACCCAAAAGTCGTATTATGGCATTATTTCCAATGCTCCTATAAATCAGTCACTAAATGAAACTTTACTGCACATATCGACACCAAAAATACACATTAAAGATCACTATAACACAATTTACGACACACTGGAAAAAAATCTCAACCGCTCCGCCTGATTCCCGCCAAAAACTCACTTTGTTGTTCGTCTGTCTGTCTGTCAAGAATGTTTATCTGAAGATCGCGTTTAGTTATCAAATTGAAATTAATATGAAATACGCGGGTCTATGGTATCTTTCAACTGTAAAATAATCAAACCTGTAAGTCACTATGAATAAAAGATATGACGCATATTTTGCGATTTCACAAGGGAGTCTAAACCTATAGGGTACTTCCCGTTGACCTAGAACCATGAATTTGGCAGGAAGCAGTGTCTTACAACACAAGTAAAGGAAAAAATCTGAATACCGTAAATATGTAGTTAATTTTTTTTAATGCGAATTTACAAAATAATATTCCTGTTTCGCGCTGTTGAGAGTCACCGCCGAATAATGACCTCATTTGAAGTTCGCATACTTTTAACCTTACCTACAAGTATGTACGGAACCCTCGCGGTGGGAGTCTGACTTGCACTTGGCCGGTTTTTTTAAATATTAGCTTCTATCCTAAGTCATAGGGATTACTGTGTAAATTCCATTTTGTAACGTCCACCATATTGTATTAAAAATGGCGGCTTTAAGATAATCGTGCGTTGTCACGGGAACCAAACATCTAAACCAAATTTCAGCTCAGTCAACTTCCAAAACTTGATTACAGAGCGGACAGGTGAAACTAAATACTAGATTGTAAAAAAACGAGTGAGCTTTACAGTAGTCGCATAAGTCGAGTAACATCTGACATCTGACGGCCAACTCTACGCACGCGCGCGCTGATTGGTCAAATCAAATAGCGCACGCTCCCTCAGCTTCCTGTATCACACTTCCATCCCTTAACACGAAATCACTCACACAGATTGCAGAAGAGCGAGAGGAAATATCTAACACATCAAAAGAACTTCTATGGGATATTCAACAATATTTTATTTTATTAAAACTTCCTGCAAATACGATTGTGGAGCATAGGCTTTCTTTAATTTTCCAATTTGATTTCGTAGCAGATATTTTGCTCCAAGATCCAAGAATCCAAGAATACGTACAGCGACAAGTGAGATTAATGTGTTGACTTGTTTTCAAACTTAGCGTAAGTATACCGCAAAAAAAATATTACATTATTTATTTTATCGACATTACGTACCTTTGCCCATCCCTACGCCGGAAAGAGAGTCAGCCATGCATAAAATTCATACCGCTAACACCCCTCGGTTAAACTGACAACCGTACTCTGATATGCATTAATGCAAGCACTGAGCGAATCTCGCTTTTTGACAGATCGAATGACATGCGTCAAGGGTAAACGTCAAAATGGACCCAAAGTGCAAACCTAGTCTAGGATCAGCAATCAGCATGCTGAAGTGACAGTGGGCTGGTGACGTCTGTGGAAGGACCGATGGTCGATGGAGCAGACGTGTCCTAGAGTGCAGACAGCGGAGTGGCTAACGTAGTGTAGGATCAGCAAGCTGAAGTGTCAGTGGGCTGGTGACGTCTGTGGAAGGACCTATGGTCGATGGAGCAGACGTGTCTTAGAGTGCAGACCGCGGAGTGGCTAACGTAGTGTAGGATCAGCAAGCTGAAGTCATAATCCTTATTCATGTGATAAAGCAGAATCAATTAGTTAAAATTTTATCACATTATTATGTGATAAAATTTATATTACGGAAAGTGATCAATTGTTTAAATTGTAACTACATAGCACATAAAGTCAAACCCTGAAAAGCGAAATATGGTGTAAAGAGAAACACTAAAATTAACAAAATGATCTCACACAAATAAAAACCGCTTTAACTTCACAATTGGATTAGCGCCCATAATGTACGATAAACAACAATTAAACATCACAGGAGTCAGTACAATGCTTGGGGCCCCATTTGGGTCCCGGCTAACGCTCGGTCACGCCCCCTGGGGGACATTTGAAAGCATTATCGCCCCCTGAAGTTTGCCAACTGTAGCGCTAATCACTTTGGGTATTGTAACCGAATTATACTTTGAAACGTGATATTATTTTTCATATATTTCTGAATGAATTTGGAGCTTAAATTTACCGAAGCGCTTGCTTAGATTTAGAGAATTTAATAATAATAATGGCCGGTTATTATCACACAATAGATAATATACGTAAGTACAAATTAAACAGAGCTTAGTGGGAACCAGAAGAATAAAGAATACTTAGATGCTGCATCTAATCACCAAAGTACTCAATGATGGAAAGGTAAAGAGTACTCGGAACCGGCGGGCATGTATGAAGAGATTGATGAATGTAGAAGCAAAAGAGGTGTACAAGTCAAGAGTGACGCGCTCTATACTCTCTGCCTACCGCGTGAGGGACTGTATGTACGTATTGACTATACACTGTTTTATTTAAATACATTTATACCTAATATATAGTGGTATGAAGCGTTGCCTGCTATTCTAGCGACGCAAGTTCCAATCCCACCGGTCTGTACCAATGAGTTTTTCTACCTAAAGTGCTAAAGTTAGTCACACCACGAGCTTTACGGTGAAGGAAAACATCGTGAGGAAACCTGCATACGTCTGAGATGAAATTCAAGGACGTATGTAGTGCCTAAGAGACGGCGACGGACTCACCATCTGTCACCTTGACACCAAATTATCTTCGGTGGGGGTGTTTATATTAGTAAATTCAATCCGTACAAATGTAGCTAGTCTATACTTCCACACTACCCATACTAATATTAAAAATGCGAAAGTTACTCTGTTTGTTTATTTGCTACTGAACGGATCGTAATGCAATTTGGCAATGAGATCGATTATAATTTATGTCCTAGCGAAGGATGTAGGCCACTTTTGTTTTTAAACAAATTCAGACGATGTCGCGGGTAACAGCCAGCTTATAATAAAAATCTGTTTGTTCGGAGCATTGAGACCACCTCGTCTCAAACGCTTGTGGCAAGCGTTAATACATCAAATAAATGACAAAGGCACAACTATTCACGCCCAAATGGCGCGCTATAAGTTTGTCACCCAGCCCCGCCCACAGATTAGCTCGATGTATGATATTAATTGTTGGTGCATCTGTCCGTTGCACGGGCCTTTACGATCACTGTTATTTTTCTCTAATATTAATTGTCTGTATATGCACTTTGTTATTAAATTAAAAAAGTAACCAGCACAAATAATAATATATCTACATTTATTTGTATCTTCACGCCTTCCCACAAGGGTTCCCGAAGAAGTATGCAAAGGTTTACAGCACCCGTTTTCTAAGAACGTTCGTAAGATAACATGGTGCCAACGTGAAAGATGGTGAGTCCGTCGCCGTCTCTTAGGCACTACATACGTCCTTGAATTACTTCTCAGACGTATGCAGGTTTCCTCACGATGTTTTCCTTCACCGTAAAGCTCGTGGTGTGACTAACTTTAGCACTTTAGGTAGAAAAACTCATTGGTACAGACCGGTGGGATTGGAACTTGCGTCGCTAGAATAGCAGGCACCGGTACATACCACACGGCCACCACGACTCTATTCAATATAATGTTTCCCGCAAGATTCAGATTCTGGCTTGGGTCATAGAACTTTAACCTACTTATAGATAAAAATATGTAAGTTTTAAAAGAGTAATTGCTGAGTTTCTTGCCGGATTCTTCTCAGCAAAACCGACTTTCCGAATCCGGTGGTAGATTTTGACGATTTGAAAGTGATTGCCTGTAAAGTCTAGACAAATAAAGATCTTTTTGAGTTTTAGTTTGAGTTTAAAGTAGGTTAAAGTTCTGTTTATGTTCATAAACACATAATCGCTCAGAGAAACAGAGTTGCTGTCTAGGCACCTAATTGATTAAAAATTGAATTATAGGCCAAGTGCGAGTTGGACTCGCGCACCGAGGGTTCCGTACTAAAGAGAAACTAGGTTAAATGACAAACTTAAATTGCCGTTCGATACCTAGACACGGCTATTACTATCGGGGCCTACTTGGTAAGCTCCGATTTTAACCGATTTCATTATTTGTTTGTGGAATACAGTATTTTATATCTATAATGTTACATTTCTATCCTCAGCTTAAGTTATTATTCTGAGGTTCTATCAAATAATAGCTGTCACATTTCAAACCTATTGAGGCGAGGGCAATCGATTTATTTGTCTATGGTTTTGACATCACTTCACAGTTTCATTGAAATTTAGATTCAATATGGTTTAAAATAAGACTCGA
The DNA here is from genome assembly GCA_951449985.1 of Falcaria lacertinaria. Classification (NCBI taxonomy): domain Eukaryota; kingdom Metazoa; phylum Arthropoda; class Insecta; order Lepidoptera; family Drepanidae; genus Falcaria; species Falcaria lacertinaria. The sequence continues at coordinate 1,012,774 of OX602136.1, read as the reverse complement.
TTGAGCATGTAGTAGAGCTGTGACTCGGGGTCAGAGTAATAAGATCTCTATCACTTTACTTGTAGGTTGAAAATAACAATGTTACTAGCAGCAAAGGAAATTTTGTTGCGAATTCGAACATTTCCTTGTCTTTGGAAAATGAACTGTAATGTGTAGTCGTAAGGAGGGATTTTGCTTGTAACGTTTGTTTTTCAAAATAAGTTTATTTAGAGAGTCACGCCCCTCGAGATATTTATAGATTTCTTTACGGCCAGTAGGTTTTGTCAGGTGACAAATAAATTGATAATGGCAGAATTTTACCGTTAAAGAATTATAAACTTACATTCATAGATATCATTAGGCCAAGTCACGGGGTAGGCAGAGAGTATAGTGCGTTATTTCACTAGAGACTTGCACTATTTTGCTTCTTCTAAATTCATCTATCTTTTTTTTATCCCACTAAGGTGGCACACAAGCATACGGCCCACCCACGTGATGGTAAGCAGTCTCCGTAGCCTATAGCCGCTAGCAATACCAGGGGTATCACTAACGGGGTACCAACCATGTTGTTGATGAGGACCCACAGTGCTAGCAGCAATACTACTAGCCCAGCGTATCCGCGTGGAGCACTGGCAACCTTACTTACCACAGAAACACAAGACTACATCATGTAGTGTTATTTGACTGCGGTCTTCTTTAAGGCGGAGGTACAGTCCCCAGATGGGCGGCTCCAATTTAAATGGGATAACCCACGGGAAATTCTAAATCGCCCTACCTCTCTTTATATTAATCTCTTCATACACGCCCGCCGGTTCCGAGTATTCTTTACCTTTCCATCATTAAGTAGGTACATTAAAAAGAGGTCATAGGTAGGTAGGATTAAAAAAAGAGGTAGGGCGATTTGGGATTTCCCGTGGATTTTCCCATTTAAATTGGAGCCGCCCGACTAGGGACTGTACCTCCACCTTACAGAAGACCACAGTGAAATAGCACTACTTGATATAGTGCACGAGGATACGCTGGGCTAGTAGTATCGCTGCTGGCACAGTGATTCCTCATCAACAACTTGGTTGGCACCCCGTTAGTAAATCGCCTGGTATGGGTAATGACTTCTTACCAATTAGGCCGTATGCTTATGTGCCTCCTTAGTAGTGGTATAAAAAAAAATGTTGGTAATTTTGATACTCTTCTCACACGTATGCAGGTCCTCACCAAACCCTACCCTGGTGATACAGTAAGGGTTGGAAATGGAAGGAAAAAAACAAATAAATATCACACATTCTTTAATATTTTTATAATTATCTTATTTATAATAATTATTGCTTTAAACTAAGTATAGCTTATATTTAAATATCTTTAGTTTTTCAATTAAATTATTAGGTATTTTTTCATATCGTGACTAAAAGAGTCTCTGAACTTTTTGCGTCTACTTAAAGGAGGATTTCCAAAAGTCTAGTGTCCGACGATATATGACTATGAATGCTTTAATATAGAAAAAAAACAGACAGATTAAATTGCTTGTCACCATTGCTTGTCGCATTTAAACTTTTTTATAGTTTACACAGAATCGAAAACAATACGACTTAAAACAAAAATTAGCTCGGCCGGCCATTTTGATTTGTAAAATGCCTTAGGTTCGCAATGTTGGCGCTGTTCAAGGACGCCAACCTAGCGGCGTTCGCGTCATAAATAGTGCTGCGACCGATATCTCGATTATCGATTTTCGATGCGCTCAAAAAAGCTGACGTTTGGGATTGTAAAAGATTTCCTGTCAGCGGTTGTGTCCTGTCTAATCTGTAGAGACCGTTTTGTTTTTCCATTTGATGGTGTTGGGTTCTTACGGCGAATCTGTTGACGTGGACTGGAATAGGGACCACTATTTTGGTCCCATTGCTGTTTTTACCGCTCGCATGGCTGCCTGAAGCTAGGCCTGCCTTCACGCGTTTCCATTTCGCTCGCCGGTTTTGGAACCATATTTTTACCTGTAAGGAAAGATCGATTAAGGGGATTCAAACAGAAAACGGTTATTTAACATCTGTAGGGCTAGCATGAATAATTGCGACAACGTTTTCGTATCGCCTTCGACTATTTTTGTATTGGAAAATGAACAGCGCTGCGGCGGTGAAAAGTGGAACTAAAAATTTGTATGACAATTTTGACATTTCGCGAGTTACGTTTTCGAATAAGTTGTCGAAAAAGTTCATGCTACCGGCATTGTCGTCTATTCAATACCAATATTCGATCGAAACAGAAGATCAGCTGGTTGTCCGTCACAAGACTACCAGCTGATGCTGAGTTGGGACCGTTTCATAACGACACTACCTATATTCTTCATCTACAAATGTCTTCCCTTCTTATATGCTTGTGTTGCTATGAATAAATGATTTTTCTTTCTTTCTTATTATAGGGAGGTAACATTGGTTTGTTTGTTTGACGTAATTTCTATAACTACTAGAAAGATTTCATAAAATCCTCGCTAATGTATTGCTACATTATCTCTGAGTAGCATAGGCTATAAATGCGAAAGTTTGTGAGTATGGATGTCTGTGTGTATGGATGGATGTTTGTTACTCTTTCACGCAAAATCTACTGAACGGATTTTGATGAAATTTAGAACGCAGATAGTTTATAACCAGGACATATAGAGTATTTTTTATATCGGAAAAATGTTAGAGTCCTCTGGGATTCTAAGCTTAACGCGCAAGCTAGTATTTTATATAGTATAGTTATACGCAGTATAATGCCTATTCGGACGGTATATTTTTATCTTAGTGCTATATACCATCCTATTTATTTTTAATAGCTGTTACCCGCAATTTCACCTGCATTTGTTTAAAGACAAAAGTAGCCTATATCCTTCCCCATGATACTATCTATCTCCTTGTCAAATTTCATTACGATCCGTTCAGCCGTTTAGTCGTGAAAAGGTTACAAACAAACAGTGTTTATTTCGCATTTATAATATTAGTATGGATGGATGTTGCTGCTACGTCAAAATGACGACAGAATGTTCCCAATCGTCATAGAAAATAATCCCAAAGACCACTGGTATTGTAATAATTTGTCGACCTGAAAATCAAACCCAGAACTTAATAATCGGCAACGCGCAAGTGATACCCCCTGTGTTGCAAGCGTCCATAGGCTACGGTAACCGCTTACCATCAAAATCAAAATTAAAAATCATGTATTCAGTTTAGGCCCTAATAAGGCACTTATGAAGGTCTAAATTACCACCGGTTCGGAAAAAAAGCCACCTGAGAAGAACCGGCAAGAAACTCAGTGCTCTGTCTTTTTTTTCATCAGACGGGCCGTATGCTTGTTTGCCACCTTAGTATAAAAAAATCGATACCTAGAACGCTCTACCGGTCTACGAAGGCACATTCCCCTAATCTAAAGTCTAAGCGTTAGGCCATCATCAAATTACAAATGCACCCTTCCTTGTGACGTAATCGATTGTCTTACAATTTGCATCGCTAATCGAATCGATCAGTTAATTACTTGTCGAGGCTAGAACTAGCTGTGCATTGTAATTCTATAGCATGCAATGTTACAAGTGTTTGGATGTGAGCCCGCAATCCAACGGACTAGCTACATGGTATATTCTGACGATTTTTTTATACCACTGAGGTGGGCGCACAAGTACATATATAGCTCCCCTGTGCCGGTAGCAGGAACATTGTCGACAATGTAACTCGCGAAATGGCAAAATTGTCATACTAATTTTTAGATCGTAATAAAATTTGACAAGGAGATAGAGTATATCCTGGGGAAGGATCTAGGTTTTTTTTGTCTTTAAACAAATGCAGACGAAGCCGCAGGTAAAGTAACCATAAACAGGTCGTATTTTACCAACCACCCTCGTATCATGTTTTTAGTTAATATCCTCACCTGAACCTCACTCAACTTGAGGGCCGAAGCGATTTGAGACCTCTCAGTAAGACTCAGATACTTCTTGGCGTGAAATTCCCTCTCCAGCTCCAGGAGTTGTTCTGATGTGAAGGCTGTCCTCCTGCGCCGTGCCTTGTTCTCTCGAGGAGTGTCGCTTGAGTCTTCCGGATCTGGTTCCGAGTCGTTGCCTGTTGAAGAGTGGGACTTATATTAGCTTGAATGATTTAAATATTTCAAAAAAAGAGGTAGGGCGAACTGGGACCTCCCCTGTGTTCTCCCATTATAATTGGAGTTACTATATGTAGTTACTAGTGGGTAGCTACATATAGGTCATTAGTGGGTTTTCCCCTTAATATTGGAGCCGTCCGACTGGGGACTGTACCTCCACCTTACAGAAGACCGCAGTGAAATGACACTACTTTGATGTAGTGTTGTGTTTCTGCGGTAAGTAAGGTTGCCAGTGCTCCACAAGGATACAAGTAGGCTGCGCTAGTAGTAATACTGCTGCATATAGCTGCATGGTTGGCAACATGCTAGTGATATCCCTGGCATTGCTATGGCTATAGGCTACGTTTAATTTTACTCTTGATTTGATCACCACTTTTACTTTAACATCAATCAATTTCTTCATACAAAATTATCAAACGTCTTATATTGACTGTCCCCGGTCACTTCCCCTTAAACAAAACGTCATTAGGCCGGTGACACCCGCAGGGCGGGGCGCTGACGCGGCAGGCCAGGGCAATCGTTTTTTATAGCTCAGTGTGGACTAAGCTTTATTTCTTTATGCCATTTTTTAGGGTGGCAAGTGATGGTTCGTTTTTATTGATCTTGACAAATTGCGTTACGGATCAGAAGTAAGAATGAAAATATTATATCTGTTGAGGCACTGGCAGTTGCATAAAATATTTTTACGCAATTACAGTTTCTTGTCAGATGAAGAAAAAAAGGGCTATATTTAAACAAGCATATAATTCTGGAAGAGATCACATCTTGTGATAAGGCCGCCAATTGTACCGATATGCATTGTATAATTTATTTTGTTTTGTTATTACCAATTCTAGTGTACAATAAAGAGTTATTTATCTTATCTTAATTCTATATTTAACAATTAATTCTTTTTTTTTCAAGCCCTGAAACAAGGGCCTTATAATAAATAATACGGTACATACGCGCAACACTATCAATTATTTTATTTGTCAACAAGTTTGGTATAGTAGTTAGGTTTCTAAAACTGACAGCTCCGAATTCGAGTTCCACATTTTTTTACCACTAAGGTGGGACATACGCATACTATTATGACCAACCTGATGGTAAGCAGTCACCGTAGCCTATAGCCGCTAGCAATACCAGGGATATCACTAACGAGTTGCCAACCATGTTGTTGATGGGGACTCACTGTACTAGCATAATTACCACTAGCCCCGCGTGTCCTCGTGGAGCACCGGCAACCTTACTTACCGCAGAAACAAACTACATCAAAGTAGTGTTAATTCACTGCGGTCTTCTGTAAGGTGGAGGTACAGTGCCCAGTCGGGCGGCTCCAATATTAATGGGAAACCCAATTCACCACGGGAGATCCCAATTCGTCCTACCTCTCTTTTTTAGCTCATGGTGTGATTAATTTCTGTACTTAAGCATAGAAAAACTCATTGGTACAGGCCGGGATTTGAGCCTGTGCCCATCAGATGACAGGCCGTTGCTTCAACCACAAGGCCACCACGGCTTAAACGATGTATGTATATTTATCCAAAATGCAATATTTAACGTAAGGAATGTTAGTTTGCTTGAAATAAGTACTAAAATGAACAAATAATTTCGCAATTGTGCATTTTCCTCGAAAAAACCGCTATAAAAGTCTCCCTTTGGCAAATAAATATATTTATTTCTTATGGCCGACTCGACAACGATTGACAGTTATCGAAGGCGCTAAATGAATTGTAAAAACTTGAACAAACTTGCAAAAACAACCCTAAATAACCACATAAACTCTTTTTTAACACTTTAAGGTTGAAAATCATCAGATTGAACCGAATTTGTTACAACGGTTAACTTTGCAAAAACATAAAGCTGAGTTCCCGCCATACCATCGCGATCTGAATTTTAAATTTCGAATTTGGAACGCATTCGTAATACTGCGCTCGGCGGTGAGTTTAATCGGGCGCGAACTTAAAATGCAGTTTAGTCGATATTTTATCGTATACGTTACATCGATAAGCACATCACTATTTATCATGGCAGTCACGTTGTGGTTGTGGGTCGGTTATTTTCACACTGGTTGGTTGAAAATTCTCCTTGATGCATTTATATATAGAACTAAATAAAATGCTTTAATTTAATTATTTGTTTTTCGTACATGCCATGTTGTTTTATATGCCAGTGACGTTGTTGTAATTACTAACCTAACTAATTTGACAGGACTAGAAAGTATTGCTATCCTTATTTAACCCCGCACATGAGAAAGGGATAGCAAGACTTTTTAGACCTGTCAAATTAGTTAAAGATTTTTACTACAGAATTGACAACATTGTCTGCAATGTTTATTTTCTTCACTAGCGGATAAAATCCTAGGTCTGTGGTCATCACTATCACTACATAGTATAAAACAAAGTCGCTTCCCGCTGTCTGTCTGTCCCTATGTATGCTTAGATCTTTAAAACTACGCGACGGATTTTGATGCGGTTTCTTTATAGATAGAGTGATTCAAGAGGAAGGTTTTATGTATATGTTATTTATTTGTGTTTTGTAGGTATTTAACTTTTATGGCTAACGCTGGCCGTGCGAAGCGGGGGCGGGTCGCTAGTATGTTAATTAAAATATAAAAAAGTGTCTGCCATATAACCTCTTTACGTAAGGTTCTTGTGCTTCTGACTCCACTTAAAATAAAATTCATTCCCATTGTCCATTATTATCAATTCAAATTTCAAATTCAAAAAGATCTTTATTTGACTAGACTTTACAGACAAGCACTTTCAAATCGTCAGAATCTACCACCGGATTCGGAAGGTCGGTCTTGCTGAGAAGAATCCGGCAAGAAACTCAGCAATTACTCTTTTAAAAACCAAAAGAATTACATATAGTTTACATTTCAAATACTAACTTAACATGGATACCTATTGCTCAAAATAATATATAAAACAATTGATAACACTAAAAAATAATATTAACACATAGACAAGTATATAACGCTTGAAATTCTGAAATTTACCAAAGTACTCAACTCAATGATGGAAAGGTAAAGAGTACTCGGAACCGGCGGGCATGTATGAAGAGATTGATGAATGTAGAAGCAAAAGAGGTGTGCAAGTCTCTAGTGACGCGCTCTATACTCTGTGCCTACCCCGTGAGGGACTTGGCGTGATGATATGTATGGTGAATAGATATTTTTTATTTTAGTGGCTAAGTTAGTTTCATTGAACATAATTAAAAATTACCACTGATCGCCTAGTGATCGAAATTCGACCACAATCTACACTAATATTACAAAGGGGAAAGATTTGTATGTAACGAATAAACTTAAACACCACTGGAGCGAATTCAAAAATTCTTTTGCGGTTAGAAAGCTATATTATCACTGAGTAACATAGGATACACATTATATTGCTAAGCGGACGAAGTCGCGGGGAAAAAGCTACTTCAAAATATAAACAAACTTGTGACAAAGACATGGTAGTGTATGTAATATTTATGTTAATAAATTTAAATAGCTTTTTCCACGCGACTTCGGCCGCCTAGAAATATACTACACTATTACCCGATTTCCCGTAGGAATGAAGCATTTTCCCGCTGTAAAAGTAGCCTATGTTCATCAGGGATAATGTCGGCTTCTAATGGTAAAAGTTTTTTTCAAATCGGTCCAGCAGTTTCGGAGCCTATTCAATACAAACAAACAAACAATCAAATCTTTTCTCTTTACAATATTAGTGCAGATGTAGTATAGATGTATTTCTAAATTTCTAATGCATATTATATACAAAACTAAACTCTCAGCCTCTGATGGCAATAATCAAAGCTTTCATTAGGGCTAGCATGAATAAATTGCGTCTGCGTATTCGAATCGCCTTCGACTATTTTTGTATGGGATAATGAACAGCGCTGCGGCGGCGAAAATTGGAACTAAAATCAGTATGAAAATATTGACATTTCGCGTGTTACTGTACAGGTCAATTTGGTACCAATAAAAAAAATATAAAGTAGGATCTTGGAATCACAACCATGCGGTGAAGCGTCCTAGGTAAAAGTCTTCTTCTTCTTCTTCTTCCTAAGTATGGCAATCAATCCCTTCAGGGACTATTTTTGCCAGTGTCGAGTGTTAAAGAATTTTCATGTTGCAAAATTTCTCGTGTTTACCGCATTAAAATGCCTAGTGTCATGCATTATAACGCCCAATGGAGTTTCTGGAGACAACCCACGGCAGTAGCAGATCGTAACACGCCTTTAGATTAGAGGTAACCTATTGACCAAAATGATAAATCACTTAGCCCAAAAGTCGTATTATGGCATTATTTCCAATGCTCCTATAAATCAGTCACTGAATGAAACTTTACTGCACATATCGACACCAAAAATACACATTATAGATCACTATAACACAATTTACGACACACTGGAAAAAAATCTCAACCGCTCCGCCTAATTCCCGCCAAAAACTCCTAGGTAAAAGTCAAACTTCCCGCTTCACCAACAGTGTTGCCACACCAGTAAATTTATTATACATTACAGTTACGTTTTCGAATACGTCATGGAAAAATTTTCGTGCTACCGGCACAACACTTTTTCTTTCGAATTGATTCAGGTGTTACTTTGCGGAAATTCATATTTATAGAATAGAAAATATAAAGCAAGACAAAGCAAGTTATAATATATTTTGTATTCTCCTTTTTCTATCATATTTTTTTTTTTATACCACTAAGGTGGCACACAAGCATACGGCCCACCCGATGGTAAGCAGTCACCGTAGCCTATAGCCGCTAGCAATACCAGGGTATCACTTACGGGGTGCCAACCATGTTGTTGATGAGGACTCACTGCGCTAGCAGCGTTACTACTAGCCCAGCGTATCCTCGTAGAGCACTGGCAACTTTACTTACCGCAGAAACACAACACTACATCAAGTAGTGTTATTTCACTGCGGTCTTCTGTAAGGTGGAGGTACAGTCCCCAGTCGGGCGGCTCCAATTTAAATGGGATAACCCACGGGAAATCCCAAATCGCCCTACCTCTCTTTTTAAAAGCTCATGGCGTGATTAATCACTGTACATAAGCGTAGAAACACTCATTGGTACAGGCCGGTATTCGAACCTGGGCCCATCAGATATCTTTATCTAGCATCACGCGGGCGAAGCGGCGGTAAAAGCTATAGCGACCTCACGGCTACATAAACCAACGTTAGAAATCGACTAACTAGCAGGACAACATTCAACGAATGACGTCACAATCCTGCCACGCGCTAGCGAAGTTTTCTACGCAATTCAAGATATATACAAGTTTCCGACTAGAACAGTCGGAGCCGCGGTTCCCCAGGCAAAACACCCGCCTGGCTGGAAGATCTTCCCTTTGCGGTGGCGAGCATGATCACCTCGCTTGCCCCACAAAGCTATCAAGATAATAATAATCAGAAGGACTTGTAAGTGGAGAGACAACTTTTTAAATGGTGACATTTTTTTTCGGTAAGCTGCACTTCTGTGCACGAAAAAGTAAAACATATTGACAGCTGTCATCCTATTAGGGAATTTCGCGCCAATACAAATACTGATGCGTTCGGAAATAATTTCACGGTACAGATGTTGCGTCTGTGACAAGGACCGTGTAATTTTTTTTAATTTCAAAGAGCCGTTGCTAATTGGTGTATTTGTGATTTTAGCCGTTTAACTTTTGACTTGTCTGCGATTATAACGCCTGTTTGCATGAATAAAGAATTTCAATTGGTAATTTAGTACAACTGAAAGCTAAAAGCTCTTTAGGATTATTAAATACTTAATAAATAAAATAAAAACTGAATTTTGTTACAAATTGTTGTAATGTATCATGATTGTTACATGAAAAAAAGACAGAGCACTGAGTTTCTTGCCGGTTCTTCTCAGGTGGCTTTTTGCCGAACCGGTGGTAATTTAGACCTTCACAAGTGCCTCATTAGGGCCTAAACTGAATAAATGATTTTGATTTTTATTTACTGTACTAAATGTCGGCTCGAGATCTAGCGCAGAGTGACACAGAAAATACACATTGAAGATCACTGTCACGCAATTTATATTTACATATCAATTAAAAGTATGAATCTATACATCAAGCGGAAAAGAAATAAGAAAAAGACACATCAAGTGGAGTTTTCTGGCGGGAATCGGGCGGAGCGATTGAGATTTTTCCTGTGTCTCGTAAATTGTGTTATAATGATCTTTAATGTGTATTTTTGGTGTCGTTATGAGCAGTAAAGTTTCATTTAGTGACTGATTTATAGGAACATTGGAAATAATGCCATAATACGACTTTTGGGTTAAGTGATTTATCATTTTTGTCAATAGGTTACCTCTGACCTAAAGGCGTGTTACGATCTGCTACTGCCGTGGATTGTCTCCAGAAACTCCAATAAGCATTAGAATGCATGACACTAGGCATTTTAATGCAACAAACACGAAAAATTTAGAAACTTTAAAGTGCTCTAACACTCGACATTAGCAAAAATAGTCCTTGAAAAGTATTGATTGCCATAGTGAGGAAGAATAAGGAGATGACAATATACCAAGCAGTACATCAGAGAATTGATTAATGCTGAAATAGGCTGAAACCTACTTTTGTAAATTTAATAACGAATAACGATGTATCGTTATTTGTTATGTGTAAACGATTCTAATAGTAACATCACTGTTTTCAAAAATAACAGGCGTTACAATGTAACTGAGCCTAGCGCATTTAATGATGATAAAACAATATTTTATGTTTTAAAAATGCATGATTAATACTTTGTTTATATACAAGTATATAATCAAAGCGTTGTGTAAACCGACGGAGAGATAACAATGTTATTCTTACTATTCTAAAAATTATATATTTTGTCAAACAATGTTATATCGTGAGTGTTACATGAAAAAAAGACAGACCACTGAGTTTCTTGCCGGTTCTTCTCAGGTGGCTTTTATTTCCGAACCGGTGGTAATTGAGAACTCCATAAGTGCCTTATTGGGGCTTAAACCGAATAAATAATTGTTTTTATTATGATTTTGAATACTGAAACTAATCTTTATTTGACTAGACTTTACAAATAACTTGCAAATCGTCAGAATCTACCACAGGATTCGGAAGATTGTAATTGTCTTCATAAAAAATGTCAAAAAGTTCGTAAAACGACTGGATTTAAAAAGAGTGTATTTGTATAGATGAAGCTGGGAATGCTACATTGGTTCGGACATATAGTGATAAAATACTGACGAAACATATATACCTACTTACAATGCGAATATGTGAGTGGAATAAGCCGTGGAAAGCCAAGGTCTATCTGTCTAGATCAAATTACCCAAAGTACTCAATGAAGTTTAAGAGTACTCGGAACTGGCGGGCATGTATGAAGACATAGATAAATGTAGAAGCAAAAGAGGTGTACAAGTCAATGGGAGAAATGTCGCTCTATACTCTCTGCCTACCGCGTGAAGGACTTGGAATGTTATTTTCTCAATCTCTAAGGTGGTATTCAAGAAGTGTCTCGCCTGATGATAAGTGGTTACCGTAGCCTATGGACGCTTGCTACACCAGGGGTATCACTCGTTGCCGACCCTTCAGAAATCTCTTCACAACCTTCTTGAAGAACCCCGTGCTGTACTCCTTTGGGAAAACCACGGCGGGGAGTTCATAATATGTATGTATTTATATTACTTACCTTGTGTATTATCTTCTCCTACATCACTATCAACCTCACTTCCAACACTAACTGGACTCTCTCTCTTCTCTTCTTCTCTATTTTCCACCATATTCTGGACTGGACCACTTCCAAGCACCCTCGATAACCACGGCTCAGTGTAACCGAGCAAGAACGGGAATCCATTTTGCTGCAAAAAAGGCGCGTAGTAACGCATCCGATTCAATCCGTCCAATCTTTCAGCCTCATCGTCGTCCGAAGGCCTAGAATTTTCGGATAAGTTGTTCTCTATATCGATTTCTGGTGATTTTCTGTCCGTCCCTATTAAAGATTCAATCGTGAATGGTTTTGGCGTTTTCTTCTGCGTTCTAGTTTCGAGCTCCGACTCCATTTTGTTTAGGTACACTCACTTTTCAAATTTGGATTTCGAAAATCGAATCACTCACAAAACCATAGACACTTTTTTGTTTTTTTATCGGAGCGTGCACGTCCGTTGCGATGACATTCTCGCGATGTACTCGCACTGAATACTGTTTGCGTCCACGCCCACATATGGGATGTTCGCTTAATTTTGTTTTATTAATCGCTTGCCGAGCAAATATAAGCTCTATTACTAACGCAGTAATGTTGCTGTCATTATTGTCGCATCACTTGTGTTTGACCTTAGATGCTGTGGCTTAACGTTGCATTACAAGCCTTGGCACTTTGCCTTAAGATTGAATATACAAGTCCCTTCAAGTTCCTTAACATTTTAATAAAAAATATAATCTATCGTGTTCAATAATAGAGTTTAAATTAAGTTGTAAGGCGAACGCAATATAGCCTACTGCTTCCCGAAGCAGAATGATTAAAAGCACTTTTGTGTAATGCCAGAGAGGGATAGCTGGAAGGTTTGGTGTAAGTGGGAGGGAGAGGGAAGAGGTTATTTGTAGAGGCGGTGTTCACTCGGTAATTGGTGATCATAATGTTTTGCTAGTGTCAGCGGTTCGTATAAATTCGCCGTTTCATGGCTCGTTTGAATATGACTTTATTAAAAAAAAACCTACATCATACAACATTTTTGTGTTTGTTTATATTGAGGGCTAACACATTGTATCAAGTGGATTAATTTTGTTTTTTAAATCAAGCTTTTATTCGGTCTCCAAGCCATATAATAGGGGTTACTGTGAAAATGAAAAAGCATTTTATTACGGCCACCATTTTGGATTAAAATTTAGGTAATCATGTATTGTTAGGCAATCAAAAAGCAAAAAAAAATGGTTTTTAAAAGAGTAATTGCTGAGTTTCTTGCCGGATTCTTCTCAGCAAGACTGACCTTCCGAATCCGGTGGTAGATTCTGACGATTTGAAAGTGCTTGCCTGTAAAGTCTAGTCAAATAAAGATCTTTTTGAATTTTGAATCAGGGCAGTTTATGTTATGCCTCCCCAAGAATCGCTAAGAGAATTGTTTAAAGAAATAATATTCTCACGTTACCGGCTCTTTACACTTTTTAGAACTTATTATTGATAAAAAAGGACATTAGAAGCTTCCATTTAAACTCAGATAACCATAACATTCACACAAGAAATAAAACAAAATTGTGGCTCCTAGGTTTAGACAAACAAAAGTAAATAAATCATCTATGGGAAACTGTCTGTTTTTACAATGAAATCCCACAATCTATTACCGAATTGAATTACGATATTAAGATAGAATAAGAAGTTTAAGACTCATGTCAAAAGAGTTTTGATAAATAAAGCCTATTATAAAATTAATGATTATTTAAATGATAAAAATGCTTAAACTGAACAAATGATTTTTGAATGTGATTTTTGACTTATTTGTAAAGTCAAGTCAAATAATGTTAATTTTGAGATTGAGTAAAGGAAATGTTTAAAATTAATTTTGACGGGTTTATTACCAAGGTATTCTTGTTTAATTAGTTGCCCGATATTTCTACTTCGTTCCGTGATCATGGCTTGCAACAGCATCGAAATAGCTACCTAACGAATTAAACAAGAATACCATGATAAGAATCCGTCAAAATTTGTAAAGTAAGTAGTCGGAGTAAACAGAGCATAGCACTCGACCAAGGGAGCTGACAGACAACCCCCCGCTGACGCTTCGCGACTCACCCCCTTAACGATCCACAAATTGATTGTGGTCTTACTCTATGGTACACCCATATCAAAATGCTAGCCTCAGGCTTAATACCAAAGAGATGTAGCAAGAAATAAATGAGAAAATAATTAAGAGAAACATAAATTCCCTACCAGTAAAACAAAATAAGATTATGTTACTTGTTTTTTTATCACTTCTAATGTGTAAGAATTTTCGTTCATTCTTAATAGTACCTAAGTTTTGAGAACTTTCGTTCGTTCCTAACGTACCTAAGTTTCGTTAGTACCTACCTTAGCCTTGTGAATACGTAATGAATTTATAATTATGTGATTTATTTGTATTTTCTTCCATATGTAGTAGTAAACAAAGAAATGAATGTAAAATATATTCAAAACATATAAAGTTGGATATAAAATTGAAAGACCTCTGATTATTGTCAGAGGGACGCCTTGAATAAATGCAAAGTAACCATAGATATGAAAATAAAAATTAGAGAACATGATAATCATTTATGCCAATAATTTTTGAAACAAAAATGTGTAACTCGATATTAAATTTATTTACATATGCATCAATTATCAAGATACAGACAGACACACTTTGTGTGTATATAAAATCGTATTTAAAAGTATCTAGGTAAGCACTCGCAATACTTTACAATAAATACTGGGACAACTCATAGGCTTTGTTACTCAGGTATAACAATCATGTTGTTGATGAGGACTCACTGTGCTTGCAGCAATACTACTAGCCCAGCGTATCCTCGTGGAGCACTGGCAACCTTACTTACCGCAGAAACACAACACTACATCAAGTAGTGTTATTTCACTGCGGTCTTCTGTAGGAGGTAGGTACAGTCCCCAGTATCGAAAAGAAAAAATCCCAAAAGAGATCCCATTCAGCGCTATCACTCATTATATAATATAAAATACTCTTAATAAATATTCTTGGTGAGACCGCTGGTCTAGTGGTTAGAATACCTGACTGCTACGCTAGAGGTCATGGGTTCGATTCCCGCCGGGCAAACATTTATGTGACAAATATGTTTGTCTTGTGTCTGGGTGTTTGGTATGTATTATAAGTATGTATTTACAAACAAAAAGTATATAAGTATTGTATCGGCTACTGGTTCCCATAGTACAAGCTTTGCTTAGTTTGGGGCCAGCTGGCGCTGTGTGATAATGTCCAAGCATCGTCATTATTATTCATTTTGCAGACTACCTGCAAAGTATTTTACAGTAAGTCTAATATACGATTCAGCTTGTGTAATGTCCGTCGGCATCACAAAATAACTAAACCCAAAATGCATTCTACGAAACAAAACGTCGCTTGGAATTTGATAATCAGAACTATTAACTTATCTATTGTTCGCTAAATGTCTGCCTGTCTGCACCTAAATATTATTCATGGCGCGAACTCAATTTGGGAAGCTAATTCCAAGTCGGCCATATTGTGAGAACGTTGCACGAGACTAGATTATAAATACCAGCGTATAGGACCTAGATATTAACACTAGATTTGATTTAGTATCGCAAACTATGATGGAGTTAGCTGTGGTAGGCAGTAGACTCTTCAACAACAGGGTTGGCAACCCGTTAGTGATACCCCAGGTATTGCTAGCGGCTCTAGGCTACGGTGACTGCTTACCATCAGGTGGGCCGTATGCTTGTGTGCCAGCTTAGCCTTAGTGGTAGGTTTTTTTTATATCACTAAGGTGGCACACAAGCATATGACACTCTTGATGGTAAGCAGTCCATGTTGTTGACGAGGACTCACTGTGCTAGCAGCATTATTACTAGCCCAGCGTATCCTCTTGGGGCACTGGCAACCTTACTTACCGCAGAAACACAACAGTACATCAACGTAGTTTAGTTTATTAAAACAAACAAACGAGTATCTACAAAAACAAATTCAAAAAACATTCTCTTAAAAAACTTTAGGAGCTAGCAATTTGACTCAGCTCATCAAAAACGCGCCATTACTCGACCCTCATTTTGCGAATCCAAAATAATAATCATTTACAACCACTTCAAAACACAAAAGAGTATAAATATCGTTCCGGAACTAAATTCTCTCTCTATAATCGGATTATCTCTGCTCTCCATTAACTTGTATACGTTAGAGAGAGATAGCTACAGCACATTTCGTCCCTTCTCTCGAGTGCTTTAAGTAATGACGTCTGTCACGCCCAGCAATCAGTTTCAAGCACTCTGATTGGTCGGGCTTAATGGCGTTCGAAATTTGAAATGAGAGGTTTTTTTTACAGCAATTTCAAGTCATTAGTGACACTCGATGGCGTAACGCTGCCTTGAGATCTCTTTTTGTACTAAATCGAATTAAGAAAATTAGTTTCACTCTCTTTTGCGTTATAGATAATAGTCTAGCTTTTTTAACGAACTAAACGTTTTAGTGAAACGTTTTTTTTACAATTTTATTAGTCATTGATCCTACACTTATTGGGAACTTTGTGTTGAGGAAATTTCTGGAAAACATTTTCTAGAACTCTCTTGGGGCATCTTTTAACCATTTATACGATAATATACTTATTATAGAACAGAATAACAAATATTTTGTTTGTATACAAATAAAAGCCATAAAATAATAAAAAATCTCGCATTTCTTAATCAAAGTTGCATTTAATCAAGTTCCATTTTCGTTGTTGACAAATCTTCAGTTATAAAAAATAATAACTTCCGAACGAATTGTTTTAAAAGGAAAAAAAATAACACCCCGGTCCCCATTATTATTACGCACGTCACTGAACTTTAAAATGTGTGACAAATTTATTGTAACTAACATTCATTCAACTATACCAAATCAGTAATATTGAAATTAATAACACGTTGTGCTATCCACTTAGGGTTGAATTTATATAAATGTAACAGCATTTTAATTTGGTAATCTAATAATCAAGTTCAGTCAAAGTTAGCGTAATTTTTTTCAAAGAAATTGTGATTCTCTAGTGCTTCTGATAAGGATTATATTTGAATAGAAATGAGTTCCAAAGCATTTGATAGTCATAACAAATTGATACCATTGCTTAATTTTATTCATAATTATCATATCAACTCTATTGTAATAGTAATTACGTTCAATTTAGAATACGATCCATTTCGACATCAGCAAAACGAAATTGCGAATATTTTGAAAATGGATCTGTCGTGTTTGAATTTTTGACAGCCAGTAAAGAAAGGGTGCAATACATTCTTAACTAGCGGCCCGGCCCGGCTTCGCTCGGGTAGACATATATCAAATATTTTGTCTACCCGAATTTAGACTTTTTCAGGCATTTTTTTTCTTTTCGTAAGAACCATCCTCGCACTTCAAGGAATATTCTAAAAAAGAATTAGCGAAATCGGTTCAGCTGCTTTTCATTAATTTTATACTACTAATTTGCCACACAAGCATACGGCCCCCCTGATGGTAAGCAGTCACCGTAGCCAATAGCCGTTAGCGATACCAGGGGTATCACTAACGGGTTGCCAACTGGTTGCCAACTATGTTGTTGATGAGGACTCACTGTGCTAGCAGCATTACTACTAGCCAAGCGTATCCTCGGGGAGCACTGGCAACCTTACCGCAGAAGCACAACACTACATCAAGTAGTGTCATTTGACTGCGGTCTTCCGTAAGGTGGAGGTACAGTCCCCAGTCGGGCGGCTCCAATTTAATTGGGAAAACCCACGGGACATTCCAATGGCCCTACCTCTCTTAGGTTTTGTTATTTTTAAACTTTATTTTTAATTCAACCACCAAGTCCTATCATCACTCTTAATTGGCTTGCAGCTGTAATTGAGTCATTACGCAAGTGTGAAAGATAGTTTAAAAATAATCCTTATATACCTTAATAGGGTAGGACAAAACAGATCAGTACAATTGTATCTTCTCGCCGTGAATTGATTTATTTGTTTAGCTATGAACAGTTTTGTCTGTTATCATTAAAACAATGGATATTAGGATACTTCTCTATGTGTTAATATTATTTTTTAGTGTTATCAATTGTTTTTATATATTATTTTGAGCAATAGGTATCCATGTTAAGTTAGTATTTGAAATGTAAGCTCTATGTAATTCTTTTGGTTTTTAAAAGAGTAATTGCTGAGTTTCTTGCCGGATTCTTCTCAGCAATACTGACCTTCCGAATCCGGTGGTAGATTCTGACGATTTGAAAGTGCTTGCCTGTAAAGTCTTGTCAAATAAAGATCTTTTTGAATTTTAAAGTTATGACAATTGTTTTGTCATCGGTCAATACGTGTGCAAATTTACAAAATGATGCTTTGGAGTCGTAAAAAATGACGTTGAAAGATTCCGTTACACTGATACATACATACATACATACATATGAAACGAATAAACGTCAAAATACAGAAGTCTCCAAATATAACGCCGATTTTCTTTAATGTTAAACTTGTCGGCAATCCCCAGTCGCAGTCTGCAATCCTTACAAGAAAACTTGTCGTACTTACAACTTGGTGTGACGTCACGCCACTTAACTACAAGTCAACTTACCCTCTTGGCCACCCCAGTGTGTCATGCTTACTATAGTTGGTGTATACATATATGGAACGCGCTACGTTGTCCGTGTCAAACTTAGAAGGATTTGATACTCAGTCTACTGCAATTGACAACGGGACTCTAAAAAAAATTAAATTGGTTTTGAGGGTTTTTTTTATACCACTAAGGTGGCAAACAATCATACGGCCCGCCTGATGGTAAGCGGTTACCGCAGCCTATGGACGCTTGCAACACCAGGGGTATCACCCGCGCGTTGCCGACCGACTAACTTAGTATATAAGATTAGTTACTCAGTCTACTGCAATTGACAACAACACTCCAAAAAAAAAAACTGAAATACTTTTTTGATAAAAAACGGTCATCAAGCCATTTATTTTGATACCCATATCATAGGGGTTTATAAGGAAATTATAAATAGATATCTTGCGGAAGCCGCCATTTTGGATTTAGGATGACGTCACTTGGTTTACTGTATTTCGCTCATAAAATTCTTTTTTTGATACCTTAGCATCAATGTTGATGCGGAAATTATAAATCACCATATGCCGGCGCGGTAGCCAGATAATCCCCCTTTATTGATGTCCTCCATATTGGATTAAAAATTACGGCATTTAGGTAATCGTGCATTGTCACGAAAAGCAATCGTGTATGCCAAATTTCAGCTCAGTCTGACACTGGATGTAAGTTAAGCACAGTCGTAAGTTGTTGTTGCCCTAGTTATTACTTTCGACTACGCATTCGCATCACCTTCGTATTTTTTTTGTATGGGAAAATGAACAGCGCTGTCAATGAAAACGGGAACTAAAAATTTGTAAGAAAAATTTCACATGATGACACGAACACAACCGTAAACCTAGCATGTTTTAATCTGTGGTCCTTAAATCGGCGCGCTCGATGACAGCTCGACGGAAGGGGCGTGGCTTCCGGTGCGTTCCGTCGTACTCGCCGCTGATGTGAAGCATTAACCGCGACCAGTTTATTATGACCTACCCTCAAGCTTTAATATTGCAAGATTTTACATGACTTGCAGAAACTCCACCACCGCTTTTTTGAAGCCGCCCGACTGGGGACTGTACCTCCGCCTTACAGAAGACCGCAGTGAAATAACACTACTTGATGTAGTGTTGTGTTTCTGCGGTTAGTAAGGTTGCCAGTGCTCCACGAGGATACGCTGCGCTAGTAGTAATGTTGCTAGTGCAGTGAGTCCTCATCAACAACATGGTTGGCAACTCGTTAGTGATACCCCTGCCCTGGTATTGCTAGCGGCTATAGGCTACGGTGACTGCTTACCATCAGGTGGGCCGTATGGTTTTGTGCCAACTTAGTGGTATAAAAAAAAACCGCTTGCCTGGCTTCCTGTTACACACTTCCGTCCCTTTTCACGAAATTAGTCTCAACAGTCAGACCTTGGACCTTCAAGGTTGGCAACACGCTGGGTATGCGAGATACTGCAACTTGTGAGGTATTGCAAGCCTTCACGGTGACCGTTTACCATAAAGAAAATTTGCTTGCTTGCGTGGTAGTATCTCCATAGTAAACCAAAAATACTACTAGATTGTATGTATGTGGTTTTTCGTGAGAAGAATCTCTCAAAAATTTAGATTTTGTGTTATCATTACCAACATTATGAAAGACTAGCTGCCCACCCCGGCTTCGCACGGGTAGACATTTATCAAAATAATATTTTGTCTACCCGTGCGAAGCCGGGGCGGGTACACAAGCATACGGCCCACCTGATGGTAAGCAGTCACCATAGCCTATAGCCGCTAGAAATACCAGGGGTATCACTAACGGGTTGCCAACCATGTTGTTGATGAGGACTCACTGTGCTAGCAGCATTACTATCTATCCCAGCGTATCCCCGTGGAGCACTGGCAGCCTTACCGCAGAAACACAACACTACATCAACTGTTTATTAACTAAGAGTTCCAACAAGTGTGGACGTTTTATTTAATGCCGTAATTAATATTGTCATGATTTATTGCGCGGAACGGAATGGCGGGAGATGTGTGGGGTCTTTAAAGAATATATCCGACAAGAGTGCAACCACAGTGTATAAAGTTTCATCAAAGATCTTAGTTACTTTGTTGTTTTTAGGGTTCCGTTCCTTAAAAGGAAAAAGGAACCCTTATAGGATCACTTTGTTGTCCGTCTGTCTGTCTGTCTGTCAAGTTTTTTTCTTCTTTTTTCTCAAGAACGCGAGGAGCTATCAAATTGAAATTAATATGAAATACCCGGGTCTGTGGTCTCTTTCGGCTGTAAAATAATCAAACCTGTAAGTCAATATGAAGAAAATATATGACCGTTTATGTCGCAAATTTTCGCATACGAGTATTGCGATTTCACAAGGGAATCAAAACCTACAGGGTACTTCCCGTTGACCTAGAATCATGAAATTTGGCAAGAAGCAGTGTCTTGCAGCACAAGTAGGTAAAGGAAAAATCTGAAACCCGTAAATATGTAGTATTTTTTTAATGCGAATTTTCTAAAAAATATTCCTGAATCGCGCTGCTGAGAGTCACCGACGAATAATGTACTCATTTGAAGATCGCCTACTTTTAACCTTACTTACAAGTGGGTAACTACATTCTACTCCTAACTTTTAAATTTCTAGTGTGGTGTTGCCGTCACTGGCTGACCAGTGACCAGCCAGCTATATAACAAGCCAAGCGTTACACTTTACAGTACACATACGAACGCACGTGACACATAAGAACCTAAATTATCACATAGTTAAAGCATTCGTTTATTTTAAGAGTTTAATTATGTTACTTTAATTTATATTGTTATTCGTAAACCTTTTGCTTACGATTTATGGCCATAATGACCACAGAACTGTTTGTAAAACTATTACATGGAAATCGAACACATAAATTTCAATTTCAGTTAGAGGTAACAATTTGTCAAATAAAATAACACAATATTCGGTAACACAACACAATTAAATCACCCTAAAAATTGGGTAGTCCTTTATGCTAAACTAATATCCAATGCCCTGCACTAGTTAAACCCGGTAATTTTGTAAAACACACAGTGAACACGGTATGACATTAGTCGACTATTATCGAATAAATATTCAAACTCTAATCACCAACCAATGTTTGTTACGGTTGTACAAAATGTTGGCTGTTGGTTCTACAAACTGGTCTGTACCAATGAGTTTATCTAAAATCGTAAGTTATTAGTCACACCACGAGCTTTACGGTGATAGAAAACATCGTGAGGAAACCTGCATACGTCTGAGAAGTAATTCAAAGACGTATGTAGTGCCTAAGAGACGGCGACGGACTCACCATCTGTCATGCTGCACCAAATTATCTTTGATGGAAAGTGGGTGTTGTCTGCCTTCCCCTTCGGGGACCCTTGTGGGAAGGCGTGAAGACATAAATGTGTGTATATCTGAATTGTTTTTGTACGATGTGTAATTTGGCGTGATCGTTGAGTTCTAGGTTCGATTCACGTCAATTGGGTCCAGTTCAGCAAAAAAAAAACTTTTTAATAAAAAAAATACATTTAGTCATTTATGGCGCGAATAACGCACTTATGAAGGTCTAAATTTAAATGACTACTGGTTCGTAATGTTTAGAATCGGTCATTATTTACCATCTTTTGTCTCTCCTATCACTCTCCTGCAAGTGAGTGATTACGTAAAAGGGACGGAAGTATGTTACAGGAGCACGGGGAAGCGCGCTTCGTAGGAGAGTTGGCCATTCTACTTGCCAACATCTTTCAAACGTTTGAGCAAACACTGGCCCCGCACGCAAGGGGAGGGTCGCCACCGCCACATATTGCAATTACTGGCCACCCATTAGTAGTTCAATAACAGGTATTTTACAAATTGATCGCTTCCAAACTATATTAAATGTCATTGTAGTTAATTAAAATGTTATTATTTAAAGGAAAACATTGAGAAGCTTGCTCTGAATGAATTCGACGAGACCGCTGGTCGAGTGGTTAGTATTCCTGACTGCTACGCTAGAGGTCACGGGTTCGATTCCCGCCAGGGCAAACATTTATGTGACAAATATGTTTGCCTTGCGTTTGGGTGTTTAGTATGTATTATAAGTATGTATTTACAAACAAATAGTATATAAGTATTGTATCAGTTGCTGGTTCCCATAGTACAAGCTTTGCTTAGTTTGGGGCCAGATGGCGCTGTGTGATAATGTCCGAGCATTATTATTATTATTCATCATATTTTTTGTTGTATATTCTCTAGCTGTCCTGACAGACGTTGTCCTGTCTTAGCTATGAATTCGTGTGTCAAGTTTCAATTGAATCCGTTCAGAAGTTTCGGCGTGATGCGCGGACAAGAAACAGACAGCCGGAAAAATGAAAAAAAAACAACAAGAATTGCCCGCCAATTTTTTTTTCTAAATATCTATAGTGTACAGAATTGGACCTGTTACAGTTTTATTATAAGTATAGATGCTAGAGTACCTAAAAGGATATAGAACAGCTTGTTCAGGCGACAAGAAGCCAAATTTATTACCTTTTTACAATAGAATATACAATACGACACTGACAGCTCCTTATTCTTATTCTATTTAATTCTTTGAATCTGTTTATATTATCATTTACTTTCATATTATAGTTTAATATCACTATACTATATGTTATTTAGTGTACTAATTCAGTTATGGTACCAACGGGTACCTTTTCCATTTGTGTACTGTGTACACCCATATCTACCCTCTCCCAAACTCCATTCTCCAGTCCCTACCTAGGTTGTCTAGAAGAGATCACATCTAGTGATAAGGCCGCCATTTGTACTGATATGTATTATTAATTCTATTTCTGTATTAAGCTATTGCATACCTTTTATCGCGGGCCTTGAGCGTGGGGACCGAATCCAGAAATTCCGTAACGAAAAAAACCTAACACCCCCCACTCCGACCGGCACAGCGGTGATACTTTTTAGTTCCATCTATCGATAAATACCAGAACTTTTAATGACTTTTTGAAATATCACGCTTGTCTCTTTAGTTCAGCAACCCGCCTTTAGGTGGCATTGGTTGTATTGGAAAACTTCCGTAATCAGCTGTTTGTGAGAAAGTATATAGGTATATAAAAAAATACTGCATTAATAAAATAAATAAATAATTATAATTGCATAAGTTGATAAAAAATGCTATGCAATAGCTTTACCGCGGCAGTCTCCGAGTGCCACACCTAATTTTTATAGTTTTAAGGTGTACAATAAAGAGTTATCTATCTATCTATCTACGTTGGTCGCTTGGTTGGTCATTATTACGAAAAGTCTAGTTTTACGCTATTAGTGTTGCCAGGTGCGGATTTTTGATTAGTGCTGTTCTACGCGTGAACACAGCTCGCTATTCCTTACCCTGAGGAATTATCAATCAATATTTTGTGCGTAATAAATAAATAAATAGAATGCTGTATTGTCGCTGAGTAATTCATACTATTAATTATAGATGTGAAAGTAAGTCCGTTAGTTTACTTGTTTGTTTGCTATCTATTCTAGACTAAACGGCTGAACGGATCGTAATGAAATTTGACAATGAGATAGATTATAACCTGAGGAAGGACATAGGCTATCTTTTGTCACAAAAAAATCCTCAAGGGGGTGAAATAGGGGTTGAAAGTTTGTATACCGTCTTAATCAGCTCAGTCAGTGCTCTTCTTACATAATTACGATTTTTTCACTAAACCACGCGGGCGAAGCCGCGCATCACAGCTAGTATACATATATACCCTGGGAATATCCCAGGGTATATATGTATACTAGTCCTTTAAGGACATCGGCTACTTTTGTCTTTAAACAAATGCAGACGAAGTCGTGGGTAACTGTTAGTTTTTATATATATAGATTAAGT
Organism: Falcaria lacertinaria; assembly: GCA_951449985.1. NCBI lineage: Eukaryota > Metazoa > Arthropoda > Insecta > Lepidoptera > Drepanidae > Falcaria > Falcaria lacertinaria. The sequence continues at coordinate 988,605 of OX602136.1, read as the reverse complement.
CGAGTGGTCGGTCACCCATCAAACGGATGTCCAATAAATAATGTCACAGTCAAAAGAAACCATTAGTTCCCCCATAAATCATAGAGCGCCATGGGCCCACGAGGGCTGGAAGAAATGGTAGGCGGGACCCTTGTCCATTAATTTTATAACTAGTAACTTAGAAATACATTCTTACAACTTATCGCCTTGGTAATCATGTAAAACAATAATTCTCGACTTAGTATTCGTATCGCTTACGACTATTTTTTACATGGGAAAATGACCAGCGCTGCGGCGGCGAAAAGTGGAACTAAAAATTTGTATGCAATTTTTTCTTGCTCGGGCTTCTGTCCGCTTTAAAATAGGATAAGAACAACATTATCCTATAGCTCAGAGTAGATGATATACTACGTGTACGTAGTATATCATCTACTATAATAGATAGATTACCACCAATTAAAAGCTTACCCTAGGTTGTAACCTAGGGTAAGCTTTTAATTGGTGAAATAATTTTGAAAACTGTTAAGCAGTTCCATAGATAACCCGTTACAGTTACAGTTTTGGTTTCAGTATAGAATATAGACGGCCGTATTTTTTTTTTATCAAAATAGTTTCAATAAACCGAGTTGGACCAGAGCCGGTAGCAGGAACATTGTCGACAACGTATTCGAAAACGTAACTCGCGAAATGTCAAAATTGTCATACTAATTTTTAGTTCCACTTTTCACTGCCGCAGCGCTGTTCATTTTTCAATACAAAAATAGTCGAAGGCGATACGAAAACGTTGTCGACAATGTTCCTGCTACCGGCACTGTTACAGATTTATTATAAGTATAGATAAGTATGTAAGCTAAGTCAAAAACACCTCATTCCAGACTAGGTATATCTCTTCACTTCACTAATGCGCTGTCAACATTGTCACCGTCCCCAATTAGAACGGTGTTCCTTCATCTATTTTTAACCGAAGCAATTAACCAATTTGTTTTCGTTACTGGCAGCACGCTCGAGTTGCGATAGTTTATTGCTCTGGCAACATTTTAGTGTCTCTTTGAAAATGGAACTGAAAATTGCGTTTTAAAATTGCAATGAGCCGCGAAACGGTGACGGTTTCGCGCCTTTGAGGCTAAAAATGGCGGCTGTTTGACAGCTGGGCGCGGGAAACAGATGAGGTGAGTCGTTTTGTTTCGCCATTCGAATTTCGACTCGTAAAGACGTCTTGCATCGATAAAAATAATCGGAATAGTATGGAGCACGCTTTTAGTAGAAATGGTTAAGATTTAGTTTCACGGAATAAAGGCTGTTTTACAAAATAATAAACCATTAATAAATTATAATTGCGAAAGTAACTATGTTTGTCTGTTTGTTTGTTGGTTACCTTTTCACGACTAAACGTCTGAACGGATCGTAATGAAATTTGGCAATGAGATAGATTATAGCCTGTGGAAGGACAGGCTATCTTTCCTAGAACCACGCGGGCAAAAGCTAGTATACATGTATATGTTGCAAACATAACCAGCCCAAAGTTTTAATATACCAGTTATACAAGGTGGCAAACAGGATATTGAATAAGGCACACCTGATGGTAAGTGGTTACCGTAGTAAGACGCTTGCTATACTGTTGCGAAATCAATTAAAAGTACCTACTACTGACCGTGAAAAATAAAATCAAAATCAACGACAAGAAAACAATTACCACAGAAGATGAATCATTTGATAGATGATCAAAAAGACTGGTTATGAGTTTTGACTGTAACTTAATAATATCACAAACAAAGTTTAGCTGAATATAATAGATAGATAGATAGATAACTCTTTATTGTACACCAAAATCAATAACTGAGGAACATAAAATACATTATAAAACGATACAATTGGCGGCTTTATCACAACATGTGATCTCTTCCAGACTAACCAATTATAAAAAAAGGTACCAATTATAATTTAACCTCCTGTGTAATTCACCCTGGCGTGTCGATTTATTATTATTATTATTTGTACGTAGTATATTATCTACTCTGAGTTATTATGCTCCTACTTAAATCAAATCAAATGAAAACCATTTTAATCAGCTAAAGCCATAATAGGGCACTTTACCACACTAACTCAAGACAATTTTTTTTCCATCTTCAACGCACTTCACAAAAAATGCAATCGTAAAACCGGACGCTAACTGAACGAGACACGCCGTCGGAATTCTAATTAAAATATCTCTCCGCGATAGATCACTGAGACAAGATGCCGTTTAAATCTAATTCCGTGACAAATAACAATTAACAAAGTCATCAATGCCTAACGAGCGTGTTGCTTGCTCGGCCGCCATGATGGATGCGAATGGGCGGGAATTTTGACGTTTGTCTCTTGTTAAGGGCGCTATACATTTTTGAATGTGTGAAGATTAATTTTTTTTTTCAGTTTAGCCCTTAGCCTGTCCTTTAAGAGAGGTAGGGCGATTTGGGATTTCCCGTGGGTTATCCCATTTAAATTGTAGCCGCCCGACTGGGGACTGTACCTCCGGCTTACAGAAGACCGCAGTGAAATAACACTACTTGATGTAGTGGTGTGTTTCTGAGGTAAGTAAGGTTGCCAGTGCTCCACAAGGATACGCTGGGCTAGTAGTATTGCTGCTAGCACAGTGAGTCCTCATCAACAATATGGTTGGCAACCCGTTAGTGATATCCCTGGTATTGCTAGCGGCTATAGGCTACGGTGACTGCTAACCATCAGGTAGACCGCTTGTGTGCCACCTTAGCGGTATAAAAAAAGTTCCTTTTATATTTGATCAATGTAGCAATGATAAAGATGTGGATGCTCCCTTATGAGCGTGCATGCCTTAAGTAGCATCTCTTACGTCTGTCATATAACATAACTATAAAACCGGCTGTACTACCAAGTTTGCAAGATTTCGACTAGCATGATGGTAAGCGGTCACCGTAGCCTGTGAACGTTTTAAATAGGAGTGATGTAACGCGTTGCAAACCCTATTGTTGAGAGTTGTCTTTGTCCTAGTCCATAATATTTGTTTTGTTTCTTTTTTCCCAACAGTTCATCGTACTCCTCAGAGCTCTACTGTCCTAACTCACCGCAGGAGCAGAACACTACATCAGTGTAGTGATTATTTGACTGCGGTCTTCTGTAAGGTCAAGTCCAGTCGGGCGACTGCAATTTGGGATGTAATCTTTTTACCATGATTAACCAGAATCACTGCAGGCCGTAGTAATACAGTTTAGTTAAAAGTACATAAGCTTTGAGTTGATTCATTAAGCGGAAGTAAAAAATATACGATATTGTATACGTTAAAAATAAGAAAATGTAAAGATCTACTTACGGAAACTGAAATGTAGTTTTAGCTAGTCTCATTTACGTTTGTTCGCGTCATCTAGTGTGCAATAGCAGTAGTTTCACCTAACCTACAGATTGTCATGCCATCTGTCGGCTAATAGCAATTTACAAGGTCACATGAAGGCTCTCATAGACAACGGAATAAATCATTGTAATATTATTATTATCTGTGGGACGCTACCTGCGTCGACACTCTGGCGCCGTCCCACCTCCCGGACACTTCGGTGGTGGCTGGTGCGGCAGCCGCTCGGCAGGAGTGCCTCAAGCGCCGTAAATATTTATCTCTGAAGGACGGGTACATATTTATGGCGTTAGGGGTCGAAACTCGTTAGGGCCGTGGGGGCCAGAGGCTCATACCCTTTTTAAGGAGACCTCAAACAAATTACGCGAGGCCTCCTGTGACAAGAGGGCTGGCGAATATTTGGCCCAAAGGCTAAGCATTGCAATTCAGCGTGGCAATGCCGCCAGCCTTCTTGGCACACTTCCCCGTTACAGTGGTTCGGGACATTTATTTTACGTTTAGGTTAGTTTTGTACTTCTTAGTTTAGTTTATTTTAAGTTTTTAATTTAAGTTTATGTAGAGTTGAAAATCAATAAAAAATGATTTATCTACGAATATTATGCATGTATTATCCGACTGAACAAAAAATATTAGATCAATCGGTGAGCGATATAACGGTAACGACCTTTGTTATTTAGTGGCATAATGACATTCAGAAACTAAATTACTGATGGTTGGGTTAATTATTTTCATAGATTATTTATTAACTTTTCCTCCAATATTGTATTGTCTTATTGTATTTTCCTCCAAAAATAAATTCAGTAAAATAAAATTATTTAAAATTTAAACAACACCTAATTTTAATGTTCATTACATTTGATTTTAACACTGACTAACTATGGACTTACAATTATTGAACACTGCATGAATTGAAATTCTTCGGGAACTTATGACAAATTAAACTATTTAAATGTAAAGCAGAACATAATTAACTTTTTGAACACGAGCAAAGGACAAGAAAAAAGTTCACAACAAACACGTCAGCTGTCAAAATCTGTTGTGTCATGCCGTGAATTTATTTGTAACAAACTAACACTGTGAAATTGTGATAAATAGAAATAAAAAAAACACTGAAAGCTTGTAACTGAGCTAGAAACTTACACTTGAGCTACCACAAATACCACAATGCACTGGTTTGGCGGCAGTATAGCGGAAGCCGTTACGCTTTCGAAACAACGAAATGCAATTTTTGTCGTATTTGTTGAAGGTATTTATGTAATTACGTACTTTAATCGGTAATTAAAGCGTACACTATATAGTTATCTTATAATATACGATATCTTAAACGTCGCAAATGTAGTAAACTTCAGTAAAAATAAAAAAAATCGGCTTCCATTAAATACATCTACCTGTCCATGTATGTACATACCACTAACCTAAATAATGATTCTGAATACATAAACTTCTTACTTAAAACCTTTTTGGTGTTCTAAAACTATGTTGTACACTTTAAAACTCATAGGAAAAAAAAAAGTAAAGGTATGTCTAACACAAATAATCTGGCCTTACAACCCACATATAATTGAGAGTGATCCCTTAACCATTGTAAAAACTACCTAGATACCATAGCCAGTGTTAATGATCATATTTATAGCATAAACTATGTACATAGATAATTTTTGGTGAGTCATTTGGACTACATAATAGATGTTATGTCATCAACTAGCTGGCAGAAATAATGTTGCCATTTCACTGAATTCTATCACATTCTATCCTTAGTTAAGAGTACCCAGTAATGTTGCTAGCTACAATGTCCTTCACACTGGAACATAGTAAAAATTAACAGTAGTTCTTGGCAGCAGGATAATGATACTGTAGTGATACCTAGCCTTTTGCACCAAGAAACCTATTTGGTAAAACATCACTATTGCTTCTCTTCGTTAATCAGTTTAATTCAGGTCTGAGTACTTAAAAAATCAAAATCAATCAAAGCTTGTTATCTCTCCATCATGTAGCACTCTATAAATATGTTCTAGAAAGCTAGGCCATCAACTTTTTATTATATTTATTATTATACACGGCTGCCTGTTCCAAATGCTTTCCATTATTGAGTATGTGGGGCGAGCGAGGTGATCATGCTCAGACACCGCAAAGGGAAGATCTTCCAGCCAGGCGGGTGTTGTTCCTGGGGAACCGCGGCTCCGACTGTTCTAGTCGGAAACTTGTATATATGTTGAATTGCGTAGAAAACTTCGCTAGCGCGTGGCAGGATTGTGACGTCATTCGTTGAATGTTGTCCTGCTAGTTAGTCGATTTCTAACGTTGGTTTATGTAGCCGTGAGGTCGCTACAAGTACTATACTGTATATATTGTACACAACACTAAATGATGTAGTGTTGTGTTTCTAGGGTAAGTAAGGGTGCCAGTGCTCCACGAGGATACGCTGGGCTAGTAGTAATGCTGCTAGCACAGTGAGTCCTCATCAACAACATGGATGGTAACCTGTTACTGATACCCCTAGTATTACTAGCGGCTATAGGCTAAGGTATCAGGTGGGCCGTATGAATGTGTGCCACTTTAGTTGTACAAAAAAAATTATGATGTTGATAAGTACTTGAACTTGACAAATATCTGTTCCCCAGGAGACAATGAGCTGTCCACAGAGATGTCATCGACCATAGACGATGCGGCGGTACTGGCTCGGCTCTCAGACGAAGCCAACTTCCTCACCATTAAGCTGAAGAGTGGCTCCAGCAGTTACACACACTTTGCACAAATTTGTATCCTTTACACAACACTAGCTTTCCCCCGCGTAGCCATATCTAATATATGAAATTCTCGTGTCACAGTTTTCGTTGCCATACTCCTCCGAAACGGCTTGACCGATTTTGATGAAATTTTTTGTGCTTATCCGGTATCTATGAGAATCGGCCAACATCTATTTTTCTAAATGTTAGGGGTAGTCCACCGCTAAATTTTTTTTTTATTTTTTAGACCGATTTCAAAAATTCTTTCACCGTTAGAAAGCTACATCATCACTGAGTAACATAGGATATATATTATACTAGCTTCCCGCCCCGGCTTCGCTCGGGTAGACAAAATATTTGATATAAAAGTCTACCCGTGCGAAGCCGGGGCGGGCCGCTAGTAATATATAATATATAGCCTATGTTACTCAGTGACACAATAGCATTCAGCTGGTGAAGAATGATTAAAATTGGTTCAAAAGAGTTTGTGTTTTCAAATAGTTATAGGTGTAATAATTAAGGGCAGATTTGGGATGTGAATGACAAAACATTTTTACATATATATATTCATACCTCATGGGGTAGAGTAGGCAGAGAGTATAGAGTGCCATTTCACTCTTCAATTGCACACCTTTTGCTTCTACATTCATCAATCTCTTCATACATGCCCGCCAGTTCCGAGTACTATTTACCTTTCCATCATTGAGTTACCGAATTTTTACAGTAGTTAGTGATTGTTAATCAACAATCACTGAAAAATAATAGCCATAAATAAAAACTATATCCTCATTGCCACCAAAGGGTCCTTAACCCAAGTGCAGATCAATTTGTGCCAGTGCCTTCTCTGTTCTTCATCGGCCGCAACGGGACCCCGCTAGAGGTGGTCTGCGCAGGAGTTCAGCCGGACAACCTGGCCACCAGGATCGACAGGATACTGCAGGAGCATCGTGAGTAATGTTTATACAACACTAAGGTGGCACACAAGCGTACGGCTCATCTGATAGTAAGCACCAGAAGGGTCACCGTAGCCTATAGCTAACAATACCAGGGTTATCACTAACGCGTTGCCAACCCTGTTTTTAAAGAGGACTCACTGTGTTAGTAGTACCAGCGCAGCGTATCCTCGTGGAACAATTTAGCAATACAAAGTAATGTTTTTTTTTACTACTAAGGTGGCAAACAAGCATACCGTCCGCCTGATGGTAAGTGGCTTCCGCAGCCTATGGACGCTTGCAACACCAGGTGTATAATTCGCGCGTTGCCAACCCTAAAACTAATGTGCAATTAAATCCACACATTGGAACCAAAATTGTCCGGCACGCCGCGGTTCCAAACGAGCTTTCTTTCGTACACAATCAGGCTGTGGAATGAACTCCCCGCCGTGGTTTTCCCAAAGAAGTACAGCATGGGGTTCTTCAAGAAGGGTGTGAAGAGATATCTGCAGTGTCGGCACTATAACACTATTTACCAGACACTGGTGGAAAAAATCTCAATCGTTCTGCTTGATTCCTACCAAAGAGTACCATTATCCTCTCATCCACAGATAAGGACAATCCAATGGGTGCTCCGGTGCAGCCTTCCACATCAACACAAAATATCAGAGAGCAGACTAACAACTTCTTGCAAGCTGAAGCGACCTCCACGGCTGCTAAGAAACCAGCGCCTGAAGAAAATAGCACAGGTAACTCGCCTTGTGGAGGCTGGTCATCACACTAGTAGCGGCCCGCCCCGGCTTTGACATTTATTAAAAATTTTGTCTACCCGAGCGAAGCCGGGGCGGGCAGTTAGTGTAATATATAGTTAGTATTTTCGGATCTATCCTCTTTTTAATATTAGTATAGATATGGACTAGGTTAGATTTGTAATTCAAGAATAACCTATATATATAAAGTGATAACGTTTCTGTGATATATTCTTGTCACGTAAGTAATTTATATGTAAATTATATGTAACGGAAATTCAACATACACATAGTGTTAAATAATAATAAGACTAGACATACAATGCAAATATGAGTGGAAGAAGAAGCCGTGGGAAACCGAGGTCCAACTTTCCAGATCAAATCACCAAAGTACTCAATGATGGAAAGGTAAAGAGTACTCGGAACCGGCGGGCATGTATGAAGAGACTTGCACTTTTGTTTCTTCTACATTCATCAATTTGAATGTAGAAGAAACAAAAGTGCAAGTCTCTAGTGAAATGTCGCTCTATACTCTCTGCCTACCGCGTTAGGTACTTGGGCGTGATGATATGTGTATAATAATATCTTTTTAGAAGCATCATCAGCTCCAGCAGCTAAGGTCCAAAAGACGGAAGCTGGGAGCTCTCCGGGGCAGGATTATGAAGTGGTCTGTGAGGGAGGCGTCTGTACGCGACGGCCGACCTCGGCCTCGGGGCAAGCGGACACCCAACACACGGTGAGCAAACTTGCTTTTTGTCGAACGTCTCAGAGTGAAGGTCAAACTGTGTAAACTTTTCGCTTGAATGGAAAAATAATGCTCAATTTCAGTTCAGTTCAATCGGACACTGGGAAGTGGGTCAAATTTAATTTAAACATTTGTTCACACACACATACAGACACACAAACTTAATAAAAGCTTGCAAAAAAAATGTATACATACAAAATGCTATGTGTAAGATTTGCATGCCGTCAAGGCGATGCATGAAGAACTAATGCAGAATTTATTTAACATCACTTTAACCATGTTTCTAGCAGTAATAAAACTTTTAATCTTTAGTCGGTTTTACTGCCAAGGCGCGTAAATAGAAGTTTCACATGAAAAATAATGTTTTTTTTTTTGTCATAGGACCCTGAACCTTTGCCCACGGCGGCAGAAAGTACAGCCAGCATTGAGGAGAAGTTGGAGAAAGCCAAGGAGCTGATCGAAGCGAGACGGAGAGAGAAGGCTGAGAAGGAAAAGGAGGTACATACATACATACATACATACAAACATACATACAATAATTGAGTCATAACATGTGAAATAACACTACTTGATGTAGTGTGGTGTTTCTGCGGTAAGTAAGGTTGCCATTGCTCCACGGGGATACGATGCGCTAGTAGTATTGCTGCTAGCACAGTGAGTCCTCATCAACAACATGGTTGGCAACCTGTTAGTGATACCCCTGGTATTGCTAGCGGCTATAGGCTACTGCTTACCATCAGGTGGGCCGTATGCTTGTGTGCCACCTTAGTGGTATAAAAAAAACCGCAAAGACAATGCTATATAGTAATAAACTAAGCCCTCAATTCAGAGTGAAATAGTTTGTTTTAATGATCCATAAAGTGGTCCACGGGAACTCCAGGGGGTCTACAATCTTAATGGACCCCCACCTACAACTTGCGAAACCCCATTTTTCTTTAACGGCAACGTAGACCCCCGTAAAGATTCCCGTGGCCGCTGGGGGTCTGCCTGGACGACTTTGGGAATCATTGAATTATACTATTTAACTTTTTATTTTTACCACTTTGAAAAATAGGGTTAGAAGTTATAACTCAGCCGCGAAGCAAAGGACATCATCCATGTTTCATAGAGATTTGGTCCAAATCTGAAAGTGACGGACAACGCATTTGTTTTGTATATTCTGTTAGAGCTTGTCCGTCCGAGCATTTATTACTATGGCACCAAAGTTGGACATTACAGGACATTTCATTTGTTTTGATTTTTTTGTATTCCTATTGTGGGGCGAGCGAGGTGATCATGCTCAGCCACCGCAAAGGGAAGATCTTCAAGCCAGGCGGGTGTTGTGCCTGGGGAACCGCGGCTCCAACTGTTCTAGTCGGAAACTTGTATATATGTTGAATTGCGTAGAAAACTTCGCTAGCGCGTGGCAGGATTGTGACGTCATTCGTTGAATGTCGTCCTGCTAGTTAGTCGATTTCTAACGTTGGTTTATGTAGCCGTGAGGTCGCTACACTATTTTCTACAAAAATGTATGAAAATAAAATCGAGGACAATGGTTCTACTGCTTTGGTGCCGTAGCAATATATGTTCAGACGGGCACGCTCTAACAGAATATACAAAAAAAAATGCGTTGGCCGCCACTTTCAGATTTGGACCAAAATGGATGATGTCCTTTAAATCGTGTGATGTAACACCACATCATCTGTCGAGTTTTGGGAGTATGATAGAAATGTAGCAGTGGGTCTAGGAATTTTTTTAAAGTGGTCTACGGGAAAAAGTAGTTGAGAACCACTGGACTAGCTCTACCAACGTTGTAGTTGGAGCTCCAGAAAGAGCTGGACCGTCGCACCGCCGGACAAGGAGTCGCCGAGCTGAAGCGGTGGCAGGCAGACCAGGAGCTGAAACATATACAGGTAAATTTTAATATAGGAAGCAGGTCTTATACGCGATGCGTGGTAATTTAGACCTTAATAAGTGCCTTAGGGCATAAATTTGAAAAAATGATTTTTTTTTTATTCTGATATTAATTTAATCATTTCCTCTGAGGTTTCGACCAAGTTGCCCTGGGAAAATTTGTGGGTTAAAAGTTTTTTTTCGAATAAAAGATTTTTATTCCGTCATCCATCAAACCTTTTCATTTGGTACAATAGAGGTAATATGGAAAAGATAAATCTCCATTTTGAGACGTCCGCCATATTAGATAAAAATTGCGGCATTTGGTTAATCGTGTAATGTCACGGGAACCAAACGTTCCCAAGTATCAGCTCAATCGGACACTGGGAAGTGGGCCAGGAATGAATTAAAAAGATTTTTGGTTCAAAATTATAAATACTACACAATTTTAGGGTTCCGTACCTTATAGGACCACTTTGTTCCGTCTGTGTGTCTGTCTGTCTGTTTTTAATACAAACAAACTCTCAAGTTAATTACGACAGGAATCTAAACCCGCGACCTTTGTCAACAGGAAGAACGCAAGCGTGAAAAGTTGGAGAACAACCTGGCTCGCCAGCGTATCTTAGAGCAAATAGCCCAGGACAGGGCCGAGAGACGCGCCCGGGACCAACCCGCCGCCTCCCCGGCTCCCCCCCAAGCCCCCCTAGCTCCCCCCCAAGCCCCCCCCGTGGGGGACGCTCACCCCCGCGCGAGGGTTCAGTTCAAACTGCCCGATGGCACCAGTCACACTGCTCACTTCGATGCGGACGGTACCTTGGGATCCGTGCAGCGGTATGTCGCTGATAATCTACAGGTGAGTCATTTTTTTAGTTAATATACTGTAATTTTTGTTTGTTTAGTATTTTATAAGACTAGTGGCTGAATATTGAAATGTCCGTCGAATTTGACGCCGCATTAATTATGAGTTCTCTGATTTTACATGCGTAATGTTAGTCTTTTTTTTTTTATACTACTAAGGTGGCAAACAAGCATACGGCCCGCCTGATGGTAAGCGGTTACCGCAGCCTATGGACGCTTGCAACACCGGGGGTATCACTCGCGCGTTGCCGACCATCTAGTCGAATTTGACGCCACTTTTAATTTTGAGTCCTTTGATTTTACATGCGAAATTGTGTGCACCTACCATATTATGTTGTTTCTGATATTCGACTGTAACTCAGTAAATGGTACTGCGCTTTATATAAAATAAATAAATCGCAGTGTCTGTCTGTACGTACTGTCAAAATAACAGCTATTTCCTAAATGCATATGAAAGTAAACACGATACTTAACAAAATACCATGTTTTAGCAAATGTATATAATTATTATTAAAAAAATACGCTAGTATCCTGAAGACTTAGCAGGAAAATGTTGCCGACTACGTATTCTAAAATGTTACTCAAAATGTCAAAATGTTCATACGAATTTTTAGTTCCACTTTTCGCCGCCGCAGCGCTGTTCATTTTCTCATACAAAATTTGTCGAAAACTATAGGAATAAGTAGTCGAAATATGTTCCTGCTACCGGTGTCGCAAGCGTCGTGCTCCGTCGTAGTGCCAGCACGAAAAATTTGCGACAACGTTTTCGTATCGCCTTCGACTATTTATGTATTAAAAATGTACAGCGCTGCGGCGGTGAAAAGTGGCACTAAAAAATTGTATGACAATTTTGACATTTCGCGAGTTATGTTTTCGAAAGGCTTATGATAGTTTGCCACCTTAAAAAACCGTCCAAGTGCGAGTCGGACTCGCGCACCGAGGGTTCCCGTACGCACTTGTAGGTAAAATTAAATGTAGGCAAACTACAAATGAGGTCATTATTCGTCGGTAATTCTCAACAACGCGAAACAGGAGTCTGTTCAAGTCGTCTAAAGCGCGCCTCACAGTTTTAACTGTACAGTCGAACTGTGCAGTTATAACTGACGCCCCTGGTGTCAAACAGAACTGATAACTGCACAGTTTTGCCTAAAGCGCGCTACACACGTTCAGTTTTAACTGCACAAGTTCTATCTGAGACCGTCAGTTCAACTGCACAGTTGTCAGTTTTGCCTGCACACCTTCACTTTTAACTGCACAGTTCGACTGTACAGTTAAAACTAAATGTGTGTAGCGCGCTTTAGACGACTTGAATAGACTTCTTTTTTTCTCCTGTTTCGCGCTGTTGAGAGTCACCGACGAATAATGACCACATTTGAAGTTCGCCTACAGTTCGACTGTACAGTTAAAACTGTGCTGGTAGCAGGAACATTGTCGACAACGTATTCGAAAACGTAACTCGCGAAATGTCAAAATTGTCATACAAATGTTTGGTTCCACTTTTCACCGCCGCAGCGCTGTTCATTTTCCAATACAAAAATAGTCGAAGGCGATACGCAAACGTGTGTAGCGTGCTTAGGCAAAACTGTGCAGTTATCAGTTCTGTTTGACACTAAGGGCGTCAGTTATAACTGCACAGTTCGACTGTACAGTTAAAACTGAACGTGTGTAGCGCTTTAAGCGAATGTCTTTGTATAGTTGTCATCGTCGGCCTTCTCCCTGTGGACGGCGTTCCCTCGCCTTGAGCTGACGGAGCCCGAGCAGACGCTGCGGGGGCTCCGGCTGGCGCCCTCCGCCGCGCTGCTCGTGCTGCCGCGCCGCGCGCCCGCGCCCGTCGCCCGGCCCTCGCCCCTCGCCGCCCTCCTCGGTAACACACAGCGACCCAACTGATACTAGTCGACGGAGGATTTAAATTGGAGCCGCCCGACTGGGGACTGTACCTCCGCCTTACAAGAAATAACACTACTTGATGTAGTGTTGTGTTTCTGCGGTAAGTAAGGTTGCCAGTGCTCCACGAGGATACGCTGGGCTAGTAGTATGTCTGCAAGCACAGTGAGTCCTCATCAACAACATGGTTGGCACCCCGTAAAATGAGTTTTATATGCAGTTTGATAGAGTTTAGGATTCTTTATCGATCTGTCTAGGTTAGAAGCCAATCGGAAGCACACAACATTTAAAAGAAAACCATTAACAAATAAAAAAGATGTAATAATTTATTTGGTCAACTCATAAGAGCTATGACAAAATTAGGAATCAGATTTATCTTATATACAAAATTCTCGTGTCGCGGTGTTTGTAGTTAAACTCCTCCGAAACGGCTTGACCGATTCTCATGAAATTTTGTGTGCATATAGTGCAACTTCTAATTTTCATCAACCTAAATTTTTCTTTTTTAAATTGGTCCAGTAGTTTCTGAGCATATAGACTTTTATCAAATATTTGTCCACCCGTGCGAAGCCGGGGCGGTAGCTAGTATAACATAATAGTTAAAGATTTTTTTTTATCGTCAGCATTCTTCACACAATTCCTGGCATGTTACGTGCTGGAGCCTTCGCAGCAGGTGTACGCGTGGATATGCGCGCGGCTGTGGGGGGCGGGGGGCGGAGGCCCGGGAGGCGCGGGGGGCTCGGGGGGCGGCGCGGGGGGCCCGGGGGCCGACCCCCGCCCGCCGCCGCGCGCCCCCCGCTCGCCCGCGCCGCGCCGCCGCGGGATACACCGCCTGCCCGGCGACAGACCCAACGACGACGACAACAACACGTGGAATGGAAACTCAACGCAACAGATGTAGGATTTATGTATTAGTATAATAATAAAGGCGACGGAAATAAACATAAAATCATATTATAGCGTTAATTGCGGTAAATTGCAACTTTTAGAGGGCAGTTGCGGTGGATTACTAGAGGTACACTAATAATAATTATAGTGGCGACGGAAATATTATATCTAGCTGTTGTGTTTTGTGTTAATTTCGGTGATTTACTTCTCAAATTACAGCGAATTGCGTTGCATTGATAAATACCGGTCAAACACATAACCCTCCTTTTTGCTTCGCCGTAGTCGGGTAAAATAGAATACCAGTTTCAGTACTATCCGCTTGGCCCAGATCCGTGGATATGGTCAATAATCCGTTATCAGTGTCAAGAACACAATTGAATTTAAATATATTAATAATGGCGACGAAAATATTACAATTGCCGTTTTGTGCATTAATTTCAACTTGCAATTGCTAAGCTCTTTAGATACATTTACCAGAATAATGGCGAGGGAAATATTATATCACGTTTTTGCGTTAAAATGGAGGATTGCAATTTCAACCATGGAATAGCGATGAATGAAACTGTTTTTTTTGTTTTTTTCAGTTTAGATTATACACACTTAATTAAAAACTGAATTAACATAATGTATGACGCAATTTTCAAAGTAATACTCGAGCTATTGAACATTTTGCAAGTGTACGCAAATTATGATTTAGATTTCTTAACTGTTTATATATACAGCAAACGTGTCAAGCTTAAATTAGCGCTGGATACGCTACTGATAGCAATTCTTAAGAAACTACATTAGGTGAGAAGTTTCAAAGGTGTTTCAGAGCAGTGTGTGAAGACTGGCCACTGCCAGTGCCAGCGTTAGGATGGGCGTGATGGGGCGACGGCCCGGGGCGCTAAACTAGGGACGTGAAAACTATCTACGTCCGTGTCGTTGGCTCTGGGTAACGCTAAAGGAAAGATGCAAAAGTTAACTCGATAATTATTTCCTTGTGTGGGCGCCACAATATTCTCGCCCGGGGCGTCACTGTGCAGTGGCCCTAACGCCGGGTACTGGCCACTGTGGACCATGGAACCCAGTTTAAAAGAAGTAGGGCAGAGATATTTGAAGGCACAGAGTGCCTGCCAGAGTGAGTCTCACTTTCAAAATAGCGAAATGTTGCAATCCTCAAAAAGTTGCAATTAACGCAATTGTATCGCACCAATTGAAATGACTTGAATTGGGAACAAAATAGTTCCTCTAGTATGTTAAATATATATTTAAAACAAATATTCAGTAAGATTCTAAATTCCATAATCTGATAAAAATAGTAATTAACATAAGAAAATGCAGTTTTATTGTCTCACAAACATTTTAATCGGTTTGATGAATGACATGAATTTTATAAGGATTACCAACTTTATTTGCGGTTCAATAACTCGTCACCCATAGACTGAAAGCAACGCGACAGCAAACACGGCTTGGTGATACAAAGTTGTTGATGCTGCGACACGTTCACAATGTAGACACGATGGGTAAAATAAGCGATCATACATCTATACGAATACTATAAAGAGGAATTTTTTTGTATTTGGATTTTTTGTGTATGTTTTGGATAGGCTCTGAAACTATTGGACCGAATTTAAAAATCTTTCACCGTTAGAAAGCTACATTATTACTGAGTAACATAGGCTATATATTATATTGATACGCGGGCGAAGTCGCGGGGAACCAGCTAGTTAGTTAGCCAGCGAGTTATAAAAATGCGTGTACATTTCAATGTGAATAATATTTTGCACCTGTTACATAAATACATACTTGCATTGAAAAACAAAGCAATATTTAGGTAATAATTTAATCAGCTGTATGTATATTATTGTCTATGGTATTCTGTTTTGGTTCTATAGATCGAACATTTGGCGCCTTCTGCCACCGATCTATGTCTATGAGTATTCTAAATGAGTGCGTTCTGCACAGTTATTTGACAACGTCTTTCCCAGTCTCAATGGTGTTTTATCCACCGGATTGCATTGTAATTTACCATTGTAAATGTGTAGGAATTTACATAATTACAATAATATCCGTATAAAATGAAAATTATGCAACTGTTTCTTAATAATAGTCAGTTTTAACGGCTTCCCAACTGCGCGGCATTTTTTTTCTATAATCTGTTACGCGGTAACGTAACATGTCGTTTGAGAAATCAAAGTATACACTTGAAATTAACTGACTTGTTACAGTCCTTAACTGTCAAAAATAAATATAGTTTTTAAGCTATTGCATAGCTTTTATCACGGGCCTTGAGCGTGGGGACCGAATCCAGAAATTCCGTAACGAAAAAAACCTAACACCCCCCACTCCGACCGACAACTCCATCTATCGATAAATACCAGAACTTTTAATGACTTTGAAATATCACGCTTGTCTCTTTAGTTCAGCAACCCGCCTTTAGGTGGCATTGGTTGTATTGGAAAACTACCGTAATCAGCTGTTTGTGAGAAAGTATATAGGTATATAAAAAAATAATGCATTAATAAAATAAATAAATAATTATAATTGCATAAGTTAATAAAAAATGCTATGCAATAGCTTTACCGCGGCAGTCTCCGAGTGCCACACCTAATTATTTTTTTATATGGTGTAAGGTGGAGGTATGTCGGGCGGCTATAATTTAAATGGGAAAACCCACGGGAAATCCCAAATCGCCCTACCTGTCTTATAGTGATTAGAAGCTTACGTTGAAATGATCGAATAGCTAATACATTTGAGAAAAGACTAAGTTTTCTAGAAGATACGAATTGATTTGGTTGTAATTTATGGATATTGAAAATAAAATTGTTTTTTTAATTGTGCGTTTTATTTCATTGAAGGTACAATCCCAACAAAAAAGATTGATTGGTTGAATAATTCGATTATCTACATCTAATAAGTGAAATATATTTTATTTGTTTCACTTGATTTAATTATGTTAGAATCGAATTCCATATATTAAAACCATTAATTTTATTTTAATTTAAATTAAATTTTTTGTTAGTTATATTCTAATTATATTTTTTAAATAAATATATAAATCGATTTATACCAGAAAATCAAATAACTAAAGTTGTCGTAACATGCGTATATTTTTAAAGATCATTTCAATACTGCTACTTTCAAGCGCTGTTGTGTATCGATAGAGATTATTTACAAAACAGCGCCTTAGGGGATACTAGCTTCTGCCCGCGACTTCGTCCGCGTTGAGCTAAGAATTCCAGAGGAACCTACCCATTTTCCCGGTATGAAAGTATCATACGTGTTGCATACAAATCCGTTGAGCCGTTTTTGAGTGATTGAGCAACAAACATACATCCATATTATTGTCACATGTCAATGTCAAATGTAGACTGTTTTATCTATGCTTTAAAACTATAGCTCTATATTCTTGATTAGTTAGCCTCTTTAAGAAAATGTACAAGGGCTAACAATGGCTGCCCATACGGCGCCTTCGAAGTAAGACCTGTGCCTGTTGTCCAGGCATTTCAAAGTAAACTAGCCAATAATGTCAGCATCTAATCTTTGATTATATCATCTAATTAATCAATCAGTGTACATAATATATCGATCAGTAATAAAAGTCGTTGATTCAAATTGCGTTCTCATTCAACAATAATATTAACAGTTTGATTTTATAGGTATACTGTAAGCAGGATGCAATGTAACGCGTGCAATAGAAATACGGAATAGCTGTCTAACTAATCGAAGCGTAGAACAAGTTATATAATTACCAATCAAACTATCATGTTTACCACAATTTACACTCAATTTCCTGGATTTCTCATCCATTTTTAGATAGTTCCGACACGTGGTTAAACATTGTTTTAAAATAGGTAAACTTCCGTTTGTATCTACTATGTACGAACGTATTTTAACATATTATAAAAACATGCCCGACTGGGGACTGTACCTCCGCCTTACAGAAGACCGCAGTGAGATAACACTACTTGATCTAGTGTTGTGTTTCTGCGGTGAGTAAGGTTGCCAGTGCTCCACGAGGATACGCTGGGCTGGTAATAATTCTGCTAGCACAGTGAGTCCTCATCAACAACATGGTTGGCAACTCGTTAGCGATATCCCTGGTATTGCTAGCGGCTGTAGGCTATAGTGAATGCTTACTCAGGTGGGCCGTATGCTTGTGTGCCACCTTAGTGGTATAAAAAAAAGACACATGAATAAACACTCGGATCGTTTAACTATGTAGGTATATTCTTCAATTAATTATAGGTGTCGATTCTGTTGTTAAAAATGACTAAACTTAACTAATTTTACAGGTCTAAAAGTCTTGCTATCCCTTTCACATGTGCGCGGTTAAATAAGGATGGCAATATTTTTAGACCTGTCAAATTAGTTAAGTTTTTCATTTTTAACAACAGAATCGACACCAATATCACTTTTACTATATTATTCTGTGACGGGAGCCTAACGCCGATCTATCCATTCTACTTATTTTCAAAAATAAGCGTTTTTTGCAAGAAGCAAAGCGTTACAGGTGTGCGTTACGCTAGCAAAATGTTGTCTCCTTTCAGGATTTGAATGATGCAGATAATTAGTACCTCGGCTCGAGTAAATGTGCGCGAAATTTTAAATTTGTGCGTCCAGACATTCCTGAGTTATTCACGAAAAAAAGATTTTGCCAAGGTAACGTAAAGTATAGGTCGCGGCACGAAACTCTAGCGCTGACCGTTATTGCGCAGAAGTAAAAAATAAGGTGTCTTGGCGGGGTACAGGGGTGAAGGGCGAGCGTGCGTTGCGCCGATTGGCTCTCCAGTCGTACTCCGTCCCCCGTGCCGATACGACGCTCCGCGCACTTCCAGTGTACAGTCGCGTTCTGAATTGTTTTGTTGTCATCGTTAATTTTTGTTGTTGTTTTTTGTTAAGTTTGTTTTGTTGATTTGTTTGTTGTGTTTGTTAGTTTATTCACTGTTTGATTAAGTTTGAACAGTTTTTAAACAGTGAAAATGCCGAGGCCGAGAAGGAATACTGTTTTGAAAAGACAGGCACGGAAAATGGTGTTTGACGTGCATTGTTTTCTGAAAAGGGAATCGAATGATTTCATTAATTCCCTGAAACAAATTCAAAGTGAAATTGGCGAAGCTGCGAGTATTTTACTCGATTCTGACCGCAGCACTGTAGATATAAGTGAAATAAAACAAACTGCAGAAGTTATTCAGGCGGGAAATATAAAATTAAATAGTATAATTAGTGACTTACAGAAAATTCAGAAAAGGACAGCTGAATCTACAAAGACGTCCATAGCAACGGTAAGGAAAATCTCCACTGAAGCCAATAATTCCGACTTATTATCAGTATTTAGAACACCAGGCAAAAAACGCTCCAGATCAAAACCGGTCACAGATATTGATAACTTTGATCAAGGATTAATAAAGAGGTGCATACATAACTTTCATAGGACAAATAATGAACTTCCCACCGTCGGAAAGTTGAGAAAGAAGCTAGAGGAAGATATAAATTTCAAAGGCTCAGAACGAAGTCTTCGACGAATAATTAAGAGTTTAGGGTTTCGGTGGAAAAATACTGAAAACAATCGAAAAGTACTGATTGAAAGTTCAAATATACGTTTACTACGTATCGAATACTTACGCAAAATAAAACAATATCGCCAAGAGGGAAGGCCCATCGTATATACAGATGAATCTTACGTAGATTCATCGCACTCTGCTCCAAAAGCCTGGACCGATGGTACTACAAAAGGTCTCAAAAAACCTATCTCCAAAGGACAGCGGGTGGTCATTGTCCACGCAGGATCAGAGGCTGGGTTCATACCGAACGCACTGTTAACTTTTAAAGCTGGTGCGAAATCAGGCGACTACCACGACAATATGAACTACGACAACTACGAAAAATGGCTGAGGACACAGTTATTGCCGAACTTACCGCCTAATTCTGTCGTGGTAGTCGACAACGCATCATACCATAATAAACAATGGGACCTTGCACCCACTTCTAATTCCAAAAAAGCTGACATGCAGGGTTGGCTTACTGAAAAGGGCATACAATATGAGGAAACTCTACTAAAACCTCAACTATACAATTTAATACGGGCTAACAAAGATAGATTTAAAACATTTTCAATTGACAGGATACTAGCAGAGCAAGGACATCAAGTGCTAAGACTGCCACCATACCACCCAGATCTAAATCCAATCGAAATGGCATGGTCTGACATAAAGCAATATGTAGGCAGTAAAAATGTGAAGTGGAGTGTTGCTAAATGTATAGAACTAATTCAAGAAAAAGTTTTGCTGATGGGTGCTTGGGATTGGGGAAAGTTATGCCAAAAGGTAAAGGACATAGAAGAGCAATATGTCAAGAGTGACCATGTCGTGGATTTGGTTACAGAAGAATTCATCATTCGCGTTGATGGTGACAGTTCAGAGGATAGCCTTGGTGAGTCTGATGACGATGACGCTGTTAGTGCCGACGACCGAAGCAGCCCTGAGCCGGGGCCCTCAGTAAGCAAAAGGCCCTGTTGGGATACTATTGAAGGTGTAAGACCATTGTCTGATTCGGACTAGATATCGGAAAGGAGAATGCGGTGTCTGATGTCCACACCCTGCCGAACTCGCAGGTTTCTTCTATCCTGAGAAGAAACTTCAGTAGGTTCTTATGTAATTCGGACTTAATATAATTTTTTTTATTATTTGGTATTTAATATAAAAATTTACAAATCCGATAGTGTATTTATTTTTCTACTCCCCATAAACTTGTTAAAAATTATATTGTAGGTAACATGAAGTAATATTTGCGTGCGTGACAGTACCCATACGCAGTTAAGTTCCACATTTTGTTCACCGCTAGACTTACTATTTGACTTTACATTAAAACATTATTTTGCTGTTTTTAACTAAGCAATTAAATTACTAATTTGTATTGCGTGCGCGATGGTACCCATGCGCAGCTATCCCCTCCACGTTTCGCTCAGCGCTAGAGTTTCGTGCCGCGACGTACCTACGAATTTGCCACAAAATAAAAACATGCCCGACCTTCAGATGATCGCAGTCAATTAACACTTCTGCGTATGTATCTATGTTTGAACAGAGCGGAGGAACAGAGAGAATATCGACACTCATTTTATTTAGGTATTATTAATTAATTGATGACAAGACCGTTGGTCGAATGGTCAGGATACCTGACTGCTACGTTAGTGGGCGCGGGTTCGTATCCCGCCGGGCAAACATTTATGTGACAAACACTTCTGGGTGTTTAGTATATCTATATCTATACTTCTATATCTATACTCTATACAAATATACTAATTACTAATATTACTAAAAAGATTTGCATGTTTGTGGGTTTGTATTGAATAGGCTCCGAGACTACTGGACCAATTTCAAAAATTCTTCCACCGTTAGAAAGGTACATTATCACTGAGTAACATAGGCTATATATTATACTAGCTGCCAGCCCCGGCTCCGCACGGGTAGGCAAATAATTGATAATGTCTACCCGTGCGAAGCCGGGGCGGGCCGCTAGTCTTATTATAAGTATATATATTTACAAATAATACGTATATATAAGTATTATAGCAGCTGCTCATAGTACAAGCTTTGCTTACTTTGGGGCTAGATGGCGCTGTGTGATAATGTCCAAGCATTATTATTTAATTCTAGGGTTAATAAAATACATATTATTATAATAGCGGTCTATCTACCCCATTAGCACATGAAGGATTTGTCATCATCATCATATATTTAAGAGCTAGGCTCTTGTCGGTGGAGCAATCGCCAAGCCGTTCTATCGTTAGCCATCTCTTTGACCTCTTGGTCAGGATTTGTACAGACCCTAATGGATAATTATCCATTTGCTTATGTACTACGACAGACTTTGTTTTAACTCTATGTACCTACTTAAGTATTGTGTCTTTAGTAACTTATCAGGGCAAAATTTAAATTACAGATGTAACTGTCAATTGTTTACTGCAAACCAGGATGTCAAACTTTCTAAATTTTCTCGTGTTTCTAAACCTTCGCTAATGCGGCTTTTGGGCCTGTCACATGCCCCTTAGCTTGATTACATTACGGAAAAAAGTAAAAAGACGCGTTAGGTAAAGGACGTAAGCGTCAATCGGAAAAGCGAAAGTTTGGCTATGACCACTGGCCAGATTCTTTGCTCACCTTCCGCTTGCTAGGGTTGGCACAGAACACTTTTTGAAAAAAATAAAATAAATATTTTGGAAAAAATATTGTATATTCAAACTGGTTGTTAACGGCTGCTATAAAAATCGGCTAATTGTCTATGACTGGTATAGTCTTGTAGTTAATAATAAAAATACAATATTGATAATAAGTCCAGTTTAAACAAACATTGGTCGATCCTCTTGTACAAATAAATAGCCTTAACTAATTTGACAGCACTAAAAGTCTTGCTATGCCTTTTTCATGTGGGGGGTTAAATGAGGATGGCAGTATTTTAAGTGCTGACAAATTTGTTTAGTTAAATGACTGTGTACAACAGAATCGACACCATTATTAGTATGTGGTTTACTAAGCACATTTTATTAAGCTCCGAAATTTGCTTTATCTGTAGCTATTTTTTTTTTTTTTTTGTGTACGTCTGCATCTACAATCAGTCCCAGGACTATAAGCAGATTTGTTGGGCGGTTGAAGCGGTTGAAGTCTGTAGCTGTATGGAAACGAATTCATATACTACACGTATCACATACATGATTATGTACTTGTCTTCTTCTTCTTTAAGTTAATGGCGACGAGCTTATATACAGCTATTCCGCCAATGTCAAGTGGTGTGATAGGTACAGAGTACATAAGTACTAAACGTAGTGGACGTTTATATCAAAGAGCCCTTCAAACGAGTGACAAGCACAGAAATGGTTTATCAACTTGACGGTAAACTAACAGTACGCTACCTACTCAACCGGTAAGATGCCTACTCAGTATCTGACATAAACAAAAGTGCAAGTGATATAACAGCTCAAACGTCAAAAAAAACGTTTTTGTGCAAAAAGTAATAATATGACTGTTAATGTTTATGCCCTGTATCGCGAGATGAATAAATTATCTTTAATCCAATATATATTACATCTTAACAGTTGCCATTTTTGACACATTAAAAGGTGCCTGTAAAACGTAGTTTTTAACAAATCCGTTGGCCCGTCCTTAATCACACTAAAGAAACTTTTATTAAAAATAGCAATAGTGGATATGCTACTTTAGAGTTTTCATGCCGTAACATGGAAGATAGATATTTACAAAAATAGGTAAGTAGGTCGGTAAGTACACCTTGGTGTCAATTTGGTGTTGTACAAAAACATTAAACTAAACTAATTTGAAAGGACTTAAAAGTCTTGCTGTCTCCTTCTCATGTGCGGGGTTAAATAAGGATGGCTATACTTTTGGTCCTGGCTAATTAGTTCAGTTTAATTATTTCGTATAACAGAATTCGCATTATACTACGAACTAGCTTCATCCGTGTAGCAATATACTTAATAGAGACTATGATACTCCGTGATAATATAGCATTCTAATGGTGAAGGATTTTTAAGATCGGTCCACTAGTTTTTGAGTTTATTAATTACGAACAATAGCACAACTATTTTAGTTTTTTCTGTTTTTTTACTTTAAATTAAGTGTGTATTATTATTAGTATAAATAGTTAATATTAATTGTATTTTTTTTAATTATAACCTAAAAAAAATATTGTTTTAATACATAAAAAAGTTTTTTACTTTTTACGTATAGAAAGTGTAAAGTTGATTATTAAATATTTTCCCTCTATAATATTAATAGTGTCGATAACGTTTCGTAGGAAGCAAATAAAATACTAAGTTGAAATAAAAAGCGGCAACCTTACCGCCTAACGGTTATTGTGCGAGTGAAAGAAGAAATGGGACATTGTATACGCAGTCGACCGCAGTTTTGACGCAGCTTTTGGCGCGAAATGACGTTCGTTTTACAATTAAATTTATCGTATTGCATAAAAACAAATTACGTACACAAACAGTAAATTATACGTAACAATGGATTTGAAAGAGATTATTAAGTGGTTTATACCGTGCTTCCACATACTGCTAGCCATTTGCAAAGTGAAAATGGACAGACGAATAACGTTTATTTTTTTATTTTTACTTTTTAATTTAAATGTCAGTTGCGTTCAGTGTGCAAATGTTAACAATGTAGATTTACACAAAAGTGATTTAATGAATGAAGCCAAATACATAGATAATAATTCGAGTAGTGAAATAAATGCCAAAAACCAAAGTTATATTTATTCTGGTGTTGCAGAGGCAAGATTCGAGTACGATGCAAGTAATAATGTCGTTGGTAAGTAAACCTATCAATAAGGAAAATTAAAAAAGAAAGCTGCGTACGTGAAATATTACTGGCTATTTACCTACTTAAGTTTTTTTTATTATCTTTGGTGTGTGGTTTAAGCTGTGGTATTTTTTTGAACACTTTAATGCTCTAAAAAAACGACTAAAGCAATTTTAAGATTTATTTCACAAATGAATGGATACTCTGTCCCTGGGTTACATAAACTGTATTTTGAGGCCAAACGTTGAATATACGCGGGAAAAGCTCGTTTATTAAATCATCCATTTACTTTATGATAAAAAATAAAGAATAGCAATAATCCACGCGGATTCACTTTATATTAGTCACACTTTTTTTATACCACTAAGGTGGCACACAAGCATACGGCCCACCTGATGGTGGGCAGTATGCTGCGTATAAAACAGATCATCATTGTGACTGCTTACCATCAGGTAAGCAGTCACAATGATGATCTGTTTTATACTATGTAGTGATTTTTGTTCAATATGACGTATAGCTATTTTTATCCATGGCTTTGCGACATGACTCAGCTATACTGGACCTGCGGCCTCCAGGCTTTTGTGGTAGACCCGTATAACTTTATTTAAAAAAAAAAAATTTCGTCCATAAGAAAAAAATGTTCTGCTTACTACCTCGCCGCGGTGTGCAATTATTGATGCGGTAATTTGCCGTGATATTTTTGAAATAATGAAAAATGAATGATTTTTTTACAATCGCGGAAAAGGAACCCTTATAGGACACACATAACCCTTATAGGACAGGTCTGTCTGTCAAGAATTTTTATCTCAAGAACGCGTGGAGCTATCAAATTAATATGAAATACCCGGGTGTGTGGTCCCTTTCGGTTGTAAAATAATCAAACCTGTAACTCAATATGAAGAAAAGATTATGACCGTTTATGTCGCAAATTTTCGCATATTTTGCGATTTCACAAGGGAATCAAAACTTACAGGGTACTTCCCGTTGACCTAGAACCATGAAACTTGGCAGGAAGCAGTGTCTCACAGCACAAGTAGGTAAAGAAAAAAATCTGAAAACCGTAAATATGTAGTAATTTTTTTTTATTGCGAATTTACTAAAAAAATATCTTGGTTCGCGTTTTCATTTGAAAATTTTATTTGAAGTTCTCCTACTTTTATCCTTACCTACAAGTGTACGGAACCTTCGGTGCGCAAGTCCGACTCGCACTTGGCCGGTTTTCTGTGGCCCGTGATACCACACACACAGTACACGTGTTCGTGGCCCCTATGAAAGGTTGAATTCCTCTGACTTAACTGGTACCAAATGGGGCACTCTATATTTTAGAATGTATATTGTACAGTTAGAAACTATACTAGATTTTTTTTTATATAAAATAAGTAGGCGTGCGTGTATTTAATTACGAAATGTGATGACTAATGTACCTACCTATCGCGTTGCTGTAGAAAGCGAACCGACTTTAATTACATTTTCGTTGTAATGACTTTCATAGCTCCACAGAACGTCTAGAGGTTAAGGAAAAAAATATATAATAACTACCGACCCGCCCCGGCTTCGCACCGGTAGACATTTATCAAATGCGAAGCCGGGGTGGGCAGCTAGTTTAATATATAGCCTATGTTACTCAGTGATAATGTAGCTTTTTGACGGTGAAAGAATTTTTGAAATCGGTCCAGTAGTTTCGGAGCCTATTCAATACAAACCCACAAAAATACAAATCTTTCCTCTTTATAATATTAGTGTAGATGTCTTCTCCTACAAATATTGTAAATGCGAAAGTTTGTCAGTGTGGATGTATAAAATATGTTTATCTTGGGAAATATCTTTTCCACTGGGATTCTAAGCTCAACGACGCAGTCGCGGGCAGAAGCTGGTATTCTATATTTGTAAAAACATTGGTCAAGTGTGTGTTGGACTCGCACCAAAGTTCCGCACTAAAATCAAGCTATGTTAACTTTCTGTTGAATGAGAATGAAATTTGAATCAACGACTTTTATTACTGTTCGATATATTACGTACACTGATTGATTAATTAGATGATATAATCAAAGATTAGATGCTGACATTATTGGCTAGTTTACTTTGAAATGCCTGGACAACAGGCACAGGTCTTGCTTCGAAGGCGCCGTATGGGCAGCCATTGTTAGCCCTTGTAGATTTTCTTAAAAAGAAACTAACTAATCAAGAATATAGAGTTATAGTTTTAAAGCATAGATAAAACAGTCTACATTTGACATTGACATATTATGTGACACTTTCAAGCATAACTTTGTGGTTCATTCCATAGACACGGCTATTGCCCCATTAGGTTTTTTACGAAAATTACACTTGTTTTCTATCTCCCTCTCTAGTCATCATCATTATATGCCTGACTTCCACTGCTCAACAAAGGCATTCACCAGGGACTTTCAAATCTTATTTGAAGTCTAGAAATGTTAGAATTTCTAAACGTGCTTGATGTCAGTGATACCGGACGCACGAAAAATTCAGATACATCGGACTTAATAGAAAAACCCATTAGCCTTAATGTATATAATGCTATGCTATTGGATTTTCCTACTGCTATATTGTATCTTTTTATTTATTATTATATCTCTCTGTTGTGACAATTACCTGTGACACTAGAGACGTCACGGTCCGGTCCCAACGGAAGATCGGCGCTGGTTGTCCTTCACAAGACATCCAGCACATGCTGAGTTGGGACCGTTTCATAATGACACGATGTTCTTCTACACTTGTATTCCTTTCGTATATGTTTGTGTCGTTATGAATAAATGTTTTCTTTCTTTCTTTCTTTATAAGAGATTCTCAAAAAGCAAGCTATTATGGTAATTGTGCGATGAAAACACCGTTGGTCTTATGGTTATCAAGTTACAATAGATATAAATGAAACCAGGTTTAATCTCTTGTTAAATTTTTAACTGAACCAACGTGAATAATATTCTCACTAGTTCAGTCAAATGAACTGGAGAACAAAAACCAGGTGCAACTTTTAACTGAACAACCGAGGAAACAAATCCCACTAGTTCAGTCAATTGAACTGGATTAGTGGGAACAGACCAATTTTGCACAATGGCAGGTAACACCATTGGTGTAGTGATTACTAATATTTTTATTCTTCATTTGAGATATTTTTGTGGTATCTAAATTGTAATATGTTAAGAATTGTAAAAGGTATGCGACTGAAGGACTTGTTTCCATGTCATGAATAAATAAAAAAAAATGATTACAGTAGGGCCAAAATAACTTTTGACAGGTCTCAATATCAATTTTTTTAGAGAAGGATAAAGATATGATTGGAATAATTTTCGTCTTCAATATTTTTAGATTGTCTGTACTAAAAAAAAGTATTAATTTGCACTCAAAAAATATTCGAGGCGAAAATGTAGGACAAATACGGATGTTTTTATGTGGGGCGAATGCGAAATAAATAAATTAATTTATTGAGTTTAGGCCTTATGAAGGCGCTTATGAAGGTCTTAAAACCTCTTATCTGAATACACAAATTATTACACAATTAATGAGAATTAAAATGCTTTATGTTTCTCCTCTTTCCCAAAAGTATTTTTATGACTAAGAAGAAAATACTATATTTTCTTCAAAAAAAGGTGACATAACTCTAGACCTTGCTAGCTAGCAACCTATTCGCAGCTCGGTAGGTATCACGTAATTCGGTCTCAGGAGGCCCATTATCTCCACAAATACCTAAAGGCGTTATTGATTTACTAACTGTTACACGCGGCTTCGCCCTAGTGGTTCTAAAGAAAAAAAACCTAATTATGTAAAAAGAGACTGACTGAGCTGATTAAGACGGTATACAAACTTTCACCCCCTGTATCACCCCCTTAAGGATTAGTTATTGTGACGAAAGACAGCCTATGTCTTTCCTCAGGTTATAATCTATCTCATTGCCAAATTTCATTACGATCCGTTCATCCGTACAGTCGTGAAAAGGTAACAAACAAACAGAGTTACCTTCGCATTTATAATATAATCATGGATATTGATTGTTCAAATAACTCGCTAATAGTTTATTTAGGCAAGTGGGCCAAGATCATTGACCTTCGTAATATAATGATCGTATATGTCATCTCTAGGTTACTGGTATATCCCAAGAACTTGAGATAATATAACTCACGCAATTTATACGGAATTCAATGTAGAAGCTGTTTATTTTAAACACAAATCTTGGGCTTAAAAAGAGAGGTAGAACGACATAGGATCAACCGTGGATTTATCCACCCTTCGACTCTGAGATAGCATGATTTCTTGCTATATAAAATATTGGTGCCAATTCTGTTGTTCAAAATGACTAAACTTAAATAATTTGACAGGTCTAAAAGTATTGCCATCCTTATTTAACCCCGCACATGAGAAAGGGATAGTAAGACTTTTAGACCTGTCAAATTAGTTAAGATAAGTAATTTTTAACAACATAATCGACACCATTGTCTTCCGAAATAAAAGAGCTAACCTATTAGAGCAGACTGGGGACTGTACCTCCACCTTACAGAAGACCACAGTCAAATAACACTACTTTGATGCAGTTTTGCGTTTTTGTATTGGGTAAGGTTGTCAGTGCTCCACGAGGATACTCTGCCTCCTTTTTAAGCTCATGGTCTGATTAATAACTGTAGGTACTTAGCATAGAAAAACTAATTGGTACAGGCACTAGGCAGTTATGATCCCCACTACAAAAAAAAGTGAACAAAATAAATTCCATGCGACAAAGTCGCGGGCACAGCTAGTCAAAGACGATATCTTATAAAATTCTCGTGTCGCGGTGTTTGTAGTTAAACTCCTCCGAAACGGCTTGACAGATTCTCATGAAATTTTGTGTGCATATTGGGTAGGTCTGGGAATCGGACAAATCTATTTTTCATCCCCCCAAATGTTAAGGGTAGTCCACCCCTAAATTTTTTAATGTCTACCCGTGCGAAGCCGGGGCGGGTAGCTAGTAAGAATATAATATTTTTTCCTTTTCACGTTTCAGGCAGAACCTTCGGCCGTCCATTCAAGAAGATGATGGCGGGGCTACTGCCAGTGGTGTTCCAGATAGGAGCAGCCTCCACGTGGGCCGTGATAGCCGCCATTGTGGGCGTGAAGACACTTCTCGTAGCGTTAGTCATACTCAAGCTTCTTCTGGTGGCTGGCGCAGCTAAGGTTATACATTTTTTAAAACCGAGTTTTAAAAGCGAGTTTTTAAACTCGAGTGTAATTAATTAGTGATACCCCTGGTATTGCTAGCGGCTATAGGCTACGGTGACTGCTTACCATCAGGTGGGCCTTCCGCTTGTGTGCCACCGTAGTGGTATAAAAAAAAGAAAAATAAAATGTCAAGGACACAGCTATACTATTTTTGTCCCTTACCGCGTGCAGGGTGTTTCACGTTTCGTAAAATACTTTACGCAACTTTACCCATTTTTTTTTTTTTTTTTTTTTACGCTCGGACATTATCACACAGCGCCATCTGGCCCCAAACTAAGCAAAGCTTGTACTATGGGAACCAGCAGCTGATACAATACTTATATACTTTTATTTTTTTTGTAAATACATAGGTACTTATAATACATACTCAACACCCAGACGCATGGCAAACATATTTGTCACATAAATGTTTGCTCCGGCGGGAATCGAACCCGCGACCCCAGCGTAGCAGTCAGGTATACTAACCACTAGACCAGAGGTCTCGTCAGTGTTTGGTTCAGCTAAGCGGGAGAAGTCGCTTGTGTGTCAGCAGTTTACGCACACGGACGCACACATTGATAACTATCTCCATCCCTTTCAAGGGCACGCGGTAACTTCGTCTATTAGTTATGCAGTGTATAGTCTGCACCGAGCTGAGGCTGGTGACCTGGTTTTCACATAAAACAATAGTTTAGTCATTTAGAAACAAACTATCAAAGCTTTATATTTATAGGGTGGACAGCGAGTGACATCCCTGTTGCAAGCGTCCATAGGCAACGGTAACCGCTTACCATCACGCTGGTGTATGCTTGTTTATCATTAGTGGTATATAAAATGTCTAGTTGTCCACTGACTTACAAGGAGGTGGAGGGTGATTTGTCATCGTGTTGTTTTGTGATTTTATTACATGCAGTGGTTGGTCAAAAAGTATATAAGTAAAGTACCTACGCAGTAAATTATCTACTAAGATGTGAATAAGATATAAATACAAATTGTACTTCGGCAATTTGTACGTAGTATATTATCTACTCTGAGGTACAATAATGTAAACTTTGCCCAATTTGGGTGTAGATGGCGTTATGTCCGACCATTTATTAATGACTGAAAAAATGAATATTTATGGCATCACCCGTTCTTAAAATATGTAAATCTGAAAAATAATTTCCGTGACGTAGAGTACCCTTCAATGTATTTTAATATTAAATACTCGCCTGTAAGCGCCTCTCATGAGCTTATTTATTACGAAACCTATGTGTAAGCAAACTTTAATGCCTTACTACCTTTCCAGCTTAATTAATATATAAATAATATTTAATTCGGTTGTTTTTTCAGGTGGGAGCGTTGTTTGCCAATAAATCGCATGACCATCACGGCTGGCAGCCCTCAAACCAGAAGGAGATACATTTACACATCCACAACGGCCATGGCGTGGAGTCACACCATCCTGGTTATGAAGAACATCTAGCATCACGTAAGGATGATAAATTGTTTTAGTTGTTTACAGAACGAGCTCCATTTAACTGCAAAAAGCGCCATCTATCGGCGAGTTGCAGTACTAGCTTGTATTGTAGGTAAAAGAATAAGTTTGCTGAGTGAACCCATCAGCAATTATGGTTAACTCCATATTTCAATGATAAAGAGTATATTGATGAGTGAAACATTTAAAAAAAAAAAAACCAAGAGAATTCAGAATATGAATGTTTATAGAAACAAGTTCGCATATTGCTGCCGTACTAGTTCCTCTACTCGACGATAGATGGCACTGTAACTATATATCTTATTGTTTCAGCTCCGTGGAACAGAGATGGCGCTGTTGTAAAGCCAGACATTCTCGACCCGTATGCCGCTGGACCTCAAACTATCAGTACTCCTTTCGGAAATTATGTTAAAATTAACTCAAAATAATATGGTTTAAATAATATGCTTATAACATATCGGTTAGAATGTTCCATCTCAGTTAAGCAGCTCCTAAGTAAGCATTATATGCGAGGCTATGTTCTCATAGTAAATTATATATTCGCGGTCAGCTTACTAAATAGGTCCTAGTTTTAAAACAATAGACAATTTATTTAAAACGGAAAATAAACTATTTACAAAAAACTTAACCTATCTACTTATAGATAAAAGATCTGACCCAAACCAGAATCATGCGGGAGCGTGCCGAGAATGCTGGCAGCATTGCCACGCTGGATAGCAATGCTGATTCTCTGAGCGAGATTTATTCCAGCGCCCGTCACGAGAGGCCTCCACCAACTGACATATGACCATAAAAAGCTGAAGAGCATTAAAACAGTTAAAATCATTTTTATACTAACTTATAATAATATTTTTTTTAAATCAGAAGGTGCAGCTCTCGAGACGTTTTTTTTATACCACTATAGTGGCAAACAAGCATACGGCCCACTTGATGGTAAGCTGTTACCGTAGCCTATAGATTCTTGCAATACCAGGGGTATCACTCGCGCGTTGCCTACCCTAAGATCATAGTAGGTAATTGTAATAACTCGGATTTTCATAATTTTATCAATGTCAACAGAACTCATCAACGAATAACCGGCAATCACTTAAGTTAGTGCAGTTGTTTTTTTTGTATAGTTAGGTACTAATCTGTGCCGGTAGCAGGAACATTGTCGACAACGTTTTCGTATCGCCTTCGACTATTTTTGTATTGGAAAACGAACAGCGCTGCGGCGGTGAAAAGTGGAACTAAAAATTAGTATGACAATTTTGACATTTCGCGAGTTACGTTTTCGAATACGTTGTCGACAATGTTCCTGCTACCGGCACTGTACTTTATACCTGCCGATAATGTATGAAACATTCTAAGTGACAGCCTAATAAATGCTTCGTTTATATCCTTAGCGACAAATACAAAAGTAACCAAATACCATTACTCAAATATGTTCACTATTGAGTTCGAAGTTCTATATCTTTTATTCCACGCTGGCAAGCTCCATGCCCGCCGGATGGTAGCGGTCACCGTAGCACTAGCGCGGTACCAACTTTATTTCGGAGAGGAATCACACCAATTTTCTCATTCTGAGTAATTCTCACACAATGACTAGAATTCTTATGGCAAACTGAAAATGGTGTGAATTTTTGATGTTTGTCGTTTGTTTTATAAATCATACATGGCTTATTTCGTATGATGGATGAATCGTTGCGAGTGTACTGACGTCGTTTTGACGTAGCGGCGACATGAACAATTGCAGTTTTGGTTACAAATATCTTAGAGTAGTTAATATACTTGCTAATATCAAAATTTATAAAAAAATACCTCGGAGTCTTTGCAACCCTAGTGCAAACGGAATAAGCCCGCAGATGTCTGTTAGATCTATACTAATAATATTATAAAGAGGAAAGATTAGTATTTTTGTGTGTATGTTTGTATTGAATAGGCTCCGAAACTACTGGACCGATTTCAAAAATTCTTTCACCGTTAGAAAGCTACATTATCACTGAGTAACATAGGCATATATATTATACTAGCTGCCCGCCCCGGCTTCGCTCGGGTAGACAAAATAATTGATAAATGTCTACCCGTGCGGAGCCGGGCCGGGCCGCTAGTTCTCTATATATTGTCTATTATATCTACTTCTCCTTCAAAGTTGTGTTTCAAGAAGCTGAACAACATTTTTTATTGGCACACAGGTAGTCTTGCGATTGAATGTTCAAAGTAAAAATTAAAATCATGGTAGAAATGAAGGTCTAAATTACCACCGGTTCGGAAAAAAGCCACCTGAGAAGAACCGACAAGAGACTCAGTGCTCTGTCTTTTTTTCATGTAACAATCATGATATAACAATTCGTAACAAAATTCTTTAGTTCAGAATGCAACATATTAAATTAAAAGGAGATTGTTCGATTCTTAAGCTTACTGGCTGGCGCGCCAAGGGCACGATGGCATTACATCGCCTTCCTTTCACTTTTCTAACTCGATCGAAACTTTGCAGGATCGTTCAAGCTAAAATTAATTTCACCTTGTGTCACATTTGTTTGTATATTTTGTTTCACGTGAATTTAATAACGATTACCAACTTCATTAGCCACACAAAGACTGTGAGAGCAACGCGACATCAAACACGGCTTGGTGATACAAAGTTGTTGCTGCGTCACGATCACAATGTAGGGACGATGTGGTATTGAAGCGGTCATACATTTTTTTTATTCCTATAAGGTGGCACACAAGCATACGGCCCACCTGATGGTAAGCAGTCACCGTAGCCGCTAGCAATACCAGGGGTACTAACGGTTTGCCAACCATGTTGTTGATGCTCTCACTGTGCTAGCAGCATTACTACTGGCAACTGGCAACCTGACTTACCACAGAAACTCAACACTACATCAAGTAGTGTTATTTCACGGCGGTCTTCTGTAAGGTGGAAGTACAGTCCCCATTCGGACGGCTCCAAATCGCCCTACCTCTCTTTAACTATCTCTCTTCTCTTTATTTGTAATCGAGATAAAATTCATCTGGAACAAGGCTTAAAAAATCCTTAGACTGTAAATAATTTTCTTTAGTTATGGTTACCGATATATTAAGATATGTATAATAATAATAATAATAATAATGCTTGGACATTACCACACAGCGCCATCTGGCCCCAAACTAAGCAAAGCTTGTACTATGGGAACCAGCAGCTGATACAATACTTATATACTTACTAGCTGCCCGCCCCGGCTTCGCTCGTGTGGACAATTTTTTTTGCATTTATGGGGATAAGCACAGAAAATATCATCAAAATCGGTCAAGCCGTTTCGGAGGAGTATGGCAACGAAAACTGTGACACGAGAATTTTATATATTAGATTTTTCGTAAATACATAGTTATAATACATACCAAACACCCAGCCGCAAGGCAAACATGTTTGCCACATAAATGTTAGCCCCGGCGGGAATCGAACCCGCGACACCAGCGTAGCAGTCAGGTGTACTAACGACTAGACCAGCGGTCTCATCTGTATTTATTATTAACTAGACAATAATATTCCTTAAATAAATTATTTGTTTATTTGTACACACAATTTGTTGTTGTTTTATTGATCAATTTATTTCAGTAATATTTAATGAGCAGCGACTACAATGCACCCTGCGATAAATCTTTAATTGACTTACAGTAGCATTAGCACGGACAACTTTCGACTACATATTAATATCAAACTCAAACTCAAAATCGTCTTTATTTGACTAGATTTTACTAAATGGTACTTTCTTCTTCTTCTTTAAGTTAATGGCGACGAGCTTATATACAGCTATTCCGCCAATGTCAAGTGGTGTGGTAGGCACAGAGTACATAAGTACTAAACGTAGTGGACGTTTATTAGTGGAAGGTGAAGATAAACGATGGAGACTGGTCAATGGTACTTTCAATTTGTCAGAAATATATCGCCTTCGACATTTTAATGACGGCAACATGGACAGCGCTGCGGCGGTGAAAAGTGGAACTAAAAATTAGTATGTCAATTTTGACATTTCGCAAGTTACGTTTTCAAATACGTAGTCGAAAAATGTTCCTGCTACCGGCAACTGTACTGAAACTGAAAAAATTAAAAAGTAACATTACAGAACGCCGTGGGTATATTGAAGGAAATCCATGTATCTTTGACGTCAGCCATACCAAAAGGGACTTGGCATGGTGATAAACTTTTTTTTACAACACGGGTGAGCGGCTACTGTAGTAAGAAACGTCCAAAACCAGGGGTATAACTCGTTGCCGACCCTTCAGAAATCTCTTCACACCCTTCTTGAAGAACCCCATGCTGTACTCCTTTGGGAAAACCACGGCGGGGAGATCATTCCACAGTTTGATCGTGCGCGGGCGGAAGCTCCTTTGGAACCGCGCCGTGCGAGACCATTTCGGTTCTAATGTGTACTGATGAAAGTTTATTAATATTGGCTTTAAATTTATTTTATATAAAAATAAAAAGAGTATAGAATTGTATTTCTGTATGAAATGAAAAAAATAAAAAAGTACTGGACTATAGCTCGAGCAAATAACTTGCGACTTCGTATTAGTATCGCCTTCGACTATTTTTGTATGGGAAAATGAACAGCGCTACGGCGGTGAAAAGTGGAACTAAAATTCGCATAAATAATTTGACATTTTAACAGGTACTTTTCGAAAAGAAAACGCAGTCGACAAATTGTTTTGCTGCCGGCACACTTACATTAGACTGCTTTATTACAACGCTACATTAATATCCGATATTATTACTGCTACGCGGGCGAAGTCGCCGAGAAAAAGCTAGTTATAGTAATTAATTGCATTACTTATACACATCTACTGAAGATATGGTATATAGCCTTAATCGACTTAGATGACGTAATGCGAGATTAGATTGTAGGCTGTCGCCCTTGACTGAGTTAACCTTACACGATTAAGAATCGAGAGCTTGACTCTATGGGCCGTGTGCTAATGTGTTTGTGGACAGCTTAATTGGCCACTGCTATAGCTAGCTTTTTCCCCGCAATTCCGCTCGCGTAGCAACCCATAGTATCCATGTTTCCATTCATCACCACATAGTATAAAGCAAAGTCGCTTCCCGCTGTCTGTCTGTCCCTATGTATGCTTAGATCTTGAAAACTACGCAACGGATTTTGATGCGGTTTTTTTAATAGATAGAGCGAATCAAGAGGAAGGTTTATATGTATAATTCATTTGTGTTTTGTAGGTAATTAACTTATGTGGCTAACGCTGGCCGTGCGAAGCCGGGGCGGGTCGCTAGTAATATTATAAATATGAAAGTAACTCTGTTTATTTGTTTGTTACCTTTTCACGACTAAACGACTGAACGGATCGTAATGAAATTTGACAATGAGATAGATTATGACCTGGGGAAGGACATAGACTATCTTTATCTAGAACCACGCGGGCGATGCCGCGGGCAAAAGCTAGTAGGTTATATATTATACTAACATTTCCCTGCAGTTTCACTCGCGTTAAATTCAGCCTTTTAATTTTCGACAAATTTCATTACGATCCGTTCAGCCGTTTAGTCGTAAAAAAGTAACAAACCAACAATTACCTATGCCCGCCCTTCTTGGATGCTGTTCAACTTTTCAAGGAGGTCTCACGGGCGTGCTGGAACATATCTCGCTCAGAGAATCAGCATTGCTATCCAGCGTGGCAATGCTGCCAGCATTCTTGGCACGCTCCCGCATGATTCTGGTTTGGGTCAGATCTTTTACCTATAAGTAGGTTACGTTCTGTTTTTTGTAAATAGTTTAATCTATAGTATTATATATAATACAGCATTCTATTGATTGATATTATCCTTATACTCAGGATAAGCAATAGCTCGCTACACTATATCCTAGTGATATAACATTCGTAGCCTTCGCGATATGTGAGTCACATGACATCGAATGTACAATCTAAGAGGTAAAGTCAACTTGATAGTCACGACGTCATACCAGTAGGTATATAATATTTAATACATATATACTAGTTGCTTATAAAAAACACGTCGGGGTCACCAATTTACCAGCGTACGAAGTACATGTTGTTTTTTTATACCACTAAGATGGCACACAAGCGTACGGCCCACCTGATGGTAAGAAGTCACCGTAGCCTATAGCCGCTAGCAATACCAGGGGTATCATTAACGGGGTGCCAACCATGTTGTTGATAAGGATTCACTGTGCTGGCAGCATTACTACTAGCCCAACGTATCCTCGTGAAGCACTGACAACCATACTAACCGCAGAAACACAACACTACATCAAGTAGTGTTATTTCACTGCGGTCTTCTGTAAGGCGGAGGTACAGTCTCCAGTCGGGCGGCTCCAATTTAAATGGGTAAACCCACGGGAGATCCCACTTCACCCTAGCTCTCTGACTGATTGACTGATTGTATGGGACTCGAGATGGTTTTTAGTCTGGCTTATTTTAGGAACAGTCCAGGGCAAGGAACCACTGAAAACAATCCAAAACTCCTAGCATAGATCTATCATCAATGTAAGTAAAGCAACGCTGTTTACGGTTAATAGTCAGTTGAACTTCAAGCGTGCGTGTCATCTACACTAATATTATAAAGAGGAAAGATTTTATTGTTTGTTTGTCTTGAATAGGCTCCGAAACTATTGGACCGATTTGAAATAACCTTTTCTCATCAGGAGCCGACATTATCCCTGATGAACATAGGCTACTTTTTACCGCGGGAAAATGCTTCATTCCTACGGGAAAACGGGTACTGTTGTATACTATATTGCTACGCGGGCGAAGTCGCGGGGAAAAAGCTATGTCTAATAAAAAAGAAACTTTGCAAACAACCAAGTGATGCTGGTTAAAACTACGCCTTGCACTACATGCTTCAATTCGTTGTTCGCAAAGTTCCAGCCACCTTTTTTATTTGATCTAAAATCAGTATTCGATGTCTTAGAGAGCACATCAGCCGCTCCCGGCGTCGCGATCATTAATTTGAACGTTTTGGCAATTCTTAGAGATTTGTCAGATGTCTAAGAATGCCTGGTAACCGGTTGTCCCAGTAAAATAAATGCGAAGGTCAGATGACAGTCGCTACGTAACAGGTAACCTTAAGGTATACATAAGAATATACAGAAAAGCATACGACTGAGAAGAAATTCAAGGACGTAAGTAGTGCCTAAAATACGGCGACGGACTCACCATCTGTCACGTTGGCACCAAATTATCTTCGGTGGAAAGTGGATGTTGTAACACCTCCGCCTACCCTTACGGGGACCCTTGTGGGAAGGCGTGAAGGCAATTTCTCGAGCATTTAAATGTAATGTAACGTTCTTACGAATTCGACAAAACTGGTAAAGTAAAAGCTCAGTTTTCAAAGCAAGTCTCGACGTTTTGATCGTGAAATACACTAGAACATATCATAGAGCGGCTCGTTGTTCTGTAAGCAGTAAATGTTAGTATATATACCTTAAGGGCGTAGATTGCGTGCAGACTCGATCCTTTTTTTTTTAATTAATATCTTTTATTTTTTAGGAACTTAGTCGCTCTGCGACTATGTCAGCTCCATTATGCATACACTTTATAATTCTACTTAAAACTATTACACAGTAACTTAAAGAGTGCTCGTGCTACTTCGCTCAATGGGTCTGACAGTACACTTTGAATCGTACCGATATCCAGAAAATTAGAACCATGCCGAGTGAGCATGACCGATCTCACAGACTGCGTCCGCGAACACTCCACCGGTACATGATAAACATCCTCGATGCGTCCACATACTTCGCAGTGGTCAGATGGTGCTGATGTTTGAAATAAGGCCAGGACAGTGTCTGCAAATAGCCTGAATGCTTTGATTAAGCTCACATTTTTTGTACAATAATCGAATCGAAAATTCACTTGTCTTCGTCCGCGTAGCTTTAGAATATAATTGTATGTTACTCAGTGATATTATAGAATTCTACTGGCGAAAGGTTTTTCAAATTAGTCCAGTAGTTTCTGAGGTTATTCATTACAAATAAAAACACAAATGTTTTCTCTACATCGTTGATAGCGGCCCCAACTACTGGACCGATTTCAAAAACTATTTCACCGTTAGAAAGCTAAATTATCACAGAGTAACACAGGCTAAATGTTATACTAGCTGCCCGCCCCGACTTCACACGGGTACACAAAATATTTGATAAATGTCTACCCGTGCGAAGCCGGGGCGGGCCGCTAGTACAATATAAACATACGCACAAAAATACGAATCTTTCCGTATGTAGTTACAAAATGCCCTCAAAATGTTTCTTAGCGTGCTTTACATATTAATATGCACCAATGTAACCTTAAAACAAGATCTTATACAATAACGTTGAAAATAATGTATTGCTAAAATAAAATGAAAATCTTCAATCTATTTGACTTCTAAATTCCACTGTGTGGGACGAGCGTATGTTACGGGCAATTAAAAAAACTGTACATTGGTATAATGTCTTGTCTTACTATTTTACTTTACAGAATTCCGCATCTTACCAGCGGTGAGTAAACTTACTCACGCCAGAGCTCCTTGAGGTAGCGCTGTGCTGGCGGCAGAGAGACTTGTCCCCTATGCACACAATAACACTACCCGTGTAGTGTTGTGTCCCTGCGGTGAGTAAGGTCGCCAGAGCTCCTTGAGGAAGCGATGAGCTGACGGCAGAGAGACTTGTCCCCTATGCACACAATAACACTACCCTTGTAGTGTTGTGTTCCTGCGGTGAGTAAGGCCAGAGCTCCTTGAGGAAGCGCTGTGCTGGCAGAGAGACTTGTCCCCTATGCACACAATAACACTACCCTTCATTTTTTTCCGTAAACAATATGTGCATGGAATAGATAGAGGTTAAGATTGGGACGCCCGCCCTCCCATCACTTCTCGCCGCATCGTTGCGCTGCAGTCGGCCGAATTGACTCACTAGAATTTTTGTACATAACTATATTGTGTCCTTAGCAACAATATCTTTCGACGACGTATTCAAAAACGTAACTATCAAAATGTCAAAATGTTAATAGGTATTTTTAGTTCCACTTCTCGCCGGCGCAGCGCTGTTTGTTTTCCCATGAAAATAGCCGAAAGCGATTTGAATACGTAGCTGATAGTCGTTCTTGCTATGGCTACAGACCTTTTAACTTGTAAGTTTCGTCTAAGATCCGTTTGAGCAAAGTGTTCGCCACATAACCCAGTCTCGCCAAGGGCGTCGGGTCGACTGACGTCAGACTAACTCAGACAGGTTTGGAGTTATAATGTACATATTAATATATTTTCTAGCGGCTGCGGTCGAAGAGAATAATACTAAGAGTCTCGCTTTTAATTCTGTGCCGGTAGCATGAACTTTTTCGTATCGCCTTCGACTATTTTTGTATTGAAAAATGAACAGCGCTGCGGCGGTGAAAAGTAGAACTAAAAATTAGTATGACAATTTTGACATTTCGCGAGTTACGTTTACGAATACGTTGTCGACAATGTTCATGCTACCGGCACTGAGCAGCGTAATTTTGAAAAAATAGCCAACCGCGAGTTGGACTTACATAATCTGAAGCAGTAGATTCTGTAGTGTCACTGAGTAACATAGTTCTTCTCTATTTCAACTATTTTTTATAATACTACGCAGGCGAAGTCGCGGTGAAAAGCTTTTTTTATAGCACTAAGGTGGCACACAAGCATACGGACCACCTGATGGTAAGCAGTCACCGAAGCCTATAGCCGCTAGCAATACCAGGGGTATCACAAACGAGTTGCCAACCATGTTGTTGATGAGGACTCACTGTGCTAGCATTACTACTAGCCCAGCGTATCCTCGTGGAGCACTGGCAAACATACTTACCGCAGAAACACAACACTACATCAAGTAGTGTTATTTCACGGCGGTTTTCTGTAAGGCTTCCTCTCTGCCAGTCTTCATCAACTTCTGTTCTGTCCAGTGGTGGTGGATATGGGAGTAAACGTAACCTCTATCAGGCTATGTCTGAAACATCGTGAAGACACAGACAAAGCCAAGGAGAGGCTAGGCCACATCCCAGTCTCTTCTTATATTCTTCTCTCTTCTTTCTTAACCTTCTCAGCATCTTCTCTCTCCTTCTTCTTGTTTTTATTACAATGTTACTATTGTGAGAGGTAAAAGAGGTTGTGATTGTAAAAAAAAAAAGGGAATAATAATAATAATAATAAACGCCGCACTTAAGGGCCCATCTGATCTAGCAGGTGGCGAGTCACCGTCTGCCAATTTTTATCTAATATTGAGACATGGCAGACGTCCGTAGTCTCATCCCATAGCCCAGTATCCCAATCCATTAACAGTTTACCACTATAGACCCATTTTAGTTTTCCATCCCCATGAAATAGTCTCTGCACTCGGCGAGGATCATCCCCGGGTGCATCACTATGCATTCCGGGAATGATACTCGCCACGTGTATCCCTTACCAAATATTAAAATTCTCGAACGGGCCTCTACGTGTTGGATGTATATCCCCACGCAAGCCTAAATAAAGGACCGGATCTTACAAGGCGCCGTGAATTTAAGAGTCATAATAAACACATTTATTGCTTTTTAAATACATTAAACATTAAAGTAATTTCTGAATATAACATTGGAAGCTTAATTTCTAATTTGTAGTTTAATTAAAGTAAAATAATTAAAAGCAACGGGGCATGGCTCAGCTTATGCTGCCCGGAATGTGGATTCCTGTGCCGGTAGCAGGAACATTGTCGACAACGTATTCGAAAACGTAACTGGCGAAATGCCAAATTGTCATACTTATTTTTAGTTCCACTTTTCACCGCCGCAGCGCTGTTCAATTTTCAATACAAAAATAGTCGAAGGCGAAACGAAAACGTTGTCGACAATGTTCCTGCTACCGGCACTAGTAGCGCTGATGTGAAAATGCTACGTTGGTTTGGACATATAGAACTAATAAGTGATGATGCACAGACAAAACATATACACAATGCGAATGTGTGAAGAAGCCGTGGAAGATCTAGGTCCAACTTTCTAGACCACATTATCAAAGTAGGTAATAACTCGTTAGTGATACCCCTGGTATTGCTAGCGGCTATAGGCCACGGTGACTGCTTCTGAGCCACCTTAGTGGTATAAAAAAAAGGTTTGTAACATCTGACAACAGACGAACAACTCTACCACCGCTAGCATTGGTCAAATCAAATAGCGCGCGCTTTCTGGCTTCCTGTTACACACTTCCGTCCCTTATCGCGATATCACTGCCACAGATTGCATGAAAGCGAGAGAAAATATGTCTTACACATCTATATCTATACTTATATACTTATAATATTATAAAGAGGAAAGATTTGTATTTTTGTATGTATGTTTGTATTGAATAGGCTCCGAAACTACTGGACCGATTTCGAAAATTCTTTCACCGTTAGAAAGCTACATCATCACTGAGTAACATAGGCTATATATTATACTAGCTTCCCGCCCCGGCTTCGCTCGGGTAGACAAAATATTTGATAAATGTCTATAGGCTCCGAAACTACGGGACCGATTTCAAAAATTCTTTCACCGTTAGAAAGCTACACTATCACTGAGTAACATAGGCTAGCTGCCCGCCCCGGCTTTGCACGGGTAGACAAAATATTTGATATAAATGTCTACCCGTGCGAAGCCGGGGCGGGCCGCTAGTTAATAAATAAAGTAATATCTATGTAAAATGATAACTCGTTGAAATCTTTTGTATGACGAAACAGCTCTGTGAAGAAACATCTACGCTAATAATTATTATAAAAAGGAAAGAATAATTTGTGTTGAATAGGCTCCGAAACTACTGGACCGATTTCAAGAAATCTTTCACCGTTAGGAAGCTACATTATCACTAAGTAACATAGGTTAAATATTATATTGATAAGCGATGAGGTCGCGGGAAAAAAGGCTAGTTTAA
This sequence comes from Falcaria lacertinaria, assembly GCA_951449985.1. Classification (NCBI taxonomy): domain Eukaryota; kingdom Metazoa; phylum Arthropoda; class Insecta; order Lepidoptera; family Drepanidae; genus Falcaria; species Falcaria lacertinaria. The sequence continues at coordinate 945,789 of OX602136.1, read as the reverse complement.
AATAGCATGTAAATACAATACAAATTGTTAAAAACACGAACCCAAGTCTAATTATAATTATCACAAAACAGAATTGACGCCTCAACATATTATTTGTACTGTCAACATTTTTTAAAAGCCTCGAAACGTCGGTTTAACATAACTTTCACAGAATAAAATATTAACACTGCGCCTAATTTAAAAATTAAAATTCCCAACGCTTTATTTGGGTCATTTGGTCATAATTACAATTATTTACCATACTATGTTGGAACAGCTGCTTTACTTAATAGATATTGAACCACTTGAATAACAAAAAGGGCCTTGTTCATTTATCAATACCTACTTAATCTAATCTGTACTGGATTGAAAATATTTATTTCTATTGGACAATAAACTTAAATTAAAAACTTAAAATAAACGAAATTAAGAAGTACAAAACTCACCCACACGTCAAATAAATGTCCCGAACCACTGTCACGGGGAAGTATGCCAAGAAGGCTGGCGGCATTGCCACGCTGTATTTCAATGCTTAGCCTTTGGGCCAGATATTCGCCAGCCCTCTTGTTACGGGAGGCCTCGCATAATTTGTTTGAGGTCTCCTTAAAAAGGGTATGAGCCTCTGGCCCCCACGGCCCAAGAGTTTAGTCCCCAAACGCCGTAAAGATATATCCGTCCTTCAGAGATTTATTACAAAGAGGAAAGATTGGTATTTTTGTACGTTACGAATAAATTTTAAAACAACAGGACCGATTTGAAATGTGAACAATGCCGGTAGCAGGAACATTGTTGATAACGTTTTCGTATCGCCTTCGACTATTTTTGTATTGGAGAATGAACAGCGCTGCGGCGGTAAAAAGTGGAACTAAAAATTAGTATGACAGTTTTGACATTTCGCGAGTTACGTTTTCCAATACGTTGTCGACAATGTTCCTGCTACCGGCACTGGTGCTGCTTGTAGAGGCTGGTCATCAAGCCTTTTTATTTATTAACTACTAACTTAGATTTGTAATTTCAAGCGTTATATCCTTGTCTATGTGTTAATGTTTTTTTTTTTATACTTTGGTGAAATATTCATGACAAACTTAACTTTGCTGTTCGATCCCTAGACACGGCTATGGCACCGACAGCAAATAATAATTTTGTAATAACAATATCGCTATTTTTTTAGAAAATATAGCAATACACACTACGAGCATTGCCAAGATCCAATCCCACCGGTCTGCACCGATGAGTTATTCAGTATATTAGTCACACCACAACACTGAAGTAATACAACGTGAGGAAACCTGTAGCCCAATTGAGAATAATTTGCGACTCCGTATTCGAAAACGTACTCGTAGCTCGCGAAATGTCAAAATTGTCATACTAATTTTTAGTTCCACTTTTCACCGCCGCAGCGCTGTTCATTCTCCAATACAAAAATAGTCGAAAGCGACATGAAAACGTAGTCTGAGAAGAAATTCACGGACAGTTGTGCCTAACAGACGGCGACGGGCTCACCATCTGTCACGTTGGCACCAAATTATCTCCGGTGGAAAGTGGGTGTTGTAACCTCTGCCTACCTCTTCGGGGACTTGTGGGTAGGTGAAGAAAAGAAAGGGAAAACAGAAGGGCGCGGAATTATTACAAACCCACATAAGATTCACAAGGTTTAAACGAATTAAAATATTACAAGACAGAAATAGGTGCCTTTAGACTATGAAACGCGCTCCTTCTAAATTACCACATTAACATATATTAAAAGAATATGTAGTCGGCATTTGAGCAAGACTACTTTTCCTCCGAACCTCGGCGGGTAGGCAGCGGGGGGGAGGGTCTTAGTGTATTCTGGTTTGGATTAACATTCGCCAAGGATGTTACTGTACATTTCCATTCCGTACACGTATTTGATGAGCTAAGAACATTTTTATAGTTTAAGCTTGTGGTATTTCCAGCGAAATGTTTTAAGATCTGTATACGTTTATCTTTAATAATATAAAAATGAATCGCTGAATGTGTTGCTTAGCGCAAATCTCGAGAGCAGCTGAACCGATTTCGCTAATATTTTTTTAAGAATATTCCTTGAAGTACGAGGATGGTTCTTACGGAGAGAAAAAAAATAAAAAATGCATAAGTATATATATACCTTACTGATGTTCGATTATTTTGAGAAATAGGTTAAACCATGTTAAGTTAGTATTTGAAATGTTAACTTTATGTAATTCTTTTGGTTTTTAAAAGAGTAATTGCTGAGTTTCTTGCCGGATTCTTCTCAGCAAGACCGACCTTCCGAATCCGGTGGTAGATTCTGACGATTTGAAAGTGCTTGCCTGTAAAGTCTAGTCAAATATAGATCTTTTTGATTTTTGATTCCCGGCGGGGCAACCAATTATGTGACGAACATGGTTTGCCTTGCGTCTGGGTGTTTGGTATGTATTATAAGTATGTATTTACGAAAAAGTATACAAGTATTATATCAGCTGCTGGTTCCCATAGTACAAGCTTTGCTTAGTTTGGGACCAGATGGCGCTGTGTGACAATGTCCAAACTCCAAGCATTATTATAATTATATTGTTACGCGGGCGAAGTCGAAGTGAAAAACCTACTTTTATATTAAACTAGCGGCGCGCCCCGGCTTCGCACGGGTTGACATTAGTTTCGGGGTATAGACATTTATCAAATATTTTGTCCACCCGTGCGGAGCCGGGGTGGGCAGCTAGTATTATATATAGCCTATATTACTCAGTGATAATGTAGCTTTCTAACGGTGAAAGAATTTTTGAAATCGATCCAGTATTTTCGGAGCCTATAGACATTTACCTAATATCTTGTCTACCCAAGCGAAGCCGGGGCAGGCAGCTACTATAATATATAACCTATGTTACTCAGTGATAATTTAGCTTTCTAACGGTGAAGAATTTTTGAAATCGGTCCAGTAGTTTCGAAGCTTATTCAATTCAAACCCACAAAAATACAAATCTTTCTTCTTTATATTATTAGTGTAGACAAAGGACTGCTGCATTAAATACTGAGTATCTTGCTAGTTTTCTTAAAAAGTATTACCGCACCAGTAATAAATTCAAATTTCAAATGAATGCCTTGCTATCTAGGACTTTACTGCACAAATGAATGCCTTGCTATCAAGGACTTTACTGCACAAATGATTTTTGGTTTAATTTTTCTATGACGACTAGTAAATCTTCACAGAGTCTGTAAAGTTGTATTCAAGGTTGAGAGTTTAATATTATGACTAATAAATTACGTAAATTATAAAACCTGTTACCGAATTCATTCTTGTGAATATTTAAGACACAACTACTAACTGAAAATTCACTTTATGCTGGTTTTTATATACGGATACGAATGAATTGGGTAAGGTTGAATTTTGTGTTATGAAATAAAACATCCTAATTTATCATCACGCCTAATCCCTCACGGGGTAGGCAGAGAGTATAGAGCAACATTTCACTAGAGACTAGCACTCCTCTTTTGCTTCTACATTAATTAATCTCTTCATACATGCCCGCCGGTTCCGAGTACTATTTACCTTTCCATCATTGTGTACTTTGGTGATTTGACCTAGGTAGTTAGATTTTTTTAATAATATTTTTTGTAATTAAAGTATTTGACGACTTTATAGTGGCCCCGTGTTGTTATCGACAAAAAAAATTATACCACTAAGGTAGCAAACAAGCATACGGCCCAGCCTGATGGTAAGCGGCTACCGTAGCCTATGAACGCTTGCAACACCAGGGGTATAAGTCGCGCGTTGCCGACCGTAACGAATATTTTGCCGTCAATAAAAAAAAAAAAAACTGTCTTGTAATAGGTCTTTTATAATAAGAAACCAGCTAGGTGGGTACCAAGACATTGGCAGATATTCTGCCGCCAAGCACTAGTGTATGCTCTGTGTTCCGGTGTGAAGGGCACTGTAGCTAGACATTACTGGGCAAAGAACACTTATGAAGTAAGGTGTCGAGGTGACGAGCGCAGTGCAGCCACGCGGGACTTTACTATTAAAGCTACTGGGTGGAGCATCTGTTATATGGATGCGATCTTTATTTCCCAACTTGATCGTCCACTCGAAGTGTGAGTTGGACTCGCACACCGAGAGTTCCGTACTACTAGCAAATATAACTTGCTGTTCGATTCCTACATTGTGAACGTAGCGTGGCAACAACAACAATTTTGTATTACCACGCTGTATCTCGTTGCTCTGTGTTATTGCTGGTGTGTTTTAAATTCAGCACGAACAAGATTTACATAGAGGTTTACATGGAGGTGATTTTATAGGAGCGCTACTTTCAGGGAATCTTTTCGGTGAAGGAAAACATCGTGAGGAAACCTGCATACCTGAGAAGAAATTCAAGGACGTATGTAGTGCCTATGAGACGGCGACGGACTCACCGTCTGTCATGTTGGCACCAAATTATCTTCTGTGGAAAGTGGGTATTGTTCCTCTGCCTACCTCTTTGGAGACCCTTGTGGGAAGGCGTGAAGATATAATCATTCAGATCTTTTATTGAAAACAAAGTAATAACCGACCTTAAGTCACTTATATTGGAAAATTAAGATAATTTGAGGCAATTATTGAATTAATTGACTTATTTAGAGAACAAGGTTGTTCACGATGTAATTAATGAATAGATTCATGACATCATCCTACAGAAACGCAATCTAATTCAAGGAAAACTAAACATAAGGCTTATTTTCTGTTTCTAAGGATCCGAAGGAAACTCAAAATCATGTTTATTAGACTACTTTACAAGTACTTTCAAACCGTCAAAATCTAACACCGGATTTGGAAGGTCGTTTTTTGATGACATGATGATTGAAAAAGACAGAGCACTGAGTTTCTTGCCGGTTCTTCTCAGGTGGATTTTTTCCGAACCGGTGGTAATTTAGACCTTCATAGGTGCCTTATTAGGGTCTAAACTGAATAAATGATTTTTGATTGTGATTTTGATTTTGATGAGAAGAATCCGGTAAGAAACTCAGCAATTACTCTTTTCAAATACAATACGTAATTACTGACATGACAAGAATATATCACAAAAGGTTATCACATAAACAAGGATATTATGGTTGAATTACAAATCAAAGCTAGTAGTTAATCAAAAAAGGCTTGATGACCAGCCTCCACAAGCAGCACCTGTTCACAAGTATGACGCGAATGCAGCCATCGCCCTCTTCAACCATTATGGAGGGAAGTGAGCGACCCGACTTCCGGACGCCGCCGCAAGCAAAGGCAACTTCTTTCGTTTGTGGTTTCTCGTATAATTGTTCCCAATTATAAAAAAAACACATACGAAAGAAGCTGCTTCTTCATGTCCCCAACAATGAGGTTGATTTTAGCAAACCTTTATATGTGGTGCCAATTCTATTGTTCAAAATTACTAAACTTAACTAATATGACTGGTCTAAAAATATTGCCATCCTTATTTAACCCCGCACGTGAGAAAGGGATGGGATCAAATTAGTTAATTTTAGTAATTTTTAACAACAGAATTGGCACCATTATCTACTCTGAGCTATTGGCATACTTTCTAGGGCTTCGTACTCGAAGGGTCACCAACGGGGCTCTTTTACTAGGCCTCCGCTGTCCGTTCGTATGTCTGTCTGTCAGGTGATGATCCGTAATAAGTAAACAGTTGATAATTTTACAGAATGTGTATTTCTATTAAATATAATAATTGAAAATCAAAGCGGACTATCCTTCTAGATTTTTTTTAAAATCTTGTACGATGGTGCGGAACCGTTACTGCATGAGTCAGACTCCCGCTTGGTCGGTTTTATTACCAATACTTGCTCTATTATAGAACACCAGATTTTCTCCGCGACTTCGCCCGCGTATCAATATAATATATAGCCTATGTTACTCAGTGATATTAGAGCAATCTGTAGGTGAAATAATTATTGAAATCGGTCCAGTAGTTATTGAGTTTATTCATTACATACAATAATACAAATCTTTACTATTCTAATATTAGTGCAAACTCGCTTTTTACCGCGACTTAGTCCGCGTAGCAATAGGATTATAGGAGTAATGAAAGACTGACAAAAAAATACACAGTGAATGTGAGTGGAATAAGACGTGGAAGGCCAATGTCCAACTGTCTAGATCATATCACCAAAGTACTCAATGATGGAAAGGTAAAGAGTACTCGGAACCGGCGGGCTTGTATGAAGATATTGATGAATGTAGAAGAAGGAAAAGAAAAAATAATATAAATGGTCTAAATTACTATTACTATGCTTTGCGAGAGTTATAGATAGTACATACATATCATCGCGTCTAATTCCTCACGGGGTAGGCAGAGAGTATAGAGCATTTCACTAGAGACTTGCACAATCTTTTGCTTCTTCTACATTCAACAACCAAATTCTCTTGTATCAATTCAATTTATTTACACAAAAGGTTAATTTAAATAGGTTCAAAAATTAAAAATATTCTAAGCGGAATTATTATGTTATTATGCTATATTAAAATACCTAGTTACTTATTGAATTAATCTTATAAACTAATTTTATTGTATTTTTAACATTGTGCCAACAAAATTGATTGAAAATTCCATAGTCCCAATTATTCTCAACTCGGGTCTTAGTATCTTACCCGGGCTTAAATAGCAGAGGACAAAAACTAAATAGAATAACAAAATAGGAGCTATTTTAAGGTATTAATTTAAAAAAATAACAATATTTAAAAATGAACAAAACGTCAGCTTAAAACACGGCTATCCACTTACCACAATCAGCTGTCAGTCACAAAAAAGAAGTTTAAAATGGCAAGCACACGTCTCGTACGCACAGACACAGAAACCAAACTGATATAGAGATATTGAATTAAAGATCTGATCGCGTCACAGCGAATAGAGGACGTTTCTAAACTCGAGAATCGATTATAAAAAACACGTTTTTAATGTTAATTAATAATAACATGGCGCCATTTTAGTGGATGCGCGCGAACTGGCCACAGACAGACGTTAGAACGTGGCCGGTTTTAAAAATAATATAGAAAAAAACCAACGAGGATCGGTTTCTTATTGTATGCGAGAATTTTGGCGGTTGATCTCTTATGAATAGGTTCCGTATCATATAAATTTTATTTATTTAAATTACATACAATATCGCCAGTTCCCTCACGGGATAGGCAGAGAGTATAGACAACCAAATCACTCTTAGCTTATTATTTATGGGTGGATGTTACCTTGACCATGTGGAAAACGATCACTCGACTCAATACGTTGTATAAAATCGAGGATAGAATTGGATACAATTAAATTTCTCATTGAAAATAGGAGCTAGTAATGCTGCTAGCACAGTGAGTTCTCATCAACAACATGGTTGGCAACGCGTTAGTGATACCACTGGTATTGCTAGCGGCTATAGGCTACGGTGACTGCTTACCATCAGGTGGGCCGTATGCTTGTGTTCCACCTTAGTGGTATAAAAAAAGCAACAGTGCCCCTTACACCGAAACACATTAAAAAGCCGAGCTCCGACTTTAATGGCGAAACCCAAGGCAGATCCTATTTTGCCCTACCTCTCTTTTTAAGCTAGCAACAATACTGGGCAAAGGACACTTGTGAACTAAGGTGTCGAGGTGACGAGCGCAGTGCAGCCACGCGGGACTTTACTATCAAAGCTCCTGGGTGGAGCATCTGTTGTATGCGTGACGCTTACCATCAGACGAACAGATTGTTCATCTCGAAACCTAAGTGTATGTATGTAAAGGTTTTTCTATTAGCCACACGGATCCCCAAGTCCCTTCTCCGTAATGTCAATGTTCAAGGTGATATGGCGTATGACACGACGTAGGTACTAATGTCAAACATATAGATATGTAGCTCTGTATATTATGTGTTCAGTATGTATATATGTTAAGTTATTCTCATCTGTGCAAATTTGGCGGTGTTCTAGCTATTGGGACTCGTTTAGTTTTCTAACGTTTTTATGTTAAGCGGTTACCGTGGTCTATGTTACAAAAAGCATTCGTTTTTATTCTACCAAGGTAATCGGTATTTTTTATAAAGAATAATAAAAATAAACACAAATGCTATTGACGCTTCCGGGACTTGTAAACGGGGACTTTGATACAAACAAAGATATACATACATACATATCATCACGCCAAGTCCCTCACGGGGTAGGCAGAGAGTATAGAGAGACATTTCACTAGAGGCTTGCACTATCTCTTGCTTCTACATTCATCAATCTCTTCATATAGTAGGGGAGCCCAAGCGGGGATTTCAGGATTTACTAAAGCGCGGCAGATTAATATACAGGGCGATACCTTGTATCCGGTTAAGTACCTACACCAAATATGAGCCTCATATATAAGGCCGCGCGTGAAGGATAAAGGATCAGATTAGTAAAAAAAAATTGATCATTAGAAATTCTCGAGCGCGTCAGATTAAGGTAAGGTGAGTTTATTACATGCTAAAAAGTGTATATTCCACTAATCTGACAATTTGAGAGTGACGTAAAGAAAGGGGAGGGCAGCAAAGTTGTAAAAAAAAACGTCATCTCGACATTCTCGAGCGTAGCCAATTTTTTTTTATTTTGAAGGAAATAATTCAAGGATAACGAAAAATATATAATCTGACGATTTCCGTAAGCCGAAATAATAAAAAATCGTCGATAAAGTTTAATGCGTGTAGCTGGGTGATACCTATATTTCCCTCTCCGCGTTTCTACTCCTATGGGCATTTTTTTAAATTATTTTCTTAAAAATACAAGTATTCGACTCAAAAAACATATACTTATTTATTTGCATGCTATTTCCTGAGCTTCTCAATCAATTATGTTCAATGATTTAAAAAATAGAAAAAAAAATGTTTTTTTTGTCAGATTAGGCGAATCCCTTTAGATAATCGTCAGATTATGAGACAGCACGACTAGAACAATAAGATGAACAACATATATCTTAATCTGACGCGCTTGAGTATTTCAAAATGGCGAATTTTTTTTGCACATTATAATAATGGCCGCGAGTTTGCGTCAAATCGAAATCGTCAGATTATTAAATGAGAGCTTTTTTTTGGTGCACTTAACACCCCCTTAGAAAATCTGACGCGCTCGATTAAAATTTTATTTTTTTCATTTTTAACCCTTACTTACAACCACCCGCATCATGCAAATGATCAGATTAACATACGTACATCATTAAAAATACGTAGGACATTGATGCTATCAATATCTGACGCGCTCGAGTATGTCCATGCAACAGTTTTTTTTTACATATTTAAAAATCTATAGCCGCTTCCCCCACCGATGAAAAGGTATATATTATATAACATTTTTTTCATTTTATCATCTAAGCTTTGCAACCTAATAGGTCTCTATGACGCTCGAGTAAATCCCCATTTAGCATCGTGGGCTCCCCTACTAATACATGCCCGCCGGTTCCGAGTACTCTTTACCTTTCCATCATTGAGTACTATGTCAAATATTTGTGATTCCATTCATGATTTATAAAATACATTGATTGGACTCTTCAAAAAACTGCTTTTACTAAGCACTCGGCAGTCTTTTGAGACCCGTAAAAAGAAAAGCGTGAGGAAATTTATATTTTTAAATTATATCGGTTACATGTAACATACATAAGAAAGTATATAAGTAAGTAGGTAGCGGTTACGCCTTATAGTTTCATGGTCAAACGAATCATCTTATTTTATAGCCAGTCTGGACCATTTATGAACCGTCGAACTAGATTTGAAGCAAAAGTCAGCTGTTAGCCATGCGCCATTTTGGATTTGTTTTTTTTTAAATCAAATGCCGCGGAATGCAAGGTTGAGCCAGTCACGGGCGGGTCTAAAACTACATATATGTATATAATTATAATTATAATTATATTGTGTTTGCTTGTCTGTGTATTTTTATTATTTAATTTTATACCATGAATATGTCTAGCGACTGTTGATATTTTGAGCGCATTTTCACTAGAGACTTGCACACGTCTTTTGCTTCTACATTCATCAATCTCTTCATACATGCCCGCCGGTTCCGATTACTCTTTACCTTTCCAGAACTTTGGTAATTTGATCTATAAAGTTGGATCTTGTCCTTCCACGGCTTCTTCCACTCATATTCGCCTTTTTTCTTCGTTACAAATGTTCTAGTAGCCGTGCCAATCCAAGCTGTCACACTAGTGTCAATGTCAAAATAATAAACGGGTATGGTCTTAATGCTAATTCCTAATTCAAATGCCAGTAGTCTAGCTAGGCCATTCGTTTTCCAACACTGGCTTGTACAGTCAAACGCCGAAGTGCAAAAGAGAGTAGGGCGAATTGGGATCTCCGTGGGTTTTCCCATTAATATTGGAGACGCCCGACTGGGGACTGTACCTCCACCTTACAGAAAACCGCAGTGAAATAACACTACTTTTATGTAGTGTCGTGTTTCTGCGGTAAGTAAGGTTGCCAGTCCTCCACGATGATATTAGGCTAGTAGTAATTCTGCTAGCACTGAGAGTCCTTATCAACGAAATGGTTGGCAACTCGTTAGTGATACCCCTGGTATCGCTAGCGGCTATAGGCTACGGTGACTGCTTACCATCAGATGGGCCGTATGCTTACTGTACGGCTGTAATGGGATTTCCCATAACGCCCTACTAGTGCAAATCTTCTCTTGTAGTATAAACTGATAAAATATATACAACTTGCGACCCGTCCCGGCTACACACGGGTGCATAAAATAAAAAAAAATCCTCAGGCATTAGCGAGCTTTAGTAATTATTCAGAGGCACAAAGAGGAATCACACCGTCTATTTAATGATTACCGCGTTAAAATGCGTTGCGTAGTTAAAAAGATCTAAGCGTTTTATACTATGTTAAGACGTTAAGAAGATGCGAAGGTGAGTGGATGAAGTAGGATGGAAGGTCAGGATCCAACTCTCTAGATCAAATTACCATATTCAATGTTGGAAAGGTAAAGAGTATAAAAGAAAAATCGGTTCCCAATTTTCCGCCCCTGAAAGCTGCCGCCTTAGGTTTTCCTGCTAGTAAATCCGACACGGAACATAGGGCCTTTCATCTGGGAAAAGAAAGGGTTCTTCGCTATATAAAAAAAGGTTATTTGTCTAATTTTATGAGCCGTGGTGGCCTTGTGGTTGAAGCAACACGGCAACGGCCTGTCATCTGATGGGCCCAGGTTCAAATCATCATCATCAACATGGTTGGCAACTCGTTAGTGATATCCCTAGTATTGCTAGCGGCTATAGGCTACGGTGACTGCTTACCATCAGATGGGGCCCGTATGCTTGTGTGCCACCTTAGTGGTATAAAAAAACAAACGTAATAAATATTATCTATGTTTTTTGGCATAAAACTGATTTGCATGAAAATCTGTCTTTAAAAGTGTGGGGCGAGCGAGGTGATCATGCTCAGCCACCGCAAAGGGAAGATCTTCCAGCCAGGCGGGTGTTGTGCCTGGGGAACCGCGGCTCCGACTGTTCTAGTCGGAGACTTGTATATATGTTGAATTGCGTAGAAAACTTCGCTAGCGCGTGGCAGGAATGTGACGTCATTCGTTGAATGTTGTCCTGCTAGTTAGTCGATTTCTAACGTTGGTTTATGTAGCCGTGAGGTCGCTACAAAAGCCTTGGAGAATTTATTAATTTACTAAAAAGATTTGTCCATAATCAATCATTCGAGTATTATATTAGCTGCCGGTTCCCATAGGACAAGCTCAGAGTAGACAATATACTACGTACGTACAAGCTTTGCTTAGTTTGGGGCCAGACAGATGGCGCTGTGTGATAATGTCCGAGCATTATTATGATTATTCCCAAATTATCCAGCAGTACAATATAACTCGAAGAAGGATTTCCATGTACATAGATATATACGTATAATGAAATAGCGCCATTAATAAATAGGTTTCACCATGTTATTGTTGGATCGTTGTAGTCATTAATAGTTTTTGCTGTTTCTAACCGTCGAGCATGCAATAGTTCAAGAGCGGGGTGTCAACAGTAACACACCTGTTTTATAAGTTTTGTGTTGACTTATAAGTATCTTTGTTAACATAATACAGATTTAAATATTTACATAAACCAGAACTTAAACTACCTACTTATAGATAAAAGATCCGACTCAAGTCAGAATCAAGCGATTGCCAAGAATGCTGGCAGCATTGCCTCGCTGAATATCAATGCTGCTTCTTTGAGATATGTTCCAGTAAGCCTGTCACGAGAGGCCTCAATCAGCCGACCTCCTTAAAAGGCTGAAGAGCAAAGTTGCAAGTTAAGTTTGCAACTTTGCTCTTCCAGCCTGCCAGCTGGTTACTTACCCCGCTTAAAGGAGGTTCCTTACAGAATACTCTGCAAAATTAAATATTTTTAATACACTTTTTAATAAAACGTTAATGCGTCATTTCTATGTTTGGGTGTGTGTAATGGAATCTTTTAACGTAAATTTCCATACGTCTGATAATTTTGATAATTGGCACACATTTGAAAGGATCAATGATACAATAATTTACCATAACTTTAACTTTGTAAATTATGTTTTATTTTTTTATATTATGTTTTTACATTTTGTTGAAACTAAACAGATTAAACTATTTGCAAGTTATATTTATGTTATTACTTTGTAAATGCATTTTAAGCGTGTCTTTTTATGTAATTAAATCTTGCAATTTTAAAGTTGCTTTCGCGGCACATTTCTTCTGTAAAGAATATCCTAATACGTTATTAATTGTAAGCTGTAAATCGATCCTATTTAAAAAAATAAGATATAAATTCTCATTGCTGACTACTTTGTCAACACATAAAAATAAAGATCACAGTCTGACACAGAATACAAAAAAGTAATTACTCAAATGAATGCACAACGTATTTTCAGACGACCCCTTGCTCCCTGCCTAACATAGCCACAACCAACATCCTGGTACAGTTAATGCATTATTCATGTCCTGACGACATCAGCTGATACATGGGAAAAAATCTACGTACCTCTACTTGTCTATAGTTCATTCATTTGTGTCTAGTATATGACAGAACTTAAAATTGAGTTTTAAGCGGGAATCAGGCAGAGCGGTTGAAATTATTTCCAGTGTCTCGTTAATTATCTGTGATTTTCGATGTCATTTTGTGCAGTAAGCACTGACCTATAATAGACAGTGTACAAAATATTAAACGTAACTAATTTGACAGCTCTTAAAGTCTTGCTATCCCTTTCTCATGTGCGGGGTTAAATAAGGATAGCAATACCTTTAGAACTGTCAAATAAGTTAAGTTTAATTATTTTGTTCAACAGAATTAGCACCAGTGGCAGTAAGGTTTCATTATTTAGTGACTGTAACAATTTTTAGTTCCACTTTCCGCCGCCGCGGCGCTTTTCATTTTCCCATAAAGAAAGTCTAAAGCTCATAGTAGATAATACAGCGATACGAAAACCCTGTCAAAAGCAATTCCATAAGGCTAAGGCTGCGGAAGACTATTCTGTGTATTGCGGGTGATAATTTTTCTAAAATGTTACAATATTTGAACTCGTGTCTAAATTCAACAATCAAGTTTGCCAACATGACGTCATTCTATACCTGCCTGGTTTCGTAGAAGGTTAGATCAGACGGTACTCGGAGCTACAAAACATTGGCTAAAATGAAATGTAGGTGGCATTGTTTTTAATTCAACGTCCCAGTCATTTTCCCTGAATAATAAATCCAAGGAATAAGTTATGATTGCAATTCTGTAAATATGTTAATCTGTAAAAATTATAAAACGGATGCAAGTAGCGTTGCCATGTCTAAAAATCAAAAAGTCGGACTTACGCGTCAAAAAAGCCGGACTTTTGGGTCCCTAAGGCGGGCATAACAAAACTATTAGAATTTTTGACAAAAATATCGAACAAAACATATTTAAAAGCCGGACCTTTGAATACCAAAGCCGGACGTAAAAATATTTTTGACAGAAAAAAGTTTACATTATGAATTTTCGTTTAGTTGCGCGAGTCAGTAAATATTGTCTCTTTCGTTCGTTACTGACTGAAATGATTGAATTGAACTATAGTTTAAAAAGCCTGACAAAAGCCGGGCCGGACGCAGTCAAATATGGCCGGACAAGTGGTCAAAGAGTCTAACATGTCCGGCTTTATCCGGACGTATGGCAACGCTATGTGCAAGTCAAGACTGAAATGGCGCTCTATACTATCTACCTACCCCGTGAGGAACTCGACGTGATGATGTGTATCTACGTATTTATTACACACAGTCTCCAGCTAAAGTTGAATACAAATGTTCTTTATTGCACATTTGCACACCTTGTTAGAAATATACTTCTATGTTCTGCTCGCGACATCGTCCGAGTTGAGCTTAGTTCCAGACGAACATAACATTTTTCCAGGATAAAAAGTATCTTATGTGTATATCCAAGTTATAAACTGTACCTGTGCCAAATTTCATACAAATCCGTTGAGCCGTTTTTACGTGACTGGGCAACAAACAATATACACAATATAAATTACACAAAGCTACTAGCTTCAGTTGATGAAATGATATCCGAGCAAGCTTATGGTAACTACTCAGTTTTAGAAGACATTATTAAACACTGTACAGAAAACAATAAAGTAACCAAAATTAAAATCCTTAATCAGCCACAAAAAGAATGGATAAATAAAAACATAATTACTCATATTAACGAAAGAAACATATTGGGTGCAGAATATAAAAACAGTCCAGCTGATGAAACACCAAAAGAAATATATAGAAAGAAAAGTACGGAAGTAACCAAACTTATTAAAGAAACCAAAGATACCTATCATTATAAACAATTTACTAAATTCAGTAACAAGCCCAAGAAAATGTGGAACCTAATTAACACTTTAGCCAATAACAAATTAACACAAAGTTGTGGTCCCCCAAAATTATTAGTTGATTCCCGTGAAGTTTTAGATCCATATGAAATTTGTCACATATTTAACGAATATTTCTCAAATATAGGACCACTATTAGCAGATGAAATACCGCAACATTTCCATGACAATTACATGCTTGCTTTACCGCAATCTATCTCGCCAAGTTCTTCAATGTCGGTCCTTGAACCTTGCACTGAAACGGAAATTTTAAACATTATTGAAAACCTCGACCCCAACTGCAGTACTGGCTTGGACGGTATCAGCACCAAAGTGATCAAATGCATAAAACATAAAATAGCAAAACCACTGGCAGAATGTTTCAACAAATTACTTGCAGATGGTATATTTCCAGATACATTGAAACTAGCAAAAGTTATTCCTATTTACAAATCGGGACCAAAGACTGACCCAGGTAACTATCGGCCTATCTCAGTATTGCCGGTGTTGTCAAAAATTTTCGAAAAAGTATTACACACGCGGTTACAAAATTATCTAGATTCCATAAATTTCATATCAGAACGGCAATACGGTTTTAGGCCGAAAAGTAACACATTAACTGCTACCATTGACCTTATAACAAAAATCAAACAGAACATTGACAATAAAAAACTAGTATTGGGTATTTTTATCGATTTAAAAAAAGCGTTCGACACCGTTAGCCACAAACTACTATTAAAAAAGTTAGAATCCATAAATATCACTGGTAAAGCCCTACAAATATTCGAATCTTACTTATCAAAAAGATCACAAGCTGTTAAAATAAACCAAAACGCTCAAAGTAAAGCATTACCTGTATCGTGTGGTGTACCGCAAGGCTCAATTTTAGGCCCGTTACTATTTATAATATATATTAACGACATACACAACTTAGATCTCAATGGACACTTGACACTATACGCAGATGATACCTGTTTGTTCTATTTCGGTTCATCTATACACGACTTAATAACACAAGCTCAAGAAGACCTAGATACGATTTATAATTGGTTCCAATATAATTTATTAACGATAAATATCTCAAAAACTTGCTATGTAATATTTAAACCTAAAAACAAATCAATACCGCAGCATTCTCCATTAACAATTAACAAGGAACCTCTCCAACAGAAGACCTATGAAAAATACCTTGGTTTACACATTGATACCCAACTAACGTGGAATACACACATAGAAAAAATTAAAAATAAACTAGTAGGACTATGCCGCTCTCTTCAAAACATTTCTAAGTGCATTCCGAAACAACTACGACTAACTATTTATAATTCTCTAGTTAAACCTCATTTACAATATCTTATTGAAATTTGGGGATCTGCTGCAAAAATAAGGTTGGTCAAACTTCAAAGACTACAAAATAAAATAATCAAAGTCCTCTTCAACTATCACTATTTAACACCTACAACACAAATCTATTGATGTGCCTCCGGAAAACATACAGCATTGTTATGAAGAAGCAGAGTGTACTTAGCCTTAAATCTGTGGTCTTCGCCTTAACCGTAGACAATTTGACGTCGCTGTCGTTCGCCGCTAGGTGGCGCTAGTTTGACAACCAGCAAGAGCGCGGGACACGCCGCCATCTTAGGAGTTCATAGCGTTGTGTACTTTCGTCGCGAACGGACGAAAATCCGTTACAATCGTTTAAATCTTAAAAGTTAACTGTAAATCTTTTAAATCTACCTTATTACTATCTAAAAACGTAGCGAAAGTCGTTTGTATTTTGTTAAAATACTAATAATTTAATTTAATTGATCAAAATGAATATTGAGGGTAATACCAACCCCGATAATTCAGATAATAGTGTTTTAAAATCGCCAAGTGAGAGGAACCTTGAGCCCGAGGTGGACACCTCGAACTCGGACAGCTCATCATCCAGTGAAAACGAAGAACCTGCCTGCAAGAAACGGAAACTGGATTCAAAGGTAACGGTCGATCCTCGGATTGACGCGTTGTCTAACCAGGTTAGTTTTCTTACAAATCTAATTATGCATCAACAATGTGCGTCGTCTAACCTCACAAATAGTTCGGAAGTTGAATCTTCGGATAAGGAATTTCTATCCTACCCTCCGGCAACTACTTCAAAATCACTGGAGTTAGGTATATGTAAAACTGACCTTGACGATAAAAAATTTGTTAAACCTGCCAATGAAAAAAGGCTTAAGCAATTGATAGACCTCCAACATTTTAATTCTCCTACGTGGCATCATGTTCGTTATAATAAAGCCTTACAAGACATGATTGCACAGCCAGGGTTCTGTAATTTAAAAATTAACGACGAATTATGTTGTCTCAATAAAGGAAAAGATTACCTGGCCCCTACTGAACAAATCATAGCTGCTCTGACCAATGCTTTACTGTACCAGCGTGAATTATTGCAATCTGGTTTACAAGGTGTTGTCGATTGGGCACACAAAAACCCAACCGAAATAAATTCAGAAAATATTTTTAATAAAATTACTGACACATTCGGAAAATCGTCACCTTCATATAAACTATCTGAACAGGCATTACAAATTGTTTGCGGCAAACGAGCCGAGTGCATCGAAACGAGGCGTCAAAGATTAATTTCTGAAATTTCTGATAAAAATATTCAAGCTTCTCTTGCTAACATACCACCGAGTGAAGAATTTCTTTTCGATAAATCTAAATTGTCTTCTCTGATCCATGCACTCGGCGGTCCACATTTTTGGCTTTCACAACAAAAAGGTCATAAAAAAGACAAATCATCTTTCAAAAGGAAGTCAAACGATGTTACTGCTGCTACATCTAGAACTTTGACTCATTCTCAAGCTCAACTTAAAAATAATGTACCACCCGAAAATTCTAAGAGACAATATATAAAACATAATTTCAAAAATAAAACGAATAAGGCAAATTCATTTCGTACCAACAACAATAAAAGAAATTGACTATCCGACGGGTTTCAAAGGGGGGCGCTTGAGGAATTTCAGATCCCGATGGCAAGCGCTTGGCGCAACCAAATTCATAATGTCAACGATTTCGGGTTCGCGGATACCTTTATTCAAGAAACCTCCCCTTATCATGCCTTCAGAAAAAATCATGACACAGTATGCAACCAGACCCACTCCGGCAATGTCTCAAATAATTCAAGAGCTCTTAGATCAAAAAGTTCTTCAACCGGTGGTCAGAGCAACACCCAGTTTTTTCTCGAAGCTTTTTCTGCGGAAGAAAAGCGACGGTTCAATGCGCCCAATCTTCGATCTTCGCGAGCTAAACAAGTTCGTGAAAACAAAACACTTCCGATTGATCTCTCACGCTTCCGTGCCAGATTTCCTTCAACCAGGAGACTGGATGATAAAATTAGACATTTCGCAGGCGTATTTTCATGTCCCTATAGCGGAATCTCACCGGACATTCTTGAGAATCAGTTATCAAGACCAATTGCTCGAGATGACGTGCCTTCCGTTCGGTCTAGCTTCGGCGCCACACCTTTTCTCTTCGGTGACATGCTGGGTCGCGGAGATCTTGCGTGCAAAGGATTGTCGAGTGCTGGTCTATCTAGACGACTTCCTCTTGGTTCACCAAGACAAGTCCAAGTTACGTCCTCAGGCTGCGGAAGCCGTGAGACTCTTGGAACACCTGGGTTGGCAAATAAACACACAAAAGTCAATTCTGACACCAACACAAGATCTGGAATATTTGGGGATTCGTTGGCAAACGGCGATAAACACGATGTGCTTACCAGAAAAGAAGGTAAACAATCTCAACATCACATTAGACCGGACCTTACAACACAGGTGCATCAACCTTCGCCAATTACAAAGCCTGCTTGGACAGCTCAATTTTGCAAATTTTGTCGTACTACGGGGCAGACTACATTGTCGCCAATTACAGATGTTTCTGCGTCGTTTCGACAAATTACGACCCCGTCAGAGACTACCTGTTCCTCAAGGCGTGCAGCGCGAGATGGTATGGTGGCGCGGAGCCACGTGCCGCTCAATGCCCATACACATAAAACCTGCCACACACTTCCTGGCGACGGACGCTTCGGACATCGGTTGGGGTGCCCAACTGGACGGAACTCAATTATCAGGAGTATGGTCGGTTCATCAAAAGAGATGGCACAGCAACAAAAAAGAACTGTTTGCAGTCTTAGCGGCAATCAAAACAAAACGAAGCATACTGAAAAACTCACACGTCCTGATTCAGTCGGACAATCGAACACTGATTGCATACATTCGAAAAGAAGGCGGCACAAAATCAATGGCGCTGCTTACCCTCACTTTTCAACTGTTGCATCTGACGGACAAATGCAACATAACTCTGTCAGCACATTATCTTCCGGGGAGATACAACTTAATAGCAGACAGGTTATCACGAGGGAAACAGCCGGCAGAATGGCATCTGCTGCCCCCAGCGACTGCGGAAGTCTTCCGGAAATGGGGCTATCCCGAGATAGATCTGTTTGCATCACAACAGACAACTGTCACTCGGAAATATGCTTCGCTAGACTGCAGAGATCGATCAGCGACCTTTATAAACGCCTTCAGCAAAACCTGGGAGTACAAACTAGCTTGGGTGTTCCCTCCTCCCAGCCTGCTACCCAGAGTGCTGACACATCTCAACAGTGCCAAAGGAACTTACCTGTTAGTAGCCCCAGATTGGCCCAAAGCATTTTGGCTACACACTCTGAAATCTCGGACGCTGGATCAACCACACGAGATCCGGAATCTATCGAAGACCTTGATAGACATGACCACAATGCAACCTCC
The DNA here is from genome assembly GCA_951449985.1 of Falcaria lacertinaria. Classification (NCBI taxonomy): domain Eukaryota; kingdom Metazoa; phylum Arthropoda; class Insecta; order Lepidoptera; family Drepanidae; genus Falcaria; species Falcaria lacertinaria. The sequence goes on along the minus strand of OX602136.1, from coordinate 926,246 downwards.
GCCGAAAGTGGAGTCATTAATCCTGAAAGTTTGGAAAATTGGGGGTGGGGTACACAAATAAAAGAATGGTCTACGGAAGAGAAAGAATTACTAAAAAATAGCTGGCGAAAGTCTACCTATTCAACTTATTTACCAGCTATTAAAAGATGGCTCACATGGTGCTCTGAAACGCAAGCTGATCCGAGGACACCGAAACCCTCGGATGTTGCAAGGTTTTTAATGAACCTATTTCTTAAGGAAAAACTATCTTACGGCACGATCTTAGTACACAAATCTGCCGTTCTTACCTTCTGTGGCCCACACGTAGAAAAACAATCATTTTCAAATTTCATTATAAAACATACCCTCAAGGCTATTGGAGTAGCTAAACCAAAAGTGGCAAAATTACCCTTTACGTGGAATCCTAAAATTGTTCTAAATTGGCTATCAACCGAGGCGCCTAAAGACACAATTTTTGAATTAGCGCGGAGGACTGCTACAGTGCTGCTACTAGCCTCTGGACGAAGAGTCCATGACCTGACCTTACTTAGAATTTGTAAAGAAAACTTTTTTGACAATGGGGACAATATTTTCCTCATACCGGCCTTCGGGGCTAAAACTGATACGCACACTCATCGACAATCTGCATGGGTGCTTTCAAAGCATGAAAATGAGAATTTATGCCCAGTTACTTTAGTAAGAGCTTTCCTAGAAAAAATTAGGCCCAGAAGATCTGAAGCTAAGGAACCTGATAATCTTTTTATAACAGTATGTGGTACCCCGAAAGCAGCATCGCGAACTGTTATTGGAAATTGGGTGCGCACAGTTCTTCGGGCAAGCGGCATTGACGCGTCCCCAGGCAGCTGCAGGTCAGCGGTGGCATCCTTAAATTGGCTCCACAATCAACCAATAGACGATATTCTTTCTCGAGGAAATTGGAAATCACCCACTACATTTTTTAATCATTACTGTCGAATGATAAACGTGATGATAAAAAAGAAAGAAAAAAGCATTTAAAGAATGGCAGAATACTGGAGATGGTAACGAGAGTGTGAAGGAAGCAAAGAAGCTCCAATATAGGGAATGGAAGAGGAAGGCGAAAAAGACGGTGGCTATTGCTAGAGCTGAAGCCCAGGAGGTTATATATAACTCCTTAGATGGGCCTAGAGGCCAAAAAGACCTGTACCGCTTAACAAAAGCCAGGGAAGAAACGGCAAAGGATATAAAGCATGTGAAATGTATAAAAGATGATGCAGGAAAGGTGTTGTTAGAGGATGTTGAGATAAAGAAACGTTGGAAAGGGTATTTCGAAAAGCTAATGAATGAAGAGAATGCATGGAATGGTGTCTTGAAAGATGAAGTAGTGAATATCGGTCTGGTCAGGAAGATCAGTGACGAAGAAGTAAGGAAGGCAGTGTCGAGTATGAAGAATGGAAAAGCGGTAGGGCCAGACGATATACCAGTGGAAGTGTGGAAGTTATTAGGTAAGGATGGGTGCAAGTGGCTGACTTTATTCCTCAATAAGTTGTTGTACGAAGAGGCGATCCCTGATGAATGGTGCAAAAGTTCGCTAGTGCCCATTTTTAAGAACAAGGGTGACGTACAAGACTGTAATAACTATCGAGGAATAAAGCTCATGTCACACACTATGAAAGTGTGGGAGAAAGTGATAGAGAAACGATTGCGAGAAGAAAGTGAGATATCACAAAACCAGTTCGGGTTCATGCCGGGGCGCGGGACAACGGACGCCATATTTGTTCTCCGCCAAATGTGCGAGAAGTATAGACGTGCGCATAAGAACTTGCACATGGTGTTTGTTGACCTAGAGAAGGCCTATGATAGAGTACCCCGAACGGTTTTGTGGTGGGCTCTGACAGAGAAAGGTGTGCCTGTGAAGTACGTGGAGTTAATTCGTGCTATGTACGAGCGATCAACTACGCATGTCCGCTCGGCTGCGGGAATCACCGACGAGTTCAGTGTCATGGTAGGCCTGCACCAAGGGTCGGCTCTAAGTCCGTACCTCTTCCTGTTGATTATGGATGCCTTAACGTCGGTGATACAGGAGGAGGCACCCTGGTGCATGCTATTTGCCGATGACATTGTGCTGGTCGGTGAAGATGGGCTCGAGGTCCGGAGCAGACTGGTACAATGGCAACACAAATTAGAGAGTGTTGGCTTGAAAATCAGCAGAACCAAGTCTGAATACATGTTCTGCGATTTCGGTGGTATCTCCAATCCTTCGGCCATAACACTAGACGGAACACCTATACCAGTTTGCTCCGACTTCCGGTACCTCGGCTCGCTCATGCAAGGTGATGGCGATGTGGACAGGGCCGTGCAGCACAGAATTAACACAGGATGGATGAAATGGCGGCAGGTCACGGGAACTACATGTGACTCCCGATTCCCTTTAAAACTTAAAGGGAAAATTTATAAAACCATGATAAGGCCTGCTGTCATGTATGGATCAGAGTGTTGGGCCACTAAGGCGACGGATGAAAGAAGACTGCATGCAACTGAGATGCGAATGTTGAGATGGATGTGTGGCGTAACGAGAATGGACAAGATAAGAAATGAGTACATTAGAGGAAGTTTGAAAGTAGCTCCAGTGATAGATAAGTTGAGGAGCAAGCGTTTGTCATGGTATGGGCATGTAATGCGGAGGAATGAAGATAACGTGGTAAGAAAGGTTTTATGTATGAATGTGGATGGGTACAGGGGTCGAGGTAGACCTAAGAAAAGATGGATGGACTGTGTGAAAGATGACATGGCCAGAAAGGAAGTGAATACAGAGATGACGGCTGATAGAGAAGTATGGAAGAGAAATACATATTGCGCCGACCCCAAATAATACGGGATAAGGGCAGGAGAATGATGACTGTCGAATGATAAACCTCCCTAATAGTGATCACATTTCATTCTTTAATTCGTTTTCTCCATCTTAATTCAAAGTGAATAATTTAGTTAATAGCCTTATAATTAATCATTTGGAGAATATAACTTTGTTAACATCATAGGTTTAAGTGTTACATGTTTGATTTAAACTCTAAATAAATTAAAATATCAATAGTCAATCAACCTATTCATCATAGCGTTGTGTTTATATATTACTTCACCAGCAGATAACAAACACGTCTTCATAACAATGCTGTATGTTTTCCGGAGGCACATCAATATGACGGTTTTACATAACAATAAAACCGATATTATGTGCCGGAGAGGAAAACATACAGCATTGCAGGAATTTCTTCCTGGTGAAGACTATGAACTCCTAAGATGGCGGCGTGTCCCGCGCTCTTGCTGGTTGTCAAACTAGCGCCACCTAGCGGCGAACGACAGCGACGTCAAATTGTCTACGGTTAAGGCGAAGACCACAGATTTAAGGCTAAGTACACTCTGCTTCTTCATAACAATGCTGTATGTTTTCCTCTCCGGCACATAATATCGGTTTTATTGTTATGTAAAACCGTCATATTATGAAACACAAATAATGGACATTAAAAAACTGCATCAATATAACACTTGTATTTTTATACGCAAAATTGTAAATAAGAATGTCCATAGTAATCTAACGTTCACCAAACGAAAAAGTGTTATCGGCTGTCGAACTCGGCGAGCTAGTTACCTTGTAATACCCAAGCATCGAACAAATTACGGCAAAACTACGTTGACTGTTGAGGGAGCACAACTTTATAATAAACTACCCGCATACATAAAAAGTGTGAACTCATTTCATGTATTTAAAAAGCAATTGGCCAAATATATAAACAATTTTCTGTAGTTCAGCAGAACAAATTATTATCTGCTTAATAACAAAATACATGAAATAAGTAAAACGATAGATAAAACGATTTTGTTTGGTGGATACGGCGACGTGAAAATTAAATTTAAGTCTGATAATGTTATCGCATAAGTGACAAACTGTCTTTGCTGATAATAAATTCTTTAAAACTAAAAACTATACGGTTGTCACCATATATGTATCTATTCTTACAATAATAAAAATTAGGTAGGATGTAAAAAAACAACAAACATTAGTAACAGTGTGTTACGGGTATATCTTTATGACGTTTGGGGTCGAAACTCTTGGGCCGTGGGGCCAGAGGCTCATACACTTTTTAAGGAGACCTCAAATAATTTTAGCGAGGCCTCCTGTGACAAGAGGGCTGGCGAATATCTGGCCCAAAGGCTAACCATTGCAATACAGCGTGGCAATGCCGCCAGCCTTCTTGGCACACTTCCCCGAGAGGCCGTGACAGTGGTTCGGGACATTTATTTTACGTGTAGGTATTTAAATTTTGTACTTAGTTTAGTTTATGTAAAGTTTTAATTTAAGTTTATGTTATAATGTATTGTTCCAATAGAAATAAAACCCTCCATATAAAAAAATACAGTGCTAAGTACCTATATGTACCTGTACCTACTAAGTACCTTTGTGAAGATGCTGTGGTCAATGATGATGATTATGAAGTACTGATAATAAAATAATATTATAAAATAAAGGCACGTCCATTTTGTTTCTCAGTTCCGTGGTATCCGACCACGCACTGTTAAATCATTCGTATTTTGGGACAAAATATGCAACTTGATTTTGCTTTAAGATAGCTACGTTGGCCAAGATAGTTGTTAGGTATGCTGTGACAAAAGTATTTGACTTTAAGAAATCGACTAAGTGTTTTTCAAGGGATTTTAATTTTGGTTGCCAATGAATGAATTTGATAAGGCATAAAAGGTTTCTTTAGGAATGTATTCCAATCTGTGAAATACCTTGCACCTACCTATAGCCACTTATTACATAGAGTAAATTTCAATATATGAATGTATAATCTATGTACAGTTTACGTAATATACCAAATTGTGGCCATGTGGAATTAAAAGTTTTAAATAACTAGTCTGTATTTGGTAGTTGGTGCTAAGAAAATGTTCGGTATACAAGGTTTTGTGGCTGGCTACAAAGTAGCTCAGAGTAGATATTAAACTACGAAAGTAGGTAGGTACATGTACACTTCCATGTACCAGATTAGATCGACAAAGCAATTTTTTGTTTAGTCATAGCTTATACTACGTCTCCTAGTATGGAACTAGCTCGAGCGTTCCCTACTGCATGAAAAAATATCATGCAAATAGGTCCAGTAACGCTCAAGTAAATTGGTGTAAATAGTTATTTAAGTATAAAATACAAAGAAACGAGTTAATAGGCCCTTCTTTTTGCAGTAAAATGCACTTTTTGGGGTGTAGCGCCATCTGTGGGGCAGTAGCTACTTAATTTAGTTCCGCCATCTAGTGTCGCGTATATTACTAGGGGTTTTCTCTGACGTAAAATAAGTGTACAAATTTAATTTGTGCAGAAACACAGATGGCGCTTGCAATTTTCGCAAAGACTGCGCATGTCGAAAATTACAATATGTCATACCACACCATACATACACATCATTTTATTTTGTGATAAAACGAGGTGAATTTGTGAATTTTGTGAAAATATTCTCTGACGTGGTCCCTTCACGCATGTGTCCGAACGCGCGAACGCGAACCATTGTATAACATCGTTAGAACAACATACTAGTGAACATAAAAACCTGTGATTTATAGTGACGAAAAACTGAACAGAATATTTTTGCTTTTACCTTTTTCCTCTTCGGTTTTAATATCACCCAGTAGCTCTCAGTGCATCTCTGATAAATTCTCACATTATGAACATAATATGACTGTTAGAGGTGGTGTTACAGTGAATAGTTAATCTATTTTCGACTGCCGTGCTAAATTTAACGGGTCGTTTTGATGAATTACAAGACGCAGAAATTTCGTAAGTACTAATCGTTTTGTCTAAAAGTTATAGATGGCTTTCAATTTATTCCAACAGGCAGATACATTCTCGGGGCTAAGTTTTGGGGCCAGTTTGAGTCTAAATAAGATTGACATAAATGTAACATAATAATATTTACCAACATTCGTACTCCGTCCTACTAAACGCATTATTTGCAGTTATTGTGCTAAAGTCTAGAAAAACAAATGTTGTGTGTAAAAATCTATTGTAAAAAATGTTGATAACAAATTACCACTGAAAGTCTAATACTCATAACTGCATATTTTTTTTTATATTTACTCTGCACACATTGTGAATTGGATTGCACAAAATTTACATATAGTGTCTGGTGTCAGAAACCCTAAAACCCTCATATTAACTAATAAAAAAAATCTTTTGGTTATGCTTTAGTAAATTTTTTTAAGTTATTGCTCACAACTGCCACCTCAACTTTATTTTTTATACCGCTCAGGCGGCACACAAGAATACGCTCCACCTGTTGGTAAGCAGTCACAGTAGTCTAAAGCCACTAGAAATACCAGGGACATCACTAAAGAGTTGCCAACCCTGTTATTAATGAGGACTCACTGTGCTAGTGGCTACTACTAGCGCAGTGTATCCTCGTGAAGTACTGGCAACCGCACTCACCCCAGAAACACAACACTATATCAAATTAGTGTTATTTGACTGCAGTCTTATGCAAGGTGGAGATACAGTCCCCAGTACTCTCACTTTCAATGTATTATATTACTAGCGGCCCGCCCCGGCTTCGCACGTGTAGACATTTATTTTGTCTACCCTTGCGAAGCCTGCGCGGGCAGCTTGTATAATATATAGCCTATGTTACTCAGTGATAATTTTGCTTTCTAGTGGTGAAATAATTTTTGAAATTGGTCCAGTAGTTTCGGAGCCTATTCAATACAAACCCACAAAAATATAAAAATACAAATCTTTCCTCTTTATAATATTAGTGTAGAAGTGTAGATATAATATGCACCCAAAAGAATTATATATACTCTATAAGTGAAAACTGCATTAAAATCCGTTACAAAATGAGTTGCATAGTTTAAAAGATCTAAGCATACGGACAGCAAGAAGTGACTTTGTTTTATACTATGTTGAGAAGTAGGTAGGTACTATGTAGAGGAGTGACAACCTCTAAATGACGAATCACTTAAATAACGAATATAAAAAGGTTAAGATTTAACAATGTACCTATAATGTCAAGGTATATATGACTCATCCTTTTAATAGGGCTGTCCCTAACCGGCACTGGAATAAAATAAAATATACTCATTTATCATCACGCCTAATCCCTCACGGGACGGGGTAGGCAGAGAGTATACAGTGACATTTTACTAGAGGCTTGCACACCTCTTTTGCATCTACATTCATCAATCTCTTCATACATGCCCGCCGGTTCCGAGTACTCTTTACGTTTCTATCAGTTTGAGGTTTCCTCACCATGTTCACACACACATTACTCAGGCTCCGTGCCATAGTCCACAGTGGCCAGTGCGGGCGGTGGACTTCACACACGGCTTTGATACTCTTCTCACACGTATGCAGGTTTCCTCACCATGTTCACACACACATTACTCAGGCTCCGTGCCATAGTCCACAGTGGCCAGTGCGGGCGGTGGACTTCACACACGGCTTTGATACTCTTCTCACACGTATGCAGGTTTCCTCACCATGTTCACACACACATTACTCAGGCTCCGTGCCATAGTCCACAGTGGCCAGTGCGGGCGGTGGACTTCACACACGGCTTTGATACTCTTCTCACACGTATGCAGGTTTCCTCACCATGTTCACACACACATTACTCAGGCTCCGTGCCATAGTCCACAGTGGCCAGTGCGGGCGGTGGACTTCACACACGGCTTTGATACTCTTCTCACACGTATGCAGGTTTCCTCACCATGTTCACACACACATTACTCAGGCTCCGTGCCATAGTCCACAGTGGCCAGTGCGGGCGGTGGACTTCACACACGGCTTTGATACTCTTCTCACACGTATGCAGGTTTTCTCACCAAAAGTTAAATTACAATTAAAAATATTATTCCTTTCAAACGGTGTCAACCCTAGTCGTACCGATGCAACCGTGAAGGGGTTGATTACAGTTTTATTGCTCAACGCTCCCCCTAGGGCTATTGATTTTGGCGGGAGGTTGAGGTCATCTTACTGATGGGGCTAAGTAGGGGTACCTATATAGACCGTAATTGTTCAGGGTGGTGGGAGGGTATCTGAACTAGTCATCGACTAAAGCTAGCCGTGGTGAAGCGTTGTCTTCTATTCTAGCGACGCGGGTTCGAATCCCACCGGTCTGTACCAATAAGTTTTTCTAATTGAAGTGCAGTGATTAGTCACACCACGAGCATTACGGTGAAAGAAAACTTCGTGAGGAAACCTGCATGCCGAGCATTTCAACTTGTGAACTGGATGCCATAAAAAAATGCGAAATATAACACGTTTCAAGACTTTCTAGTAGTAGTAAGAGAGCTGCCTTTTTTTTATTTTTTTATTTATTGTTATAGAGCGGTAACAGCATACACATTCTGTGAAAACAACTATACCTATTTCTGAAAATAAGAGCCTGCTGACTGACAGACGGACGGACGGACAGCGGAGTCTACTAATACTCCTTTTTTTACTAAATATGATTCCGTTGCTTGCCCTTCGAGTACGGAAACTTACAAAGGTGGATGGAATTGTTTAAAAGGTTAACACAAAACAATAATTAAAAGAATGTTTTGTCTCGTATTTTTTTTTGTACTACTAGGGTGGCAAACAAGCATACGGCTCGCCTGATGGTAAGCGGTCACCGTACCTAGGCCTAGGCCTATGGACGCTTGCAACACCAGGGGTATCACTCGCGCGCTGCCGACCCTTAAACCCGCGCTTGTCTCTGGTAGCCATTGCATAGCAGAGTTTGCGGTGTAATGGCCGACTCTGTTGTTTTGTTTTCGTGTGCAATATACTTTTACTACTGTAATCCCTGCGTTTTCTACATCTACACTTCTATCTACACTAATATTAGGTCCTTACATATGAAATTGGCGTTTTGTATGGGAGGAACAAAAAGTCGAATATTTTTTAATATAATATATTTAATTAATCAAAGTATGAACCATTATTTTCTATGCACTTTTGCCATCTCATAGGTAGTTCATTGATCCCTTTACTAAAAAAACCAGTCGGACGGGAATCAATAAAATCTTTGAAGGCGATTTGGACTGCCCCATCGGAGTTGAATTTTTTCCCTTGCAAGAAGTTATCCAAATTTCGAAAAAAATGGTAATCTGTTGGAGCAAGGTCCGGGGAGTACGGAGGATGTCTTAGACTTTCCAATTGAAGCTCTTCTAATTTAGTAGCCGTCTGTAGCGCAGTGTGTGGTCTAGCGTTGTCGTGAAGCAGCAGTGGCGTGGAGCGATTGACCAGCCTAGGTTGTTTAGCCGCTAGCTTTTCCATCATGGTTTGCAATTCCTGACAATAGACATCAGCCGTAATAGTCTGGCCAGATTTGAAAAAACTGTAATGAACAATACCGGCACTAGTCCACCAAACGCTTACAAGTAACTTTTTTGGGGTTAATTTTCGCTTGGGGCAGGATTTGGCTGGCTGGCCAGGATCTAACCATTGCGCTGAGCGCTTCCGATTATCGTAAAGAACCCATTTTTCATCACAGGTAATGATTCGGTTTAAAATACCTTCATTATTGTGCCGGTTTAGTAATGTAACGCAGCAGTCGACGCGCGTTTGCCGGTTTGTTTCAGTCAATTCGTGAGGTACCCACCTTTCAAGCTTTTTAATCTTCCCAATTTGCTTCAAGTGAATTAAAACAGTTTTATCACTAACATTGCAGCCTGCAGCTAACTCGGACGTGGTTTGCGATGGATCCGCTTCCACAATAGCCTTCAACTCTTCATTATCAACTTGAGTCTCAGGCCGTCCACGGGGCTTGTTCTGCAGGTCGAAATTTCCAGAACGAAAACGTTGGAACCAAAAACGAACTGTGTTTTCTTTTGCAACACGACCGCCATACACATCATTCACCCTTCGAGTTGTTTCCGCAGCACTAGTGCCACGGCGGAACTCGTACTCGTAAATAATGCGATATTTAAGGTTTTCCATTTTGTAAAATGAGTGACGCAAACAGAAAAAAACAGAAGAAAAAAAACAAATGAATGACGATCATCGAAGCACAAATACATGAGTCTATAGCTGTACAAATTTGAATTTGGAATTCCTTACCAAAGAGGAGAAATTCGTGATTAAAGTGGCTAGTACGAAAAACGCCAATTTCATATGTAAGGACCTAATATTATAAAGAGGAAAGATTTGTACTTTTGTGTGTTTGTATTGAATAGGGTCCGAAACTACTGGACCGATTACAAAAATTCTTTCACCTTAAAAAGCTACATTATCACTGAGTAACATAGGCTATATATTATACTAGCTGCCCACCCCGGCTCCGCACGGGTTGACAAAATATTTATATATAATATATATAAATAAAAAAGAATTAGTGAAATCTGTCCAGCCGTTCGCGTGACGCCGTGACCAAGGGAAATATGGATTCATTTTTATATATAGAGATGTAAAATGAATCTCTTTTAAACTGGCCGGCAATAAATTTGGCTACTACCGTGTTTTTTATATTCTCCAGCACGTGTTTACCATTTTAATTTTGTTGTGTTCCAAACATTGAATTATATTCGCCATAACCCGTCCAGAATAGATTTAGTATCCGTCCACTAGTCAGTGTTTCGCCCGCGACTGTACGCGTCGTCTTATGGCAGGTAAAACGTCATATATATAGATTTATTTTTATATTAATGTTTGTAAAATAAAATAAGTGGTTATATCATGATCTTTACATGAAAAAGTTTCTTGCCGGTTCTTCTCAGGTGGCTGTCTTTTTCGCACCGGTGGTAATTTAGACCTTCATAAGTGCCTTATTAGGGACTAAACTGAATAAATGATTTTTGATTTTGATTAAGTTAGGATAACTTTCAACTCGTATACTTTTCACTATATATGCTGTTTTTTATTTGTCGAAATATGCGTTAAAATTGTTTGTTACTCAGTGTTTCTCAGCCACGATTCAGAGATTTGCATTACCAAATTTATGGAGGCAGATGCAGGACAATTAGTTCTTAATAGATTGATGATGAGAAAACATATGAATATATGTCAATATTCTGTATCCCGTTCAAAGTAGGAGCCGCCCGACTGGGACAGAACCAGCCACCTTAAAGAAGATCGCAGCCAAATAACACCACTCTGATGTAGTGTTGTGTTCCTGCGGTTAGTAAGGGTACCAGTAGCGTTAGTAAGAAAAACTTCTGACTGTATTCGATAACGTTACTCTGAATATTTTAAAAAAATCAGACGCATTTTTAGTTCCGATTTTCGCCGTCGCTGCGCATTTGTTTTTTCCCATACAAGAAACAATAGTCAGAGCTACAGATCTACGAACTAGAAATCATGTTTTCGTAGTTTTGGACTCTTGAATACCTAACGAACAGATAGACTGTTACCCGCGTCTTCGCCTGCATTTGTTTAAAGACAAAACATAGCCTATGTCCTTCCCCCTGATATAATCTATCTCCTTGTCAAATTTCATTACGATCCGTTCAGCCGTTCAGTCGTGAAAAGGTAACAAACAAACAGAGTTACTTTCGCATTTATAATATTAGGATTTTTGAACAAAGTTTATGTAGACTAGTAAAAGTAAAATTAGACGCTTTTGTTTATTAACACCAGCTAAAGAAAAGCTTTGATAAAATCACCATTGACGTTAGTTCTATATTTAGCCGATTACGGCGTTACCGGCTAGTGGGGAAACGTGTTCTACTCACAATTGTTAACTATATAGTCAGGTATGTTTTTTCTGTCTCTACGTTTTTTTTTCTGGCCTTGTAGTTGAAGCAACGGCCAGTCATTCGATGGGCCGAGGTTCAAACCCCTGTACCAATAAGGTTTTCTAAGCTTGAGTACAGTGATTAATCACACCATGAGCCTACAACCAGGGAGGGCGAATTGGGATCTCCCGTGGGTATCCCATTAAAATTAGAGCCGCACCGTTGGCGACTGTATCTCTACCTTACAGAAGATCCCAGTCAAATAATACTACTTTGATCATGATGTAGTGTTGTGTTTCTGCGGTAAGTAAGGTTGCCAGTGCTTCACAAGGGTACGCTGTGCTAGTAGCAATGCTCTAGCACAGTGACTCCTCATCAAAAACATGGTTGGCAACTCGTTAGTGATACCCCTGGTATTGCTAGCGGCTGTAGGCTACGGTGACTGCTTACTCAGGTGGACCGTATGCTTGTGTGCCACCTTAGTGATATAAAAAAAGTAACCATTGACCAAAATGATAGATAATGTCACCCAAATGCCATATATGTAGAAATTATTTCAATTTTTCCTATAAATCAGACTCTAAATGAAACTTTACTGCACATAACGACGCCAAAAATACCCACTAAAGATCATTATAACACAATTTACGAGACTGGAAAAAATGTTAATCCCAACTGATTCAAAAACTCCTGTCGTTTTTGTTGCCTATGTCTACTGCCTACCAAGTACAGAACAAAGGGTACCCGTAGCACGTGGCCCGTACTCTGTAACTTTTTATTGTACCATGCCTTTTGTTAAAGTTCAAAGGCTGCCCTAAATTTTTCCGACTTTTCTAAACTAAACCTCCTTTTGAAAGGATTCTGTTGCACAAGCAAGTCTTTATTTACGAAGTTTCTTTAGAAAAGTTTTAAAAAATAGCTCCTTTTTGGTTTTTGGTTAACGATATAGCTATAGCTGTCTTCCAAGAGAATACAACCGCTACGTTAGGGCTGTCGTCCGCGATTGGGTTTTCTGCATTTGTTACAAGATACAGGGTCGGCAACGCGCGAGTGATACCCCTGGTGTTGCAAGCTTCATATATCATAGGCTTCGGTAACCGCTTACTATCAGGCGGGGCGTATGGTTGTTTGCCACTTAGTGTAATAAAAAAAAAACTGCTCTGTGTATTTCTGATGCCGGTATAACAACAAATAATCAAATAAAGGGTCTCCTTGAATAGAAATGTGTTTTTTTGCTCTATCTCAATAATGGCATATAAAGCTATCTTAGTATGAATTGTTATATTTAAAAAAAATATGTGATTTTTTACTATTACAAACAGTACAGAACCCTCGGTGTGGGCGTCCAACTCGCACTTGGCCCATGTATCGATTTAAAATCAAAATCAAAAATCATTTATTCAGTTTAGGCCCTAATAAGGCACTTATGAAGGTCTAAATTACCACCGGTTCGGAAAAAAAGCCACCTGAGAGGAACCGACAAGAAACTCAGTGCTCTGTCTTTTTTTTTCATGTAACAATCATTATATAACAATTTGTAACAAAATTCTTCTAGCCATTGGTATGAAATTACAAATATCAAAATGAAAGCTACCAAGTTAGTTTTGTCATTGCTTTTTTTTCCATTTCGAGTGGGACACATCCATCAGCGGATTCTTAAATGCTTCTGTTTTGTGTAGTATGTTTGAATTCGTATTAAACACAAAACATATTCACAAACAGGAATGTATCTTGGGATAATACGTAATATGCCCCATTAGAAACTAAATACTCCCGCGATTACATCACTAGGTGACGGTCAATGTCGACTTATGTACGCTAGTGATGTTCAAAGTGTTCAAACGTCGACACATTTCGTAGATGTGCCAAAATGTTACGTTTTTTCGTTTGGTGACGTGTACAATCATTAGTGGTAACTTCAAAGGAAAATGTTTTTAAAATATTAATTGGTGTTGACTGATAGACGCATTATAAACAATACATAAACGTTGAAAGTTGAAAGCTACTCACTAAAACTCTCTCTTTCTTCCTCTCTTTTCTTTATATATCTTATCTTTCGATTTGTTCCGCATTTGCCCCACATTTTCGTCCCACAATCCAAAACAAAACCTTGTTTGCCCCATGTTGAATTTAATTCTTGTTTAAAGTGCCAACCAATGTATGGTTAGCAACATTCTCTATACTATGAAGTTTGCAAGCACGACCCACCAGATGGTAAGCGGTCACCGTAGCTTACAGACGCTTGTAATACCAGGGGTATCAAAAGCACGTTGTCAATGTTATTGTCAGGAGGCACTGCGCTAGAAGCATGTTCTTTTATTACTGCCAGCACAGGGTATCCTCTCAAATCTCTGGTGTCCTCACTCACCGCAGGAACACACTACATCAAAGTAGTATTTGACTGCGCTCTTCTTTAAGTTGGGATATCCCATAACGCCCTACCTCTCTTTATGTAATTTGAAATAGATTTGACACTGATCACTAATTTGATTTGCCGTCCAAAAACGTAGGGACAAATTTTGATACAAGAGAAAACATTAAACATTAATTAGACACTTAGAATAGCATAGTTTAAAAGCCGTGGTGGCCTTGTGATTGAAGCAACAGGCCTGTCATCTGACGGAAGTTCGAGTCCCGGCCTGTACCAATGAGTTTTTCGAAGCTTAAGTACAGTGATTAATCACACCATGAGCTTTTAAACAGAGAGGTAGGGCGATTTGGGATTTCCCGTGGGTTATCCCATTTAAATTGGAGCCGCCCGACTGGGGACTGTACCTCCGCCTTACAGAAGACCGCAGTGAAATAACAATACTTGATGTAGTGTTGTATTTCTGCGGTAAGTAAGGCTGCCAGTGCTCCACGAGGATACGCTGGGCTAGTAGTATTGCTGCTAGCACAGTGAGTCCTCATCAGCAACATGGTTGGCACCCCGTAGTGATACCCCTGGTATTGCTAGCGGCTATAGGCAACGGTGACTGCTTACCATCAGGTGGGCCGTATGCTTGTGTGCCACCTCAGTGGTATAAATAAAAAAAGCATAGAAGGTGAAGGAGGATAAAAAATATAATTGTAAAGTTACCGTCTTATAGTACAGGGCAGGGGACATCACTACGGACATAAAAGCCGGAGATATAAGTCGTATAAACTTATATCGGTACATCTATGAAAATATACGACATACATAACATAGATACAACCAGCAGTTCGAAAGTAAGAAAAAAAATTAAGTTACCTAACCATTTTTCTAACATCTTGATAGATATTTACAGGATTGTCAGGAGCTTTTTAAGTTCTGGGCTTCTGGCTACTGAAGAATATTCTCGTTATTAAATTAGTGAGAGACTTGTCCCCTATGCACACAATAACACTACCCTTGTAGAACACAACAGTGTTCCTGCGGTGATTAAGGTCGCCAGAGCTTGAGGAAGCACTGTGCTGGCGGCAGAGAGACTTATCCCCTATGCACATAACAATTATAAAGGTAGCCCTTATAGTGTTGCGTTTCTCATGTCAATAAGGTGGTTAATCCCAAAATTTTGTACGGCCTTTTGAACCCTGTGTTATGTGCCCTGAGTTCCTATAGTGAAGCGTTTTCATAGGTGCATAAACAAGCGTTGCTCTGACGTCACCAACATTCTCCGCGCTATTTATACGCGGTGTCCATTCAACTGGCACGTAGTTCGTGCCAAGTCGCATGGCTCCATATTGTTCCAATTTGGATTCTGCGAGCTTTGTGTCCTATAGGTAGAAGCTACCTGATTAATTAGAAAGGTTGGTCAAATCAAATTCCTTAGCAATAGGTTCTCTAACTCTCATAATTACACTCAATTCTGGAGTTCCAACTTGCAGGCCTCTTTTGCTTCTACATTCATCAATCTCTTCATACATGCCCGCCGGTTCCGAGTACTCTTTACCTTTCCATCATTGAGTACTTTGACAATTTGATCTAGACAGTTAGACCATGGCTATTTCACCACTCATATTGGCATTGTATATTTGTCAGAATTTCACCACTTACTTTCGTTTCTCTTTATACGTCCACACCAACACAATGTTTTTAATATATCTGCTTTGCGGATCGATGGAAAATCTTCACGCCACACGTTTTTCAAAGCAAAGACATGTCAACTGCGTTTATTACACAAGCATACGGCCCACCAAGGTAAGCTTTCACCGTAGCCTATAGCCGCTAGCAATACCCGGGGTATCACTAACGACTTGCCAACCATGTTGTTGATGAGGACTCACTGTGCTAGCAGCATTACTACTAGCGCAGCGTATCCTCGTGGAGCTCCGGCAACCGCAGAAACACAACACAATAAGTTGTGTTATTTCACTGCAATTCAAAGTAGTATTTGACTGCGGTCTTCTGTAAGGTGGAGGTACAGTCCCCAGTCGCGCGGCTCCAATATTAATGGGAAAACCCAGTACCCAAACCCATAGGAGATCCCAGTTCGCCCGACCTCTATTTTTTAGCTCATGGTGTGTTAATTACTGTAATTAAGCAAAGCGTATCCTCGTGGAGCACTGGCAACCTTACTTGTTGCCCACTAACGCAGACATTTCACCATTTACCTCATTACCGTCAGTTATCCTCCTTTCTATATATATCTTTTCCTAACTTCCCATCTCGTGTGAACAAGCTACCAAAATGTATACAACTAGCTGCCCGCCTTGGCTTCGCACGGCTAGAGAAAATATTTGATAAATGTCTAGCCGTACGAAGCCGGGGCGGGCAGCTAGTATAATATATAGCCTATGTTACTCAATGATAATGTAGCCTTCTAACAAAATATTTTTTGAAATCGGTCCAGTAGTTTCGGAGCCTATTCAATACAAACATACACACAAAAAACTAAAATTCTTACATACAAATATTTCCTCTTCTTTATAATATTAGTATAGATTTCTTTCACATGTTCTAGAAATTGACCATTTACTGTGGTTTTCAATTCATAATCTGTTATTCGTTCATCTCTTTCGGAAACCAGTGCCGGTAGCACGAACTTTTTCGACAACGTATTCGAAAACGTAACTCGCGAAAAGTCAATGTTGCCATACTAATTTTTAGTTCCACTTTTCACCGCCGCAGCGCTGTTCTTTTTTTAATACAAAAATAGTCGAAGGCGATACGAAAACGTTGTCGCAAATTATTAAAGCTAGCCCTACGGTACCTTAGCCCTCTTCCTCGCATTAAAAAGTAGTCATGTCACGTTAGTAATTGAAACGTAAATTATACAATTTACGTTTCAATTGAATTAATGTTATTTGAAAAGAGTAATTGCTGAGTTTCTTACCGGATTCTTCTCAGCCAAAAACTACCTTCCGAATCCAGTGGTAGATTCTGACGATTTGAAAGTACTTATTCGTAAAGTCTAGTCAAATAAAGATGATTTTGAGTTTGATTAATATTTACATTCATGTTTTAAATTGCATTCTTTAGAGGTCACTCATATTCCTAAACATATATTTTTATCTTGGAATTCGTAAATACGTCGAAAGTGATCCAATGTGCAGATTTATCGCACCGACGGGAAGCGATTCTCACGCCACACACAACACACTCATTCACAACTCGCGAGCGACGTAAAAACATGTAACCTTGCCTGTATCACGTCAAATTATCGTATGCATTACACCCACATAAATTACATACACGTTATCCAAAATTGTTACTAATGTTATCTACAGTGCGTACCCCAGTGTGTACCCCACTGAGCTTACCATAAACGCTATACTGGTCGTCACTAGATGTAGCCCGGTGTGGTCACCTGACTGTTTTTATTTTTATTTATTTATTTATTTCGGTCCACTAACAGATTAGAACATTATGAAATTACAAAAATAAAATATTACAAAATAGTTCTTACATAAATGTCCACCCAATTACAGGTAACCACAGCTGTTGCAGTAAACTAAGTAAACTTATGATAACATAATAAAGTTATAGAATACGGCCTGCCCCGGCTTCGCACGGGTAGACATTGATATCAAATATTTTGTCTACCCGTGCAAAGCCGGGGCGGGCAGCTAGCCTATGTTACTCAGTGATAGTGTAGCTTTCTAACGGTGAAAGATTTTTTGAAATCGGTTCGGTAGTTTCGGAGCCTATAGACATTTATCAAATATTTTGTCTACCCGAGCGAAGCCGGGGCGGGCAGCTAGTATAATATATAGCCTATGTTACTCAGTGATGATGGAGCTTTCTAATGAAAAAAGAATTATTAAAATCGTTCCAGTACTTTTTGAGTTTATTCGTTACATACAAAAATACAAATCTTTCCTCTTTATAATATTAGTGTAGATATTACAATATAAAACAAAACGTAAAGACGAAAAGAAATATAACAAAAATAACATAGCTAAATGCTTGGAGCATAAAATCCTGAAAAGACTGTTACACAAAAAGGACTGCCATATGACCTTCCCACCCTTAGAGTACATTCATAAGGTACCTTTGTAGGGTTCTGTACCTGAAGGGTAACCAACGGAACCCTATTACATATTGGTACTCGGATGTCCGTCTGTCTGACAGCGGACTGTATCACACGATCCGTAATAGGTAGACAGTTGAAATTTTAACTGGATGTGTATTTATGTTGCCCCTACAATCTTCAATAATGTAAAAATGAATCGCTGAATGTGTTGCTACGCGCAAATCTCGAGAGCAGCTGAACAGATTTCGCTAATTCTTTTTTTAGAATATTCCTTGCAGTACGAGAATGGTTCTTACGGAGGGAAAAAAATAAAAAAAATCCTGAAAAAGTCTAAAAACGGGTAGACAAATATTTGATAAATGTCTACCCGTCGAAGCCGGGGGGCAAATTAAAATAAAAACTAATCCGGGCTCTCCTACTAGAAACGTGTTTTTTTGCACCCCTGAACAGTGTTCGCTTCAAAGTGTAAAATTCCGTATCTATTTTTCCATCACATTTGGCTCACATTGCTGATTTAAAAAGATTTATCCCTCATACAGTCTCCTACTTTACATAATATAGAGCTTATATTTTTATCTAAGACGTTGTGTACCTAAGCCTCTACTGAAATGACTCTATATACTCTCTGCCTACCCCGCGAGAGACTTGACGTGATGATATGTATGTATGTACATCGTTTAAATAGAGTATCCCGGGGTGGCTGCTGCGTCCCAATGACCCGGTAACCGTAGGGCCGAACCAGCCCGATGTTTGCCGAACTTGCCCGATTCACCCGATTGTAGGATATGGGTGATGCTTTGTTCAATAGATTCTAGTTTTAGTCTCGTTCTGTGAACTAATTTACATATAGTCTAAAATTCTGTTGTGTTTATAAATTATGTTATTGAGGTAATTAGCGCAGTAGACTGAAAAAAAACAAGCTGAAAATTGCTAGTTTTTTTTGAAACATTGTTTTTATTTTTACTTAGTTTAGGCCGTGATAAGACACTTATAAATGCTTTTTTTGTTTTTATACCACTAAGGTGGCACACAAGCATACGGCCCACCTGATGGTAAGCAGTCACCGTTGCTAATAGCCGCTAGCAATACCAGGGGTATCACTGACGGGATGCCAACCATGTTGTTGATGAGGGCTCACTGTGCTGGCAGCATTACTACTAGCGCAGCGTATCCTCGTGGAGCACTGGCAACCTTACTTACCGCAGAAACACAACACTATATCAAAGTAGTATTAGACTTCGGTCTTCTGTAAGGTGGAGGTACAGTCCCCAGTCGCGTGGCTCCAATATTAATGGGAAAACCCATAGGAGATCCCAGTTCGCCCAACCTCTATTTTTTAGCTCATGGTGTGTTAATTACTGTAATTTAGCTTAGAAAATCTCATTGGTTCTCAAAGGCCGGGATTTGAACCTGGGCCTATCAGATGACAGGCCGTTAATTAAACCAAAGGCTTCTGAAATGACTGAATCTCGAGAGCTACAAGGCTTGCACAGAAAGTCTTCTAATAAGACCGTTAAGAAATTCCGACCGTCCATGTAGCATACCAGTGCTTAGTTTATGCTATTATGTACGGTCTAAAGTTGGTGCTAACGTGGTATCACAACTATGCGCTAATGTCACAGTTGATACCATATTCAGTAAAGCAACTCGCAAAAAGTTGGTATGAATTTATACCGACAAGCGCACGAAAAATGCTGAATTAATTGAAAACACTGAGAAGTAGATGGAAATTCATTCCCGATAATTCTGGGCCTCGAGTCCGCGGCAATTGTAAGTAAAGGAAGGTATGTTGTAAGTAAAGTGTGGCAATTGCCGCAATAATAGCGTCACAATGGCACGAAATTGTGATACATTTAATAGCGGACTCGCCCCTGTAGTCCTAGTGTCATCGCATCATATACAATATACGTTCCGTAGTTTTAAAGATCTAAGCATACATAGGGACAGACAGACAGCGGGAAGCAATTTTGTTTTAATAGTTTGTAGTGATTTGCTGCTGATTAACGGACTCCTCAGTCAGTCAAATAATGACATTAAACAAATTTCCGAGGCTTGTCACTCTTGTCAGCATTCAATTATCGACCAAATGGTCTCTCATTTAAGTTTTATTATCCCTTTCATGTACTCAACCCTAATAAAATAAAATCTAACCGATTACGGTCTGACCACGCCCGTATTCCGAGAAACCGCCTGACTATTTACAAGAATTGCGGCGTATCGATCTGCAGTTTGGGTACTGTACGGGGTTGTACTAGGGTCGGCCAAGGTGAAGGCGAGTGATCCACCACCCCACAAGGTCAACGGTTTCCGTGTGCAAGATTTATTATGTAGGCACCTTGTAAGATTGGTTTGATACTATTTTTTTTACGAAGTTGATCAGCAAGTCTACGACCAGCAGGTAAGCGGTTACCGTTGTAGGACGCTGTCAATCGCGAGTTGCCAATCCTACAATGATCTCTCCACACCCTTCTTTAAGAACCCCATGCTTTTCTCCTTTTTATTTTTTATACCACTCAGGTGGCACACAAGCATACGGCCCACCTGATGGTAAGCAGTCACCGTAGCCTCTAGCCGCTAGCAATACCAGGGGTATCACTAACGAGTTGCGTTATTGATGAGGACTCACTGTGCTAGCATTACTACTAGCGCAGCGTATCCTTGTGAAGCGTTGGCAACCTTACTCACCGCAGAAACAACGTAAATGACCGGTAGACAGCCATAGCGTAAACATTAAGCAGCTGCAGCACCAGATTAGTCATCACGTCAGTCGTATTTTTTTTAAATTAATCTAAAGCAAACAGCTTACCACATTTATAAGGTTCGATGACTCGCTCGTTGGTTTGCTGATACCGGGGTCGCGGGTTCGATGCACTAACCGAACAAATGTAGGTACAACACCTCGGGTATTAGGTCTGTCTGTCTGGTCTGCATTTATAAGTAGCGAATTCTATATTGTATACTTTTATATTCAACAGATGTAGGGAAGGGAACAAAGGGATTGCCAACAAGGCACTATTTTTTATCAAGCTTTTATTAGTTGTTAATAAGAAAAAAACTGTTGGGACGACCAAGCTCATTTAGGGGAGAAAATTATAAATAGCCATATTTAATTAAATATGGCGGCATTTTTATTGTCACGGGGACCAAAAGTGTGAGTCAAATTTGTGCTCAATTGGACACTGGGAAGTGGGTAAAATTTTGCTTGTATGATTTGATTACACACACCGTAAAGATGAAAGTGGATGAAAGCTTTAAATTAAAAAACAATGAAGGGGCCTGTACCGATTTAAATGAAATTCAATACTGATCCTAACTGTATATATTAACAATTTTATTTATATAGATATAATAGATAAGAATGTATTTTTTTTAAACTACTGCAGATATTATCGCAAAATTGTTTTTGTATGATTTTGAATTTTTGTTCCTGAATAAATATATAATTCACTCGCACACGAACACAACAAAGATTTTACCAATAACAGATAAGAAAAGAATTAAATTTTGTACAACTAAATACATGAACTAATATAAAAGAGAAGAAAAGTAACTACCTTTGTAAGTTAGTATGGTGCCCGGGATTTCTGCTGCTGTCCCTGTCGCACAATGCAAGGGTGTGGTGTGCAACGGGTGACCTATATCCCGGGTTGTTGACCCCGGCCAGGAGGGGTCAGGACTGCAATACCTGTGACCTAGTGGTCTGGTTCCACATTGATCCGGGATAGCTCGGTACCAGAATTGGGTTAGCTTACTCTAGCTGTAAATTTAATACAAGCTTTTATTTGGTTTCACTTGTCCCTGGTGTGTCTGTGCGTGCGTGCGTTTGTCTGTGTGTGTGTGTGTAATCAAATCTTCCAAGTAAAATTTGATTTTCTTCCCACAGTGTCCGATTGAGGTGAGATTTGGCATACACTTGGATCCCGTGACAATAAACGATTACCTAATTAGCGTCATTTTTAATCCAATACGGCCGCCTTGCTTGGGCTTGATGAACTAATAAAAGCTTGTAATAAAAAAACTTAATGAATGTAGAAGAAGCAAAAGAGGTGTGCAAGTCTCTACTGAAATGTCGCTCAATACTCTCTGCCTACCCCGTGAGGGACTTGGCGTGATGATATATATGTATATGAATATAGTAAAAGGTACCTACTTAATGACCTCTTTTATCCGACCCTAAGTTGACCTACAATCTTAACCTTCAAGCCAAATGACCTACCCCCCAAACTAGCACACGACGCAACTTCCACCTAGTCATCATAGCGATAAAGATCAAATCTGCCTAAAGACCCCCCTACGACCGTTACGAATTCCCTGTAATCGATTTTAGGCTATAAAATAATGGGCTTGGGGTCTGATTCATCTTGCCAAGGGCGCGGCATTTAGACCGTTTACCGATTGCGTTGGTAATTATTATTGGTTTATTAATTCTGTAGTGCTGCCGCTCAACAAGCGACTATCGATAGTCTATATCGTACGATACGACGACTTTAGACGTACGATACTATTAAAAGTTTTGGGTCTTCAACGCGCGAGTGATACTCCTGTTGTTACAAGCGTACGGCTACGGTAACCGCTTACCATCAGATGGGCCGTATGCTTGGTTGCTACCTTTACGGCATCATACTAGTATTACGATATTATAATTGATAGTTGTATTGTATCTGTATGCTAACAGATTATCAAGGTCAACTTGCCTCCTACCACTTATTTGGGAAGTTAGTTTATAAAAAAAAAATTGCACAAATAAAATTTCCCTGTCTGATATGGTTTCAAAAGCTTGTTATAGAAAGAATTCCGTGGGTTTTCCCATTAAAATTGGAGCCTGACTGTACCTCCACTTTACAGAAGACCGCAGTCAAATAACAGTTGTGTTTCTGTGGAAAGGTTGTCAGTGCTCTACGGCGATAGGCTACTCTAATAGTACCTAATGCTGCTAGCATAGTGAGTCCTCAGCAACAACAGGGTTGAAAACGCGTTAGTGATATCCCTGGTATTGCTAGCGGCTATGAGCTAAGGTGACTGCTTACCATCAGATGGGTCTTATGCTTGTGTGCTTGGTTTAAAAAAAAGTATAAACCCGATGTTTCCGGTTCACCATTTTAATCGGCAACATTTTCGTAGACACAATACTTTTTGTAAAATTATGTTATTGCATTAATTCTTTTATGGGACATGGCTGACTTAGGCGTGCCTCGCAGACAACCGCTTCGGCCTATGGCCCCCTTGGCCGAAGGGTCAACTGCTAAACCAGCCAACGGTCCCAAAGTCCCAACAAAGCGACGAGATACTGATGAGTAAGAAGCGATGGTGAACTTGACATCGACAAGGGTAAGGTCAAGGCGGCAGAGCGGCTCCATTGTATGTCGCGTCACGATATTCTTGGCCGACGTTCGTGTTGTTGTAAATTATAGGTTAAAAACTAACGACCAAAAAAATTACCGCCACTGGATACTCACCAAATATTCGTAATCATAATGATGCTCGGACATTACACACAGCGCCATCTAGCCCCAAACTAAGCAAAGCTTTTATTATGGGAACCGGCAGCTGTTTTAATTTATTTTTTACTGTTCCGTTCCTTAAAAGGAAAAAAGGAACCCTTATAGGACCACTTTGTTGTCCGTCTGTCTGTCTGTCTGTCAAGAATTTTTATCTCAAGAACGCATGGAGCTATCAATTTGAAATTAATATGAAATACCCGGGTCTATGGTCTCTTTCGGTTGTAAAATAATCAAACCTGTAAGTCAATATGATGAATAGATATGACCGTTTATGTCACAAATTTTGCAATTTCACAGGCGAATCAAAACCTACAGGGTACTTCCCGTTGACTTAAGAACCATGACATTTGCCAGGAAGCGGTGTCTTACAGCACAAGTAACGGAATAAATCTAAAAACCGTAAATATGTAAAAAGTAAAAAAATTATAATGCGTATTTACTAAAAAATATTCTTGTTTCGCGTTGATGAGAGTCACCGACGAATAATGACCTTATTTGAAGTTCGCCAACTTTTAGCCTTACCTATAAGTGTGTACGGAACCGTCGGTGCGCGAGTCGGACTCCAACTTGGCCGGATTTTTTGTATATATACGTACCATACAAACAACATGCTTATCACATAAATGTTCACCCCGACGTGAATCGAACCCGTGATCTCTGTGCCTTAGTAATAAATACTCAGACGGAGAAGTATAACAGAGTATACAAAAAAATGCGTTGCCCGGCACTTTTAGATTTGGACCAAATCTCTATGAAACATGGACCTTTAAGTTTGTCTGTAATTTAACCTAGGTTGTTTTTTAGTATGGAACCCTCGGTGAGCGAGTCTAAATCGCGCTTGGCAATTTTTTTTTATGTCTGTTAATATTTATCTTCGGCGTAGTAAAAGTGGACAATGGAAACGCGTTTTAGATCACCCGATAAAACTTAAATGATTGCTTTGGTTGCGGCGCTACGGAATCGCAGCGGAATTTAATGTATACTCATTTTTCCCTATTACTATCGCCTTACGTAAAGTAGAGACGTTTCTTCTGTAAGGTGGAGGTACAGTCCCCAATCGGGCGGCTCCAATATTAATGTGAAAACCCACGAGAGATCCCAATTCGCCCTACCTCTCTTTCTGTTTTTTTTGTCTAATCAGTGTGAGTTTGACTTGCCCCTAAGAGATCATATTACTAAAACACGACTCCTATGTGTTTTTTTTTATTTATCACCATTTATATCGCTTTTTAATTAAAAATATATTTTTGTATAGCTTCCAGTGATACCCCAGTCCTTGTTGATAACATATGACGCATACATCATTAGATATACATAGATATTATAATAAAGTATACGATGTATCTAATGGCTGTTCCTCGATTAAATTAATTGGCTCGTTCATATATCATTAGTGCTTTATTATTTTGTTCGAAATTGAGATCATTATAAAACTGTGATAATACATTTATGAACATAAAACAGATTAAAATATGTGCATAAAAATGAATTTAAACTACCTACTCGTAGATAAAAGATCTGACCCAAACCATAATAATGCGGCAGAGTTCCAACAATGCTGGCAGCTTTGCCACGCTGGATAGCAATGCTGAATCTCTTTGATTATTTGGTATCATATTTTTCTTTTTTTTTTCAGATTTATGGCGTCCAGTACAGTGAAGAAACGACGCCTGAAAACCAAATAGCATAATTTCTCCCGTACATACTGCTGTGTTGGAATAAAAAAATGCACTCCGTCAAAGCCCGTCCAAACATAGCAGTCGTGAAAAAATTAAAAAGAAAAACGTCGAGCTTACACAGTTATACACCGCATATGTGTTCCAAAAAAAACATTTTAACTTTAACAAAAATAAAATATTTAAAAAATGTTTTCCCGCGCCGGAGCTTTTTGTAGTAACGGTTTCTAAAGAGGCTTTAATAGAAGTTTTTTCGAGAGATTATTAATATTAAAATAAATTAATAAATATACATTAAAAAAAATATAGATGCCTTCAAAGTAGACGTAGTACACTTTTATCGGTCCAAACTGATCTATTAAATTTTAAAAAATAAGTCTAAATAAAACGTTTTTCTTGTAAATGTTTTAAAGTATTCGGTGTTTTAGAAGATTAATTTGGGGGGACTGTTAAAGGTTTGTATTTCTTTATATTTTTTTAAATAATTTATTATTAATTAAGATTATGTATCAGATAAATTAATTAATTCATCAGAGCACCACGGGCTTTACGGTGAAGGAAAACATCGTGAGGAAACTGCATACGTCTGAGAAGATATTCAAGGACATGTAGTGCCTAAGAGACGGCGACGGACTCGCCATCAAAAAAAGACAGAGCACTGAGTTTCATGCCGGTTCTTCTCAGGTGGCATTTTTTTTCAGAACCGGTGGTAATTTAGAACTTCATAAGTGCCTTATTAGGGCCTAAACTGAATAAATGATTTTGACTATTTTTGTATAGGAATATGAACAGCGCTGCGCCGGCGAAAAGTGGAACTAAAACTTTTATGAATATTTTGACATAGATTTTTTCTCTATAAGTATTGATCTATAACTTGTGTGTTTCAGTTTTCAACCATGGAGCAGGTTGAATGTGATAAGAATAACGGCAACGGAGAGGAGATCAGCCAGCTGAATCGAAACCGGGTGCGTATTTACTATTATCGTCCGATAGATGGCGTCCGAGTCAATTTACATCGCACAAGAGAGTTTTCTTTGCTATGAATGTAGAGGATTTGAAGCTTTAAATTTTTTAATTAGTTTATTATTTATTTATAACTAACAAATACAATAGATTAACAACTTTATTGTATACTTTACAGAGTTTCAAATCAAAACAACTGGTGCGCAGTCAAGCTATAAGAGAAACGCATTCGCCGCCGCGCGTCGCGTCGCCAGCAGCGGTGCCCGACACCGTTGTTGACAACGTAACTGTTACCAATAACGTTAAAACGAACAACGTTACTGCTACCGATACCGTTAAAACTAACAACGTAACTGTGTCCGATACCGTTATAATTAAAAACTATAACATAGAGCGAACGCTATGCAGTGATCCGATCGAATCTAGTCAC
Organism: Falcaria lacertinaria; assembly: GCA_951449985.1. Taxonomy (NCBI): domain Eukaryota; kingdom Metazoa; phylum Arthropoda; class Insecta; order Lepidoptera; family Drepanidae; genus Falcaria; species Falcaria lacertinaria. The sequence goes on along the minus strand of OX602136.1, from coordinate 899,584 downwards.
GGCGATATATTATGTAGTGATGTAATAAGTGTTTGTGATAGAGATGTAAGTGATTGCAAGGTGAAATATCCCGTTGAGATACAGGTGAGTAAATCTGTTGATTTTTAATACTGACATAGTAATACATGGATTACGGGTCTGCGCTCAAATATGTCCGGAGCTAAAACACTAAATAATGCGAATGCGGCAGCTCCGATTGGTCGGCTATCTACTATCTTAGCCGATAAATTGTTGCAAGCAAAATTCAACTGTGTTCTTATATGATAACATTGCATTTTAAGCCGCCCGACTGGGGACTGTACCTCCGCCTTACAGAAGACCGCAGTGAAATAACACTACTTGATGTAGTGTTGTGTTTCTGCGGTAAGTAAGGTTGCCAGTGCTCCACGAGGATACCCCTGGTATTGCTAGCGGCTATAGGCTACGGTGACTGCTTACCATCAGGTGGGCCGTATGCTTGCGTGCCATTTTAGTGGTATAAAATAAAATGTGAGTGTTTACATAATGATTTAGAGTCAGGTAGGTCCTGACACATTTTTCGTGAATTTAGTACTACACTCGACGTCCATGTAATTTGTTCTCAAATACAAATATAATAGAAATCTGTTTTGTTGAGGCTACGGCCACTGGCATATAAAGATGTATGTGGAAATTTAAGCGAATCCGTGCCTAGGCTGAGTTTAAGATCGTGCGCCATTTTAGATTACGCCCCTCTAGGGGGCGTGACAGTATCACACCGGCTAACCGTATCACACTTCCGTCGCTCATCGCGGACTCACTCCCACAGATTGTATTGTTACTGTGGGAATACAATATATTTGGTATTGTATTCCCTCACGGGGTAGGGAGTGTAATGTTTTGTAACTTCTTTTAAAAATACTTGATGTAATATATTTATTAAGATGATTTCTTACATTTTTAGTTTCACCCTTCAGAGTGCTTCCGACATTACTCTTGTCTCCTTCTGTCAATCTTGACAGATGTCACATTCACTACAGGGAGTGGGTTTAGAGTGCAATTGCACTGTCGGCTTAGTGAATGTATTATCGTGTAAGCAGATAACTGGCGGTGGCAGCCAGCGGCAGCGCGCCAAGCGGTGGCTGGGGGCCAGCGGCCACCTGCTGACCCACGGCCCGCGCGTGGCCTGCGTGTGCGGGGCCTGCGCCGCCTGCCCGCACTGCAGGTACCCACAACACACTCATACACCGACCCCACCTGACCCACGGTGCGGGGCCTGCGCCGCCTGCCCGCACTGCAGGTACCCACAACACACTCATACACCGACCCCACCTGACCCACGGTGCGGGGCCTGCGCCGCCTGCCCGCACTGCAGGTACCCACAACACACTCATACACCGACCCCACCTGACCCACGGTGCGGGGCCTGCGCCGCCTGCCCGCACTGCAGGTACCCACAACACACTCATACACCGACCCCACCTGACCCACGGTGCGGGGCCTGCGCCGCCTGCCCGCACTGCAGGTACCCACAACACACTCATACACCGACCCCACCTGACCCACGGTGCAGGGCCTGCGCCGCCTGCCCGCACTGCAGGTACCCACAACACACTCATACACCGACCCCACCTGACCCACGGTGCGGGGCCTGCGCCGCCTGCCCGCACTGCAGGTACCCACAACACACTCATACACCGACCCCACCTGACCCACGGTGCGGGGCCTGCGCCGCCTGCCCGCACTGCAGGTACCCACAACACACTCATACACCGACCCCACCTGACCCACGGTGCAGGGCCTGCGCCGCCTGCCCGCACTGCAGGTACCCACAACACACTCATACACCGACCCCACCTGACCCACGGTGCGGGGCCTGCGCCGCCTGCCCGCACTGCAGGTACCCACAACACACTCATACACCGACCCCACCTGACCCACGGTGCGGGGCCTGCGCCGCCTGCCCGCACTGCAGGTACCCACAACACACTCATACACCGACCCCACCTGACCCACGGTGCGGGGCCTGCGCCGCCTGCCCGCACTGCAGGTACCCACAACACACTCATACACCGACCCCACCTGACCCACGGTGCGGGGCCTGCGCCGCCTGCCCGCACTGCAGGTACCCACAACACACTCATACACCGACCCCACCTGACCCACGGTGCGGGGCCTGCGCCGCCTGCCCGCATTGCAGGTACCCACAAGGTACAGCAGGTAAATGATGACTTATTCACTTTACCACGCGTGCGAAGCCGCGAGCAAAAGCTAGTATTATTAGAAAATAATTTGGTGCCAGGGTGCCTCCACTCCTTTGTTGCCCCGAGGCCTCCAGACCTCTAAACACGGCCCTGCCCTTGAGGGACTTGGCGTGATGATATGCATTTGTTGTTCCCGCAGAGGTCGTCGCCGCCGCTTCGTCTGCCCCACCAAACAGGACTCCGGCATTGTATGCTCCGATGACTGTCCGGATTGTTCAGACTCGGAACACACTGGTAAACTATTTATCTTTATTACAAATAAGTTTAACAGTAAACTTAATAGTTAAACTAAACTTTACAAATAAATAGGTATGTACTTACAAATCGTTTGAATCTACCACCGGTTTCCGAAGGTCGATTTTGCTAAAAATAATCTAGCAAGAAACTTAGCAATTACTGTTTTCAAAATTAACAAATACTTTATGCCTCACTAGCTGTTTCTCCGCGACTTCGCCCGCGTATCAATATAATATATAGCCTATGTCACTCAGTGATAATGTAGCTTTCTAACGGTGAAGGAATTTTTGAAATCGGTCCAGTAGTTTCGGAGCCTAATCAATACACACACACAAAAATACAAATCTTTCCTCTTTATAATATTAGTATAGATAGATAGGCTACGATAACCGCTTACCATTAGGGGGGCCGTATGATTATTTTCCACCTTAGTGGTATAAGAACAATAACGTAACATTCAGTAACGTTAAGAAGTCTGATAATTTAAAATAGTTTTATATATATATATATATATATATATATATATAAATGAATCCCTATTTCCCTTGGTAACGGCATCACGCGTGAACTTTTGGACCGATTTCGCTCTTTTTTTTTTGTGTTTGGCAGTGTGTTTGGTAAGGGCAGGAAAGGATCTTCGAAAAAGAAAGAGATAACAAAACGGAACATTTTTAATATCGTGATAAACTAAAGGCCCTTTTTTCCGTGTGATTTTTCTCATATGAATTCATAGCTAAGACAGGACAACGTCTGTCGGGACATCTAGTTATTTGTATGGAACTATGTATTTTATGCTTACAATTGATTTCAGGTGGTTCCAGTAATGATGGAATCAGAAAGTGTGCGAGCTTGGACGCGGAAGATCAATCGTTTCTTTGTAGGTAAGTTACAAATTTACAATCCTTTATATGAAGAGTAGTTCTTATATGCTGGGCGGTAGTCTGCGAGGGAACCAACAAATTTTACAAGAAAAAGTAGTTTACACGAATGTTGTCGGTGTCGAAAACTGAGAACTGGTTGAACGCACGGGTAGACATTTATCAAATATTTTGTCTACCCGCGCGAAGCCGGGCCGGGCAGCTAGTATAATATATAGCCTATGTTACTCAGTGATGATGTAGCTTTCTAACAATGAAAGGATTTTTGAAATCGGTCCAGTAATTTCGGAGCCTATTCAATACAAACCCACAAAAATACAAATCTTTCCTCTTCATAATATTAGTATAGATATAGAAGTATATATAGTATAGATATAGAAGTATATATAGTATAGATATAGAAGTATATATAGTATAGATATAGAAGTATATATAGTATAGATATAGTATAGTATAAGATATAGATTACAGGTAGTTAATTTAACGTCTGTTTCAGATGTCCAGAACGTAAAGAGAAACCCAAAAATCCAACTCTCAGCAGAACTGACTCAGGTGAATATCTAACTTATATTGAAATTCATATTGACAAGTAAATTAAAAAAAATTATTAAAGCAACAGTGATGTGCAAGTCTCTAGTGAAATGTCGCTCTATACCCTCTGCCTACCCCGTGAGGGACTTGGCGTGATGATATATATGTATATAGTTAGTTACTAGTGTTAAAGAGTCGTAGTAATAGCCTTGTGGTATGAAGCGTTGCCTGCTATTCTAGCGACGTAAGTTCGAATCCCACCGGTCTGTACAAATGAGTTTTTATAACTTAAGTGCAGTGATTAGTCACACCACGAGCTTTACGGTGAAGGAAAACATCGTGAGGAAACCTGCATACGTCTGAGAAGAAATTCAAGGACGTATGTAGTGCCTAAGAGACGGCGACGGACTCACCGTCTGTCACGTTGGCACCAAATTATCTTCGGTGAAAGTGGGTGTTGTAACACCTCTGCCTAACTCTTCGGGGGGACCCTTGTGGGAAGGCGTGCAAATATATTTTTTATTAAGTTGTATCCTCTCTATTTTAAAGATGAAAGATCCGAGCCCAGTGGCGCGGATCTGGTGATCTTCCTCAAGGAGACGCTGAACAAGAATGCGAGGGATCGCATGACTCTACTCAAGATTGAGAAAGAGTTGCATTCTCTTGTCACTGATCCGGGGTAAGTACCCTAATTACCACTTAACGGTTACATAGTTTGAGAATAATTAATTAAGGCGAGAGAAAATATTTTAAGACGAGATAATTGCGTATTTGTTAAAAATAATAGTTGTTACAAAGAACAAAATTAATTGTAAACTAATTGTTTGTTTTGTGTAAACCCATGTTGGGTTTACACAAAACCTTTATGTACCTATATAAAAAAAACTTCCTCTTGAATCGTATCTATTGCTGAAAACTGCATTAAAATCCGTTGAGTAGTTTAAAAGATCTGAGTAAACAGAAAGCGGAAACTACTGATTTTTATACTATGTAAAGATTTAAAAGCCTCAATTCTAAGTCTCACCCGTAATCCGTTAACGTTTTTCATAAAACATAACTAAAGGAAATTCGTCATTTGCCCGCCCCCTACACCAATTTTTTTTTTTTTATACCACTAAGTTGGCACAAAAACATACGGCCTACCTGATGGTAAGCAGTCACCGTACCCTAAAGCCGCTAGCAATACCAGGGATATCACTAACGGGGTGCAAACCCTATTATTGTTGAGGACTCACTGTGCTGGCAGCATTAGTACTAGCCCAGCGTATCCTCGTGGAGCACTGGCAACCTTACTTACCGCAGAAACACAACAACACTCCATCAAATTAGTGTTTTGACTGCGGTCTTCTGTAAGGTTCAATTTTGAAACCACGAATGATGTCATTTCGCACCTCTCTTAGAAGAACTATCTCTTACAGACGCCCATAATGAAGTATCTAAGTGTATATGTGTGTTGTGTGCGCAGACGCTGCATAGTGCGGTTTCCGGTGATGACGTCATACGGGCGGATGCTGGTCCACCGCTGCGCGGCGCTGTTCCAGCTCTCGCACCACCTCGACCATGGCACTCGCACCGCCGTGCTCGTCTCCAAGACCGGTACACACTCTGACCACTGCCTACCCTGTCCCACCACACACCGGTACTCACACTCACCACCGCCTACCTTGTCCCACCACAACCCGGTACCCACCACACTCAACACTGCCTACCCTGTCCCACCACACACCGGTACTCACACTCACCACCGCCTACCTTGTCCCACCACAACCCGGTACCCACCACACTCAACACTGCCTACCCTGTCCCACCACACACCGGTACTCACACTCACCACCGCCTACCTTGTCCCACCACAACCCGGTACCCACCACACTCAACACTGCCTACCCTGTCCCACCACACACCGGTACCCACCACACTCAACATTGCCTACCCTGTCCCACCACACACCGGTACTCACACTCACCACCGCCTACCTTGTCCCACCACAACCCGGTACCCACCACACTCAACACTGCCTACCCTGTCCCACCACACTCAACACTGGCTACCCTATCTCATCACCTGTCTGATATCTGGTCTTACCACAGGAACACAACACTATATGTCAGGTGGAGGTACTGTCCCGTAATATTTAACTTAAATTTTAAAAAACACATCGGTTGGATTTTGAATCCTGACCACCAACCTTAAAGTTCTTCATGTTTTGAAATTCCAACCCTGAAAGTGTACAATGGTGGTCAACAATGTACTCGCGCCGGATCTAGTACATTAGGATATTGCATGTCATACATAAAATGTAAAAAGCCGAGGTGGCCTTGTGGTTGAAGCAACAGGCCTGTCATCTGATGGGCCCAGGTTCGAGTCCCGGCCTGTACCAATGGGTTTTTTTAAGCTTAAGTACAGTGATTAATCACACCATGAGCTTTTTAAAAAGAGAGGTATGGCGGCCTTACAGAAGACCGCAGTGAAATAACACTACTTGATGTAGTGTTGTGTTTCTGCGGTAAGTAAGGTTGCCAGTGCTCCACGAGGATACGCTGGGCTAGTAGTAATGCTGCTAGCACAGTGAGTCCTCATCAGCAACATGGTTGGCACCCCGTAGTGATACCCCTGGTATTGCTAGCGGCTATAGGCTACGGTGACTGCTTACCATCAGGTGGGCCGTATGCTTGTGTGCCACCTTAGTGGTATAAAATATATATATATATCCCTTGTTAGGTACGAGCGGTGGCCGCATTCCGTGCACCGCCTTCAAAGAGTGGTGCACGGCCACCTTCCCGCCCTCGCCGCAGCGGCTGCCGCCCGACCACACCACCACCAATGCCAAGTTACTACTTCTACCATTATATCTATCTCTATACTATACTATACTTCTATACTAATATTATAAAGAGGAAAGATTTGAAATTTTGTGTGTATGTTTGTATTGAATAGGCTCCGAAACAACTGGACCGATTTCGAAAATTCTTTCACCGTCAGAAAACTACATTATCACTGAGTAGCATAGGCTATATATTATACTAGCTGCCGGCCCCGGCTTCGCACGGGTAGACAAAATATTGGATAAATGTCTACCCGTGTGAAGCCGAGGCGGGCCGCTGGTTTATTATTAGATTTTTTACAACGGCCAAGCCAATTACACTAATTAGAAACCAAACTCATTGTCTCTCAGCAAACTTCAAACATGCCATTTACTCGTTCCTCGTTAGTGATACCCCTGGTATTGCTAGCGGCTATAGGCTACGGTGACTGCTTACCATCAGGTGGGCCGTATGCTTGTGTGCCACCTTAGTGGTATAAAAAAATGCCAACAATAAGTTCTTCCATCCATCCGCAAACAAAACAAACACTGGTATTAGAATCCAGGAGATTGTTGAATGCTGGTTGAGGTATAGGAGACATAGCGCGGGCAACGTATTGTCTTATTAAGTGAGGCCTTTGCTATCCCACTGGTGGACAAATAGTGTGCCTTTTTTACAAGCCTTCATTTAGATCACTTTTCCGGTTTGTGTGTGTGTGGGTAATCAAATCTTTCAAGTTACGTTTGAGCCACTTCCCAGTGTCTTGAGCTGAAATTTGGCAAACACGTTTGGTTCCCTAACATTGCACGATTAATACAGGCCGCTATTTTTTATCCTTTTTGGTGAACGTCACAAAATAGTGATTTGTCATATGCACAGTTGCTCTTGAGGCTTGATGTACGAAACACAGAAAGTAATGTGACGTTCATCATTCTAAATGTGATATGGCGACCACTGTAAGATATTCTGAGTTACGTAGAAAACTTCGCTAGCGCGTTGCAGGAATGTTATGTCAGTTAGTAGATTTCCAACGTTGGTTTATGTAGCGAAGAGGTCGATACGAGTACATAAAGCGTGTGGTGTTGCCAGGTCGATCCTGAAACGGTCGGTGTGCGGACTGGAAGCGGGGCTCGGGGCTCTGGGGGCTACTCGCAGCCGCTCGCTGGAGCAGCGGGAGAAGGACTACGAGCGCGTGCGACGGAGGATCTTCAGCTCGGTGAGGGAGGGAGAGGGGGCAGTGGGAGGGAGAGGGGGATAGCTGCTCGCTGGAGCAGCGGGAGAAGGACTACGAGCGCGTGCGACGGAGGATCTTCAGCTCGGTGAGGGAGGGAGAGGGGGCAGTGGGAGGGAGAGGGGGATAGCTGCTCGCTGGAGCAGCGGGAGAAGGACTACGAGCGCGTGCGACGGAGGATCTTCAGCTCGGTGAGGGAGGGAGAGGGGGCCGTGGGAGGGAGAGGGGGCAGTGGGAGGGAGAGGGGGATAGCTGCTCGTTGGAGCAGCGGGAGAAGGACTACGAGCGCGTGCGGCAGAGGATCTTCATCTCGGTGAGGGAGGGAGAGGGTGCAGTGGGAGGGAGAGGAGGACAGTCGCTCGCTGGAGCAGCGCGACAATGACTACGAGCGCGTGTGGCGCAGGATCTTCCGCTTGGTGAGGGAGGGAGAGAGCATGAGAAATTGGAACCAGAATGTTCTCGAGCTGTTCAGTTTCAGGTAGTGAGTGTACAGACCTCCCCGCTGTATACCCAAAGGAGTACAACATGAGGGTTTCAAGAAGGGGGAGAGATTGTTGCAGCGTCGACAACGAATGATGCCCATGGTGTTGCAAGTGATAGCCTACGGTGATCGCTTGCCATCAGGACCGTGGCCTTGTTCCTTGCATTGAGTACTTTTTGCCTTTAGAACAACTTTCACATGCGACTTTTTTTGGATGTTAAAATGAACAGTGCTGTATCAGCGAATGTGAAACGACAAATTCGTATGAAAATTTTGACATTTTGGGACTTATTTTTTCTAATTCGTAGTAGACAGTCGTACTTGCTACCAGGCCAGTACTGTACAGAATTATGTGTTCCAGGACAATTGTACGCAAGACGAGTCGCAGTGGCCGTGGCCTTCTGGCCCAGTCAAGTTGCTGACGCCTGAAGGAGGACGCAATAAACTTCTGAAGGTCAGTTCACATATATATCTTCTGTAGGTATATAGAAAAGAAGAAACTGACTGACATATCAACATGCGCAGTCTAAACGGCTGAGGTTTGAGACTTGAAATTTTGACAGTAGGTACCTTTTATGACGTAGGCATGCCTACGTTAGTGGTCTAAGGAAGGGTTTTTGGAAAAACCAGCCCTAAGGGGGTGAAATAGGGGATGAAAGTTTGTATGAAAATCGGTCATTTTAGAAAAACCACCTTAGTGGTATAATTTTGCGTTTAACATTGTTTGTATACATGATCATCCAGTGGTTCTAAGATAAAGTATATAGAATGTCTGCGAACTTTTTTTATTTTAATTATGATTAGTTAAAGTCATGATGTGTCTCCCACAGGTGCAGTCTCTAGAGAGCGGGGGGTCATGGCGGGCTCGGGGCGCGGTGGCCAAGAGTCATAGCTTCGGGGGGTACGGCGCTGACCCCCCGCGGCGGCTGCTCAGCAGGCAAGGTAGGGACTACTGACACACGGGGGGTTAGAGCCACAGCTGCGGGGGGTACATTAGGACAAAGTATTGAAATTTTGTGTTATGATCGGTCCTTAATATGTGTGCAAATTATCAAAGTGATCAGACGTCTTGAAGTCAGTGAAAATGATGTAAGATTTCGGCGTATGTAAAGATACATACAAACTAATAAAAGCGATTTAGAATGTGGTTTAATGGTGTCGGTTCCGTTGTACAAAATCAGTAAACTGAACACAAACAAACTTGTTGCTGTCCCTTTCTCGCATGCGGGGTTAAATAAGGATGATAATACTTTAAGTCCTGACGAATTAGTTTGGTTGAAAGATTTCTTACAACAGAATTAGTACCAATGACATAATTTTAAATAATTTGTGTATTTGTAGGTGACCTAGCGTCGAGCAGTTGGCGTCTCTCTCCCTCCAGTTCCGGATACAAGACGTTGAGTCTCAGGAGTACTGACTCCGTCACTCCTTCTCCCACTGGTGAGATGGAGTTTTGACTGTATATTTTCATTCTGATATTGTAAATACCTGATGTCTAGAAGAATTTTGTTATACATTGTTATATCGTGAGTGTTACGTGAAGAAAAGACAGAGCACTGAGTTTCTTGCCGGTTCTTCTCAGGTGGTATTTTTTTCCGAACCGGTGGTAATTTAGTTACTATTACCCGCAGAAGAACTTATAAAACAATATTTGCCCACATAATATGATCACCTACCCTCATATAAAATTGGTACAGTTTGTAATATATTTAAGTATAGATTTAACAGCCATTTGTAATTAACAACTTGCTTCCTGAACCAGTAGTTTGTAAATTAAATACCTCCTCATTACTGTGTTATACTTATAAGTTACCTTATTTCAATGCCGGAGCACTTAATACTTATTAAGCAAACTTGTTTTCTCATATAAGTGAAATTGTAATTTCTTGATGAGAAATAAATATTCTTTAACCCGATTTAGAACTTCATAAGTGCCTTATTAGAGCTTAATATGAGTATGTGTTTTTTTTTAAAATTTAATTTGATATTAAGTTTTTTATACCACTAAGGTGGCACACAAGCATACGGCTACCTGATGGTAAGCAGTCACCGTAGTCAATAAATTCAATTGAAATTAAATATTATAATAATGATAGTAAAACCAATGTCTATGATTTAATTAAAAACATAATAATATAACCACAAAGTATTCTACAATAACAGCTAATAGTGTCGATTCTATTGTTCAAATTACTAAACTTAACTAATTTGACAGGTCTAAAAATATTGCCATCCTTATTTAACCCCGCACATGAGAAAGGGATAGCAAGACTTTTAGACCTGTCAAATTAGTTAAGTTAAGTAATTTTGAACAACATAATCGACACCAATATCGGGCTGTCGAAAACAAAGGCTTTTTAAAAAAAACCTTAAGCAAAGCCACTTGTTATTATGAATGGACGACCTCTAAGGGTGGTGTGTTACAGGTGGAGCCAGCCCGGAGCCCCCGGGCGCCGAGGGCGTCGTCTGGGCGGTCACTGACCTCGCCGCCGTGCCGCCCGGCGCGCGCGTCATACACCCGCAGGTACCACACACACACACACACACACGCAGGTACCACACACACACACACACCCGCAGGTACCACACACACACACACACTCTCACACACACACACACACACACACCCGCAGGTACCACACACACACACACACACACACCCGCAGGTACCACACACACACACACCCGCAGGTACCACACACACACACACACACACACCCGCAGGTACCACACACACACACACCCGCAGGTACCACACACACACACACACACTCTCACACACACACACACCCGCAGGTACCACACACACACACACACACACACCCGCAGGTACCACACACACACACACCCGCAGGTACCACACACACACACACACTCTCACACACACACACACACACACACCCGCAGGTACCACACACACACACGCACGCAGGTACCACACACACACACACTCACACACACACAAACTCACACACACTCACACACACACACACACACATACACACACCCGCAGGTACCACACACACACACACTCTCTCACACACACACACCCGCAGGTACCACACACACACACACACACACACACCCGCAGGTACCACACACACACACACACACACACCCGCAGGTACCACACACACACACACCCGCAGGTACCACACACACACACCCGCAGGTACCACACACACACACACTCTCTCACACACACACACACACACACACCCGCAGGTACCACACACACACACGCACGCAGGTACCACACATACACACACTCACACACACACACACTCACACACACACACACACACACACACACACCCGCAGGTACCACACACACACCCGCAGGTACCACACACACACACACACACACACCCGCAGGTACCACACACACACACACCCGCAGGTACCACACACACACACACACTCTCACACACACACACACACACACACCCGCAGGTACCACACACACACACGCACGCAGGTACCACACACACACACACTCACACACACACAAACTCACACACACTCACACACACACACACACACATACACACACCCGCAGGTACCACACACACACACACTCTCTCACACACACACACACACACCCGCAGGTACCACACACACACACACACACACACCCGCAGGTACCACACACACACACACACACACACCCGCAGGTACCACACACACACACACCCGCAGGTACCACACACACACACCCGCAGGTACCACACACACACACACTCTCTCACACACACACACACACACACCCGCAGGTACCACACACACACACGCACGCAGGTACCACACATACACACACTCACACACACACACACACACACACACACACCCGCAGGTACCACACACACACCCGCAGGTACCACACACACACACACACACACACACACTGTGCTATTTGACTGCAAGTAGTGTTATTTGACTGCAGTCTTCTGTAAGGTGGAAGTATGGTCCCCAGACATCTCCCGTTTTTCCAACGGGAATCCGCCCTACCTCTCTTTATATGTTTTTTTGCTTATGGTGTGTTTGCAGACTGGACGCCCCCTAACCAACCCGGACGGCAGTGTGTATCGGTTCGATCCCGCCAACCCACCGGTGCTGTACGACACTAGCGTTTATATACAGGACAATAAGGTACGATATGGAACAAACGGGTGAGGTAACAAAAGAATACTTAAAAAGCACGTATTTTTGAAGTGTTTTGTTTTAACGGAATCATTATAGATATATTGAATGCATGTGTGATAAAGGCTGACAAAACATTGCCGGTAGCAGGAACATTGTCGACAACGTTTTCGTATCGCCTTCGACTATTTTTGTATTGGAAAATGAACAGCGCTGCGGCGGTGAAAAGTGGAACTAAAAATTAGTATGACAATTTTGACATTTCGCGAGTTATGTTTTCGAATACGTTGTCGACAATGTTCCTGCTACCGGTACAGATATACTATTCGACAGTGAGTGGAAGAAGAAGCTGTGGAAGGACAAGGTCTAACTGTCTAGATCAAATTGTCAAAGTACTCAATGATGGAAAGGTAAAGAGTACTCGGAACCAGCGCGCATGTATGAAGTGATTGATGAATGTAGAAGAGAGAGTTGAGAGGTGAAATGTCGCTCTATACTCTCTGCCTACCCCGTGAGGGACTTGGAGTGATGATATGTATGTATGTGGTTGCAGGTGGACCAGAACAGTGAGAAAAGGCGCGGGAAACTCGAGAAACAACACTCCATTATTGATACCGGTATTTATGAACAGTGCCGGTAGCAGGAACGTTGTCGACAACGTTTTCGTATCGCCTTCGACTATTTTTGAATTGAAAAATGAACAGCGCTGCGGCGGTGAAAAGTGGAACTAAAATTAGTATGACAATGTTGACATTTCGCGAGTTACGTTTTCGAATACGTTGTCGACAATGTTCCTGCTACCGGCACTGTTATGACGACTTCGACGTAGGGTCTAGTACAAAATTCACGACATAAAGTGTCCGAAGCCCACTGTGTAATCAAACCTGCAAGTTTTTGACCCATTTCCCGACGTCCTATTGAGCTGAAATTAGGCATACACGCTTGGTTCCCGTGACAATGCAACGGTCGAATAGGGTCGGCAACGTGCGAGTGATACCCCTGGTGTTGCAAGCGTCCATAGGCTACGGTAACCGCTTACTATCAGGTGGGCCGTATGCATTATGCGACACAGTTTTAAACTACTGCAGATATAATCGCAAAATTGATTTTGTATAATTTTGAATTTTGTTCCTGAATAAATAAATAAAATAAGTAAAATTAACATTATGAAAACAAAAAAAAAATTATGCCACCTTAGTGGTATATACATAATTCCGCCGTATTTAATCCAATATGGCGGAAGTCAGCTAATTTGTGATCTATCATTTTCTCGGTACAAATGAAAGGTTTTGATGAGCGAAACACATTTTTTAACACATAATTTAAATGAAACGATTTTTTTACCTATTGTCTGGCAATAAAGAGTAGATAATAATACTGGCTGTACTGTGTCGTTCGTCAACCCGCAGCTCGTATAGAGCACCAACCGTCCTGATTGGTTTGTTTACAGCACACGTCATAACATGGAGTACATTTTGTGACGGTTGTTCAGTAGACAAGCATTTTTTTCCGTTACTAGACTTTTTTGCCAACTATACTTATGTGTGTCGTGTGTCTGGTGTCAGAGTGCGAGTGTCAGACACCGGAGGAGTGTCGCGGCAAGTGTTGCTGCTCGTGGCGACGACACGACGCACAGAGGAACACTACTGACAAGGTAACTCTCAACACTACACAACATAACAATAATATAATCTCACGCCCTCCCACAAGGGTCCCCGAAGGGGTAGGCAGAGGTTACAACACCCACTTTCCACCGAAGATAATTTGGTGCCAACGTGACAGATGGTGAGCCCGTCGCCGTCTCCTAGGCACTACATACGTCCTTGAATTTCTTCTCAGACGTATGTAGGTTTCCTCACGATGTTTTCCTTCACCGTAAAGCTCGTGGTGTGACTAATCACTGCACTTAAGTTCCTACATTAGTAAACACATTAAGCCGTTGAGGTGTGAAGTGTAAACACAGACACACACACACACAAACTTTTCCATTTATAATAATAGTGTGATTTATACCTATTCAGCAAGAACCAAAACACCAAAGCCCGGCAAAAGTACGTTACGAGCCGCCGACCAATCAGAATCCAGAACCGAGACAGCATTACGAACCTACCAATCAGAATGCAGAACAGAGACTGCAATACGAGCCGACCAATCAGCAGCCGGAATACAACAACGGCAGGAGTTTCAACCAATCACGCGGCCCGGACGGTCGGAGCCACGACCAATCACGGTCGGATGTTAGAGAGAGACAGGACGCTAGGATGGGAATGACTATGGAGGGACAAGAATATCAATATGTGCAAGCATACAGACCTGAGGAGGTAAGTTATTACAAGCTGTTATTTAGTGTCAACTGTCCGGTGTGTGTGTAATTTAATAGCTACCAGGGGGACATTTAGCGAAAGGGACATTATGCGATAGGGACATTGTGCGATAGGAATATTTTGCGATAGGGACATTTCCGATTGGGAAATCTTGCGGAAGGGTCAGTTTCCGATAGGGACATCTTCCGAAAGGTACATTTCGCGATAGGGACATTTCGCGATAGGGATATCTTCCGAATGGGACATCTTGCGGAAGGGACATTTTGCGTTAGGGACATTTCCCATAAGATCATTTTGGGATGGACATTTTACGACGAAGTCATTAAATCATTCAAGTTAATATGTATTCATATTACTATACAAATTATATAATTATTCTAAGAGGCGTAATGACATGTCAGAGAATCAAAGCTATATCTCAATCTTCCGATAAGTGCGAATGTTAAGCGTCCATAGGCTACAGTAACCGCTTACCATCAGGTGGGCCCTATGCTTGTTTGTCATCTTAGTGGTATAAAAAGAATGTATTTTTCACATCGCCTTGCCTTGTGTTATATATTATGTTTATGTTTAAAGCAAGTGTCGTCACTGGGTCGCCAGTTCGCGCAGGAAGCGGTCACCGCGCCGCAGCACAAGCTCGCCCCGGCGCCCGCGCACGATCACATCAGTGAGTTAACACTTACATAACTCACACACCTACAACTAATGGCGCACCTATCTCTTCTTCACGCCTTCCCACAAGGGTCCCCGAAGTGGTAGGCAGAGGTGTTACAACACCCACTTTCCACCGATAATAATTTGGTGCCAACGTGACAGGTGGTGAGTCCGTCGCCGTCTCTTAGAGACTACATACGTCCTTGAATTTCTTCTCAGACGTATGCAGGTTTCCTAACGATTTTTTCCTTCACTGTAAAGCTCGTGGTGTGACTAATCACTACACTTGAGTTGTAAAAACTCATTGGTACAGTGGTACATTGGTACACGGCCTCTACGGCTTGTTTTCCACACGCACCTTTCTCTCACACTATTAACTACGGCAATAATAACAAAAATGGCGTTTTTTTTAGAAAAAATACATACATACATATCATCACGCCAAGTCCCTCACGGGGTAGGCAGAGAGTATTGAGCGACATTTCAGTAGAGACTTGCACACCTCTTTTGCTTCTTCTCCGTAACGCAATATACAAAGTTTTTAACACGCATTGGTTGATTCTTTTATGCAAAATTACTAAACTACACCAATTTGACAGGA
Organism: Falcaria lacertinaria; assembly: GCA_951449985.1. NCBI lineage: Eukaryota > Metazoa > Arthropoda > Insecta > Lepidoptera > Drepanidae > Falcaria > Falcaria lacertinaria. The sequence goes on along the minus strand of OX602136.1, from coordinate 883,481 downwards.
TTAAAAAGTCTTGCCATCCCTTTCTCATGTGCGGGGTTAAATAAGGATGACACACAAATGTATTGTCAACATCATTTTAGGGACAATAAGTCGTTCGATTATTTAAAAAAAATCACACGTAGTAAGGTCTGATGATAATAGAATAATTTAATAACTTTATCCTAATATCCTGACTGGGATCATCAGGATGAAAAAAAAATTTATATACACAAGCATACGGCCCACCTGATGGTAACCAGTCACCGTAGCCTATAGCCGCTAGCAATACCAGGGGTATCACTAACGGGTTGCCAACCATGTTGTTAATGAGGACTCACTGTGCTAGCAGCATTACTACTAGCCCAGCGTATCCTCGTGGAGCACTGGCAACCTTACTCACCGCAGAAACACAACACTACATCAAGTAGTGTTATTTCACTGCGGTCTTCTGTAAGGCGGAGGTACAGTCCTCAGTCGGGCGGCTCCAAATAAAATGGGATAACCCACGGAAGATCCCAAATCCCAAAAAACAAGAGAGATAGGGCATCTCTCTTGTTTTCTATTGTTATGTAAAACGAAATTGGTTATGTATTTGTCCCCAGGGCCGGTGTCGCTAACGAGTATGGTGTACCCAGCGGCGGTACACCAGCCGTACCCGTACATCAATCAATGCAGGATGGTAAGCATTATCGTACGGACCGTAATAATAATAATAATAATAATAATAAGTGCACACACAAGTGTGCACAGGCACAACCTTGTAGCTAGGATCATCCACCAGCCACTTGGTCTTCGATATGGCCTTATTGAGTCAGAGGTACCATATTACAGGTACGTACCGCAGCCAGTTCTCGAAAATGGTCGTGCCACGCTCTACTGGGACCGCTCTGTCATTACGGATAGGACTATTGTAGCCAATAAGCCTGATATCGTGCTGACAGACCGGTCCCAACGCCGGGCAGTGCTCGTTGACATCACCATCCCGCATGACGAGAACCTCGTGAAAGCCGAGAAGGAAAAGGTCAGCAAGTACCTTGACTTGGCTCACGAGGTGACCGCCATTTGGGCGGTGAAAAGTGAAACTAAAAATTCGTATGACAATTTTGACATTCGCAACCCGCGAATGTCAAAACGTTTTCAAATAGGTCGTCGGAAAAAAATCTTGCTAGTTTTTCAACGTATCTGGTTTGGTTTTAGGAGCATCCGATGCAGTACCAGCAAGCCATGCCCCAGCCCGCTGACGAACATAAACTGGTCCAACCCACTCACCCTGAGAACACATTCAGGATAGGTAAGGAGATAAGTAGGGTTATCCCATTAAAATTGGAGCCCGACTGGGGACTGTACCTCCATCTTACAGAAGACCGCAGTGAAATAACACTACTTGATGTAGTGTTGTGTTTCTGCGGTAAGTAAGGTTGCCAGTGCTCCACGAGGATACGCTGGGCTAGTAGTATTGCTGCTAGCACAGTGAGTCCTCATCAACAACATGGTTGGCACCCCGTAGTGATACCCCAGGTATTGCTAGCGGCTATAGGCTACGGTGACTGGTTACCATCAGGTGGGCCGTATGCTTGTGGTGCCAACTTAGTGGTATAAAAAAAAACAATCTAATACATAAAATTTTCGTGTCACAGTGTGTCAAACAAAACTCCGAAACAGGTTGACTGATTTTTATGTTTTTTTGTGTGTATTCGGTAAGACTGAGAATAGTACGTGACCCTATTTTTCATACCCCTAAGTGACAAGTGTCCACTTAAACAAAAGTCCGCTTAAAAAAAGATTTCTATGGACAAAAATAAACGCAAAACAACGTTTGCCAGGTCAGCTATATAGCCCGCAATTTTGTTAAACTAAGTAAAAAGCTGTTATTTTGACATTACAAAGACATTTAAAGCGTATAAAAATAACACGTCTCTCTTCAATCCCATTGTAAGAGTGTGTCGTCTGTGTAATGATACTGTTGCGGAGAATCATGACATAGACATATTTGATAGTCAGTTTCACAAATTTAAAAGGTGCGTATCTAAAATCCTTACATAAGAAAGCATCAATATTGATATAATAAATAAATATTGATGTTTAGACGAGACCGCTGGTCTAGTGGTTAGTACACCTGACTGCTACGCTTGAGGTCGCGGGTTCGATTCCCGCCGGGGCAAACATTTATGTGACAAATATGTTTGCCTTGCGTCTGGGTGTTTGGTATGTATTATAAGTATGTATTTACAAACAAAAAGTATATAAGTATTATATCAGCTGCTGGTTCCCATAGTACAAGCTTTGCTTAGTTTGGGGCCAGATGGCGCTGTGTGATAATGTCCAAGCATTAAAAAAAAACTTCATAGAACTCAATTAAATGTGTTGCCAGCTTAATTTTAACAAGCAAGCTACACAATCTTATTTTAAGCTATTGTGCATGCAAACTGTGGGATGCAACTTAGATATTTAACCGACAAACATGTTTACTATTACTGTTTTTTTTTAGTTGTATCCTGTTCTGTATGTCTTGTATAGAATAAATAAATTACAAACAGACACATCAATTTGATTGCCATGTACAGATATATATGATATTGCCACAGACGCGAGCTACCCGTACGCGGCGGTGGACTACGCGGCGTGCGGCGCATGCGTCGACAACTCCATGCAGGCGCACAGGAGGTCTATAACACTATCATACTGCACTAGCGACCCGCCCCGGCTTCGCACGGCCAGCGTTAGCCATATAAGTTCAATACCAACAAAACACAAATTAATTATACATAAAAACCTTCCTCTTGGATCGCTCTATCTATTAGGAAAAAAACATTAAAATCCGTTGCGTAGTTTTAAAGATGTAAGCATACATAGGGACAGACAGACAGCGGGAAGCGACTTTGTTTTATACTATGTAGTGACTAGCTTTTTCCCCGCTACTTCGCCCGCGTAGCAATCTAAACATACTAAGTATAAAACATGGGTCGCACCCGCCCTGGTGTTGCAAGCGGTAACCGCTTACCATCAGGCGAATCATGTTAAGAAAACCTCCTTAAAGAGGTCCTAGCAATGAGCTAGTGTTTACGTTTTCAACGTGACCTTAGAAGAAATGTCTCACACCACTGCCTACCTCCCTTAGGGGTGGTAACGTGACTTTAGAAGAAATGTGTCACACCACAGCCTACCCCGCTTAGGGGTGGTAACGTGACCTTAGAAGAAATGACGTCTCATCACTGCCTACCTCCCTTAGGGGTGGTAACGTGACCATAGAAGAAATCACGTCACACCACAGCCTACCCCGCTTAGGGGTGGTATCGTGACCTTAGAAGAAATGACGTCTCATCACTGCCTACCTCCCTTAGGGGTGGTAACGTGACCATAGAAGAAATCACGTCACACCACAGCCTACCCCGCTTAGGGGTGGTAACGTGACCATAGAAGAAATGACGTCACACCACTGCCTACCCCCCTTAGGGGTGGTTAAAACTAATGCAATTATTCTCTATCTAGTTACAGCGTGCCTTACGGCCAAGTGGAGATGCCGCAGACGGTCTTGCCGTCTGCCTACCCGGTAGGCAACGTCATCCTGCCGCAGCCTATACAGCATTACCCGGTAAAAAAAAATATCTATAATATATGGATTTTAAATTTAAGACATAGGCTCTTGTTGGTGGGCACTTGCCATCTTTGTATCATATCGCTACAAGCAAGGCCGCCTGATGGTACGCGGTTACCGCAGCCTATGGTTGCTTGCAACACTAGAGGCCTCTTGAGCGTAAATTGTTTTTTTTTATACCACTAAGGTGGCACATAAGCATACGGCCCGGCCCACCTGATGGTAAGCAGTCACCGTAGCCTATAGCCGCTAGCAATACCAGGGGTATCACGAACGAGGTGCCAACCATGTTGTTGATAAGGACTCACTGTGCTAGCAGCAATACTACTAGCCCAGCGTATCCTCGTGGAGCACTGGCAACCTTACTTACCGCAGAAAAACAACACTACATCAAGTAGTGCTATTTCATTGCGGTCTTCTGTAATGTGGAGGTACAGTCCCCAGTCGGGCGGCTCCAATTTAAATGGGATAACCCACGGGAAATCCCAAATCGCCCTACCTCTCTTTTTAACAGCTCATGGTGTGATCAATCACTGTACTTAAGCTTAGAAAAACTCATTGGTACAGGCCGGGACTCGAACCTGGGCCCATCAGATGACAGGCCTGTTGCTTCAACCACAAGGCCACCGCGGCTTTTCATCACATCTCTTGCCTTGACACATTTTGTAAAATTCAGGGGATCAAGTAGCCTGTACCCTTAAGTGTCTTGACAGTATCCCACAAATGTTTACATTTTCCTCTTTGAGCCTAGTTTCTTTCTATTTGGAATCAAATTGTATGCCAGACAAACGAATATAGGCAAATGACTAACGCTTACCTTGCGTATATAGGCTACGGCGACCGCTTACCATCAGATGGACCGTATGTTTGTGTGCAACCATAGTGGTATAAAAAAAATGTATCATTGGAATATAATAATAAAGTGTGAATGAATTGTTTCTGGTGGGTGTAGTACCCGGAGGCAGTGCAGTGGGCGGGCGTGGGGGGTGTGGGGGGTATGGGGGCCGTGGGGGGTATGGGGGGCGTGGGGGGTATGGGGGCCGTGGGGGGTATGGGGGCCGTGGGGGGTATGCCCCCCCCGCCGAAGGTGTTCGTCCCCGAGCTGTGCCCGCTGCTGGCCTACCCGCCCTACCCGCAGTACAGCCTCATGTACCCACAGGTACACACTTACCCTCTACACGATTATTGAAGCACTAGCTTTTGCATTAATGTTTTAATGCTATCAATTTCTTTTGTGAAATATTCATATTAAGTTAGTATTTGAAATGTAAACTTTATGTAATTCTTTTGGTTTTTAAAAGAGTAATTGCTGAGTTTCTTGCCGGATTCTTCTCAGCAAGACCGACCTTCCGAATCCGGTGGTACATTCTGACGATTTGATTGTGCTTGCCTGTAAAGTCTAGTCAAAGATATTTTTGAGTTTGCGTTTGAGTTGCCTGCGACTTAGCACGCGTCGTAAAATGAATCAGTCGACATAAGTTTAAAAACTGTTGGGATCGCTTTCTCGATGTATATTTTCGAATTAATTAAATTATAACACTTATAATATTTTCCTTTGACGGGAGTCTTCTTCTTCTTCTTCCTAACTATGGCAATCAATCCTCTTCAAGGACTATGTTGGCCAGTGTCAAGTGTTAGAGAATTAACAAGATTGCCAAGTCTAGTGTCATGTATTTTAAGATCTCATAACGCCCAACCAACTCTTTAATAATAATAATAATGCTTGGACATTATCACACAGCGCCATCTGGTCCCAAACTAAGCAAAACTATGGGAACCAGTAGCTGATATAATACTTATATACTTTTTGTAAATACATACTTATAATACATACCAAACACCCAAACGCAAGGCAAACATGTTTGTTACATAAATGTTTGCCCCGGCGGGAATCGAACCCGCGACCTCTATCGTAGCAGTCAGGTATACTAACCACTAGACCAGCGGTCTCGTCGTTAATATTTCATTTCATCCGTCCCAAGGTGATCCCGCAGCCGTACCAGCTCTGCCAACCTGTCTACCCGGTAGACAAACCGGACATGAGGAACAATATCAACAACCATCGACCGAAGCGCAATTCCGTGTCTAGCTCCGCCCGAGCCACTCCCAAGTCTCCGGAGGGAAGAGTACCATACGACGATAGAGAGAGACAGAACGAGATAGCTGTCAAAATACAACAGATCAAAGAGCAGATGTCACAGCTCAACATGAAGGACGAGGGCAAGAGAAACAGCGGGAATGGCATACTAGGAAGCTATCCTACTAGTAATGTTAATGGGAGAATGCCTGGGTCAGTTCACTTTTATACCACTACTAGCCCCCGCCCCGGCTTTGCACGGCCAGCGTTAGCCGTAAAGTTAAATCTATAATAGGTGGCACAAGCATACGGCCCATCTGATGGTATGGTGTGATTAATCACTGTACTAAAGCTTAGAAAAACTCATTGGTACAGGCCGGGATTCGAACCTGGACACATCAGATGACAGGCCGTCGCTTCAACCACAAGGCCACTACGGCTATTAAATATGTACAAAACTTAAATGAATTATACATAAAACTTCCTCTTGAATCACTCTATCTATTTAAAAAAACCGAATCAAAATCAAGTGCGAAGTTTTAAAGATCTAACAAAGGGACAGACAGACAGCGGGAAATGACTTTATTTTAATACTATGTAGTGATGGTGGCACACAAGCATACGGCCCACATGATGGTAAGCACTCACCGTAGCCTATATGAGGACTCACTGTGCTAGCAGCATTACTAGCCCAGCGTATCCTCGTGGAGCACTGGCAACCTTACTCACCGTAGACACACAACACTACACCAAGTAGTGTTATTTGACTGCGGCCTTCTGTAAGGTGACCAAACGGCCACACGGCCTTGTTCTTATCTACACTAATATTATAAAGAGGAAAGATTTGTATTTTTGTATGTAACGAATAAACTCAAAAAGTACTGGACCGATTTTAATAATTCTTTTTTCATTAGAAAGCTACATCATCACTGAGTAACATAGGCTATATATTAAACTTATTACTAGCTTATTACTAGCTGCCCGCCCCGGCTTCGCTTGGGTAGACAAAATATTTGATAAATGTCTATAGGCTCCGAAACTACTGAACCGATTTAAAAAAATCTTTCACCGTTAGAAAGCTACACTATCACTGAGTAACATAGGCTAGCTGCCCGCCCCGGCTTTGCACGGGTAGACAAAATATTTGATATAAATGTCTACCCGTGCGAAGCCGGGGCGGGCCGCTAGTGATATATAAAACCGTCACTGACATACAAGATTCGTTACCCCGAATTGAACGCGAGCGAAGCCGCGGCCATAAGCTATTATTATTTATTATATTATAGTATTATTTATTTTATGATGTAACAGACGCACCACCAACGACGAGAGTCAGCTAAGCACGGCTGCGCAAGCGATCGTCAACACAATACGGAACATGCAAGCTACAAGCATATGTAAGTATCTCATTTATATTATAAATAGGAAAGATTGTGTGTGTGTGTGTTTTTTTATACCACTATTGTGGCACACAAGCATACGGCCCACCTGACGGTAAGCAGTCACCGTAGCCTATAGCCGCTAGCTATACCAGGGGTATCACTAACGGGCTGCCGACCATGTTGTTGATGAGGACTCACTGCGCTAGCAGCATTACTGGAAAAACTCACTGGTACAGGCTGGGGCTTGAGCCTGACAGGTTGATTCAACCACAAGGCCACCACGGCTTTTAAAATGTGTGTGTATGTCTGTATGTTTGTTACTCTTTCACGCAAAAACTATTATGTATATAACTATTTGGAACACAGATAATTTATAACCTGGATTAACATATAGAATACTATATGTATAAATAAGGTGATAAAGTAGATAAAGAATGTGGCGTGACGACCTGGATCCCTTCCGATGGTACTGGGACCATATTGCTGGGGATAGGGAAGCTTGGAGGTTGGAGTTGGGCTTGGAGGGAATGGGGGGGGGGGGGCTTTTGACCAGCAGTGAGGCAATATATTAGGGTCGGCAACGCGCGAGTGATACCCCTGGTGTTGCAAGCGTCCATAGGCTACGGTGACCGCTTACCATCAGGTGGGCTTTGCCACCTTATTGGTATAAAAAAAATAGGCTGAAAAAGAAGGGCTTTTGATGAATTTCTTGTAATTAATTAAGCATTGTCATCAAAAATGTCAGATGAAGAGCGCGTGGCGGAGCCCTGCCGCCGTTCTCGGCCGCCCGAGCTGCCGCCGCAGCCCTACCTGCTCACACACGTGCGTATACCGGCTTCCACTTCTTCCTATAGCAATCAATCCTCTTTAGGGACTATTTTTGCCAGTGTCGAGTGATAATGAATGGTCATCATCCATTTTGGTCCAAATCTAAAAATCCCGGCCAACGCAATGTTTTTGTATATTCTGTTAGAGCTTGTCCGTCTGAGCATTTATTACTATGACACCAAAGTTGTAGAACTTTTGTCCTCGATTTTATTTGAGTTCGAAAATCAGAACATTCATACTTTTTTGTTGAATATAGGAATTCAAATAACCAAAACCAATGAAATGTCCTGTAATGTCCAACTTTGGTGCCATAGTAATAAATGCTCGGACGGACAAGCTCTAACAGAATATACAAAAAAATGCGTTGTCCGCCACTTTCAGATTTGGACCAAATCTCTATGAAACATGGATGATGTCCTTTCAAGTTTCAAAAGTTTTCGCATTAAAATGCCTAGTGTCATGCATTCTAATGCTTATTGAAGTTTCTGGAGACAATCCCCGGCAGTAGCAGATCGTAGCACGCCTTTAGGTCAGAGGTAACCTATTGACAAAAATGATAAATCACTTTACATAAAAGTCGTGTTATGGCATTATTTCCAATGTTCCTATAAATCAGTCTCAAATGAAACATTACTGCACATAACGACACCAAAAATAAGTATTTGGTGCACCCACTAGTGCTATATTTCTATCATATAACCAAAACTCCTCACAATTTGTGAAGTTTAGATGAAATAAAGATGATTTTGAGTTTGAGTTTGAATTTTTATCAAAATCAAAAATCATTTATTCAGTTTAGGCCCTAATAAGGCACTTAGTACTAAATTACCACCGGTTCGGAAAAAAATACCACCTGAGAAGAACCGGCAAGAAACTCAGTGCTCTGTCTATTTTTTTCATGTAACAATCATGATATAACAATGTGTAACAGAATTCTTTCAGACATAAGTAGGTATTTACAAATATCAAAATGAAAGGTTGGTTTTGTCACTGCTTTCATGAAATAAAGATTTTTTCTTCAGATGTCTCCCGGCGCTTGGTGCCGCAGATCTCCCGGGCCCGTACATCCAGGTGCGTCAAAACTTAATCAGTTTTGTTACAAAATTGTTTTATACCACTAAGGTGGCACACAAGCATACGGCCCACCTGATGGTAAGCAGTCACCGTAGCCTATAGCCGCTAGCAATACCAGGGGTATCACTAACTGGTTGCCAACCATATTGTTGATGAGGACTCACTGTGCTAGCAGCAATACTACTAGCGCAGTGTATCCTCGCGGAGCACTGGCAACCTTACTTACCGCAGAAACTTTGGGATCACCCGTTGGTTTTTCCATTAATATTGGATCCGCCCGACTGGGGACTGTACCTCCACCTTACAGAAGACCGCAGTCAAATAACACTACTTGATGTAGTGTTGTGTTTCTGCGGTAAGTAAGGTTGCCAGTGCTCCACGATACGCTGGGCTAGTAGTAATGCTGCTAGCACAGTATTCCTCATCAACAACAGGGTTGATAACTCGTTAGTGATATCCCTGGTATTGCTAGCGGTATGCTTGTGTGCCACCATAGTGGTACAAAAAGGCTTACAGAAACCACTTTCTACGTTCATGAAGCTCTTTATAATATTGTTTGTTTTTCCAGTAATGAACCAGCCGCGTCGTCCACACCCGGACTCGCGGAATGGACGGCGTTAGACAGACAGACAAACACGCAGCACTAGAAAATTAGTAGTTGAAAAATATGTCCGGTTTTGAGAACTTTATACGGTAAGGACATCATCCATTTTGGTCCAAATCTGAAAGTGCCGGCCAACGCATTTTTTTTGTATATTCTGTTAGAGCTTGCCTGTCTGAACATTTTTTACTGTGACACCAAACCTATAGGACCATTGTAGTTGATTTTATTTGAGATCTAAAATCTGACTATTCATACAATTTTGTTGAAATTAGGAATTCAAAATTAAACCAACACAAATGAAATGTCCTGTAATGTCCAACTTTGGTGTCATAGTAATAAATGCTCAGACGGACAAGCTCTAACAGAATATACAAAAAAATGCGTTGGCACTTCCAGATTTGAACCAAATCTGTATGAAACATGGATGATGTCCTTTACAATTGAATATGTCATACGATATAGTGACATACAACCAGTTGATACAAATCAACATGTCTTAAGTACTCGCTTATATCTAAATTAACTAATTTCGTAGCAGAAAGAGAAATAATTGTGCCGCCATTGTAGATGAATCCCCCCTAGAGCGTAATCCAAAATGGCGCACGAACATACAGGCAGAATTTTTTCATGCTCGGGTTGCTGACATATTTTTAACATTTTCTAGTCTGCTAATTGTAATGTATCGTTTGAGAAATATCGAAAGTCACCCAGAAGGGAGATTAAAAAAAATATATCCCGGAATATGAGGTCGTTCAAGAATTACGTAAGCAGATTTATTACGAACTAGCGGCCCGCCCTAGCTTCGCACGGGTAGACATTTATCAATTATTTTCTCTACCCGTGCGAAGCCGGGGCGGGCAGCTAGTATGGCCATAACCTTCCTCGATAAATGGACTATCCAACACAAAAATCTTTTTTCAATTCAAACCAGTAGTTCCTGAGATTAGCGCGTTCATACAAACAAACTCTTCAGCTTTAAAATTTTAGTATAGATATTTATCGCCCTCCCCCTAAGTAAACAAAGCTCTTATTCAACCAACCCAAGACACTGGTCCCAATTCTGTTGTTCAAAATGACTAAACTTAACTAATTTGACAGGACTAACAATATTGCCATCCTTATTTAACCCCGCACATGAGAAAGGGATAGCAAGACTTTTAGACCTGTCAAATTAGTTAAGTTTAGTAATTTTGAACAACAGAATCGACACCAATGTGTGGGTAGCCATATTCGTAAAAAAGTAAAAAACTACTGCTGTCGTAATCCCCATCTAAATCACCAATTCCTTTACTTGTGCTGTAAGACACTGCTTCCTGCCAAATTTTATGATTCTAGGTCAACGGGAAGTACCCTGTAGGTTTTGATTCCATTGTGAAATCGCAAAATATGCGAAAATTTGCGACATATTGACTTACAGGTTTGATTATTTTACAGCCGAAAGAGACCACAGACCCGGATATTTCATATTAAATACAATTTGATCACTCCACGCGTTCTTGAGATAAAATATCTTTACAGACGGATAACAAAGTGATCCTATAAGGGTTCCTTTGGCACGGAACCCTAAAAATACGCTAAGTATAGACCCCCCACCCCCCTATAGGCTCACGTAACACTTGAACGGCTTGTATGTCCCATAAGGTACCACAGTAGAACCGGCAAGATCTCTACTAATAACTAGTCATTTTTATATTTATTTATACATTTTATTATTGTACGGTACTTTTTAGTTCACTTCTCGTCTTGAAAATTACTTTCAAGGGTCCATAATAATACAGCAATAATGTTTTATGTGTACTCAAAATCATAATTATTTGACTAGAGTACTCAAATAAGTACATTCAAAACCGTGCCGTGGCGTAGCCGTGGTGGCCTTGTGGTATGAAGCGTTGCCTGCTATTCTAGCGACGTAGATTTTCTAACTTAAGTGCTGTGATTAGTCACACCACGAGCTTTACGGTGAAGGAAAACATCGTGAGGAAACCTGCATACGTCTGAGAAGAAATTCAAGGACGTATGTAGTGCCTAAGAGACGGCGACGGACTCACCATCTGTCACGTTGGCACCAAATTATCTTCGGTGGAAAGTGGGTGTTGTAACCTCTGCCTTCCCCTTCGGGGACCCTTGTGGGAAGGCGTGAAGATATATTATTACTATCAACTAGTCAGAACACAGTGTAAGTTCTTTTATTTAATATTTGCATGTGAATTACATTAAAGTACAAAATCTTAATATATTATATAAGAGAGGTAGGGCGATTTGGGATTTCCCGTGGGTTATCCCATTTAAATTGGAGCCGCCCGACTGGGGACTGTACCTCCGCCTTACAGTAGACCGCAGTGAAATAACACTTCTTGATGTAGTGTTGTGTTTCTGCGGTAAGTAAGGTTGCCAGTGCTCCACGAGGATACGCTGGGCTAGTAGTAATGCTGCTAGCACAGTGAGTCCTCATCAACAACACTGTTGGCACCCCGTTAGTGATATCACTGGTATTGCTAGTGGCTGCGGTGACTGCTGCTTACCTTCAGGTGGGCCGTATGTTTGTGTGCCACCTTAATGGTATAAAAAAAAAGATCTTGGATATTATCACACAGCGCCATCTGGCCCCAAACTAAGCAAAGCGTGTACTATGGGAACCAGCAGCTGATACAATACTTATATACTATGAATATATCTACATTTTAAACACTTCCGGTGTGAAGGGCACTGTAGCTAGACATTACTGGGCAAAGAACACTTATGAAGTAAGGTGTCGAGGTGACGAGCGCAGTGCAGCCACGCGGGACTTTACTATTAAAGCTCCTGGGTGGAGCATCTGTTGCATGGCGTGACGCTTACCATTATAATCCCTTGAAAGTAGTTTTTAACACGATATCGATTCTGTTGTTCAAAATCAAACTAAACTAATACAGAACTGAAAAGTCTTGCTATCCCTTTCTCATGTGCGTAGTTAAATAAGGATGGCAATACTTCAATTCCTGTTAAATTCGTTTAGTTTAATGTTTTCTTACGACATAATTGACACATTTTATATAGATTGGGATATAATTTGCACGACTTGGGAACTCCCGTGGGTTTTCCCATTTAAATTGGAGCCGCCCGATTGGGGACTGTACCTCCGCCTTACAGAAGACCGCAGTCAAATTCATAACCTCGCAAGTTATGTTCCAATCTATCTAAATATGACAGTATACTTTAGTTTTTTCCCCATAAAATTAGTTAATTGTTAAGTTTAAGAAAGTTATATTGACATAATTACCTTATTATAAATGATTGTTATTTATATAAAGAGGATATTTTATACATAAGCAACGGCGTGATGCGTTAGTTACCTCCATTTTTTGATATATACAAAGTTATTTCTACTGATATTCATTTGCAAAATTACGATTATTCAGTTCATTTTGTTCAGTCTAGGTCTTAGAAGACAGAAAAATAGCTTCCTAATAAAATATTTAGTTTGAAACCCTTCGAAAATATGAGCTTAGACCCTTTCTAAACAAACTTCACCTATATCTATACTAATATTATAGTATAAGATTTATAGTATATTATTATATTATATTATAATATTATAGTATAAGGAAAGATTTGTATTTTTGTGTGTATGTTTGTGTTGAATATGCTCCGAAATTACTGGACCGATTTCAAAAATTCTTTCACCGTTAGAAAGCTAAATTATCACTGAGTAACATAGGCTATGTATTATACTAGCGGCCCGCCCCAGCTTCGCTCGGGTAGACAAAATATTTGATAAATGTCTAGCTGGGCGAAGCCGGGGCGGGCCGCTAGTATAATATACATTAAATGACATGCAATGACGTTGTCAATGAATAGGTACCAATCGTAGACTGAGTAACTAATACACGAAGTTACCGCGTGCCCTAGAAAGGGATGGAGATAGTTATCAATGTGTGCGTCCGTGTGCGTAAACTGCTGACACACAAGCGACATCTCCCGCTTAGCTGAACCAAACATAGGTAAAGTTACGTAAAGTATTTTACGAAACGTGAAAACACCATGCACGCGGTAAGGGACGAAAAATTGTATAGCACGCGGTAAGGGACGAAAAATTGTATAGCTGTCCTTGTCTCTGTCCTCCTCTTTGTGTGTGAGGAGAGCAGATGTTATCGCCTCTATTAGTTTCTCCCTCTACGGTACCAAAAGATAACCAAAATGACAAATTGAAAAGTGACAGTCGTCATATAGATGTTTAAATAAGGTTTATTAAAATAATTGTAATGTGTAGAGTATATCGTTGTTAAAATTAAAGATTTTAGCGTACAATAATGCTTGTTTTATTTACAACTAATCATATCGACGGTGGAAAGAATAAACAAATGAAGCCAAATAAGATTACTTTGATGTAGTGTGTAGTAATGCTAGCACAGTGAGTCCTCGTCAACAACACGGTTGGCAACACGTTAGTGATACCCCTGGTATTGCAGACAGACAGACAGACGGACAGCAAAGTGATCTAATAAGGGTTCCTTTGTTCCTTGTAAGGTACGGAACCCTAAAAACTAACCTAATATATAACCTATCATATCTAGGTTGTCTGTGGAACGAAACGTGGAATCCTGTAATGGAGAGGCTAATTATTTTATTGCAATATTTAGAAACAAATATAAGACACAAGAATTCCACCTAACGCTGGCGTCTGTATTTGCAGAATGTTTAGTAAAAGCACCACTAGCGCCCTCTTGGGAGAAAGTACACACTATAATAAAGTTATATCACTTGCAACGAGAGGTCTATAAACTATTGTGTTAAAAGTTCACGTCACCAAACCTAGATGTCGCTGCCAGTCTACAGTTTGCTTACATATTTCTAACGATTCTTATTTTGAGCTGTTGCTGTTATCTTCCACACGCACACGGTCTTACCACCACCATAGAGTACATAACCACTACGTTACCACCACTACTGACACTACTGTCCACAGCGCCACGCAACGTGGAATTCGCTTTTTTACCGAGTTTCAATGTCTAATCTCGTCTGTTCACACGACATAATAGCCACAGGTTTGAAAATCAAAAAACTATCTACGACAGCGTTTACTGACATTGACGTGTAACGCTTATCGGGTTTTCATAATAGTGCCATCTAGCCTAATTATTTAAGAAACATACGTTTGAATCTAACCTACCTAACTGACGTAACTAAACATCATTGTAGTTCCACGCTCGATTGACTTCAATGAATTGTCGCTTCTTCTTCTTCTTCTTCCTAAGTATGGCAATCAATCCCTTCAGGGACTATTTTTGCCAGTGTCGAGTGTTAGAGAATTTTCATGTTGCAAAATTTCTCGTGTTTGCCGCATTAAAATGCCTAGTGTCATGCATTCTAACGCCCAATGGAGTTTCTGGAGACAACCCACGGCAGTAGCAGATCGTAACACGCCTTTAGATTAGAGGTAACCTATTGACCAAAATGATAAATCACTTAACCCAAAAGTCGTATTATGGCATTATTTCCAATGCTCCTATAAATCAGTCACTAAATGAAACTTTACTGCACATATCAACACCAAAAATACACATTAAAGATCACTATATCACAATTTACGACACACTGGAAAAAATCTCAACCGCTCCGCCTGATTCCCGCCAAAAAAACCGAATTGTCGCTTCAATCGTGCGAATTAAGGTGGTGACGTTCGTAGAATGACAGATGATACTCTGTTGTACTATAGTATTTATTATCTACTCTGAGCTAATGCTAATAATCTAAAAGTATGAAATCACAGACACCGTTCTGCTCGGGGAGCAAGTGGAGCAACTGTATCCCCTACTAGAAATGTGTTTTTTTAACAAATAAAGGTACATGTTTCATATTAAATTAATTATTATTATTTGTTGTTATAGCGGCAACAGAAATACACATTATGCGGAAATTTCAATTTTAAACCTATTACGGATCATGAGATACACCCCGCTGTCAGACAGACGGATAGCGAAGTTTCAATATTAGGGTTCCGTG
This sequence comes from Falcaria lacertinaria, assembly GCA_951449985.1. NCBI lineage: Eukaryota > Metazoa > Arthropoda > Insecta > Lepidoptera > Drepanidae > Falcaria > Falcaria lacertinaria. The sequence continues at coordinate 867,960 of OX602136.1, read as the reverse complement.
GGTTACGCTTCTGGTACGGAACCCAGGTAGGACCAGTTATTACTTGTTCTTATGGTAGGACTCAAAGGTGCGCAATAACTGAATATTAGCATATTGGTAAAGGCAGTCACTGATATAATATTAGAGCCATATTTTGCTTATGCTATTAATAATTCGTGTTTTTCCAAAGACAAACAAATTTAAGCCTGTTTAAATTTTCCACAAGAAAATAAGGTTATGGAACCAAATATTTCACTCGATTGATAAAATATAGCCTTAAATTTTTTTTAGTATTAGAATACATGTTTAAAAATCAATTATTTAATAATCATTACCAATATTCTAAATTAAATTGTTATTGCGAAAAGAATCTGCTACAAATAATTACATACAACATAATTTTCTAATTCTAATGGAACAAATTCATTGGCGTGTAAAAAAGTAGAGTCAGAATTATATTACCACTAACGCCATCTAATGGCGATTCTCATGAATACAACATGAAGTTTCAACAGATAGATGGCGCTGCGCGTAATTTATGGCCGCTTTTATTGTTACGACCACTTTGTCCGCTTTTCGCGAGCTTTTAGCTAAATTAGTCTCATTTCTTACTTACTAACCTTAACATATTGGCCATTTGGCGTAAGTTAGCGCTTTAAGCGCTGAGTCTTATCAAAATTAACAATGTGAAAAATATTGGTGTCAATTATTTTAAGAGTTTTTGTTCGTTACCTAAGGTTTTGTTTAGATTGATATTCACGTTTTTATATAATCATCTTCTATATATATAAATAGACAAATATACAACTTTTAAGTGCCTTTGTTAATTGTTTATACTTTTTTGGAGTTTACTCCTCAAAAAGCGATCCCAATATGGTGAGAAGTATTTTTTTAACTCAATAGTGTTACCTTCTCTGTATTATAGAATTGCTTCCGACAGTGTTTTCGATTCGTTATCGACTATTTTGTATGGGTAATGTAACAGCGCCGAGGCGGCTAAAAGTTCAAATAAATATTGCAAATTAAATAACTACAAGATTAAAATACGTAGCTACCCTTTTCAGAACCCAAAAAAAATATGAAACTCAACCGCTTAAAGCGGTGAAGCGGATTGCTGTATTGCTGTCTAACAGGGATAACGTTTGGTCGCAATATTCTTAATGTATCATAAAGTCTTGGTATATTTCGCTTAGGCTGAGTGGAGTCACCCAGTGCTTGATGGCTTGGAGGGAAATTATTTGACACTAGCTTCTGCCCGCGACTTCCTCCGCGTTCAGTTTAGAATCCCAGAGGAACCTGACATTTTCCCGGGATAGGTTATAAATTTCATTTCCCGTTCCAAATTTCATCCAAATCTGTTAAGTAGTTTTGGCGTGAATGAGTAATAAAAAAAATGTCCATACTCACAAATACATTTAGCGATCCGCCCCGTCTTCGCACGGCCAACGCTAGCTAACACAAATGAATTATACATATTAACCTGACCCTTGAATCACTCTATCTATTTAAAAATCAAAATCCGTTGCGCAGTTTTAAAGATCTTTGCGTAAATAGGGACAGACAGACAGCGGGAAGCGACTTTGTTTTATACTATGTAGTGAAGTAATAATAGTTAGTAGGATATTGTACAATCGCATTATAGCGTACGGTAGGTAATGCAGGAAAGACTTAGACTTATAGGAATCAGGCGGAGCGGTTGAGATTTTTCCAGCGTCTCGTAAATTGTGTTATAGTCATCTTTAATGTGTATTTTTGGTGTCGTTATGTGCAGTAAAGTTTTTTTTTTCCACTAAAGAGGCACACAAGCATACGGCCCAACTGATGGTAAGTAGTCACCATAGCCTATAGCCGCTAGCAATACCAGGGGTATCACTAACGTGTTGCGAACCCTGTTGTTAATGAGGACTCACTGTGCTAGTAGCATTAGCCCAGCGCATCCTCGTGGCAACCTTACTTACCGCAGGAACACAACACTACTTCAAAGTAGTGTTATTTGACTGCGGTCTTCTGTAAGGTGGAGGTACAGTCCCCAGTCGGACGGCTCCAGTTTTAATGGGAAAACCCACGGGGGTCCCAATTCGCCCTACCTCAAAAATGTCATTCAAGACCACATTATCTTTGGTTATCTTATCTTATTAGTAGGCTGAACGGGTCCAGGTTGCCCCAGAAGCACTTCGACCCTTGGGATCTTTTGTGCAGCTCTTTGCCATGATTGCTCTACTTACCTGCTGTGTCAAATACTCCCTGAATGAGTCTGCAGATCTTGCCAGCAGGGAAGAGCATGTATTCCTCTGGTTCCGGATATGCCGTCCCCAGAATTTCCATTCGCTGCCGCGCGAGTGCGTCGCAGCAGCATAGCACGTGTTCCATGATTTCCGTTGCTGTTTTGCAGCACCTGCATACCACGCTTCCAGATAGACCCATCTTGTAGAGATGATCATTTGTGCCATAGTGGCCTGTAAGAGCTCCTGTTAGTTGTCTTAGTTGACATCTGGTCAGGTTCATTAGTTTTCGGCTATTGACCTCTTTCCATTTGCTTATAAACTGCTTAGAATGTCTCAGGCCCGTGGTCGGTGACCATTCTTTTTCGTGGCGTTCATTAGCATATTTGTGCTATGCACTTCTGTAGGCTCCAGTTGGTATGCCAATAAAGGGTTCTGGACCTATGATTTTTTCCATCGATCCTTCTTTAGCTAGGCCATCCGCAAGCTCATTGCCCTCTATCCCCTCATGCCCAGGGACCCAGACTAACCTAACCACGTTGTGCGCACCACATCTGTTTAGGAGGTGGGCACACTCCGCAGCCAGTGCAGAGTTTAGTACACAGGAGCTAAGTGCTTTGAGCGCGGCTTGACTGTCGCTGCAAATGTAGATATTTTTATCCTTGATCCGCTTGTCCAATATTTCCTTTGCACAAGCAATTATTGCATAGGTTTCAGCCTGAAATATTGATGGTGTTGTTCCCATGCTGATGCTTTGGTGAAATCCTTCTGTGTACACACCGGCTCCAGTGCCATCTCTGGTCTTGGATCCATCTGTGTACCATATCATTTGTTCTTCCCTTGGTTTCCGTAGACCTCTTACCCACTGTTGTCTGGTCGGAATATGGGTACTGAACCTTCTGTGAAACATGTGTCTAGTCAGGATTCTGTCACAACTCATGTTTCTTATATTGTCCAGCTATCTTTGGTTAAGGTCTGTTCGTTTCATTACAAAGTTTCATTCAACTGATCCATCTACCTTTTTATTTGATACTAGCAGCCCGCCCCGGCTTTGCACAGGTGGACATTAATTGAATAATTGTCTAGGTACCCGTTTTTAAACTTTTTCAGGCAATATTTAAAACTCTCTGTAAGAACCATCCTCGTACTTCAGGGAATATAAAAAAAACAATTAGCGAAATTAATTCAGCTGCAATCGAGAATTGCGCTTAGCAACTCATTCTGCGATTCATTTTTATTTTATAGATGTTATAAAGCTCCTTATTAAAGTGGGACTTGTTTTGAAAAACACTCTCTTTGAAAAACTCTTGCTTTTAAAAGCTTTAAAGGTGGCCTCCCCAAAATGATTGTTATATATTATGTTGAATTAGTAGGTAGTCGGGTACAATGGAGTCGCAAATTGTTAGCTTAGTAGCGTGGTGTCGGCGCCGTCAAACGACGCTCGAGTACACAATCACCCGGCTACGCGGCTAAATAATGTGGACATTGCCACATGCCAGATTACACATATTAAATACTAGCCCGCCCCGGCTTCGCACGGGTAGACAATCGATATTTAGCTAATATTATGTCTACCCGTGCGAAGCCGGGGCGGGCAGCTAGTATAATATATAGCCTTTGTTACTCAGTGATAATTTAGCTTTCTAACGGTGAAAGAATTTTTAAAATCGGTCTAGTAGTTTCGGAGCCTATTTAATACAAACCCACAAAAATACAAATCTTTCCTCTTTATAATATTAGTGTAGAAGTGTAGATGTAGATATCGGAGGATGGCTAGCATAACTGTTCTCCGACATCATGGGCAACTCGGGTACGGGACACAAACAATCAAGCATCCTACACTTAAGTGTTCCAGAACAATCACAATTGATAAATCTAACTGAATTATCCACTATTCGTTATATAACAAAACAACTCTAGCCCAAGACAGCAGTCCGTACGGCCATACGTGCTTGAATGGACTTCCCGCCATTCGGTGACGTTTCCTTGACGTTCCGCTAGAGCGCGCCGCCATCTTTCCCGCGCTCTTGTCTTAAGCTTCTAATGTCTGTAATGTCTGTCGTGACCATGAATTGTTAGTGATGTGACGAGTGCCGACAAATATATTACTTCCAGGGCACATATTTTCTGCATTTGCGGTTGAAACTCTGGGTCCCTGGGGCCCGGATGCTCTTCAGCTTTTCAAGGTCTCACGTCGGCTGGTTGAGGCCTGGTGACAGACGTGCTGGAACATATCTCGCTCTGAGAATCAGCATTGCTATCCAGCGTGGCAATGCTGCCAGCATTCTTGGCACGCTCCCGCATGATTCTGGTTTGGGTCAGATCTTTTATCTATAGGTAGGTAGGTTAAGTTCTGTTTTTGTAAACCGTTTCTTGGTTTTGTGTCAATAAAGAAAATAAAAAACTAAATTGTTGCCTAATAATATGCTTAGTTTTTATTTGAAATATTATTATACCTAAGGAGATCGTCACACTCAATAATTGGACAAACTGTTGCCTATGCCCACCCTAGCAGCCTAATAATTTTGAACTTAGAAAAACGCGTCAATATTTAGTCCCATGTTGGGCGCCCACAATTATAATTGTCATAACAATAGTCGCATCCACACTAAGCTCTACGCACCGCAAACGAGCAATCAGCGAGCGATCGCCAACACGACAATACGCTCCCCGCCCCCTCGATTCGCCCCCGTAGCCTCCGCGTTCCTTGATTCCAAATTCAATTTGCACCAATCAACGGGCGGCGTCTTCCCGCCTTCAGCGTTGGGCAACGGCCGGACGTGCTTTTTGAATTTGGAATTTTCGGGGTCCATTATAGATTTTAAACGCGGGTACGTAGAGTTTGTAAGTAATTGTCGAAAGTAACTAGGTAGGTAGCTAGTATTTTTTTAAATAATAACGTTTCGATGTCTCTCCAAAGATAGAACTTAAACGATAAAGGGAAATAAAACGTAACTCGCTGAATATATACATTTTCATACGAATTTTTAGTTCCACTTTTGGCCGCCGCAGCGCTGTTAATTTTCCCATTCATAAATAGTCGAAAACTATGCGAATACTTACTCGAAATTTGTTCTTGCTAAGACTGGTGTAGCTAGTTGTAATAATTTGTTGTTTTAGAACCTAGTTAATCTTTTAACGCGGTTCACAGTGAAAGCCTACCAACTGCAATTGTCTTATATCCCGGAAAATTACCGGATATCTATGGTAAGTAGGATTAAATTATTTTAATTACCAAAATCACTAGATATTAAAAACAAACACTCATGCCGCGTCTGTCTGTATGTACCCGATAAACTCAAAAACTACTGAATGGATTTTCATACAGTGTTTATCAGAAGACGGGGTGATTCCTGAGAAAGGTTTAACTACGAAATTGATTAAAGTTTTTTGCTAATTGACTGAAATATGACGATGATCGTTTTAGATGTCGAGAATAACGGTTTAGGGTCGGCAACGCGCGAGTCATACCCCTGGTGATGCAAGCATCCATAGGCGACGGTAACCGCTTACCATCAGGTGGGCCGTATACTTGTTTGCCATCTTAGAGGTATAAAAAAAATCACGCCGCGCGGATTTCAATTTCAAACCAATCAAGTTCAATGTTGACGGAACCAAGGCGACTATTATTTAAAAAAATACGGAAAAAGGAAAAGTGATCTGTCAGCGAAACGTCAAAAAGCGCGCCAAGAGCGTAAATATGGCCGGCGGGCGGGTTTCGTTACAAAACCAAATATCAAATATTGATATTCGCTCCTCGATTTTGTATTCTGTTTGAAGTGGGAGATACTATTTACTCGTCTCCTCTGGGTTGCATTACAGCTTTCGTCTGTCAATAGATATTTTCATGTAAAGCAGACACTATAGGAAATAATATTAAATTTGTGTATAAAATGTCATAGCCGTTGTGGCCTTGTGGTTGAAGCAACGGCCTGTCATCCAATGGGCCCACGTTCAAACCCAGGCCTGTACCAATGAGTTTTTCTAAGCTTAAGTAAAGTAAATCACATGAGCTTAAAAAGAGATGTAGTGCGAATTTAAATATCCCGTGGGATTTCCCATTAAAATTGCCGCCCGACTGGGAACTGTACCTCCACCTTACAGAAGACCGCAGTCAAATAACGCTACTTTAATGTAGTGTTGTGTTTCTGCGGTAAGGTTGTCAGTGCTCCACGAGAGGATACGTAGGGCTAGTAGTAATGCTGCTAGCACAGTGATTCCTCAACATGGTTGGCAACGCGTTTGTTAGATATCCCTGGTATTGCTAGCTATAGGCTACGGTGACTGCTTACCATCAGGTGGGCCGTATGCTTAGTGGTATAAAAAAGGACATTACTATGAGTCTAATTGCATAATACTCTTTTAGTAACAGCTACATGAAACTGTCAGTAATAGAGTGTGTAAATTTGCCAGCATCGCTTTCGTCATATTTTAGTATCGACAAACAACTCGGCGGTAAGTTGTTTAAACAAAAGACATCAATCACACAGCGCCGCCGCCACGCCCCCTGTGCCACATCCATAGACATAGTTCCCTTTGAGCAATATTTTCTCAACGATAAATATTCATGTTTTTTTACATTATTTTTCTTGACACGTGACGTCGCGGGCCGGTCCCAATGGAAGCTCAGTTGGTTGTCCGTCACAAGACTACCAGCACATGCTGAGTTGGGACCGTTTCATAACGCCACTATATGCTTCTTCTACACTTGTCTTCCTTTCTCATATCCATGTGTTGTGTTATTACGAATAAATGTTATGAATATATTTTTTTCTTTCTTCTTGCTTATCTGTCTTAGTATCTTAAGAAAACAGCCGTGGAGGACGTGTAGTGTGAGCGTTGTCTGCTATTGTAGCGACGCAAGTTCGAATCCCACCGGTCTGTACCAATGACGTTGTCTAAAAATGTGCGAGCAGGATGAGTCACACCACAAGCTTCACGGTGAAGGAAAACATCGCGAGGAAACCTGCATACGTCTGAGAAGAAATTCAAGGACGTATGTAGTGCCTAAGAGACGGCGACGGACTCATCTGTCACGCTCACACCAAATTATCTTCGGTGGAAATCTGGAAAATGGGTGAGAACATCGATTACTTTACAAATTATAATTCTTGTCCTAACCACGTCACAGAAAGAACAAAAAAAAACAAAAAATCATCGATTTTTAAAAAGAAATTGCAGACTATGGATACGGCTCAGAATATGTAGAACAAGGTGCAGAGCGAGACAGCTATACGACCTTCTCGCTCCACAGCACGAGCTTGGAATATTAAATGAGTTTTTCCCAGTTTTCCCTCCCAAAGTGGGTGTAGCGTTTTGGTTCCAATCTTTATTGCGTCTGTAATAAGGCTACTTACTTTATACTTACGTAAACAAAAGATTCTTGATTGTTATACCTCTAAGGTTAGATCAAATCAAAATTGTAGATGAATTTTGAAGCTGTGGTGGCCTTGTGGTTGAAGCCCCGGCCTGTCATCTGATGGGCACAGGTTCAAACTCCGGCCTGTACTAATGAGTTTTCAAAGTTTAAGTACTGTGATTATTCACACCATAAGCTTAAAAAGTGAGATAGGGTGAATTGGATCCTCCCGCTAGTATCCGTATAAAATTGAAGCCGCCCGGTTACGGCTGGGGACTGTACCTTACAGAAGACCGCAGTCAAATAACACTACTTTCATGTAGTGTTGTGTTTCTGCGGTAAGTAATGTTGCCAGTGCTCCACGAGGATACGCTGCGCTAGTAATAATGCTGCTAGCACAGTGAACCCTCATCAACCACAGGGTTGGTTACGCGTTAGCAGTGTCTTCAATTAAAAATTAAAGGGGCCTACATGAAACGTGTTTCTTTTTGTTTTATAATAATTATGGCAAAAAGTAGACGCTTGTAATTCTCATAGCAATACACTTATTGCTATAGTTTACACTTTTTTAAATTTTCTAATATACAAACTTATTATTTGCGGTTGGTGCAGTAGCCATGTCTAGGGATCGAACGGAAACGTTAAGTTTGTTATTTAGCCTAGTTTGTTTTAGTAGAGAACCCTCGGTGTGCGAGTTCAACCCACACTGGGCCCATTTTTTTATATTATACTAGCGGCCCGCCCCGGCTTCGCACGGGTAGACATTTATCTAATATTTTGTCTACCCGTTTTTAGACTTTTTTTTTTTTTATTTTATTTTTTCCGTAAGAACCATCCTCGTTCTTCAAGGAATATTCTAAAAAAAGAATTAGTGGAATCGGTTCAGCTGCTCTCGAGATTTGCGCTTAGCGACACATTAAGCGATTCATTTTTATATTATAGATGTATCGAATATGATAAAGGGTGGTCTCTTTTCCCTAAACACTTATCATTACTAGCAGAAGTTAGAAACGGTATGGTATATGGTCGAAATAAAATAAATTTTAAACATACGAACTATATTTCTGTTATATTAACTATTATTTTATCTATATTTTTACAATTTTTCTTACAAATAACTTAGCATTTATAATCAGCGAATGGAGCGAAGTGACGCGACAATTCCCATAAGTAACTTTAAGAAAACAATAAATATTTTTTTAAATCCACACTCGCATGAGGCTGGCACCTAAATTAAGTCTATACAATTAAATATATCGCGAATCATATGGGCAAGAGCATTCGGCACATATTTGAATTCATAAAATGCAAATTAATTTATTAATAATTTATAAGCGTTTTTTTCATTTTTTTAGTTTAATTAAATTATTCTTTCTCATGGCCATCTAAGTCGATTAGCGAAAAAAAAAATTCGATAGACTACGTAGAGCGTCAGTCGATACATTCCATTCCGGTATTCCTTTACGACCTTTTTTTAATACATTATCTAGACAATTGTCATTAAATATACACTTTAGTAGGACACAGATATAATATGACTTTTGACAGGTCTCTAAAATATCGATTCTTATTATTAATCGACGTGTTACCGTTGGTTATCGCCCCTTTTCTTAGCTGTCAAAAGTCTTCTTCTTCTTCTTCTTCCTAAGTATGGCAATCAATCCCTTCAGGGACTATTTTTGCCAGTGTCGAGTGTTCGAGAATTTTCATGTTGCAAAATTTCTCGTGTTTGCCGCATTAAAATGCCTAGTGTCATGCATTCTAACGCCCAATGGAGTTTCTGGAGACAACCCACGGCAGTAGCAGATCGTAACACGCCTTTAGATTAGAGGTAACCTATTGACCAAAATGATAAATCACTTAACCCAAAAGTCGTATTATGGCATTATTTCCAATGCTCCTATAAATCAGTCACTAAATGAAACTTTACTGCACATATCGACACCAAAAATACACATTAAAGATCATTATAACACAATTTACGACACACTGGAAAAAACCTCAACCGCTCCGCCTGATTCCCGCCAAAAACTCCTGTCAAAAGTCACTTATTATCTTAACCCATAGTTAATAACTTAAAATAATAATAATGCTGGAAAGATGTCTTCTCTATTAATATAAAATAATAGTAACATAACTTATTAATTTGGATTTATATCCAACACAAACAATCAATAATTTAAATATTTGCAATGCATACATTCCATAAATTATTAATAATTAAAATATTACGTTTGTCTTAAGGACTTGTATCCAACGCGTTTGCGAATTCTTGCCGGTATTAAGAGCTCTTAGGTTTGTTTTTGATAACATAATTATGTAAATAATAGCAATACCTATATTAAACCCTGAAAATATTGAGATCTTCATTACGATTGCCAAACCTAAGTGGTGGGGATTGTATTTCACTGAGTTCAACAAAATACTGAAACTCAAAATGACATTTTTTTCACCAAAAAATGTTTACTGAAAAAAAAACTGTCATTTTACTTCAACTGGCACCGCTACTATAAGCAGGTTTTATTCCTATCACTATGTAGAATGTACACACATAAGTACATTAAATATAATTTCTTATATACTAACATTATATTGTTACGACCCGCCACATAGACTAGATTATTTACTATACCTACTTACTTTACATTGTGTATTTAAGTCTGTTGACAGTATACATGTGTGAAAAAAACTAACGCGTAACAAATAAAAAATATTTCTATTTTCATACCACATACGGTCTGAACATGTCGACGCCTGGCCGCCCGCCATCTTGGTTCAAGACTAAACCCCGCCTATTGTTTTCTAAATTAGAATTAAAGTTTGCGGCGGCCATCGCCCTCTCCCGCTCCAGCGCGATAATTCTGTCCCTGTCCAACATCGGGGGAGGCTTGACAGCTGTCAAATCAGCCGCCATTTGTTGTGGTTTTTCCGGTTCTGGCGGGGGATGGTCCTTTGGCTTTTTTTCTTCCGTTTGGTGAGTTGACTCTTTGCCCTTTGAGTCCTGTTGTGCTTTTTTGGACCTCTTCCATTTCATACGTCGGTTTTGGAACCATATTTTTACCTGGGAAAGGATAATCACGTTAATGAAACATCTGAGCTTAAGCTTTGTCAAAAGCTGTCTACAAGAAGTCGTAATACGGAGCCTAAATGAAATAAAACGTATATACCATGGGTTATAAAGCACAATTTAGTCAATGGTGCTAATTCTGTTGTACGAAATGATTAAACTAAACTAATTTGACAGGACTAAAAGTCTTGCTATCCGTTTTTCATGAGCGGGGTTAAATAAGGACAGGAATGTTTGTAGTCCTGTCACATTAGTTTAGTTTGTGTGATTTTCTACAACAGAATCAACACCATTTTAGCAGGTTTTATTCGTATCGATTTAATTCGGTTGGTTTTAAATGAAAATTCATGAGATTGAGAATGTAAAAGCAATTCTGGTTTGGGTCACACTTTTTATCTAAAAAATAGGTTGTAAATTAAGTTTTTTTTAATGTTTAATCTGTTCAATGTTTTTAAAAATCTGGTGCCCGCAGGCAAACAATAAAATAAAAAAAAATGTGAGAACACTCATATTCCGTCTCTATATTATTATGTTAAAATGAATCCCTATTTCCTTTGGTCACGGCAGCACACGTGAACGGCTGGACCGATTTCACTAATTCATTTTTATTTGTGTTTTTAAGTGTCAGGAGAAGGTTCAAGAAAAATTGAAAAAATACCGCAACCTTTTTAATTTCTCGATAAACTAAAGGTCTTTTTTGCTATGGTGTATTTGACATATGAATTCATAGCTAAGACATGACATCTCCTGTCGGGTCAGCTCCTATATAATAGATACCAATGCCTCTTATAACGTGAATTTAAAACAACACTATTTCGTTGGCAGACCGTGAAAATATCTGATATCATAAAACCAACACCCTAAAGTGGCTAGCAGAGATTAATATGTCGCATAAAACGCCCCTAGCAATAACATTTATGGGCCACCCCTATAATCTTCAACATTTGTAAGCCCAAATCCCGCCATCGCACACTTGACAGGTGCTTCCAGCCATTTGCCAAATGTCAAAATAAGGTTGTTTTTGGTGTCGACACGCGGGGATTGAATTGAACTGAATTTATGAACGATTTTCAGGGACTGCTTGTTTGAAAGGATGGGATACTATACAATACATGACAATAGGTAACTTAAATAGATTTTTCCATTTCTTTATTCTCTTCCAAGTATAAAATAAATAATTTGATGGCTATTGCCACGCCCTATAACATGTATTCGCAGTATGTAGTGCTTAAGACAGCGACGGACTCACCATCTGTCACGTTGGCCTCTAAAATTGGCCGATAAAATAAACTCTACTTTGTGAATGTGTACTACTACTGTAATGTGAACGTTTTATCGCCGACCTCGATTCGGAGACAAAACGTTCAATCATATCCAAATTTAATACCTTGGCACCAAATATTAGGTCCTTACATATGAAATTGGCGTTTTGTATGGGAGGAACAAAAAGTCGAATATTTTTTAATATAATATATTTAATTAATCAAAGTATGAACCATTATTTTCTATGCACTTTTGCCATCTCATAGGTAGTTCATTGATCCCTTTACTAAAAAAACCAGTCGGACGGGAATCAATAAAATCTTTGAAGGCGATTTGGACTGCCCCATCGGAGTTGAATTTTTTCCCTTGCAAGAAGTTATCCAAATTTCGAAAAAAATGGTAATCTGTTGGAGCAAGGTCCGGGGAGTACGGAGGATGTCTTAGACTTTCCAATTGAAGCTCTTCTAATTTAGTAGCCGTCTGTAGCGCAGTGTGTGGTCTAGCGTTGTCGTGAAGCAGTAGTGGCGTGGAGCGATTGACCAGCCTAGGTTGTTTAGCCGCTAGCTTTTCCATCATGGTTTGCAATTCCTGACAATAGACATCAGCCGTAATAGTCTGGCCAGATTTGAAAAAACTGTAATGAACAATACCGGCACTAGTCCACCAAACGCTTACAAGTAACTTTTTTGGGGTTAATTTTCGCTTGGGGCAGGATTTGGCTGGCTGGCCAGGATCTAACCATTGCGCTGAGCGCTTCCGATTATCGTAAAGAACCCATTTTTCATCACAGGTAATGATTCGGTTTAAAATACCTTCATTATTGTGCCGGTTTAGTAATGTAACGCAGCAGTCGACGCGCGTTTGCCGGTTTGTTTCAGTCAATTCGTGAGGTACCCACCTTTCAAGCTTTTTAATCTTCCCAATTTGCTTCAAGTGAATTAAAACAGTTTTATCACTAACATTGCAGCCTGCAGCTAACTCGGACGTGGTTTGCGATGGATCCGCTTCCACAATAGCCTTCAACTCTTCATTATCAACTTGAGTCTCAGGCCGTCCACGGGGCTTGTTCTGCAGGTCGAAATTTCCAGAACGAAAACGTTGGAACCAAAAACGAACTGTGTTTTCTTTTGCAACACGACCGCCATACACATCATTCACCCTTCGAGTTGTTTCCGCAGCACTAGTGCCACGGCGGAACTCGTACTCGTAAATAATGCGATATTTAAGGTTTTCCATTTTGTAAAATGAGTGACGCAAACAGAAAAAAACAGAAGAAAAAAAACAAATGAATGACGATCATCGAAGCACAAATACATGAGTCTATAGCTGTACAAATTTGAATTTGGAATTCCTTACCAAAGAGGAGAAATTCGTGATTAAAGTGGCCAGTACGAAAAACGCCAATTTCATATGTAAGGACCTAATATTAACATTTTAAATAAATATTCACTTCGTCTCTTAGGGTCTCCCATTTTGGATGAGGCTTTCCCGTCTTACGCTGATGATCAAATAAAAAATTTCCGTAGTTCGTCAGAACATTTGAAAAATATTAATTGCCATATGGCATATTATATTATCAGGCATTGTCTTTTTGTCCCCAAATTTACTTACGTTTTACGTAGTAGTCATATGTGGAAAGCCCGTTCTATTCTACTAAATTTAGATGAGATCATTCGGTCTAGTATTTCATCTATATTTAATATAGCTTTGGATGACCGTACGTGGTCCCAGGCTTCCCTCCCTATCCGGTTTGGAGGTTTGGGAATACGCAAAATTTCAGACGTGGCCCTACCGGCATTTCTGGCTTCAGTTCATAGTGTGCGAGATCTCATAGGTAATATTCTCACTCCGTCACTTAGTGGCTGTGAGGTTTTGTTCCTGACTGAGGCCAGAGATGCTTGGGCATTGGCCTGTCCAAGCTCAGACTTTCCGCTGAGACCACAATCGCAGAAGCAGTGGGACGAGCCCGTCAGCAGGATGACTTATAATTCTCTTCTCGAGAGTTCCTCCAATTCTGCTGACCGTGCACGTCTCCTGGCAGTTGCTAAGTGGGAGTCCGGGCTCTGGCTTCATGCGCTGCCTTCTTTTAATATTGGTACCTTGTTGGTTGGTGCAACTTTCAGGCTGTGTGCTTGCTTGCGCTTAGGTGTAAAGTATATTGTCCCTCATCGGTGTCATTGCGGGGATAATGTTGACGTGTTTGGGCACCATGGCCTTTCATGTATCGGTAGCGCCGGTCGTCTGTCACGTCATTCGACCCTAAATGACCTGCTACGCCGGGCTCTGGTCACCGCCGGAGTACCTGCTGTACTGGAACAAGTCGGCTTGGCGCGAGGCGATGGCCGGAGGCCGGATGGCATGTCGTTGGTGCCATGGAGATTGGGTCGGCCCCTGGTGTGGGATGCAACTTGTGTCGATACCCTGGCTCCGTCTCATCTCCCTGGCACCTCGGTGGCGGCCGGCGCCGCTGCTGCTCAACAGGAGTGCCTCAAGCGCCGGAAATATGCATGTCTTGTTCCAGGGCACGTATTTTCTGCATTTGCGGTTGAAACTCTGGGTCCCTGGGGCCCGGATGCTCTTCAGCTTTTCAAGGAGGTCTCACGTCGGCTGGTTGAGGCCTCCCGTGACAGGCGTGCTGGAACATATCTCGCTCAGAGAATCAGCATTGCTATCCAGCGTGGCAATGCTGCCAGCATTCTTGGCACGCTACCGCATGATTCCGGTTTGGGTCAGATCTTTTATCTATAAGTAGGTAGGTTAAGATATGTTTTTGTAAATAGTTTAATCTGTTTTGTGTCAATAAATATTAGAATCAACTCTACTAAATAACGTAATACACTTATACAAGGTCTAACTTTCTTCTCTCACTCAAAGTACTCAATGGTGGAAAGTAAAGAGTAATCGGAACCGGCGGGCATGTAGGAAGAGATTGATGAATGTAGTAGCAAAAGAGGTGTGCAAGTCTCTAGTGAAATGGCGCTCTATACCCTCTGTTTACCCCGTAAGTGACTTGGCGTGATGATATGTGTGTATTTTTTATACCATTTAGGTGGCAAACAAGCAATACCGTAGCCTATGGACGTTTGCAACACCTGGGGTATCACTCGCGCGTTGCTGACCCTAAATTATCACTACATAGTATAAAACAAAGTCGCTTCCCGCTGTCTGTCTGTCCCTATGTATGCTTAGATCTTTAAAACTACGCAGGGGATTTTGATGCGGTTTTAATAGATAGAGTAATTCAAGAGGAAGGTTTTTAAGTAGGGATGGCGATTCTTTACGAAAAGGATTCGAATCGTAACCTAATAAATCGATTCACAAAAAAATCGAGGTCCGAGAGCTAGATTCCTTAAAAATTGATTTTTTTCACGTTTGCATTTACAATGTAAATATAAATCCATTTTATGAAAAACAAAAAACAATACCATAATAAATGATCTATCTAATATATAAAATTCTCGTGTCACAGTTTTCGTTGCCATACTCCTCCGAAACGGCTTGACCGATTTTGATGAATTTTTTTGTGCTTATCCGGTATCTATGAGAATCGGCCAACATCTATTTTTCATCCCCCTAAATGTTAGGGGTAGTCCACCCCTAAATTTTTTATTTTATTTTTTAGACCGATTTCAAAAATTCTTTCACCGTTAGAAAGCTACATCATCACTGAGTAACATAGGCTATATATTATACTAACTTCCCGCCCCGGCTTTGCACTGGTAGACAAAATATTTGATATAAAAGTCTAACCGTGCGAAGCCGGGGCGGGCCGCTAGTTATCAGTAAAATCACGGATTTTTTTAGTTCAGGGAAACGGATAATGACAATTATAGAAATTATTTTTTAATAAATTATTTTAATATTATTAAATTATTTTTATTACCATGTTAAAGTATCAGGTCAGGTTTAAAAGAAGACATTTATTTTCTAAATATATTTGTTACATTAAAAAGTGAAGAAAATAGATAATTCAGCTTATAGGTCCCAATGTTTAATTTGTAAGCTTATTAAAAACAACAGCCTGTCAAGTCTACTGGGATCCAAACGGTTCCGCTCATCACTTGCGATGTTGCCGGCAATGGAAAAAAGGCGCTCAAGGAACAGATAATCCCACGATACTCATATACATGATTGCTATTGAGTGAATGTGGTGATAAATAGATCCCTGATTCTTTATTGGTTGAAAAATTAAAGCGCGTGGAGGGGGAATTTAAATTCCTAATTGGAAACAATTTTATGGTTATTACCAATACTGAAAAAATCAAATGTCGATTTTCAAGGGTGAAATATCGATTCACTAAATCGATTCAGAACTACATGTCGATTTAAAAAATCGATTATTCGATTAATCGATTTCAAATCTATTGTGAAGTACAATTCATTTAGGTTTTGTGTAACCCTTGCGAAGCAGGGGCGGTCGCTAGTTATTAACAACAAAAAGTTAGTGTAACCCAGTCAGAATTTCGAAAAAAAAACTTATCTGCTTGGTCTGTTACCTCACCTGAGTTTCCGTCAGCATGAGGCTGGTGGCGACCTCGAATCTCTTCGGTCTTGAGAGGTACTTGTTCATCCGGAACTGTTTCTCCAGCTCCAGGAGTTGTTGGGACGTGAAGGCGGTGCGCGGGCGCCGGGTCTTGCCTAATAGGGCATGCGGAGCGCCTGTTGAAGACAATTTTTTTAAACATAAATTAAAATAAAATATTTTTAACAGTCCGCTTAGGGCTGCCAACTGAACCGTACTAGAAAATATCGTACCGATAGTACTATATTTCGAGTCTGCGTACTAAAGTTTTAAAGTGAGGTTAGAAAGAGGTACTCGCTATCCGCGGGCATATGAGAAAGAGATTGTTAAAAAATTAAAAGAAGCAAAAGTGGTATGCATGTCTCTAGTGAAATGGCGCTCTATACTCTCTGCCTACCCCGTGAGGGACGTGGCGTGATGATATGTATTATCAATAGTCACCACACATTCAAACTCACAGATTGGTCGAAACTAATTAACTAACACACATAACGATACGCATTTAATCTCGAGTATCAAAAAGCGCCGCGGAGTGACACTAAGCCTATAAAAATGATAATTATCAATTAGTTATAACAGGATTGGTGAACGCGACATTTGGTTGTGTTTGCACAAAGCGATAAACGCTTGGGCAAATTCTGAACGCAGCTGTCAATTTTGGCGGGACTTGTCAATGGTCGCGTGAGGTGCCCACATTGTATTGATAAAAGAAATTACAATATTTACTTAATATAAGCATTTGTTTTCAAGTTTTATAAATAGGTTTATATTTACGGTGAAGGAAAACAACGTGAGGAAACCTGCATACGTCTGAGAAGAAATTCAAGGACGTATGTAGTGCCTAAGAGACGGCAACGGACTCACTATCTGTCACGTTGACACCAAATTATCTTCGATGGAAAGTGGGTGTTGTAACCTCTGTCTACCTCTTTACCTCTTTCGGGGAACCATGTGAGTTGGCGTCAAGATTATATACAGACAAAGGCTAACTACAAGCAGGTCAAAGTGTTGCCGAACGATACGGCTGGGGATTGCTTCACCGACAAGCCTACCTCTTAAATTCATGAGGATTACACTGTTAAAACATTAAAATCTAGATTTTTTGAAGCCGAATACGAATTTCAAACGCAGGTTTAACAGATTTCAAAGGCCTTATGTCCCCGTCTGTAGTTTTTCATTAAAAAAACATGACAAATAAAAATAAACCCTAACCGGCCAGTCACATCAATTTAAACGTTTAAAAATAAATTAAGGCACAGGGCACACTGTCAACAGGCAAGTCGTGCTTAAGTGGCAGACGCACTACAACACTACTCTCACAACTATAATATCTATTTACCAAACGTGACTTTAGCCGACTTTTAATTATTTTATTTTCCCAAAACTGTTTGCGTTCAGCCAACAGCAATAAAGATAATAATTATATTTGTTTGTTCGTGTAACGGGCGTGTGTTCTTACTTAATGGTTGCCCATTAAGAAAATGTTCTTCGAGCCTACCCATTTTACTCAGACCACAGAATAAATAATAATGCACTCCGTGCCATAGTCCACAGTGGCCAGTGCGGGCGGTGGACTTCACACACGGCTTTGATACTCTTCTCACACGTATGCAGGTTTCCTCACCATGTTCACACACACATTACTCAGGCTCCGTGCCATAGTCCACAGTGGCTAGTGCGGGCGGTGGACTTCACACACGGCTTTGATACTCTTCTCACACGTATGCAGGTTTCCTCACCATGTTCACACACACTACTACCCAAAAAGCTGTACATATAAAAGACCCAATAGCATTCCAGATCTGCAAACAAATCACTAAGTATAAGATTAAAGATTCGCTAATGGCGCGCTTGTATGCAGCCTGTTCGTTCAATAAATCTTGTTCTGGAACGCGCCCGCCGGCCGTTACACTACGGAAGCTGCTCTACTTTAGCTCTGTATTTTTTCCACGGCCTAACAGTGAAACCACGGTAGGGAGTTTTTGGCGGGAATCAGGCGGAGCGGTTGAGATTTTTTCCAGTGTGTCGTAAATTGTGTTATAGTGATCTTTCATGTGTATTTTTGGTGTCGATATGTGCAGTAAAGTTTCATTTAGTGACTGATTTATAGGAGCATTGGAAATAATGCCATAATACGACTTTTGGGTTAAGTGATTTATCATTTTGGTCAATAGGTTACCTCTAATCTAAAGGCGTGTTACGATCTGCTACTGCCGTGGGTTGTCTCCAGAAACTCCATTGGGCGTTAGAATGCATGACACTAGGCATTTTAATGCGGCAAACACGAGAAATTTTGCAACATGAAAATTCTCTAACACTCGACACTGGCAAAAATAGTCCCTGAAGGGATTGATTGCCATACTTAGGAAGAAGAAGAAGAAACCACGGTAATGTTATCTAACTTTACCACGATGGAAAAAAACTCATTTTTTTTAAATCATAAACAAAAAAAAACATTTATTCAGTTCAGGCACTTTTGAAGGTCTAAATTACCACCGTTAAATTACCTGAGCCACGCATCTATTTAAGACGTAGTTAAATAACAATAACGAATTTTAAACGTCATATCTTAAATCTTCTTTGTTCAAAATATTTAAGTGATAGTAAGAATTTCAAAGAAACAGTTCATGATTGATGAAAAATACACTGAAAGGAATCACAAATACAATAATAATTTAGTCATAATTATCTGACGTTTCAAATTGAAATATTTTTAATTTTTAATAAACAAGAATATTATGCTTTAATTACAAATTAAGCTAGTAGTTCAAATTATATGTATATTGCTTACATGTGCGGTGTAAATTGCAGTTTACAAATTCAATATTTACAAAAGCATACTAATTGGAAAATTAAATAAATGGAAGTAGAGCAACACTCGTTGCAAGTGAAGCCAATCGGGTGGAGCAACTTACCGTATAAATAACCGCGACGTTTAGGGGAATTAGAAAATAGGGGAGGCCGATTTATTTTCACGTAAAGTCGCGATTTTCAGCGTAGAAGAGTACCTATTGAGTACTAGCTTTTGCCTGCGGCTTCGCACGCGTTGTAAAGTTAATAAGTCAACATATTATATAAATTACTAGCGGCCCGCCCCGGCTTCGCACGGGTAGACATTTATATCAAATATTTTGTCTACCCGTGCAAAGCCGGGGCGGGCAGCTAGCCTATGTTAATCAGTGATAGTGTAGCTTTCTAACGGTGAAAGAATTTTTGAAATCGGTCCAGTAGTTTCGGAGTCTATAGACATTTATCAAATATTTTGTCTACCCGAGCGAAGCCGGGGCTGGAAGCTAGTATAATATATAGCCTATGTTACTCAGTGATGATGTAGCTTTCTAACGGTGAAAGATTTTTTGAAATCGGTCCAGTAGTTTCGGAGCCTATTCAATACATACAAAAATACAAATCTTTCCTCTTTATAATATTAGTATAGATATATTTCGCCCGCGACATAAGTACCCATTTTCATGGATTTAACTTTAAACATGGCTGATTTTCATACAAACTTTCATCCCCTATTTTACCCCCTTAGGGGAGGTATTTCCAAAAACGCTTCCTTAGTGCATGCCTACGTAATAAAATACTTTCTGTCATAATTCGTCTCGTTGATATGTCAGTCAGTCAGTCAGTCAGTCAATCAGTTTCTTCTTTTATACATACACAGATAAAGCTAAGAGAATAGGTGGTAGTTTAGACCTTCATAAGTGGTTTATTAGGG
Source organism: Falcaria lacertinaria (assembly GCA_951449985.1). Lineage (NCBI taxonomy): Eukaryota > Metazoa > Arthropoda > Insecta > Lepidoptera > Drepanidae > Falcaria > Falcaria lacertinaria. The sequence continues at coordinate 847,827 of OX602136.1, read as the reverse complement.
CCTAAACTGAATAAATGATTTTTGATTGAGGTAACTTATGAATATGTACTCTAATAGATTTTGTCCGATTACCACATTATTACACAAAGCGACTGCCATCTGACCTCAACCCATGCATGCAGACATACATGATTCGCGCAAGTCCCTCACGGGGTAGGCAGAGAGTATAGAGCGCGTCACTCTTGACTTGCACACCTCTAGCTTCTTCTACATTCATCAATCTCTTCATACATGCCTACCGGTTCCGAGTAATCTTTACCTTTCCATCATACTGTGTACATTCGCCCGCCAATACAGAACTGTAGGGCCAAGTTAAAATGTGAGATTTGACAGATCTGTCATATTTTCATCGACGTGTTACCGTTTGGTGTACGCTGTCAAAAGTCAACTTTTATCTTGGCCCTACTTTAATGAGTGCATGCATATCGCCAGTCCAGGACACACTAGGGCTAGACTGATAATGTGTATAGTAAAATATACTATGTATATATATATATACATTGGTAGATACGTTGTCCTAGGGGGGACGTTGGCAAATTGAATTACGCTGATTGCTTGTCTTGCGCTCGGCGGAGCGGCGTAACGTTATTGTCGATGTAAGCCTCCACTGGCCGAATCCTTACGATATGATGACACTGACAGTTGTATTGTGACATATACGTGACAGTGACAGTGACAGAACACTTTTTGACAGCGGAATCAAAGTATTTTATATCACGATGTTGTTTTCTTTTTGTGTTGCCATTAAATAAATCCGTATCTATCTATATCACGATTACCAATCAATTAACTTTTTTGTGTTGCCATTAAATAAATAAATAATAATAATACCAATCAATTATAATTTTAATCATATGAGTGTCTAAGCTAAGCTAAGTTCGGTATAATTTGAAACACCCGAGCTAAGGATATATAATATTCATCAGTGCCGGTAGCAAGATCATATTTCGACTACGTAACTCAAAATGTTCATACAAATTTTTAATTCCACTTTTGTTGCACATCGCTGTACATTTTCCCATACAAAATAGTTCAAGGCGATACGAAAACGTAGTTGCAAGTTATACTTGCCAGGGCCACAGGTTTTGTTAGAAATATACCACGGGTTAGAAATATATATACAAAAAGTTTGTGTTGGCTTTGTGGCCATATTTGATTTCTCGATAATTTTAGTGAAAACCATTAAATTCCAATTATACGTGTCTATTTGATAAACAACGTAAGGTGTTGGCAAATTATCACCATTACTGTTTAGTTTACGCGGCACCCATGTCTCAGTTACTCCTATAAACACGCTCTAAACTCAAACAAAAGTTGGATGCCATCTGTCAAACTACACCACTGACATTCTCAAGAGAGGTAGGGCGATTTGGGATTTCCCGAGGGTTTTCCCATTTAAATTGGAGCCGCCCGACAGGGGCTGTACCTTATAGAAGACCGCAGTGAAATAACACTACTTGATGTAGTGTTGTGTTTCTGCGGTAAGTAAGGTTGCCAGTGCTCCACGAGGATACGCTGCTATTAGTGCTGCTGCTAGACCAGTGAGTCCTCATCAACAACAGGGTTGGCAACTAGTTAGTGATACCCCTGGTATTGCTAGCGGCTATAGGCTACGGTGACTGCTTACCATCAGGTGGGCCGTATGCTTGTGTGCCACCTTAGTCGTATAAAAAAAATGATAATGAATTTGATATTTGTAATTTCATACCAATTTCTAGAAGAATTTTGTTACAAATTGTTACATGAAAAAAAAAGACAGAGCACTGAGTTTCTTGCCGGCTTTTCTCAGGTGGCTTTTTTCCGAACCGGTGGTAATTTAGACCTTCATAAGTGCCTTATTAGGGCCTAAACTGAATAAATGTTTTTTGATAGATTGATTGAATGTGGCCTTTGAAACCTGTCCGATCAGAATTCCTAATTCAAATGCAATTTTGATTAGAATCTTTTTTCTTAATGTACTTATTAAATGAAATAATTAGCGCCAATGAATGCACCCCTTACACTTCCCGTTCGACAAAGGGTACAATGCATTAACTCGATAGGGCTGCGTGCAACCGAATTAGGGGTGACACCCAAAACAAGTGGTGACGACAGGGGAGCCCATAAAATAAACGGCTTACAACTATTACAGATACGGCGACATCTGCCGAGTATTTTGGAAGTTAACTATATTGTGTCTAGAAAAAAAAAATTTTGTAAAGTTGGGATGAAATTTTCGTCATATCAAAAAGAGAGTTAAAACATTTATAGGTTGTTTATTTTTTATACCACTAAGGTGGTACACAAGCATACGGCCCACCTGATGGTAAGCAGTCACCGTAGCCTATAGCCGCTAGCAATACAAGGGGTATCACTAACGAGTTGCCAACCCTGTTGTTGATGAGGACTCAGTGTGCTAGCAGCATCACTAACAGCGCAGCGTATCTTAGAGCACTGGCAACCTTACCCAAGGAACACAACACTATATCAAAGTAGTGTTATTTGACTGCAGTTTTCTGTAAGGTGTAGGTACAGTCCCCAGTCGGGCGGATCCAATTGTAATGGGAATACCCACGGGAGATCCCAATTCGCCCTACCTCTCTTCATATCGTATCATTAACAACATAGAATTTCTAAGCTAACCGTATCAATGGGTTCTCTTACAAAAATACATAATTACATATATTTCTTTCGCCCTAATCAATGTCTCAAAATCGGACCAAGTTTTTATCAGTACGCAATTTAACGCACGATTTCATTGTATGCAGCAACTATTGCAATTATTATTGGCGCTAATAATAAAATTAACTTTATCAGTTGCGAACAGGGATTAAAATTGAATGAGTGCTTAAAAGTGGGGTGGGTGAAAAAAAAGATTAAATTAGGCGCGTTTATAGCTTGTTTGTTTATTTACATTTGACTAGTTAGTACCCCTCTTATTGGCGTTTCCACTAAGCATTTTAAATTATATTTAAGTGTCATCTGTCAGTTTGACATTAGTAACAGAGCTGTCTTCTTCTTCTTCTTCTTCTTCCTAAGTATGGCAATCAATCCCTTCAGGGACTATTTTTGCCAGTGTCGAGTGTTAGAGAATTTTCATGTTGCAAAATTTCTCGTGTTTGCCGCATTAAAATGCCTAGTGTCATGCATTCTAACGCCCAATGGAGTTTCTGGAGACAACCCACGGCAGTAGCAGATCGTAACACGCCTTTAGATTAGAGGTAACCTATTGACCAAAATGATAAATCACTTAACCCAAAAGTCGTATTATGGCATTATTTCCAATGCTCCTATAAATCAGTCACTAAATGAAACTTTACTGCACATATCGACACCAAAAATACACATTAAAGATCACTATAACACAATTTACGACACACTGGAAAAAATCTCAACCGCTCCGCCTGATTCCCGCCAAAAACTCCTCAACAGAGCTGTCAGATAAACTCGGACTTCAATTTTGTCAATCGTCGGAAAACTTTGCCTTGATATTAATTATTTTAAACAATAAATATAAATAGTTCTTCACGCCTTCACACAAGTGGTAGGCAGAGGTGTTACAAGACCGACTTTCCCCTGAAGATAATTTGGTGCCAACGTGACAGATGGTGAGTCCGTCGCCGTCTCTTAAGCAGTACATACGTCCTTGAATTTCATCTCAGACGTATGCAGGTTTCCACACGATGTTTTCCTTCACCGTAAAGCTCGTGGTGTGACTAATCACTGCACGTAATTTTTATAAAAACTAATTTATGCAAACCAGGTGGTATTCGAACTACGTCGCTAGAATAGCAGGCATCATACCACACGAAATAATTTATACGAATTTTAAACGTAAGTAGGTGTCTATCTTTAAACTACCCATTGCGCATGCGTTTGTAAAGCCCGCCTCTTAAGCCTCAACAACGTATATAATTGGTAGTGTATCTGTGATTTTGTTAAACTTACTTTTTAAAAAAAGGTGTGCAAGTCTAAAGAGACATGGCGCTCTTTATTCTCTAAAACTGTAAATTATTTTTTTCATAATTTGTTTTCTGTAGAGCATACAATAATACCTATCTGCGCCATTTTTTTTAAAACCACGCGGCAATATTTTTTTCCCATCTCTTCAACAATAATAATAATAATAATAATAAATTTTTAATTCTTTCAACGTTTTTTGGTTACAGTAATTAGTAATTGGAATCCCTTTTTAGGCTTACAGTGCCTGTGTTAAGAGACTCCGCTCTTCCATAGCTAACGTACTAATTTAATTATTAATATTTAAACATGCTTATTTAGAGTAGTTTGTACAAGTATATGAAAGTAAAAGTGTGTGTGTGTGTGTGAGTGTGTGTGTGTGTGAGTGAGTGAGTGTGTGTGTGTGTGTGTGTGTGTGTGGGAGTATGTGTATTTATGGTATGCAAAGGTATAAGTGTGCTAGTTTATTTATATTAGTGTAGAAGTGCTTCTGTTTTATCGTAATTAAGGGATTTGATGTAATTTGTTGTAAGTTTCTTACACTCATAACTTAGTTTAGAATATATATTCAATATTTTATTTAATTTATTATATATTATTGCTGACCGCACATTATATTGCATGGTAGCAAACATAGTTTTAGTTCGGTAACAATAGTCGTCATAATTCAGCCATTAAAAAAAATAATGAGTTGTACCTCAGAGTAGATGATATACTACGTATAAGTTGAACATTTAAACCTTCCACACAAATCAGCCAGTTCACCAATGTACGGATACATTGGTGAACACCGTATGAAAATCTGTTGTGTAGTTATCGCGTTCAAACAGACTTGCTGCGGAAGGACTTTGTTGTATCACAATAATAATATGCGGTGTATAATTATGTAGTGCTTGGCTCAAATTGGGGAATGAAGCCGTGACTTCTAGTTCTAAGGCCAAATTTCCAACCTCGACTGGCGTGAGCCATCATCAGCTTAAATGTAAACGGTAGATGGTGATGGACGAAGTGACTCCGGTTTTTTGAACATGTAGTGCGTGGGCAAGGCGTAGTATCGTTGTATTCGTTGTGGGTGTGTGCTTGTAATTGTGTATATGTTCTACAAGGCGTAGTTTTAACCGGCATCACTTCATTGTTCGCAAAGTTCCATCTGCCTATCTTATATGTTCTGAGGAGCTATCAAGCAAGATATAAGACGCTTCAGATCTGTTTTTTTTATATATTAGGTTAGTTATTTTAGTTAGTTTTAGATTGTATTATTATTGTCCCATATACCTGTATTCTTCACCTAAATCACCGTACATATGTCTACACTAATTTTATATAGAGGATTTGTATTTTTGTATGTAATGAATAAACTCAATCAACTACTGGACCGATTAAAAAACATCTTTCACCGACGGAATGCTACGTTTTCACTGAGTAACATATGATATATATTATACTGCTACGCGGACGAAGTCGCGGCAAATAAGCTACTTTGTTATATTTTCCAAACGTATAAATAGATAGTGGTTAGTAAAGTGAAATGTCCCGATTTCGGGACACAACAAGCTAGTGATGTGCTTATGAGTCTAATCCAATAGCTATTTATATATTTAACTAGCTGTCCCGACAGACGTTGTCCTGTCTTAGCTATGAATTCATATGTTAAATACATCATGGAAAAAGAACCTTTTGTTTATACCGATTTTTTTTATATCACGGATTTTTTGTCATAAAACCCTCTCCTGATAATAACGTACACAAAAGAAGAAGAATTATCGAAATCGGTCTAGCCGTCCACGCGCCGTGACCCAGGGAAATAGGGATTCATTCATATATATCTATCTTGATATCAAACTCAAACTCAAAATCATCTTTAATTGACTAGACTTTACAAGCACTTTCAAATCGTCAGAATCTACCTACTACGGATATCTACGGATTCGGAAGGTCGTTTTTTGCTGAGAAGAATCCGGCCAGAAACGCAGCAATTACTAAAGAGTATTTGAAAAGTCAAATAAATAGCCTAATATCCGTACATCTAAAACCATATCTCTGTTTAAGAAACAAGTGAAAAACAATTATCTCTCTTCATCGTCCTAGTTGTATATATGTATTTGTATTTAGTATATGTTATATATGCCTATTTTAATATTTGTGTATATTTAGTATGTAGTGTATGTATGTTTATTGAAATATGTATACCTATGCACACTATGCCTATTTTCCTATTAATCTTTCCTCTCGCGGGTCTGCTGGAAGAGATTTCCTTTGAAATAAGCAGTGCCCTTGTACAGTATGTTTCCTTTTTGTTCTTTTTAAACTGTTGTGTGTACAAAAATATAAAATAATAATAAAAATAATAAATACATAAATCACATTAAAATTATTTACATGACAAGTATATATCGATAAATTAACATATAATCAAGGATATTATGCTTGAATCGGACGTACTGTTAATGAAAATAAATATTGATACAATTCTATCGACACCTGGCAGTTGGCACCCCTCGCGATCCTCACAACTTTTTAACACCAAAAGAAGACGCAACATATAGGTATGTTTCGTTACGTTGTACCATAAATATAGGTATGTATAATAAATTATGTTTCTGTATTATAGTTTTAAGGTGTACAATAAAGAGTTATCTATCTATCTGTCTATCTATGTTTACACATTCTGATTTACATGACACTATCCCAATGCAGTTTTAATATAATTCGTCCTAAATCGCTCATCCTAAACTTACTGTTAATGGAAAAAACATCGATACAATTCTATCGACACCTGGCACCCTTCCCGACCCTACACGTGGATCTAATTTGTTAGAGACTTGTCCCTTTGTTTGCCGCGCAAATTGCTGCCTGATAATTGGCTTAAGCCTCCGGGAATTAGAGTAAGGTCCCAGTGTGAGCGGGACAAGAGACATTATTATTGATGAAATATCCTAGAGGTTTAAAGAGAGGTAGGGCGATTTGGGATTTGCCGTGGGTTCTCCCATTTAAATTGGAGCCGCCCGACTGGGAACTGTACCTCCGCCTTACAGAAGACCGAAGTGAAATAACACTACTTATTGTAATGTTGTGTTTCTGCGGTAAGTAAGGTTGCCAGGAGGATACGCTGGGCAAGTAGTAATGCTGCTAGCACAGTAAGTCTTCATCAACAACATGGTTGGCACTCTGTGAGTGATACCCCAGGTATTGCTAGCGGCTATAGGCTACGGTGACTGCTTACCATCAGGTGGCCCGTATGCTTGTGTGCCACCTTAGTGGTATAAAAAAAAAGATTTTAAGTGAAGTCGTTTAGGTAAGGTTAAAAGTAGGAGAACTTTAAATGAGGTGATTATTCCTTGGTGACTGTCAACAGCACAAAACAGGATATTATTTAGTAAATTCGCATTTAAAAAAAAAAACGGTTTACGGTTTTCAGATTTTTCCCTTTACTTGTGCTGTAAGACACTTGTTGCCTACGTTTAGGCTGGTTCTATTACTTTAAGATTAAATCGGAGGAAATGAAAGATATTTTCAAGAGAAGATATAATCAACTGACATTTAATAGGCAATTAAGAAAATATATAAACCAAAAATTATTAAAACAAGGTAGTATGCCTGTCGCTAACAACACTGCTACCTGCCACATTTCATAGTTCTAGGTCAACGGGAACTACCCTGTAGGTTTTGATTCTCTTGTAAAATCGCAAAATATGAGAAAATTTGCGACATAAACGTTCATATCATTTCTTCATATTGACTTACAGGTTTGATTATTTAACAGCCGAAAGAGACCACAGACCCGGGTATTTCATATTAATTTCAATTTGATCACTCCACTCCACACCCCACACGCTCTTGAGATAAAAATTCTTGACAGACAGATAGCCAGACGGACAACAAAGTGATCCTATAAGGGTACCTTTTCTCCTTTTAAGGAACAGAACCCTTTTTTTTTCAAAAAGCTTGACAAGTCTCTGCCGTCCACTCCCGCTGTTAAAGGGACCACACCTCACTTCACATTTACAAAGCGGCTTCTGTTGATTTTTAAATTAACTTTCCAATGACTGTTTGTTTGTTACCTTCACTAATAAACGCTTACTAAGCCCTGTATAAAATGCCTCTTGCTATACTTACCAATATTATAAATGCGAAAGTAACTCTGTTTGTTTCTTTGTTACCTTTTCAGGACTAAACGGCAGAAAGGATCGTAATGAAATTTGGCAATGAGGTAGATGATATTTTGGGGAAGGTCATAGGCTACATTTGTCCTGAAACAAAAGCAGACAAAATCGCGGGTAACAGCTAGTACATATATAAAAATGAATCCCTATTTCCCTTGGTCACGTGGTCACGGTATCACGTGTGAACGGCTGGACCGATTACGCAATTTTTTGTAATTGACAGGAGAAGGTTCACAGGAAAAGATTTGAAAATAAAGTTGCTTTTTAATTTTAAACCAAATGCTCTTTCTTCTGTGGTGTATTCAACATTATAATCATAGTCTTTGGACATTGTCACACAGCGCCATCTGGCCCCAAACTAAGCAAAGGTAGGCTATGGGAGCCTTATCTGCAATCTTTATCACTCAATAAACGATTATTATTATTATACTATAGGAATTATGAATTCATAGCTGAGATAAGACAACGTTTGTCCGGACATCGAGTTTATATTATAAATTTGTCCTAATTTGTATTGACCATATAGTTTAATGGCGTGTACTTAAGGGCACTAAATGGGGTCACAGCAATATAATTAATAGTGCATTTTATTATGGTCGCATATGTCCCTTGAGGATTTCATCGCATTAAATATTATCGGAGGGGTGTTGCACCAACCTATCTACATCTACACTAATATTATAAAGAGGAAAGATTTGTATTTCTGTGTGTTTGTATTGAATAGGCTCCGAAACTACTGGACCGATTTCAAAAATTCTTTCACCGTTAGAAAGCTAAATGATCACTGAGTAACATAGACTATATATTATACTAGCTGCCCGCCCCGGCTTCGCACGGGTAGACAAAATATTTGATAAATGTCTATGCTCGAAACTAATACCCGTCTACCCGTGCGAAGCCGGGGCGGGCCGCTAGTTTAATAATAATATAATCGATAGTTTTCATCTCTACACTATCAGGATTGGGATAAATATCTCAACCTTTTTAAGGACAAGTGGCAACCAATCTGCGGTTCACGTGATCATCTAAAAATTGACCAAGTGCGAGTGAGAGTCGCACACCAAGGGTTCCGTAATAAAAACAAACAAGTCTAAATGACAAACTTAAGTTTACCGTTCGATCCTTAGACACGGCTATTGCACCAACCGCAAATAATAAATTCGTAATAGGAAATTCGCGTATACTTCTGGCTATTATTAAGAAAATTTAGCAAAAAAACACCTTTCTAGTAGGGGGGGCCCTTTACTTTTTTTTATCATTTGTTGTTATAGCGGCGCAATACACATTCTGTGAAAATTTCAACTGTCTACCTATTACGGTTCATGAGATTTGCGTGTGGAAGTAACCGTGTCTATGGTGCGATCTAGGAATCGAACCTCAAACTTAAGTTGTCATTTAAATTGGTTTGTTTTTAGTACGGAACCCTCGGTGTGCGAATCCAACTCGCTCTTGGCCATTTTTATTGTTTCACTATTTTTGTATCTGTATGTCTACCTATATCTATATATCCCTATCAATCATAGTTTTATTAGAGTTTTCAGATTGAAAATAATTTTAGAATAAGGACATCAGCTGGCGCTTATACAATTTTAGTTTTCTACGGGAAAAACTTTGACAATTATTGTAATCAATTTAGCAAACAAGTTCCTTACAACGAGGGGGTGTTATTTGTAAGTGAATGGATAATACGGCTAGTTACACTTACCCCCGCATCCACCCCTCGGCGATCATTTATTTTGTTCACTAAATGTGTGTTTACCAAGAGCTAATCAACTTAGCTACACATGTTAAGTTTGCCTTCAGTTTCCAAATATGCTGTTGTGGCAGTTTCTAGAGACGCAAGTTTGAATCCCACCGGTCAGTACCAAACCTTTACGGTGAAGGAAAACATAGTGAAGAAACCTGCATACGTCTGAGAAGAAATTCAAGGACGTATGTAGTGCCTAAGAGACGGCGACGGACTCACCATCTGTCACGTTGGCACCAAATTATCTTCGGTGGAAAGTGGGTGTTGTGGTCCGCCTACCCCTTCGGGGACCCTTGTGGGATGTTGTGAAGATAATGTATTATTACCATTGCTTAAGAGAAAAGAGAATTATTATAAGTACGATTGAAAATAGGAGGGGCAACATGGTTGGCCATTTGCTACGACTTGACGCATTTATACGAAATATCATAGAGGGAAAGATCGAAGGAAAGCGTGGCAGAGGAAGGCCAAGGATAAGTTACCTGCAACAGATAAAGACGAAGGCTAACGTTATGTCGTACCAAGAGGTCAAAGAGATGGCGAACGACGGAACGGCTTGGCGTTTGCTCAACCGACAAGAGCCTCTTAAATATGATGATGATGAAGAGGGTAACGAAGCGCGAGTCCAAGCTACCTTATGTTAGGGTTACAGAGTGAGGAACCTCCTGACGATGCGTGCCGTGTCGAGTACTGCCTTCTGTATCCGACCCTTGACCCAACCATCGAGCGAGAGCGTCTTAACGTCGAGGCTTCGCTATAATGCCGTTCGCATATTATTATCACCTTCAATTTGCTAGGACAACCTCTCTCGCCTCGATGTTTGAGATAACAAGCCAATAAATCTCTCCAATCAGACATATTGGTATTAAATGATCGATCATTGCTATCGTTACAGACAAGAGTAAAGTACATATGTATAATAATAAAATTCAAGATGTTATTTCGCTTATTTGGTGATAAGATGCCACAAATGGGATTGGGGTGATGAATCATCAGCTCTGTCTACGGTTTCATCTAGATCTACACTAATATTATAAAGAGGAAAGATTTGATTGTATGTTTGTAAAGAATAGGTTCCGAAACTGCTGGACTGATTTGGAAACTTCATTTACCATTAGAAGCCGACATTGTCCATGATCAACATAGGCTACATTTTACCGCGAGCTTTTTTTTGTGTTTCTTATAGTCAGGAGAAAGTTCTCATGAAAAGAAAAAACTAAAAAAAAACCGGGACATTTTGAATTTCAAGATAAACTGACGGTCCTTTTTTCTATGCTGTATTTGATATATCAGTTAATAGCTAAGACAGGCCAACGCCTGTAGCTCACCTGTAGGGACAGCTAGTTAAATAAATAAATGCTTGTCTTCTAAATTCTTGTGACCTTACCTCCAAGCTCTGGAATCCTGTGGTAGAACATGCCAGTCCTCGCCAGCCACTCCAGCTGCATGTGATGGAGCACCCGGTCTCCGGGGTGGTGGAAGGCTGAGGGCATGGGGCCCCCCGGGGGCAGCCCCTGCTGCAGCTGGGGATAGTTGAACAGGGCGGCTGACTGCGCCGCGACCAACGCTGGGTTTTGGGGCAGAAGACCAGGTTTAGGGATTATACCTGTTGGAGAAAATGATTCATGTTATAAAGGGTTATTTTCATACCACTAAGGTGGCACACAAGCATACGGCCCATGTGGTGGTATGCAGTCTCCGTAGCCTATAGCCGCTAGCAATACCAGGGGTATCACCAACGAGTTGCCAAACATGTGTTTGATCTGGACTCACTGTGCTAGCAGCATTATTACTAGCGCAGCGTATCCTCGTGGAGCACTAACAACCTTACTTACCGCAGGAACACAACACTACATCAAAGTACTGTTATTTGAATGATGTCTTCTGTAAGGGTCCAATTTTAATGGTAGAACCCACGGGAGATCCCAATTCGCCCTCTCTTTTTTAAGCTCATAGTGTGATTAATAATTTTACTTAACCATAGAAAAACGTATTGGTACAGGCCGTTTGAAATTGGGTCCATCAGATGACAGACCAATTTAAGCACAAGGCCACCACGGCTTTTGCGAGCAGATTGCAGGAAAGAGAGGCAAGATGTTTAACATAAGTGAAATATACAAGTCGTTCTCACCAGGTCGGTAGCCGTCATATTCTTCAACACCCTCTACTCCAGGCGAAATTGGTGGACTGTACGTTCCTGATCTGTTACCATCTTCAGACCCTGGAGTACCTGATCTGGGGCTACTCTGGCAAGACCTGGGGCTCTCCTGCTCAGACCCCTGGTATTTACTGATGGTAGTCTGCTCGATCTGCGTGTCATAGTTATCTTGAAATCTAGATATATAATTCCTATTCTGTATTAACGCCATATATTTCTCCTGGGAAATGCGTTCTTGAATTCCGCTTTCCGGCTCCAACTGGCGGGACAATAAAGCGTCTATGCAAAATGATTTCTTGCCCTGGTTCATTAGGGATTTGTCGACATCTGTCTGTCTGTCTGTCTTGTAGTATTTCATGTCTTTAGGGCTGTTCGAACGGCTCGGCGAGTCTTCTTGCCGGTCCTGGTCCGAAGATTCACGGCGGTATATTTGAGATAGGATTTGAGATGACATGTTTTTAAGACGCCACTCTTTTACATGGTATACCTGAGGAAGAAAATAATATATTATTTAATGTATAAAAAGTTAATATTTATACCTAATAGTTTTATGTATACTGGAACATATTTTGCGCAAAGGATCAGCATTGCCATACAGCGGGGCAATGCTACCAGCCTTCTTGGCACCCTCCCGCGTGCCAACAATTTGGGACAAGTGTTTTTTTATGTAGTTTATTTTTTATATCAGGTTAGTTTTTTTTACATTAGTTTTAGATCGTATAATTATTGTCCCATATATATAACGTGTAAGAAATAAATATATTAAATTGGTTGTATGTATTTTAGTTTAGTTTTAGAATTAAGTACAAAGATTAATCACGATATGAGCTTAAAAAAAGAGGTAGGGTGAATCTCCCGTGGGCTTCCCTATTAATATAATATTAAATTATTATTATTAATTTATTTGTAGCCTTTTATACCAGTAAGGTGGCACACAAGCATACGGCCCACCTAATGGTACGCAGTCGCCGTAGCCTATAGCCGCTAGCACTACCAGGGATATCACTTTCGGGTTGCCAACCCTGTTGTTGCTGAGGACTCACGGTGCTAGCAGCATTACTACTAGCCCAGCGTATCCTCGTGGAGCACTGGCAACCTTACTTACCGCAGAAACACAACACTACATCAAGTAGTGCTATTTCACTGCGGTCTTCTGTAAGGCGGAGGTACAGTCCTCATGACCCATCACACGTTTTTTTAGCCCTCCTAGTGCAAATAGGGAAAATTAGCCGTGGTGGCAATATGGTTGAAGCAACGGCCTGTCTGATGGGCCCAGGTTCAAACCCCGGCCTGTACCAATGGGTTTTTCTAAGCTTAAGTACAGTGATTAATCACACCATGAGCTAAAAAGGAGAGGTAGGGCGAATTGGTATCTCCCTTTTTTATTGGAGCCCGACTTGGGACTGTACCCACAGAAGACCGCAGTGAAATAACACTACTTTGATGTAGTGTTGTGTTTCTGCGGTAAGTAAGGTTGCCAGTGCTCCACGGGGATACGCTGGGCTAGTAGTAATGCAGCTAGCACAGTGAGTCCTCATCAACAACATGGTTGGCACCCTGTTAGTGATACCCCTGGTATTGCTAGCGGCTATAGGCTACGGTGACTGCTTACCATCAGATGGGCCGTATGCTTGTTTGCCACCATAGTGGTATAAAAAACGAGAATTGTTGGTATACATTGACACATTGTTGCCACCCGGTATTTAATTTTTGTGTTCCGGTACCGGGTCGCGTCCCATCATTTGGGAAACGCTGCTCTAGCGCTTTCCCTTTCCTTCGACTTTTCAGTCGATGATGTGTCACACCTCTAATCTAATCAATATAATTTTTTTTTATTGAGTAAAATAACAATTTTATTACCTTTCGGCACGTGTCTGAACCTAATATCCACAGATAACGATAAAACGATTATTAATAACTAGGAGCTTTTAATAATAGCCAAATTAAGTTTATCACTCGATAATGTTATGAGCACTGAAGTAATTTAATAATATTATACCTAAGGGCACATACCCATACCACGTGACCTGTTTAAGGGGGGAGGTCTTCAAATACTACGCTAAGTCACAGGACCGACGGGTGGTTTAGATTTTTGTTACATTGTAAATTCTGCTGAGAGAAATTTCGCGTTTTTTTTCGCGTTGATTTCCTAAATTAAGTTATGGTAGGTAATATTTAGGTACTAGTAGGTATATATTAAAGCATGCATGCAATGTAGTGTTATGGAATCAACGCCGTATCAATAAAGACGGATATGAGTCAAATTATTAGATATTTTTCTACCTGCGAATTGATATACAAATTATACTTGTCAATACTACGTAACATTTTAAGGGTGGGTTGGGGGTCTTGGCAAATACGACGAGTGGTCACTGAAGGGGAGGGGCAAAAAATCATAAAAAATCTGACACGTAGTATGGGTGCGTGCCCTAGACTCTAGGCTCCACTATTTCTGAAAACAAGTGTACTGTTCCTTTAGACTGTAAGTCAGTGTCAGTGCCGTAGACACAAGAACTTTGTTATAGAACATATTTATGTAAATACAAGCTATTTCCCCGCGACTTCGCCCGCATTTTATTATAATAAATAGCATATGTGACTCAGTGATAATTTAGCATTGTACTGGGGAAAGAATTTTTAAAATGGTCCAGTAGTTTTTTAAGTTATTCGTTACATACAAAAATATAAATCTTTCCTCTTTATAATTTTAGTGTAGAACGGTAGAGGTAGATGTAGTCTAGTATAGCTACACCGCGCGAGTTTGCCGGTATTGTATTTAATTCGCTTATTTACATTGCGATGTAAACAATTTACATATTTTTAACAAATAATTGAATTGTAGCGAGGTCAAAACTGAAAATATTATTTGATTAGATTTTTGAGAAAAAGTGATGAAAACGTGGTTAAAATGTAGATTAGGTTAACGTTAAAAACTGTTTTATATGGTCAAGGGCTTTTTAGGGTACCCTCGGAACCTTATTACTTAGACTTCGATGTCCGTCCGTCTGTCTGTCAGCGGGCTGCATCTCATGATCCGTAATAGGTAGACGGATAAAATTTTCCCAGAATGTGTATTTCTGCCGCTATAACAACAAATAATAAAATACTTTAGAGAGGTAGGGCGATTTGGGATTTCCCGTGGGTTATCCCATTTAAATTGGAGCCGCCCGACTGGAGACTGTACCTCCGCCTTACAGAAGACCGCAGTGAAATAACACTACTTGATGTAGTGTTGTGTTTCTGCGGTAAGTAAGGTTGCCAGTACTCCACGAGGATACGCTGGGCTAGTAGTATTGCTGCTAGCACAGTGAGTCCTCATCAGCAACATGGTTGGCACCCCGTAGTGATACCTCTGGTATTGCTAGCGGCTATAGGCTACGGTGACTGCTTACCATCAGGTGGGCCGTATGCTTGTGTGCCACCTTAGTCGTATAAAAAAAAAACTTAGCAAGTAAATAAAGAATAAACAGAGCTCCTATTACTAGAAACGGTGATGAGGACTCACTGTGCTAGCATTAGGTACTAGCTCAGCGTATCCTCGTGGAGCACTGGCAACCTTACTTACCGCAGAAACACAACACTACATCAGAGTAGTCTTATTTGAGTGCGGTCTTCTGTAAGGTGGGTAAAGTCCCCAGTCAGGCGGCTCCAATTTTAATGGAAAACCGACGAGAGACCATTCCGCCCTACCTCTCTTTGTGTGTTGTTTGATTAATAATTAAAAAAAAATTAATCATTGTAAGTACTTAAGCTTAGAACAACTCATTGGTACAGACCGCAGGGGATTGAACGTGGGCCCATTAAATGACAGGCAGTCGCTTCATACACACAGCCTACGCACATACTATGCATAAAGTTATTTATTTATGTTAAAAAAATATTTTTTATAAAAAATTACAACTACGTTGGAATTCATTTATTTTAATTCATTCTCAAATTTATTTTGTACATAGTTCTTTGTCTTCATTTTAGTTTAGTTTGAGTTTTTAATTCTTACATTTTATTATTAACTTTGTTGTTAAAAAACATTATAAACTGTTGTCTCATTCATTTAATAGTTTTAAATTTAAAACAGAACAAATTATTAATTAATAAAAAAAACTACATAACCGGTGTACTTATAAATTCATTAAATTGACAAATAAAAGTATCTATGCTTTAAAACTCCTTATTTCATTTTCACGAAAACGTGCTTAGTTAACTTTTTAAAAATAAAAACCAATAAAGGGCAGAATTGAATTGCAATCACCTTTAAGCTATTGAAATCCTATATCTTTTCATGTCAGGTGAATACTTTCAGCCTACTTAAAGTTCTAAGTGACGTTATCTCAAAGAGGTTAGAGAGACAGCGGACGATACGCGTTGAATATTGGTCCACCGTTATGAGCCTAGCTGTTATATGGAATGAAAAAAATATCACGAATTATTATCTCAATTACATTATAACCAATGCCAAAACAAGAATTTAAAAAATTCAGAACACTTCTCCGAAATGCGTACAGTAAATAAATCTATGACCGAAACAAAGCTTTTTAAAAAGGTAAAATCACCATTAACAATAATTACCTTATTTTAAAAAACAATAAAAAGAACACTTCAAAAAAACCCTGCACAGATTATAAAAACAAGTCTGATAAACACACACTGCTGTGAAAACAATTTGATAAAAAAATAATAGAACTTTTTAACGCGCGTTCGGATATCTGTCCGTACGTAACGAGTGCGAACGACTGAATTATTTTATTTGGAATGCTTTCCATTGTATCGCGCGAACTGTTGGGCGGGACCGGCCAGCATAACTAGGCCACCGAAATTTCCATCCTCGAAACAAGAGCGAGCTCTAAGTATTCTGGAGATACGCCCATCTTATTTTTTTTCTCCCTCCCCCATTACCTTTGTCTCGCAACCGCAATTACAATGGAAATTAGGATTTCTATCACAATAACAATGTAGTAGGTATTCTATCATTTATATTGCATTTCTTACTGAGAAGCTCAAAAAGCTTTTGCGAAGTATATAAAAGAAAAAACTTGCGTCAGAATTTTTGACCTGTTTCAGGCATACAGCGTACCTGATGGTAAACGGTGGCGTAGATCTATGGACGCTTACAATAGCTGCGCAAAGCCGAGTGTTGAGATTGCTAATAACGGGTTCTATTACTGCTGGCACAGCGTATCCTATCAGAACAGGTGTCCTTACTCACCGCAGGAACACAACACTACATTAGAGTAATGTTATTGCGTCTCATTAAGGTACCAATAAAAGATACAAGGAATATAAGAATGACTTGAATTTTAACGCGTTTTATCTACCAAAAAAAAACCAACAGGCCATTTATAAAGAAAACCAATTACTCCTCCAAATACTTATTGATAAACAGAAAAAGTCTACACTATAATATTTTAATGAGGAAAAATTTGTTTGTTTGTATTGAATAGGCTCTGAAACTACTGGATCGACTTGAATAATTATTTTACCATTACAAGCCAACATTATCCCTGATGAACATAAGCATAGGAAAACGGGTAATAATATACTATATTGCTTATATTGAAGTCGCGGGGAAAACTTGTATTTTTTTCGTATTTATTTATAAGGCTACCATTTTATCAGTTTTATTTATTCCATTTATTTTAATCGGATATTAAAATTGAATGAAATTCAAACAACATGGATGAATGCCAAGACTGGCTGGCATGAAATAAACAAAAATAAATAAAAGAAAAAAGAAAGTATAACAAAATCGTTCTTTACATCGAAAAGACTTCAACGAGTAAAGACTACAGTGCGAGAGTGAGACAACAATACGTGTTTCTTTAATCCGCACGCCATTGTTTTCCTGTAGAGGGCGGAGCGCTTAGTTTTTAACCAATCCTGGTGCGAAAACGAGACAAAAGACCAACTTAAATAAGCGAGCGAGGGAGACGATATATAATGAGTTTTCTTTGGCATATTTCGTTTCCAGTAAATGAGTTGAAAATGTATTTGTAATACAAAAGTAAATTGGGCTCTTTGGAAAATGGAGGTGATTTCAGCGGTAATTTATCCCTTAGCCTTCATTCTTATTGTATGCTTTAAGTAATTTGATTACTTACTCAATCTTATATTTATTATCATTCGTTAGCTATGTAGGCGCCGTGGTGGCTGCGTGCTTGAAGTGACCGCTTGTCATTTGATGGGTCTAGGTTCAAACCCCTTCGGTCAAATGACTTTTTCTAAGCTTATGCTGCTTATGTACAGTGATTAATCACACCATGAGCTTAAAAAGATAGGTACAGCAAAATGGGATATCCCGTGGGTTTTCCCACAAAACTCGAGCCCCCACCTCCACCTTACAGAAGACCGCAGTCAAATAACACTACTTTGATGTAGTGTTATATTTCTGCGGTAAGGTTGCCATTGCCCCATGAGGATACGCTGGGCTAGAAGTAATGCTGCTAGCACCGTGAGTCCTCATCAACAACAGGGTTGGCAACGCTTTAGTGATACCCCATACGGTGACTGCTTACCATCAGATGGGCTGTATGCTTGTGTGCATTTAGTAGAATAAAAAAAAATGTGGCAGTGACAGTACATACTTACTAAGTGTCACTGGAGCCGACATACCAAGCTCTCTGAGGCACGGAGGGCGCAGGGTGCAGCGGTCACCCATCCATCCACTGACCGCGAACGTCGATGCTTACTTCACTGAGCCTAAACACTTATGTCGTCAGTTCATTCTGTTAGAGCTTGACCGTCTGTCTGTACATTCATTACTATGGTACCAAACCAAAGCTGAAGGACCATTGTAGTTGATTTTATTTGAGTTCAAAAAACTGAATTTTCATACATTTTTTTCGAAAATAAATTCAAATTCAAATATATTTATAGCAGTAAAATTATGCTATAGGAATTAAGTTATTTTAAAATAACCAACACAAATGAAATGTCCTGTTATGTCCAACTTTGGTGTCATAGTAATAAATGCTCGGACGGACAAGCTCTAACAGAATATACAAAAAAATGCGTTGGTAGCTTAACTTTCAGATTTGGACCAAATCTCTATGAAACATGGATGATGTCCTTTGGATATGTTATCCTCAAGTTTACTTAGCTTACTGCAATAGCTGAGGTTATCTGTAATTTGGTGGACATTTATGTACGAAAATTGTACATGTTTTTTTTTTACTTTTATAGTGTTCTAATCTGTTGGTGATCCAAATAAATCATCAACAGAGCACTGAGTTTCTTGCCGGTTCTTCTTAGGTGGCTCTTTTCTCGAACCGGTGGTAATTCAGACCTTCATAAGTGCCTTATTAGAGTCTAAACTGAATAAATGATATTTTTTATTTTATTGAATCAGATATACCTACCTACTTACTAGCCTCATTTTTTATACCACAGGTGGCACACAAGTATACGGCCTGCTTGATGGTAAGCAGTCACCGTAGCCTATAGCCGCTAGCAATACCAGGTATTTCACTAACGGATTGCCAACCATGCTGTTGATGAGGACTCACCGTGCTAGCAGCATTACTACTAGCCCAGCGTATCCTCGTGGGGCAATGGCAACCTTACTTACCGCAGAAACACAACACTACATCAAGAAGTGTTATTAGACTGCGGCCTGTAAGGCGGAGGTACAGTCCCCTGTCGGGCGGCTCCCAATTTACCTTACCTCTCTTTAATTTATTTATAACTCTACTCAATTTTCAGACATTTAAAATATGTACTTTTACGATCTTATGAGTTCAAAATGTAATTTTACCTGCGGCGTGTGAACGCGGCTTATCGTTTCGCATGACAAACAGACAAACAAACAGAGTCAACACATTACGGCCGATAAGTGTGGTGTGGGAAAACAATTATTGCAGTTGGGTTTGCGATCAATTTTGGATTATTAGACTAAAATAATGTGTCCATTTTCTGTGTACCCACATACCGTTTATAAGTAATCATTTTACATGCTATTAAAATTATTAACACTAGCTTCTGCCCGTGACTTCTTCCGCGTTGAGCTTTAAATCCCTGTGTAGTATCCTATGTGTTAATCCAGGTTATAAATTATCTGTGTTCCAAATTTTATCCAAATCCGTTGAGTAGTTTTTGCATGAAAGAGTAGCAAACATCCATCCATCCATCCATCCATACTCACAAACTTTCGCATTTATAATATAAGTAGGATTAGTTGGAAGATAAGCCGTGGTGGCCCTGTAGTATGTAGCGTTGCCTGCTATACTAGCGACGCAAGTTCGAATCCCACCGGTCTGTACCAATGAGTATTCCAAATTAGTCACAGCACGAGGTTTACGGTGAAGGAAACCATCGTGAGGAAACCTGCATACGTCTGAGAAGAAATTCAAGGACGTATGTAGTGCCTAAGAGACGGCGACGGACTCACCATCTGTCACGTTGGCACCAAATTATCTTCGGTGGACAGTGGGTGTGGTACCCTCTGTCTACCTCTTTAGGGACCCTTGTGGGAAGGCATGAAGATTTTATGAATTCCCAATAGGGGTAGGCATTGTAGGCAGTCAGCAACCACTCACGGCTTACTGAAACAACATTCAGATTCAAATCCCACGTAACGTTTGAAGCGTCATCAACCTACAATGCCGCTGGTGGAATTGGAGGCCACTCAAAATTAACGTGGCATCAGATTTAACTGGCGTTTCAATATTCGGTCTTGATTCTCGTAGCATTACCCCTTAGCCTTCAAAGTGTAGCTATCCATCTATATATGAATATTTATTCAGTTTTATTACTTCTCAAATACTATTAAACCTAATTCACATGCCGATAACACGTAAATTCCTCAATAAATCGAAGGTAGATAAACAGTGTCATTAAAAAGCAAATAATTCACACTTAACTGACACTATCGTGACAGCTGTCAAATTCTTTGACATGTGTCATCCGAGGAAATTACGATGTGATAGGTATGTGATTCAGGTTCTGACGTTTTCAAGTGATCTGTTATCGCGAGATAAAAAGTATTTACGAAATTTTATTTTTAAGTATAGTAAATAAAATGCCTTAGGTTTAATCTAGATCTTTGCAATTTGTCTGACTGAAGTAAAATCATCTAACACACACACACACACACACACACACACACACAAACACACACAATCTACACAGTACATCCGAGGAGCTCTGGTGTCCTTACTTACCGCAGGAAATCAAGTAACACAAGACTATATCGAAGACATTTCAGGGTCGGCAACGCGCGAGTGATACCCCTGGTGTTGCAAGCGTCCATAGGCTGCGGTGACTGTTCACCATCAGGCGGGCTAGGCCGTATGCTTGTTTGCCACCATAGTTGTATAACAAAAAGTAGTGTTATTTGACTGCGGTCTTCTGTAAGGTGGAGGTACAGTCTCCAGTCGAGCTGCTCCAATTTTAATGGGAAAACCCACGGGAGATCAAAGAGTTTACGACAAAAAAAAATGTAAAACTGAAACCCTAATACGGCGAAAAAAGGATTAAAATCGGTTAAAATCGGGGTTCACAAGGGAAAAACCACTCCTTTTATTGAAGTCAGTTAAAATGCTACGTTACATGAATCGGAAGCTACCTAGCTAACTAGGTACCTGTTTCAGATGCGAACGTGGGCTCTTAGCGTGTGGTTTATTTAGTTTTGGGTAAACCACTTAATGTTTTAGCTTTATCGGTGTTATCTCGATGTAGTTAGTTGACGCTAAGTGATCGTAAGTGACCGTAAGTGGTAATTCAATAAACCATGTTGCCATTATTGATATATATGTATACTAGCTGTGAGGCGCGGCTTCGCCCGCGTGGTTTTAGAGAAAAAATACGTAATTATGTAAGAAGAGCACTCTGACTGAGCTGATTAAGACGGTATACAGACTTTCAACCCCTATTTCACCCCCTTGAGGATAAGATTTTGTGACGAAAGATAGCCTATGTCCTTCTTCAGGTTATAATCTATCTCAATGCCAAATTTCATTACGATCCGTTCAGCCGTTTGGTCGTGAAAAGGTAACAAACAAACAGTTTTCGCATTTATAATATAGTGTGGATTCTTTCTATGCTTATTATTTCTTATACTAATCGATTCTTCCATATAAATGCGAACTTAACTCTGTCTGTTTGTTACCATTCAAGACTAAGCGGCTGAACGGATCGTAATGAAATTTGGCAATGAGATAGATTATATCCTGGGGAGTACAGAATCTTTTACCATTACATGAAGCAAGCAAAGCATACGCTCGCCTAATTGTAAGCGGTTACAGTAGCCTATGGACGCTTGAAAAACCAGGGGTAACACTCACGCCATTACACATATTACTTAGACTTCTACTGGACTTTACACACGGCTTTGATACTCACACGCATGCAGGTTTCCTCACCATGTTCACACACACATTACTCAGGCTCCGTGCCATAGTCCACAGTGGCCAGTGCGGGCGGGGGACTTCACACACGGCTTTGATACTCTTCTCACACGTATGCAGGTTTCCTCACCATGTTCACACACACATTACTCAGGCTCCGTGCCATAGGCCACAGTGGCCAGTGCGGGCGGACTTCACACACGGCTTTGATACTCTTCTTACACCGAGTAAATCCACGGTAAGCTCTTGTTTAATATTTAGAGAACGCGTAGATAACAAAAGTCCGCGATAAATGCAGCACGTGATAGCACTAATGGAAAGTTAGCTTCTGTTAGCAGAAAGCAAATATTTTATTTTCTACTGCACTTTAACTAATATAAAAAGCTCCCTGCTACTGCCTAATGTATTGTAAACATTTATACATATATAAATATGAAAGCAGGGGCAAAACAAATTTGGTAGACATCACGCTGATTAATATCTGTTTAAATTTGATTATTCACAACAATCACAACGTATAAAAAAAGGGATATGATGGCCGTATGAAACGTAGCCTGCTATTCTAGCGACGCAAGTTCCAATCCCACCGGTCTGTACCAATGAGGTTTTATAACTTAAGTTCAGTGATTAGTGACACCACGAGCTTTACGGTGAAGGAAAACATCGCGAAACCTGCATACGTCTGACAAGAAATTCAAGGACGTATGTAGTGCCTAAGAGACGGCGAAGGATTCACCATCTGTCACGTGTGGCACCAAATTATCTTCGGTGTAAGGTCGTACCTGAAAGCTGGCAGAGGTGTTACGACACCCACTTCACGGCTTCCCACAAGGGTCCCACTGTAGCGTGTATGTAATACTAGCGGCCCGAACCTGCTTCACACGGGTAGACATCAATTAATTGTTTTATTCTCTGATCGTGCGAAGCCGGGGCGGGCAACTAGAATAGCCTAAAGCCTTCCTCGATAAATGGTCTGTCCAACAAAAAAATATTTTTTCAAAAGAACCAGTACGTCCTGAGATTAGCGCGCACAAACAAACAAACTCTTCAGCTTTATATTACAAGTATATATTAACATGTGAAAATTAGAATGGATGTATGGATGTTTGTTATTCTTACACGTAAAAACTGCTCAACGGATTTGTATGAAATTTGGTACGCGTGTAGCTTATAACCTGGATTAACACTTTGATTTTTATTCCGGGAAATATTGGGTTCCTCGGGCTCTCTAAGCTGAAGGCTAATACATATAAGTAAGATTTTCATAACAGATTTGTTTTTATTTCACGGACAGACAAACAGCTCATCATCAATTCTGTGTAGGTGTTTAAACACTTTAAATACCTGCTTAAGTAAATGTAGATTATACTGGTCGTATACATAGAAGTAGTGGCGATACACAGCGCGAGCGCGATTAAAACAATTAGTCGGCGGCGAAACGAACTGCCGAGCCAGCTGGTGCAAGTTACAAGAAATTGGCGTTTCATTTAGAAAGGTAGAGCGAATTGGGATCTCCCGGGGGTTTTCCCATTTAAATTGAAGCCGCTCAGCTGGGGGCTGTACTTACTTTTAAGGAGACCGCAGTCAAGTAACACCACTTTGATGTAGTGCTGTGTTTAGTGGTGTAAAAACCGACCAAATGCGAGTCGGACTCGCGCACCGAGGGTTCCCTACACACTTGTAGGTAAGATTAAAAATAGGCAAACTTAAAATGAGGTCATTATTCGTCGGTGACTCTCAACAGCGCGATTCAGTATTTTTTTTTAGTAAATTAGCGTTTCACAAAAAACATAAAAAAAACAAAAAACAACAAAAACTTTTTTGTGAACAAAAAAGCAGTAGGCAGCGTTCTCAAATTTACCCCAGTATCGGAAAGAATATGTATGTTACGGCTTAAAAGTAAATTTAATAATATTTCAATACTTAACGCCTACGCCCCGACAGAACAGGCCGATGATGACGTAAATCGCTTCTACGAAGACCTTGAAGCGGCATACGACCAAATCCCCAGCTACGACACTAAAATAGTGCTAGGAGATTTTAATGCCAAAGTTGGACGTGAAGAAGCATACCGGCCAACAATTGGGCAACATAGTAAGCACGCAAAATCGAATGATAACGGGATACGACTAATATCATTTGCATCCTCCAAGCTGTTGGTGATTAAGAGCACGATGTTCCCTCACAAAGATATCCATAAAGGGACTTGGAAATCACATGATGGTAGAACGGTAAACCAAATTGACCACGTGCTAATAGATGAAAGGCACAAGAGCTCGATCCAGGATGTAAAGTCACATCGTGGAGCCGATTGCGACAGCGATCATTACTTAGTGGGCGTTAAGGTAAAGTTAAAGATCAAGATACTAAATAGCAAGCACAAGTGTCACAGAGAACCGTCCGTAAATACCGATGCCCTTAAAGACGAAACAACTTTACTTGCATTCAATCTTGAGTTAAATAATAGATTCGCGGCATTAGTAAACTCGGAAGATATAGACAAAGTCTGGGAGGAAACGGAACATATAGTTAAAGACGTAGGAATCCGATTACTGGGAAAAAAGAAACGTCATAAAAGAAGAAAATGGTGGACTGAGGAATGTGAAGAGGCAATGGACAGAAAGAGGGAACTTAAAATACTGGCCGAGCAGAATAGTGAATGGGATGAAATCTACAAGGAAGCAAGAGAAAAATTCAGGAGACTGGTAAGAACCGCTTAAAGGGAACATATTAATGGAATCCTGAGATGTGTGGAAACGTTTATAAGAGCCAACGAATCACGAAAGTTCTACCAAGAAATCCGAACAGCTAGAAAAGCTTACCAACCCGCTACTCAGCTTCTTGCAGATGGAGACGGAAATCTTGTCTCGGACCCCGAAGAACAAAAATTTATGTGGTGTCGGTACTTCCAGGAACTACTCAACTGCCCACCGGTGACCACCGAAATACTCCAAAACCTGAGCACGAGCCTAGACAATGAACATGAGGAATCCCCTACCTGTGAAGAAGTGCGCAAGGCCATCATGCGACTTAAGAACCATAAGTCTCCGGGAATTGACAGCATACCGGGGAGAGCTGTGGAAATATGGGGAAAAAGCACTGCAATTCCGACTGTTTGAAATAATTTGTAAAGTGTAGTCGGAAGAACAACAGCCAATGCGATGGAACACAGGGATTACCTGTCCAATACATAAGAAAGGGTGCAGGAAGATGTGTGCTAACTACAGGGGGATTGCACTGCTTCCGACCGCATACAAGGTGCTCTCGTACGTTCTTCTCGCCCGTCTAGAACCGTACGCAGAAAAACTACTCGGCGACTATCAGTGCGGATTTCGCAATAACAGGAGTACAGTGGATCAAATGTTTCTTCTGAAACAAATAATGGAGAAACGATGGGAGTTCGCCCAAAGCGTTCACTGTCTCTTCGTTGACTTCTTTTTTTTTTTTTTTTTTTTTTTTATTATTGGGTACGCTGACGACCTTGCCATACTGGGACAGTGCGAGAAAGAAGTGACAGACATGGCAGCGGTGCTAGAAGAGGAAGGGAAAAAGCTTGGTCTCAGAATCAGTCGGGAGAAGACAAAATACCTCCATATGAAAAGATATAAAGATGACAAAGCAATGAGAAAAGATCTTGTTGTAAAAGGCACGGCTTACCAAGGCGTCAGTAAATTTTTAGTATCTTGGAGGTACGGTCACTGACACTAACCAAAGGGAGGAAGAGATCAACATCCGTATAGTTAATGCCCTAAGATGTACTGCAGCCCTTCACAAATTACTGGTATCCAAGTTGATAAATAGAACTACAAAAATTCGCATCTACAAAACGATTATCAGACCGATTTTAATGTATGGGTGTGAAACTTGGACAATAACCTTGAGGGAGGAAAACAAACTCTTAGTCGCAGAACGGAAAATCCTACGAAAGATACTGGGACCAACAAGAGGCGATGACGGGGAGTGGAGGCAAAGGTTCAACCGAGAGATAGAGCAGATGGTGTCCGAGCCGAATATCATTGGGGAAATAAAAGCTGCCCGACTTCGCAAGCTGGGGCACGTAGAGAGAATGGGTGATGATCGAGCTGCCAAAAGAGCGTATCTTGGCCAACCATCTGGACGACTTCCAGTGGGTCGCTCAAGATACCGCTGGAAAGATGAGGTTGCCAAAGACCTGAAAGAGCTGGGAGTGCCCGACTGGTCTCATTTGGCACAAAGAAGGAAGGAATGGCGCACTTTAATGTCGAAGGCCAAGATCCACTTCGGGTCGCTGAGCCAGCGTAGTAAGTAAGTAAGTAAGTAAATTAGCATTTTAAAAATACTAACCACATATTTACGGTTTTCTGATTTTATACTTTACTTGTGCTGTAAGACACTGCTTCCTGCCAAATTTCATGGTTCTAGGTTAACGGGATGTACCATATAGGTTTTGATTCCCTTGAGAATAAACGGTAATATCTTTACTTCAAATTGTCTTACAGGTTTGATTTTTTTACAGCCGAAAGAGACCATAGACCCGGGTATTTCATATAAATTTCAATTTGATAACTCCACGCATTCTTGCGATAAAAAATCTTGACAGACAGACAGACAGACGGACAACAAAGTGATCCTATAAGGGTTCCTTTTTTCCTTTTAAGGTACGGAACCCTAAAAACTAGGTGGTATCTTCACGCCTTCCCACAAGGGTTCCCAAAGAGGTGAGCACGCAACACCCACTTTCCACCGAAGATAATTTGATACCATTGCCAACGTGACAGATGGCGAGTCCGTAGCCGTCTCTTAGGCACATACGTCCTTAAATTCTTCTCAGACGCATGCAGGTTTCCTCACGATGTTTTCCTTCACCGTAAAGCTCGTGGTGTG
The DNA here is from genome assembly GCA_951449985.1 of Falcaria lacertinaria. Classification (NCBI taxonomy): domain Eukaryota; kingdom Metazoa; phylum Arthropoda; class Insecta; order Lepidoptera; family Drepanidae; genus Falcaria; species Falcaria lacertinaria. The sequence continues at coordinate 820,620 of OX602136.1, read as the reverse complement.
ACTAATCACTGCACGTAAGTTAGAAAAACTCATTGTTACAGACCGGTGGTATTGGAACTTGCGTCGCTAGAATAGCAGGCGACGCTTCATACCACTCTTAAGATTCCGGCTAGGTTTGTACTATTGACAGGCACCCGCCGGCTCCTGTGGTGTAGCCCACGCGTGGGGTGGTGTGGGCGGCGCCGCCCGTCAGCGGGTAATTTCCCGGGTAATAGCTCCCCCGGCATATCTTTAATCTGTTCACTAATTGGATGACAGCCAGGGTCGGACTCAGGAAAGCAATTTATGATACAGATTTTCTACTCATTAAATTATGTTTCTACAACCGTAGTAAGACACTTGACTATTCTGTGTTCGTGGCAGAAAATTCTTTCATACATACATATGGTCAGGCCAAGTCCCTCACGCGGTAGACAGAGAGTATAGAACGCTATTTCAGTAGAGACTTGCACAGCTCTTTTGCTTCTTCTACATTCATCAACCGCTTCATACATGCTCGATATAAAGTTCAGCATGGCTGACCTTATCCCAATTTTAGACGGTTTACTAGAGCCGTTTTGTCACTGAAGACAGTGTTACCGTCATTTTCAAACTACGTCATTTTCCATGATGCAGTAAGTAGGCTAGCAAGTGTCCTATACAACGAATTTGTTATAAATCTTATATTTAAAACTCTCGTGTCGCGGTGTTTGTAGTTAAACTCATCCGTAAAGGCTTGACAGATTGTCATGAAATTTAGTGTGCATCCCGCTAAATTTGAAAAAAAAATGAACTCTATCCAGTAGATTCGGAGCATATAGACATTTATCAAATATTTCGTCCACCCGTGCGAAGCCGGGGCGGGCAGCTATAGTAGTCTATAAACCGTTGGTGTGCCGATAAACTAAACAAATAAAGAAATTTACCTTCTTATACGGAGCGCTATACTCATCCTACCCCGCGAGCGATTTGTCGTGATCATTTGTGTGTATGTATGTATTTTTTTAATTTATCTCGTTCGTCTAAATGGGACGTGATTAGATATAATTAAACAACTTAAGATTGCGAGGGTGTAAATGGCTGTGGTAGGCATCCGTGTGGGAGCGAGACGGGGGGCAAATCGCGAGGTGTGCGAGGGAGATAACCAATCGGAAAGCGTTAATCAACTGGCGTTGTTTTCCTCATGTCTTTTGTGGGTCGGACTTGGGGTTACCAGTTAACAAGTTGATATTGGATTTTTTTTATTCCACTTTAACTAACTCGGATGCCCTGGCCCAAGGAGTAGGTTCAATATATAAGGCTTTACATTTTAAAAACCAAGTTTGTTCTCGACATTATTAATTAATTATTTTTTTCAGATGTCATATTAAAAATGTTGCAAACAAATGCTTTTACGACTAAGGTGGCACACAAGCATACGGCCCACCTGATGGTAAGCAGCCACCGTAGCTTATAGCCGCTAGCAATACCAGGGACATCACTAACGAGTTGCCAACCATGTTGTTGATGAGGACTCACTGTGCTAGCAGCATTACTACTAGCCCAGCGTGTCCTAGTGGAGCCCTGGCAACCTTACTTACCGCAGAAACACAACACTACATCAAGTAGTGTTATTTCACTGCGGTCTTCTGTAAGGTGGAGGTACAGTCCCCAGTCGGGCGGCTCCAATTATAATAGGAAAACCCACGGGAAACCCCAAATCGCCCTACCCCTCTTTTTAAAAGCTCATGGTGTGATTAATCACTGTACTTAAGCTTGGTACAGGCCGGGGTTTGAACCTAGGCCCATCAAATGACAGGCCGTTGCTTCAACCACAAGGCCACCACGGCAATAATACATACGGCCTGATGGATGGTAAGCGGTTACCGAAGCTTTAATTTCGTAGTAGGTATTCACTATCTATTCTTCACTACATAGTATAAAACACAAAGCCGCTTCCCGCTGTCTGTCTGTCCCTATCTATGTATGCTTAAATCTTTAACTACGCAACGGATCTGGATGTGTTTTTTTAATATATAGAGAGTGATTCAAATGGAAGGTTTTTTTGTATAATTCATGCAGTGCCGGTAGCAGGAACATTGTCGAAAACGTCACTCGCGAAATGTCAAAATTTACATACTAATTTTTAGTTCCACTTTTCACCGCCGCAGCGCTGTTCATTTTTCAGTACAAAAATAGTCGAAGGCGATACGAAAACGTTGTCGACAATGTTCCTGCTACCGGCACAGGTTTTGTGTAACACTTGCGAAGCCGCTAGTTTTTACGTATAAAACGTATGGACATCACCATTTATGTTTTGGACACGCAGAACGAAGGAGGGATGAAAGATTGATAAATATTATATATTCAAGGCGAGTGTGAGTGGAAGAAGAAATCATTGCGCTGCTCTTTTAGTATATTATACGACTAGCGGCCCGCCCCGGCTGCGCACGAGTAGACATTTATCAAATATTTTGTCCACCCGTGCGGAGCCGGGGTGGGCAGCTAGTATAATATGTAGCCTATGTTACTCAGTGATAATGTACCTTTCTAACGGTGAAAGAATTTTTGAAATCGGTCCAGTAGTTTCGGACCCTATACAAACCCACAAAAATACAAATCTTTCCTCTTTACTAGTCTTTATAGTCTTTGTTATAGTCTTTATAATATTAGTGTAGATATAGATAGGTATATTGTACTAATTTTCTTTTTTTTTATCTATTGAGTATTGTACTTATTAAATTATTGACAATGATGACCCAAGACACTGCCAGCCACTGTTCTAATCCGAATCTACTCTAGTCCATTCATCGGTTGTCTAGAAGTGATCGCTCTTATGCGATAAGACCGCCAATTGTACTTTAGAATTTAAGCATTTACCTGATCACATATCCTCCTGTTGTGCAATAAAGTGTACCTATCTATCTATCTATCTATATATCTACGTATCTCTTATCTACTCTGAGCTATAACCCTGTGCCATAGTGCCTATTGTAGTACGAATTTTAGTCTACGAATTTTTACTAGTCTGCCATCTACGGGCGAGTGATAGAAAGTGAAAAGTAATGTTACTTATTTTTGCTGCAATGCTGCCATCTGCTAGGTTTTCTTGTAAACTAGTTGTGTATAAATGTATGTAGCTACTTCGAAGCACATCTTGATGACACTTTAATATGTCAGTAAGTTCCTAGATGGCGCTACCTGTCGACTGAACTAGAAATTAATAGTTTATACGATAAAAATAAGAGGATTACCATTAAATATGATAATCAATGGAATTAGGATTCCAACGCTATTTGTGAGTCTTATATTATTTTAGTATGTGATTGAATTGACAACAAGTAGGATGTGAAATTTGTGAAGTATTTTTTTGTTAATTTATTAATGTTTTTATTGACTTTTCCTTTGAAAAGTTGTGTTAAGTTTGTAAAAAATGTTTTTGTGTAGTGTATAAACTTATTAGATGTGTTAAAATGAAAGTTATTGAAGCAAAAATTGTTGTTTTGGGGTCTCAAGGTAATCAACATTATTTAGAATACCAAATTTCATTGGTAATTTAACCGAATATGGAAATATCTAATGATTTGCTTTTAAGTTTCAACATTACGTTACGAAGTTAATAGCTAACCTATTATATCATAATGTTCAAATAAAGCCGACGTCGAATTACTTTAGAATTAGATCAAGAACATGTTTTCGGATACCCAAAAATCATTATACCATAGGAATAGTACGTAGGATATGTAGTTACGATATGTAGTTAGGTATTATGTGAAATTTCAAAACTTCACCAATTTATGTCATTTAAAATGCTTTACAAACCAGGATTCCTGTCTAACAATGGTCGATTTTTATTAGATTTGTGCAATAAATAAAGAAAAACATCTGTAATCATTTTGTTACCTACTGTAGTAAAACTGTCTGTCTGTACATAATATACCAGAGAATTCACAGCAATGTAGGGATAAATATTAGTTTTCATACATGGTAGGTATTTTATCATCTTCCTCAAGTTATTTGCAGTACACACAATATGTTTTTCTCTGTAAATAATACTAGTTATTAAAATGTGTTGCAATAACTAATTGCCAATAACGGAAAAAAGTTTGGAAAAAAAGTTCTTAGAAAACTTTGTTAAAAAAGTGTAACAAATTGTCTTTTAATTAAATCTAAATAAATGTTTTTTTTTTATTAAAATATTTTTTAGACAGCCCCAAATAATCACTATATAATCATGTTCTATGATATTTCATTGTTTTCAAGTTATCATTTGTGGTTTTTTTTTAACAGTTTCTAACTTTTTGGTCATTTTTGTGTAAAGTGGTGCAATGAAACAGGAGCAATGCTACTTATCTCTGTTGAGTTTAATATATATAGTTTTAAGAATGATGAATAAAAGAATTTTTAAACTTTAAAATATAATATACTAGCAGCCCGCCCCGGCTTTGCACAGGTAGACATTTATATCAAATATTTTGTCTACCCGTGCACAGCCGGGGCGGGCAGCTAGCCTATGTTAATCAGTGATAGTGTAGCTTTCTAACAGTGAGAGAATTTTTGAAATCGGTCCAGTAGTTCCGGAGCCTATTATTTATTATCAAATATTTTGTCTACCTGAGCGAAGCCGGAACGGGAAGCTAGTATAATATATAGCCTATGTTACTCAGTGGTGATGTAGCTTTCTAATGAAAAAATAATTATTAAAATCGGTCCAGTACTTTTTGAGTTTATTAGTTACATACAAAAATACAAATCTTTCCTCTTTATAATATTAGTGTAGATTGAGGACTAAGATTTTCTTACAACATAATAACAGATTTTAATACTTATTCTGTCTCTACGGGTGTTCTATCTGTGTGCTTCAGCTTTTACACTATTTTTGGGACACCTATTATGCAGTCCTAGTCAGGAGTCAGTTAACATTTGGCAGGCAAAAAAGGCATATCTAGCCTCCTAATCCATTGACATATTATTATAATAGACATGCCTCTAGTACATAATTTAAAATAAAAGTGTCCAAACTTCACTGAAGTACACCTTAAATAAACTTGTATACCTGTATATTGTTATAGGTACCAATCTAAAACACTCAACTTCAACTGCAACTTTTTTATTAATGTGTTCTGCGGGGTTGCCACAATTTCGCCAATGTCGCGTTGGTAGAACTAAGAACAAGTGGGAGTTTTTGGCGGGAATCAGGCGGAGCGGTTGAGATTTTTTTCCAGTGTGTCGTAAATTGTGTTATAGTGATCTTTAATGTGTATTTTTGGTGTCGATATGTGCAGTAAAGTTTCATTTAGTGACTGATTTATAGGAGCATTGGAAATAATGCCATAATACGACTTTTGGGTTAAGTGATTTATCATTTTGGTCAATAGGTTACCTCTAATCTAAAGGCGTGTTACGATCTGCTACTGCCGTGGGTTGTCTCCAGAAACTCCATTGGGCGTTAGAATGCATGACACTAGGCATTTTAATGCGGCAAACACGAGAAATTTTGCAACATGAAAATTCTCTAACACTCGACACTGGCAAAAATAGTCCCTGAAGGGATTGATTGCCATACTTAGGAAGAAGAAGAAGAAGAAGAACAAGTGATGGAGACTATCTGTACGGTGTAAATATTTTATGACCGGTATTGAGCATTCGTACATTCTGAATTATATATATATGACAGCACAGCACTATCACAGGACAAATAGACATATAAAAAGTTATATGTACATACTTTATATTAATATAATGATGGGGTGTTGTTATTATAAGAAATATTAATACTATAATATTATTTTGTTAGATATAATAAATTTAAAGATTCATTACCCCATGGCTTGATAGCTTTCATTCAGTGCGGTAGCAGGAACATTGTCGACAACGTGTTCGTATCGCCTTCGACTATTTTTGTATTGGAAAACGAACAGCGCTGTGGCGGTGAAAAGTGGAACTAAAAATTAGTATGACAGTTTTGACATTTCGCGAGTTACGTTTTCGAATACGTTGTCGACAATGTTCCTGCTACCGGCACAGAAATTAAGAATTTTAATAAACATTATTATATCATGATTGTTATATGAAAAAAAGAAAGAGCACTGAGTTTCTTGCAGGTTCTTCTCAGGTGGCTTTTGTTCCGAACTGGTGGTAATTGAGAACTCAATAAGTGCCTAAACTAATAATGCTAATAATAATGCTTGGACATTATCACACAGCGCCATCTGGCCCCAAACTAAGCAAAGCTTGTACTATGGGAACCAGTAGCTGATATAATACTTTTTTTTGTAAATACATACTTATAATACATACCAAACACCCAGACGCAAGGCAAACAGATTTGTCAGATAAATGTTTGCCCCGGCGGGAATCGAACCCGCGACCTCTAGCCTAGCCGTCAGGTGTACTAACCACTAGACCAGCGGTCTCGTCAAACTGAATAATGATTTTGATTTTGAATTAATTGTGCATAATATGTCAATGTTCTACTCTATAAAAATATTAATAGAACCCTTGTTCCTCCATGTCACCATATTAATAGACAACTATTTAATAAAAAGAAATCTCCAAAATATATTTGTATTAATTATTATTATTATAATTTTATTTAAATTGTGCATCATTTATTTTACTATGTGCCTGCTACTTCATATGCCTGAAATTAATTTTGTCATGATTTTTTAATTGTTACGAGAAACAAGTTATTTTTCTAAAACAAATTTAAATAATAATATTTCCTTAGTTGCGCTTTGTAGAATCAGCTACCTGCCAGTGAAAGTTCTGTTCAAATCGGTCGCCAGCCGCCGTTCGGATGGGGTGTGGGTGCCTCAGTCGCAGTCTGTCGCCCGGGGCTATGGCATCCTTGTAAATAAATACGCCCCTGGTTACTGTTACATGATCATTAGTAAACTGTTGGTATTGTACTTACACAAGGCGTGACGGTTGAACGATTGTGGAACAAGGTGTCTAATTCTTGTTACTAACGATTTATTATTCCGAACCGGTGGTAAAGTGCACTTGCATAACTGTCTTATTATAGCTTGAACTGAATAAACTATTGTTGATTTGAATTAATTACTTTATAGACGACTAACTCCCCGCCCCGGCTTCGTATTTGTGCACAAAATATTTGATAAATGTCTATATGATCCGAAACTACTGGACCGATTTCCAAATATTTTTGTTTTCATGGGGGATTAGGGGGATGAAAAATAGATTTTGTCCGATTCCCAGACCTACCCAATATGCACACAAAATTTCATGAGAATCGGTCAAGCCGTTTCGGCGGAGTTTAATTACAAACACCGCGACACTTTTTTTTATATACCACTAAGGTGGCAAACAAAACAAGCATACGGCCCGCCTGATGGTAAGCGGTCACCGTAGCCTATGGACGCTTGCAACACCTGAGGTATTACTCGCGCGTTGCCGTATACTTGTTCGCCACCTAAAAAAAAGGCGATGCAACTTCAATCACTGCTTGGTAATTCATATAAAAATTTGTTTGCTGCGAATGTCTGTTAGTACAGAACTCTCGGTGCGCGACTCGCACTTGCCCGTTATTTTTTTCAAGCTAATATTCTTGTTATATACAGACACAAACATTTCGTTCGTATCTTATCGCTTGATAGGTATATTACTGTATATTATATATATGTTATTCTTGTGACATTTCGGTAGCTCTAAAGATAGGTATTGCTTCGTAATCCTCGTAATAAGATTACCTACTTATTGACAGTTTTATCAGTGTATTGCTTATTTCCTTAAACAGTTAGTAAATATTATTGTACAAGTATTTTAGTTCTTTTGGGAAATGGCATAAAAATACTGTTTTATCAAATCCCAGGGATGTTTTTCTTTCTTACATGAAAAGTCATATTCATGGTCATCTTTGTCGACATACTAACAAATCTTTTCATCTGGGACTGCTTACTGAGACTGCTAGTCTAGAAATAAAATGTTGTACAACAAAATACAATTTTAATATCTCTTTGTAATGTCAAAATAACAGTCGTGTACTAAACACATATAAGAACATATAAGGCAAATACTTATATATGTATTAAAAAATCTATTGTTAAATTGTTTTTCGCCCTTTCTGTCCGTCCGTTTGACCCGGCTAATGATCGGACGGCTGACCCGATTTTGACGGGACTTTCAATGGCAGCTGTTGTTATAAGGAGTAACTTTAATTTTAAAAAGTTTTAGGGTTCCGCGCAATAAAATTAAAACCCAAGAAGTTGTTAATAAAATTAGATTTCATCGGTAGGAAGTTGCTGGCAGTCTACACTAATATTATAAAGAGGAAAGATTTGTATGTTTGTATGTTACGATTAAACTCAAAAACTACTGGACCGATTTTAATAATTCTTTCATCGTCAGATTGCTATATAATCACTGAGTAACATACACTATCTTATATTGCTACGCGGTCAAAGATGCAGGGAAAGCTAGTGAAATAATGAAAATCTCTTTCCAGGCGTAGGCAAAACCAGTCTAGTGGTACGTTATATTGGGAAGATGTTCTCTAAGCACATATCTCCCACAATCGGCGCATCGTTCTTCACCTGTAACATCAACGTTGACAATTCGAGAGTGAAATTACAGGTACCTCTTTTGATACCACACTATACGGCCCACCTGATGGTAAGCAGTCACCGTAGCCTATAGCCGCTAGCAATACCAGGGGTATCACTAACGCGTTGCCAAGCCTGTTGTTGATGAGGACTCACTGTGCTAGCATTACTTCAAGCGCATCGTATCCTCGTGGAGCACTGGCAACCTTACCGCAGAAACACAACACTATATCAAATTCGATTATTTGACTGCGGTCTTCTGTAAGTGTACAGTCCCCAGTCGGCCGACTCCAATTTTAGCGGGGTAACCTACGGGAGATCCCAATTCGCCCTACCTCTCTCTTCCCTTTGTGGCGGCTGAGCATGATCACCTCGTTCGCCCCACAGCATCATACATACAGTCTCCGACTAGAACAGTCGGAGCCTTGTTCCCCGGGCACAACACCCGCCTGGCTGGAAGATCTTCCCTACAAGATGTTTTGTATCCTCCAGGTATGGGACACGGCAGGCCAGGAGCGATTCCGCTCGATGGCTCCCATGTACTACCGCAATGCAAACGCTGCCCTGCTGGTTTTCGACATCACTAGCGTCGGTAGCTTTGCAGCCATCAAGGGATGGGTCAAAGAATTGCAGAGGTAACTCTCAAAAACTACAGCATGTTAAATTTTGTCTACACTAACGTTTTCCCATTATAATTTGAGTCGCCCGACTGGGGACTGTACCTCCATTTTACAGAAGACTGCAGTCAAATAACACTACTTTGATGTTGTGTTGTGTTTCTGCGGTAAGTAAGGTTGCCAGTGCTCCACGAGGATACGCAACGTTGTTGCTAGCACAGTGAGTCCTCATCATCAACAGGGTTGGCAACTCGTTAGTGATACCCCTGGTATTGCTAGCGGCTATAGGCTACGGTGACCGCTTCCCATCAGGTGGGCCGTATGCTTGTGTGCCACCTTAGTGGTAGCTTTCATTCAGATATTTGTAAATACCTCCAAATGTCTAGAAGAATTTTGTTAAACATTTATATCATGATTGTTACATAAAAAAAGACAGAGCACTGAGTTTCTTGCCGGTTCTTCTCAGGTGGCTTTATTTCCGAACCGGTGGTAATTTGTGCTCATCAGTGCCTTATTAGGGCCTAAACTGAATCAATGTTTTTTTATTGTTTTAGGGTTCCGTACCTTAAAAGGAAAAATGGAACCCTTATAGGATCACTGTGTTGTCCGTCTGTTTGTCAAGAATTTTTATTTCAAGAACCCGTGGAGTTATCAAATTGAAATTAATATGAAATACCCGGGTCTCCCCGGTCTACCCGGGTCTCTTTCGGCTGTAAAATAATCAAACCTGTAAGTCAATATGATGAAAAGATATGACCGTTTATGTCGCAAATTTTCGCATATTTTGCGATTTCACAAGGAATTCCAAACCTACAGGGTACTTCCCGTTAACCTAGAATCATGAAATTTGGCAAGAAGCAGTGTCATATAACACAAGTAAAGGAAAAAATCTGAAAACCGTAAATATGTCGGTTTTTTTATGCGGATTTACTACAAAATATTCCTGAATTGCGCTGTTGACTCACCGACGAATAATGCCCTCATTTGAAGTTCGCCTACTTTTAACCTTACCTACAAGTGTACACGGAACCAGGGCCGGATTTAAATTTGTGCCGCCCTGGGGCACTGAAGAAAATGTCGCCCTATGACTTAAATTTTATTTTAATGGTTTTGATATCTTAAATAAATTAATTAAACTATTTGAATAGTTTTTACTTAAATTTCCTATATTATAATATACAAAATTTTAATGTGATACGTAATACTTGAATTATATTTCTTGAAAGATAAAATGTTTATTTAAAAGAATTAGTTAATTATATATTGTATAGAAAATTTTATCTCACTTTTCAAATTTTGCCGCCCTAGAAAATTTGCCGCCCTGGGCACTAGCCCCGACTGCCCCTAGTATAAATCCACCACTGCACGGAACCCTCGGTGCGCGAGTCCAACTCGCACTTGGCCTTTTTTTTCTTTCAGTAACGTGAGCGAGGCGATGGTCCTCTCGGTGGTGGGCAACAAATGTGACTTGGACAACCTCCGGGCGGTTTCCCGATCCGAGGCTGCGCACTACGCCGCCTCCATCGGCGCTGCCTACTGCGAGACCTCCGCCCTCCACGACCAGGTAGGCAGTAGGCATCCGATCCGCATCGTCTTAGTCCCCCATTCCTGACACCAGGAGTACAGGGGCGAGTTCGCTATTTAATCTTAATGCTGGCAACAAGTACACGCTTCAAATTTTTAACCTAGTTTGTTTTTATTACGGAACCTTCTCTTGTAACACTCTTAATTACACTTGGCTCATTTTTCATTCGACCAGGGCGTCGAGCCTTCTATTTCATTTATCACAATTTCGTGCCATTGTGACGCTATTATTGCGGCAATTGCCACACTTTACTCACAACTTACCTTTAAATACTAACAATTGCCACAATTATAGCGTCACAATGGCGCGGAATTGTGATAAATTATATAGAGGGCTCGACGCCCTGGTGGAATGAAAAATGGGCCAAGTGTGATTTAGAGTGTTACAACCAAAGACTATTACAACGGAGGGTTCCGTAATAAAAACAAACTAGGTTAAACATTTGAAGCGTGTACTTGTTGCCAGTATAGGTCGCGGCACGAAACTCTAGCGCTGACCGTTATTGCGCAGAAGTAAAAAATAAGGTGTCTTGGCGGGGTACAGGGGTGAAGGGCGAGCGTGCGTTGCGCCGATTGGCTCTCCAGTCGTACTCCGTCCCCCGTGCCGATACGACGCTCCGCGCACTTCCAGTGTACAGTCGCGTTCTGAATTGTTTTGTTGTCATCGTTAATTTTTGTTGTTGTTTTTTGTTAAGTTTGTTTTGTTGATTTGTTTGTTGTGTTTGTTAGTTTATTCACTGTTTGATTAAGTTTGAACAGTTTTTAAACAGTGAAAATGCCGAGGCCGAGAAGGAATACTGTTTTGAAAAGACAGGCACGGAAAATGGTGTTTGACGTGCATTGTTTTCTGAAAAGGGAATCGAATGATTTCATTAATTCCCTGAAACAAATTCAAAGTGAAATTGGCGAAGCTGCGAGTATTTTACTCGATTCTGACCGCAGCACTGTAGATATAAGTGAAATAAAACAAACTGCAGAAGTTATTCAGGCGGGAAATATAAAATTAAATAGTATAATTAGTGACTTACAGAAAATTCAGAAAAGGACAGCTGAATCTACAAAGACGTCCATAGCAACGGTAAGGAAAATCTCCACTGAAGCCAATAATTCCGACTTATTATCAGTATTTAGAACACCAGGCAAAAAACGCTCCAGATCAAAACCGGTCACAGATATTGATAACTTTGATCAAGGATTAATAAAGAGGTGCATACATAACTTTCATAGGACAAATAATGAACTTCCCACCGTCGGAAAGTTGAGAAAGAAGCTAGAGGAAGATATAAATTTCAAAGGCTCAGAACGAAGTCTTCGACGAATAATTAAGAGTTTAGGGTTTCGGTGGAAAAATACTGAAAACAATCGAAAAGTACTGATTGAAAGTTCAAATATACGTTTACTACGTATCGAATACTTACGCAAAATAAAACAATATCGCCAAGAGGGAAGGCCCATCGTATATACAGATGAATCTTACGTAGATTCATCGCACTCTGCTCCAAAAGCCTGGACCGATGGTACTACAAAAGGTCTCAAAAAACCTATCTCCAAAGGACAGCGGGTGGTCATTGTCCACGCAGGATCAGAGGCTGGGTTCATACCGAACGCACTGTTAACTTTTAAAGCTGGTGCGAAATCAGGCGACTACCACGACAATATGAACTACGACAACTACGAAAAATGGCTGAGGACACAGTTATTGCCGAACTTACCGCCTAATTCTGTCGTGGTAGTCGACAACGCATCATACCATAATAAACAATGGGACCTTGCACCCACTTCTAATTCCAAAAAAGCTGACATGCAGGGTTGGCTTACTGAAAAGGGCATACAATATGAGGAAACTCTACTAAAACCTCAACTATACAATTTAATACGGGCTAACAAAGATAGATTTAAAACATTTTCAATTGACAGGATACTAGCAGAGCAAGGACATCAAGTGCTAAGACTGCCACCATACCACCCAGATCTAAATCCAATCGAAATGGCATGGTCTGACATAAAGCAATATGTAGGCAGTAAAAATGTGAAGTGGAGTGTTGCTAAATGTATAGAACTAATTCAAGAAAAAGTTTTGCTGATGGGTGCTTGGGATTGGGGAAAGTTATGCCAAAAGGTAAAGGACATAGAAGAGCAATATGTCAAGAGTGACCATGTCGTGGATTTGGTTACAGAAGAATTCATCATTCGCGTTGATGGTGACAGTTCAGAGGATAGCCTTGGTGAGTCTGATGACGATGACGCTGTTAGTGCCGACGACCGAAGCAGCCCTGAGCCGGGGCCCTCAGTAAGCAAAAGGCCCTGTTGGGATACTATTGAAGGTGTAAGACCATTGTCTGATTCGGACTAGATATCGGAAAGGAGAATGCGGTGTCTGATGTCCACACCCTGCCGAACTCGCAGGTTTCTTCTATCCTGAGAAGAAACTTCAGTAGGTTCTTATGTAATTCGGACTTAATATAATTTTTTTTATTATTTGGTATTTAATATAAAAATTTACAAATCCGATAGTGTATTTATTTTTCTACTCCCCATAAACTTGTTAAAAATTATATTGTAGGTAACATGAAGTAATATTTGCGTGCGTGACAGTACCCATACGCAGTTAAGTTCCACATTTTGTTCACCGCTAGACTTACTATTTGACTTTACATTAAAACATTATTTTGCTGTTTTTAACTAAGCAATTAAATTACTAATTTGTATTGCGTGCGCGATGGTACCCATGCGCAGCTATCCCCTCCACGTTTCGCTCAGCGCTAGAGTTTCGTGCCGCGACCTGTATTAAGATTGAGTTAAGGCGTGGATATACGTGAATTGGGCTTCATTGGAACCCTTTTTTTCCGTAACCCATGCAAGATTTTTTTCAAAATAATATATATTAATCTGCACAAAGTAGAGCATATCCTCTTGGCTTCGAAAAAAATAAAAATATAATTTAAATATCATAAATAAATATGCAAAGTGGCCTCTGTTTTTGTAACTTACTACCATTTTTCTCCTAAACTATCAATCACAGGATCTTTTAATTGCCATCAATATATTATATTAAGTAATGCCGAGGGGGGACCTTTGGCTTATTTTTGCCAATAACTTTCTTAATTATTTATACCGATTTTTTTACGTAATCGCTACTCGCAAATCGCGTAGCCAACCCCTCCGGCGCCCAATAAATCAGTGCGGGACGAGACGCTGTGCTGAACGGACCTGTGACACTTTCTCCGCAAACAAAATTATTGGCACATTTTTTTAGGTTTATATAATGGATGAATTGCAAAAGCAAAAAAAATACACGGCAATCCGTGCAATGTGTTGGTTTTATGATGCTGAATTTTTTTATAGTAAAATAGGTACTTCTCTACCATGGCAAAAAGAAACATTCAGTAATGTCCACTATAACATTAAAAAAAAATACAAAGTGTCATTTTATCATTACGGTGACCTGTCCTGAATCCAATTCCGCTTGTAAAATATCTTACCCTGCAGTTGTGTTTATTATTTGGACTAAAATCGACTTTTGTATCGATAACTTTTAATATGACCTATTTAAAAATACTAATATTGCTCGATTATCTTATTTGTTTTACATTTGATAATGAGTCAACTTTTGTCCTGACAAAAGTTATCATTTCGGTGGATAGTAAGATTAAGTAGAGTAGCTTCTTCAACATTGCGCTCTTGCGCCCCCCGTGCCTTTCCACACTTCGAATCAGTCCGCCTCTGTATGTCGGAGCACACGCACCCGCCACAACATCAACGTGGACTCCAGCCAAAAAGTAAATATATCATTTCAGTGGTATGGGGACAAAAATATTTTAATGTCGGTGGCCGTTTTATCTCGTGTTAGGTTCATTTAATTTGCTTGTTACATGTAAAACTCACTTCTTTTTATCATCTCGGTGTTTCATTTCAGTGGATTCGGTGGACTGTAATACCGATAACAGTCCACCTTAATGAAATGTAACTTCGAAAATAAATAAATCCATAATAAATTTTAGAGATCCCTGCGTGCAATATTGAATCATTTCATTTTGGTGATAAAATTCTAGATATTGTAGGTTCGATATTTGGGATTAATTTGGTGTGTAAATATTTGTTTTTTTTTTCATTTTTTTTATCACTATACAAAAAGAAAGAACAGTTTAAAATATCTATATGATATAGTATGTTTAAAAGTGTGTAATATCTTTATTCATTTAATTTATAAAAGTAGGTATAACCAAATCAATTACTTAAATGAAGGCAAAAAAAAGACAAGGCACTGAGTTTCTTGCCGGTTCTTCTCAGGTGGCTTTTTTCCGAACCGGTGGTAATTTAGACCTTCATAATTGCCTTATGATTTTTGATTTTGATTTCGATTATATTATATATAGCCAAACTGTTTGCAATAATTTACGATAACGTGATCTCAATTTAAGATGTTTTTGTTTTGTTTAAGATTAGAAGTGCTTAACTCTTTTGAACATACATAGATAATTTTATAATTTTTCTTAATAAACCATTGTGTTATAAAAATATAAGTTATTTTGTAAATTTAGAAGTCTTACTTACAAAACACTATTATTATGACCAGTAAAACACTATTCTCGTTCCGCAAACAATTTAACTAAATTAAATATACCTAACATTTATCTCTAAGATAATAGGTCGTTCTTATAGTTAATAAATATCACAAATGATATCACTATGGAAATATATTTAAATTCGTTCGTTTCAGACAATCTACGGAATCCTACTAGATAAATAAATTATGTCCTTGGCTGTATCATTTCAGTGGGCTTATTTCATTCCGGTGCACAATCTAGTCATTTCAGTGGCGAAATTTTAATTTCGGTGGGCGATTTATCATTTCATTGGACACTCTTCATTTCATTGGACTCCCAAAAGTCAACCTTAAATATTTCAGTAAGCTTTGATGTTACTTGATGTCCACTCACGCATATATTACAAAAAAGGGTTAAAAGCTCATTAATTTATAGAAAAACTTAGAATAATATTAATGTAAAAAAATAAACTATCAATTATACATACATTATTATATTTTCCCTTGCTTTCGGTCTTTGACATTCAAAAGGTTTTACACCTCTGCATTAGATACGTCTAATGGAAGCGATACCTAAGTAGATAGCATGCGGCGGGCGGCGGGGGCCGGGCGCCGGGCGATGCGATGCAATATTATAGCGCATTAAAACATTTCGCGTTGCACGAAATTATTGTGAGGTGTGGAAGGCCCGCGCGGGGGGCTTTGTCGTCGTAACGCCCACATGAACAAGCTCTTAAGCTGGCGTTAGAGGGGGCGTGATGGGGCGAAAGCCGTATTTTGAGGACGCTTCAAACAAGGCTTGGGCCTTCAAACTTTGAATGTCGTTTCAGTATTCGGCCGTTCGCCGATAGCTGGCGCTTTTTGAGAAATTCAAACTTCGCTATTATTTTGTACTTGCTTCTGCCCGCGACTACGACCGCGTTGAGCTTAGAACTCAGAGGAACCTTAAATATTCCCGGCATAAAACGTGTCCTATGTGTTAATCCGGGTTATAAACTATCTGTGTTCCAAATTTCATCCAAATCCGTCGAGTAGTTTTTGTGTGAAAGAGTAACAAACATCCATCCATCCATACTCGCTAACTTTCGCATTTATAGGGAATAGAGCAAGTGTTCCTGAACACGGCTTCTTCTCTTCTCCAACTGTCGGCCAGCAGTGCGGGCTCCTCACTACGCTCCTACGACTCGGCTGACGGTGACCGCTTGCCTTCAGGTACACTTCAAATGTCTACCAGATTTTGACCGCGACTTTTCCCACCTATCAACGAATCTGATTCCATGACAAAAGCCTGCCCACCGGGTGCTTTTATGAATTTAAATCAACTCAAACACATAACATTTCACCAAAATCGGTCCAGCCGTTTAGTAACAGACGTACTGAGAAATTTTATATACAAACAAATTAAAAACAAAGGTATAAAGAAATGGAAATTTCCTTAAAAAATGATGTCCGATTGGGACTGTACCTCCGCCTTACAGAAGACCGCAGTCAAATAACACTACTTGATGTAGTGTTGTGTTTCTGTGGTGACTAAGGTGCCAGTGCTCCACGAGGATACGCTGGTCTAGTAGTAATGCTGCTAGCACAGTGAGTCCTCATCAGCAATATGGTTGGCACCCCGTAGTGATACCCCCGGTATTGCTAGCGGCTATAGGCTACGGTGACTGCTTACCATCAGATGGGCCGTATGCTTAAGTGTAATCTAATTATGTATTCAGGTGACCCAACGGAGGAGGAAGCCACACATATAGGGAAAGTGGAACTACCAGCTTGGAGCATCGAAACCTTAGCTCACGGCGAGATGCAGCGGAGTATGTGCTGCTGACGGTCACCCATCCACACCGAGGCCTTGGACACTCGCACTTTACCTACTTAACTGGAGATAATTCATTATATCTTCTATACAGACCTACATTTATTATTAACTAGTGACCCGCCCCGGCTTCGCACGGGTGCATAATACATAAAAATCTTCTTGAATCACTATATCTATAAAAAACGCATCAAAATCCGTTGCGTAGTTTTATAATAATAATAATAAAAACGTTTATTGCTTTTTAAATACATTAAAGTAATTAGAGAACATAATATTGCTGTCTTAAATTCTAATTTATAGCTAAATTAATGTGAAATAATTAAAAGCAAAGGGCTCAGCTTCTGCTACCCGGAATGTGAATTCCTGGTAGCGCTGGTTTTCAGCCACTCCCATACCCTTCAGATGTTGTGTTTTAAAGATCTAAGCATACATAAGGACAGACAGACAGCGGGAAGCGACTGTGTTATACTATGTAGCGATGTATATTATTTGTTGTTATAGCGGCAACAGAAATTACAATTGTAAACATATTAGGGATCATGAGATATAACCCGCTGACAGACAGACAGACGGAAGGACAAGAAAATCTAAGTGATTTTGTTCAACAGAATCGACACATGTCGTTTTTTTACACCGGGACCAAAACAAAAGTTTTTTCATGAAACTAATCAGTTTATGTACTTTATATGAGTAAATTTTATAATTTTTTTCGTCTTTTCATTCATAACTAAATACTGTATAAGTGGGTTAAGTTCAGTGCCGGTAGCAGGAACATTGTCGACAACGTATTCGAAAACGTAACTCGCGAAATGTCAAAATTGTCATACTAATTTTTAGTTCCACTTTTCACCGCCGCAGCGTTGTTCATTCCCCAATACAAAAATAGTCGAAGGCGATACGAAAACGTTGTCGACAAGATTCCTGCTACCGGCACTGTTTGTTTGTAAATAGTTTCATATGATTAATGCTAATAAAATATTTAGTTCTATATTACTTGTTAAAGAATACTGATTTTTAGAATGTTAGGGCTCCTCAATTAAAACATGTAGTTTTAAAGCATATATTTTATTAAGGCTTTTATTACTCGTAGATTCACATTTCTCTCTATGATTCTTCTTCTTCTTCTTCCTAACTATGGCAATCAATTCTCGTTAGGTACAATTTTTGCTAGTGTCCAATGTTAGAGAATTTTCGGAGTTTTTGGCGGTAATCAGGCTGAGCGGTTGAGATTTTTTCGTAAATTGTGGTATAGTGATCTTTAATGTGCATTTTTGGTGTCGTTATGTGCAGTAAAGTTTCATTTAATGATTGATTTATAGGAACATTGGAAATAATGCCATAATACGACTTTTGTGTAAAGTGATTTATCATTTTGGTCAATAGGTTACCTCCGACCTAAAATGCATGACACAAGGCATTTTAATGCGGCAAACACGAGAAATTTTGAAAATTCTCTGACACTCGACACTGGCAAAAATAGTCCGTGAAGGGATTGATTGCCATACTTAGGAAGAAGAAAAGAAAATTTTCATAAACTCTACATTTGACATTTTGACTTCTAATATGTGACAAAAATATGACGTCATATAATATGTAATGCAACATTCAAACTAGAAAATATAGTACCGCCAGCCTATTTATGCAAATATTTAATTGTTACGTGTAATAATTAATAAGCTTGCCCGATATGATAAGTTATGTACTTATTAAATAAATATTTTTTTAAGATATTTTCCGTTGTTAGACTTTATTGACACAAAACAGATTAATCTATTTACAAAAACATATCTTAACCTACCTACTTATAGATAAAGTAGCGTGCCAAGAATGCTGGCAGCATTGCCACGCTGGATAGCAATGCTGATTCTCTGAGCGGGATATGTTCCAGCACACCTGTCACGGGAGGCCTCAACCAGCCGACGTGAGACCTCCTTGAAAAGCTGAAGAGCATCCGGGCCCCAGGGACCCAGAGTTTCAACCGCAAAGCAGAAAATATGTGCCCTGGACCGAGACATGCATATTTCCGGCGCTTGAGGCACTCCTGCTGAGCAGCAGCGGCGCTGGCCGCCACCGAGGTGCCAGGGAGATGAGACGGAGCCAGGGTATCGACACAAGTTGCATCCCACACCAGGGGCCGACCCAATCTCCATAGCACCAACGACATGCCATCCGGCCTCCGTTGTTTATGTTTATTTTGGCATGTAATTCAATAATCAGGCCCAACAATAGCTCACGGTTAGTGTAAAATACTTGTTTTACACCACTAAGGTCGCAAACAAGTATACGGCCCACCTGATGGTGAACGGTTACCGTCGCATATGGACGCTTGCAACACCAGGGGTATCAACGAGGTGCCAACTTATCAACAAAACACTATATTTTCATGTTCCATTTAATGTATCAAGAATACCAACTGTCAGGATGTAATATATCAAATAAAAGATTATTTGTAGCGACCTCACCGCTACATAAAACAATGTTAGAAATCTACTAACTAACAGGACAACAAACTACATACGTCACAATCCTGCCACGCGCTAGCGAAGTTTTCTACGCAATTCAACATATATACAAGTTTCCGAATACAACAGTCGGAGCCGCGGTTCCCCAGGCACAGCACCCACCTGGCTGGAAGATCTTACTTTGTTGTGGCTGAGCATGATCGCCTCGCTCGCACCACAAATTTATTTTACTCGCGATAATAGGCATAAAAAAAACAGACAATATAAATTTTCATATAAAAACGTTTTTATTTCAAGAATCGACAAAAATAACAAAACACCGGTCCCGGTTAGGCACTATTTGGTAAAATGATAACTACTGTTTAGTGTAGGCTGTATCAAATAAAACGCAGTGGTTATGTACTCTGTGGTATCAAATTTTAATTCCCCGCCTCTTTTCCCGCCATGAACGAGCGCAGTCAAGCTTCTCATTCTTTCTTATTCTCAGTCCTCTTCCTTGCGCCCGAGCAATTTCGGTTCTGATTTCCGACATAGATTTAGTACAATATCACAAAATGTGTGAGTGCGTTCAGTTCAGTTCGGCTAGGCTTACGGGTTAGTACGGGGTACGGCTTAGTTAGTAAAACGTAGTGATTATGTAGGCTTACGGGCCGTTGGTTGCCGACCCCTGGTTGTAGTGGAATAGGTATGTGCCAGGGAATTCCTCAATGTAGGGATAATATACAGGTTACTGGAATGTGACGGTAACCTTTTACAGGGATGTAGAGGTCATTTGCAAGCATAACCCCCTTATAACAAGTCTACTAGGTTATACCCATATGGCAAATGTCAACCATTTTCGAGAAATTTGTCACTTTGTTTTTTTAAGATATCTGTGGGGAACAACTATGAAAATGTGTAAAAAAACTAATGATATATGAATAATATACCTACTTTTTTATTAGTTTCTGCTTGCTAAGACTTCAATAAACAGTAGATAATCAACCAAAAAATCACAGAAGTGATTTTTTGGGATTTCACAGAAGTGAAGAATTAAGGGAAGAGAAAGAAAACTACATTTTTATTATAAATATAATAATCCTTCTGAATTAATATTTATTTTGTAATGATAGTTTACACATTTATTAATTAGTAGAAACTTGGCAACATTAATGTATAAAAAGGGTAATTTTTGAGTTTCTGCCATGTGGAAACACTTCCTTTAAATCTGTGAAGTCGACAAGACCGCGAAATGTAAAAGTGATTTAAAAATAAACTTTTAACAGTGCAAGTTTGATTTTCCACCACTGAAGTTGAAACACACAGAGTGTACAACAGAAACTAAAACTAAACTAAAATTACAAAAAAAAACTAAAAAACTTAAATAATAATTATAATAATAATAAGCTTTATTTCAGGCATAGGTACCCATACACAAAATTTAAAATTAAAGTTAACAGAAATACACTAAAACACAAAAAATCAAATATATGTACTAATTGCCATACAAATGCTTCCCGCACAAGTGGCTTACAAGCTGGCACTCAGTCTTACTGGCAACAACACCCAGGAGACCGTTGTCGCTGTCCTGCAGACGACGCAACAGTGACGCGGTTCTTTTGCGCATGATTGCATAAAAGTCGTCTGTGCGGGCTGTAGCAAACATTGCTGAAGCGCTACAATAGCGTGGCAACGACAACAGTATCCTAAAGGCATTGTCATATTGGACCCGCAAGGCATTGTACGCCTTCTGCGTATATCTGGTCCACAGGCTGCAGGTATAAAATGTTTGGCAGTATGCCTTAAATAAGGTAATCTTGACGTTGGTGTCACATCTCGCAAACCTGCGGGCCAGCATATTGCATCTAACGGTCAATGCCCTGCGCTCCCTCTCAATGTCACAGTCATCTGTGCCTTCCTCTGAAACCCAGTGTCCGAGGTACTTAAATATTTTAACCCTCCTTATAGCTAAGCCATCTAATGTGACTGGAGGCACAACTTCATAGGTTTTTCTAGGCGACTTAAACATTAGCAGCTCACTTTTCTTAGCATTGTACCTCAGTCCATGAGCCTAAGCATAGTCGTCATCGATTCGATGTCGAGTCGATGAACTCAACAGCACCATGTCATCAGCATAACTGATGTTTAATGTAAAAAACAAAATTACAAGTAAAATAAATGTCCCAAATGACTGTCATGAGTTTTCTGACTTGTCACTTTTTACATAATTATAACAAGACATCCTACCGAGGAGGTCCAAAAATTGTCATAATCCTCGCGTAATCAAAACCCTACTTACTTTACTTTAATTGGTTCAGGCTTAGAATTAAACTTTCACTACAAAGACCAAGTTTAAAATATCAACAATTGCATTATTATCTTCATCATCATCTCCCTGGCCTTTGTCCCAATTATTTGGGGTTCTAAATGACTTTTGACGCCATAACAGTCTTTCTGTAGCCATTTCGGCTGTCAGTCCACACTTTTCCATGTCCTTCCTAATACTGTCTAATCTGTCTATCCACCTATCGGGCCTTTTTACCTAGTTCTTCTCCTGGGCTTTTTTCCCAACTGGTGGTAATTTAGACCTTCATAAGGGCCTAAACGGAATAAATGATGTTTTGATTTTGAGCGTCCGGCCACCCAAAGATTCAAAATTTTCTTGCAGACATGTTCCTCACCTCTTCGCATTACGTGTCCAAACCATGCCAACCTGTGACCTTCCCTTCATTATAAACTTATGGCACTCTTTACTTTACTATCACGAAAGCGACTTGGGTAGTGATATGATATGTCGTATCCTCTTTCTAATAAACTTTGAGGTTACTGTATATACTATTTATGGTAGTCATCATGTATTCCCCCGCAGCTTCCCTTATACTGGCCAAGTGAGCGTTAATGAACTTCTTGAATTGAGCGTAGATGTTTTCCTTCTCCTGTGGCTTTAAATATTCATGCAAATCCGCAATATCTTTAAATGCATATATTGCGTATTTAAAATATCTAATCGCACCGGGATGGGTGCTCCAGAAGAGATTACTTTGTGAGTCAACCACTTCCGTAGTTACTTTCACATTTTCCTTGAAATATTTTAGGGCTTCTTGAAAATGTCTTCTTTCTTTTAGCGCTATGCCTATGTCGTAATACAATTTGCTTAACGACTTTTTGGTTTTTAGTAATTCTCGGTCGACTCCACCTCCACTGAGTGTTACTAGCACTCCGCGAACCTCCTCAACAATTTGTAATGCCTCTTTACACTGGCCTATGTTTTTATTATGAACCCCATCACAATGTTTGTAATAAGCTATATTTTTCCTGAGTCTAAAAATGTCTGGATAATCGTCGACATCGAAATACTCGTTAGTCTGTAAATCTTCAGTGATTTTCTTATATCTATCGCTGTTTAATATACTTTGATAGACCTGCGTCGTCCACGGTCCCTGGGGCACGTGATCCTCCTTCAGGACGTATTTGACAAACGCATCATGAAACTCGATGTATATATTGCAAGTTTTGTCATAACAGCCTCTCTTGTCGATTGCCTTGCCCAGGTAGTTTAATGCCACGAAGTAATGCACATCAAAGCAATACTCATCCGAATAAAGCTGAAATTTTGTAAATATTTTTATGGATTCGTCCAAAATTTGTTGGTACACTTCCGGACTGCACCGACACTTGTTTAGGTCCCAAACTTTCCATTTGATCTTTGCTTCCGTCAGTCTCAGTCGCCACAACACTTCTGAGGCTCGGTACTTAGTTGCTTCTGCGATTTCTTTGATTTCATTGTCATCTAATAACATTGTAAGAGCTCCATTATGGTCATCCTTAAATACTTTTTTCACCACAACAGTTTCGAAAGTTTGTAATAATTTCCAGATTATACTTCTAGTTTCAGTCTCGTCTTGGTCATTCTTCGCTTTCCCGATGTAGTTTATGCACTCTGTGATAATATACTTGATAACCTTGCGATCGCTGTCCTCTAAAATATCTTCAATAGACTCAAAATCGAAATTGGGCTCACTGATTACGTCCCAAAATGTTTTCCACACAAGCGAAAATTTATTTTTACTGTTCTTAACGTAATCGAACACTCTTAAGAAATGGCCAATAGATTTATGCCTTAATTTCTGTAGGACATGTTCCAGAGGTTGTAATTGTTTGATTCCTTTTACAACGATGATACGAGCTAGCAGCGGCGCCATATAGTCTGGCAGAGTCGTTATAATGTTGTTACCTATTAACTTTGTGAGCTCTATATTCTGCGCTTCGAGGTAGTCCAAGAATTCTGGATCATCGAACGCATCCTGCACTTCATTGTACACTTTTCGTCTACGGTCTTCGTTACTTCGCATTTCAAATATTTTCTCTACGATTTTATCCGTATCTATTTCTACAATATAGTTTCTATATAATTGAACTTTGGCCTTGTAGCCTTCCGGGAGAAAGGCTATTTTCTCCTCAAAAGAGCCCTTAGTATATCCATGAGCCTGGTTTCGTCTCCCAAGATATGCTGTTAGTATTGACTTTACAGTAAAATTGTTGTTTATTGAATAATTTAATTCGGTAGTCAAAGCTTTTAGGTCGGTTTTTATTCGGGTAATTACCTTGCTTCCTTTTATGTTACCATCAACAACTACTAAGGCGATAAGAAGTGTGAAGTCGTTTTTCGATATGTCGTAATCTGTTTTCCAATTCCTTTCCAATGTATCGAGGTGTGTTTTATATCCGTGTGGGTTTTCACTTTTCAATTGCTTAAGATTCATGAGTTCAGTTCTGATGTGCATCAGATCATCGATGCTGAGCTGGTCGTAGCGCGTCGTAGTGAGGCTGCTCCGACGCTTTTGCTTCCTCAATTCTGTGATATTTTCATTTACTATGACAGCGAGTAATTTAAAGTCTTGCTCGATGCTTGGCTGAGCCACAACAGTATTTTGATCGTCTATTTCTTTCTTGATCTTTTCCAATGATTCATCAAGTTTTTGTAAAATGACGTCTTTATTTTTACCCTTGTTTATGTTCGTGTCCAAATCCTTCACAAGTCTGTGAACATCCCTCGCGTAAAAACTTTTGAACAAACAATTCCTGTGTTCGCGCAAATAGTTTATGAACGCGTGCTTTGTCGCGTACTCGTCATCACTTAACTTATAGAACTCGTGGATCTGCAGGTTTCTCAAATCCTGTATCTTCTCGAGCGGCTTAGGACATTTTTTGGGGTTGGAGTAAGGCGTATAATTTACTATCAAATAAAATATAAAATTTTGCTCCTCTTCAAATTTGCGCCGGCTGTCTTTGAACGCCTCTTTCAGTACATCCCTGAGGAAAGTCTCAACTTTATCGACCAGGATTGATTTATCAACCACGTTACCCAAGTCTTGTGCTGTGTCCTTTAGAAATTGGATCGGTGTCATCAATCGACCGCTGCTACTAAAATCACGATAATTAAATTTGTCTACTAAATAATGCACATAGTTTTTTAGATTATCGAAAAATGCTTGGACAGTGCTTGGTTCGTTCAGTTGAGCGTTATTGATCAAGGTCTTCAAGTCCTGCGGCTCAATAATCACAGGATTGCTCGCGTCCCTGTGGAGTAAAATCTTAGTGCGCACAAGCATCACCCGCTCCACGTCCTCTCTGCCTATTATATTGGTAAGTTCTTCTTTGTACGTCCTCGTGACCTCACTCTGCAAGGCTACTGTTTCAAGAAAATAAATTAACTTATTACCACTTTCATAAGTGAATTTAGCTAAATTGTTAGGAAAATTGGATAACGTTTTCGAGAGCGTATCTAGCTTTTTCCGCTGTATTTTCATTATTTCCACCTGCTCTGCATATTTTTTCCTTAAATCTTTGAGGACAGTGGCGTTAGGAATTTCTTTAGATTTCATAGCATAGTGCAGCGCTATAATACCGCTGTCAAAACTATTACAAAGCCGTCCGTTCTTATTTCCTGCAATTACTAAGCCCGTAAATAGCTGTTTGAGTTCATTAGGTAATATCTCTCCTTGTGGATTCATGTAGTCCACTGTCTTGGAATGACCATAAAGGACCAATGTAGCCCAATTATGCCTCCCTTGGTGTACATCGTAAACGATTTTCAATGGTTTTGTAGCATGATGATCCGAGCGGTATTCTTTTACGTGTTGCGTCAGATCGCGGTAGCTATCCACCACTCTGAATATAACATCTTCCAGCTGGGCCTGATAGCTCAGGTGTGCGATGTCGAGAAGGTCGCGTCGCGTCAAGCTCGTCAACTGGTCACTTCCTGTCTGCATCTTAGGCTGGGCTATCTGTCGAAACAAGTTTAGCTTGATTAAATTTCACCCTGGTTTTCATTTCATTTAATTTGTCATTGTGCCATATAAGTTAAATAACTACAAAACACAAATTGCTATCCAGCGTGGCAATGCCGCCAGCATTCTTGGCACGCTCCCGCATGATTCTAATTTGGGTCAGATCTTTTATCTATAAGTAGGTAGATTAAGTTCTCTTTTTGGTAATTAGTTTAATCTGTTTTGTTTTGATATAAGTAAACACAAATGGATTATACATAAAAAAAAAAAAAATGTTCCTCATGAATCACTCCGTCTATTAATTAAAACCGCATTAAAATCCATTGCGTAGTTTAAAAGACCTTAGCGTAGATACTTTTTATTTTTATACCACTAAGGTGGCACACAAGCATACAGCCCACCTGATGGTAAGCAGTCACCGTAGCCTATAGCCGCTAGCAATACCAGGGGTATCACTAACGGGGTGCCAACCGTGTTGTTGATGAGGACTCGCTGTGCTAGCTGCACATACTACTAGCCCAGCGTATCCTCGTGGAGCACTGACAACCTTACTTACCGCAGAAACACAACACTACATCAAGTAGTGTTATTTCACTGCGGCCTTCTGTAAGGCGGAGGTACAGTCCCCAGTCGGGCGGCTCCAATTTGAATGGGATAACCCACGGGAAATCCCAAATCGCCGTACCTCTCTTAATACTAGATACAAACGGCGGTTTCGACTTTGCTTAATACTATGATATGATAAGATTTTGAAGCGGGCGAAGTCACGAACTTAGTATTTATTTATTTAGGTTAATTAATTAAAAAAATAAATTAAATCTAAAAAATAATAATAACAAAAACTATGCGAGTCAACACATATATAAGTGAATACAGATTAAAATAAAATATTTACAATATTAAAATGTGGAAATGAAAAAGAGAACAAAATTTGTAACACACGAAAACCATTAAAATCATACAAAACCGGGATTTTAAAGTAAGTAAATGTAAATGTAACCTAGATAATATCAAAGAAGTTCTTAGTAGGACCTCAGAGTAGATAATATACTACGTACAAGTAGGACGTAGGTCGTGGACGTGTAGGTACATACACACCTGTCAATGACATTATAATCAAAGTGACAACTCACCTTTGCCGCGTTATTTGTAGTTAAAGATCAGCTGTTGTTGGGTTTTCTCAAGCTTCTGACAGACCTGTAATTTTTTATAAAAACAGCGTTTACTTCTTGTTAAAAAAAAAATAATTTCCGCAAAGTAACACCTGATTCTATTCAATATTATCTTGTTCAAAACTTTCATTATAGTAAAATACTACGTCGTGTAATTCTAAATTATTCAAAACTCAAAATCAAATCTAGCCGCCACTTTATAAAGATGATTCACTGAAACCATTAAGTCATCCATCTTTGAAATGGAGCGACCAATAGCGAACGTCAATTTCCTGCAGCTAACACAGCTGACTAAGAAAGCGCGCGAATTCAATAGCTTTGCCTCCATTGCCAAGTGAGATTAAAATGACAGGCAAATATAATTCGTATAGTATGTACCACGATGTTCACTGAATTTTTAAATACAAAATGTGATTCCGTATTGTGTAACTATTTCCATATAGAATATAGATTATGACGAATAATTATTGATGTACACTGTCTGTCAATTCTCCCGAAACCACTGTGAGTAACACCAGTGATAACACTAGTGTATAACCTATTTTGGTACCAATATAATATTATCTTGTAATTAATTTACGAGAACATAAATTAGATACTTTGGTAATTGGTACCTACAATAATGTTAGGTTAGGTTAGGGCGTTGGCCCAGTATTACTAATTCTTTTGGCGTTGGGTTGGACACTACTTAGGTATAGAAATACCTACTATAAAATTGGGAAGTATTTTTTAAGTATAATTCTAGCTTTACACCACCACTTACAAATTAGTTTAGGAACTATTTTCTTATTCGGCTAGTATATGTACATAAATGGGAATGTTTCGAAGTTACGAACCGATTTAATAGTAACAACTTTACACAGAACAACAACTTGAAAACATTCTTCCTTTTCTAAAATGCAAACATAAACACGGCACCTACCTAAAAAGATTAAAAAACAGCAATTCTGATTAAAATAAAGTTTTGTTGTGTTCGTGAGTTTCGTACTTTATCAATATCTATACTTTGTTCGTACTAGTACAGGACATTCGTCGCTAGTGATAACTCGGAACTGTGTGGTCAAACTGACTGAGTGAATACCGTACCGTACTTTCTGACGTACTGAACTGATAAACTGACGTGACGTCTGATTTCCAGTAGGTTCCATCCATACAGGGTTGCCAACCGTAGAACTTTTTTCTTCTTCTTCTTCTTCTTCCTAAGTATGGCAATCAATCCCTTCAGGGACTATTTTTGCCAGTGTCGAGTGTTAGAGAATTTTCATGTTGCAAAATTTCTCGTGTTTGCCGCATTAAAATGCCTAGTGTCATGCATTCTAACGCCCAATGGAGTTTCTGGAGACAATCCACGGCAGTAGCAGATCGTAACACGCCTTTAGATTAGAGGTAAGCTATTGACCAAAATTATTTCCAATGCTCCTATAAATCAGTCACTAAATGAAACTTTACTGCACATAAATATAGCAAATCATAAATCTAGTATTTTGTACGAGTGACCTCTTACGGCTGGCAGCCCTCGTTCCACCGTTCCAATCGTGGATCTAATCGTTCCTGTGATGATTCATTTGTAATCCATATTGCGAATGTCAAGCAAGACAAAAGCATATGTTTATTCTGTTGTATATCATGCTATCTTTTTCATACATCTGGGTGGCGGATAACTGACGATATCGTGCTATACCATTCTAATTTAGTGATACCAACATAGCCAACATTTTTCAAGAAAATCCCCGGCCGTAGACTCGGCAAAACATTCACAATGGTATTGCCAGTAAACCCACGACTGTCACATTTAGTATTGCTGGCCACCTTGTATATTCAGACCTCAGAATAATAATTAATAACAACAGCTCTACGGACAAACCCGGCATTTTGTATTAAAATGCTGTACTGCGCTTTTTGCAGCACTTTTTAAATGTTAATAATTATACCCTTTAATTTAGACATTCATAAGTGCCTGAAGAAATTTCTGATTTTGATTTAATTTGGGTTGACAACACACAAAGTTTTTTGTATAATGGATACTTGGCACAGAACGTTAAATTTTGTCAGTCATTAGTTTGTGTTTTAGACATATTTCAATTTCATTTAAATTTATTTTAGTACTTATAATGCTGTGCACACACCTCGGAGCACAGTTCAGATCAGATTTTTGCCATTGTACTTTGTTTTTCTAAACTAAAATAATTAACATTTTGTACATACGCTACGCACACCATTGGAATTTAGGGAAAGGAAAGAAAACAACATATTTATTATAAATATAATAATATTCTTTCTGACAAGTCACTTTTTACAAATATCAAGATTGGTACCTCAACGTCCTATTAGCTAGGGCACCGACACTCGAACCGAACTACTATTTACAATACAATACAAATATACATGCTGTACTTTAACAATCAAGAGATCTTTCCGTGTCGCGTCTGCGAGAGTCCTGCGTCCACATTACTAAATTGAAAAATTGACTTATTATAAACTTCACAGAGAAATCACAATAGGTTAGGACTGCCCCAATTAAGATGTAGGCAGTAGGCAGGCTCCCCGCAACGCACACTTACAGACATTCCCTTGGCCACTAAAACGTGACCCAACAGGGACAGCTGCAAAACTGAGATTTCTACATAGAAATGCATACAACACATCACTATATCGTCCCTTACGATTATTGTATTAAATCACATTTTTACCAACATTGTGTACACACAATCTGACTAAACCCGAAAACCAAATTATATTAACAAAAACAAATTCTAGTTTTAGAGTTGTCATTATATGTGATTGGTGATTTCAATTCAAAATCGTCATATCATTGTTTCACTAGGAATTACAACACAGGTCACGTTCGGAGATGTCGCGAATTTTTACAATATGCAGTTTAATGAATGCGACAGCAATGAAAAAAATACACACCATTGCTAGCATAGGGCTTTAGTAAACTAGATACCAAATCAATCAATCCTTGAATTGCTCTGTTGAGTGTAGGCCAAGGGCGGATCCAAGGGGGTTGGGCATTGGGGTCTTGAACCCCTGGGGTTCTAAGTGGAAGTCATAGCTCGTTTCACCAGAAGAACAAAAGAAAAAATATTATATAATTAGCTCGTTTAGTCGTAAAATGCAATTTTAAATTTATTTTTGCTATCGAATATATCCGTCCTCACTAGACTTAATTATATGATCGTCCTTGATTTGAAAGCGGGATCCGCCCAGTCACTAAACGCAACTTTAATGTCCGCAGATAACGGCTTAAGAACTAACAACATGTTAGCTGTAACGGTTGAGGAAGTAGGGTCGACGGCCATTGTTGAGTTCTTCTATATCGGGGTTATTCATTTGTCAGTTCAGTTCAAAATGTGTGTGTGTGTGTGTGTGTGACATAGCGATGGGCGGTTAATGCAAAATAAACGATCGAATTAATATCGTAAATTGCTACTGAGCAGGCGACTGACGATTGATTCGTACTCTTCAAAAATTAATCGTATAGAATCGGGTCATGTTACTATGCAGTTATTGCCCGAGCCAACCAAGCCAATTAACTAAGCACGCGCTTGTTATTATCTCAACCATCGACCAGCATTCGCATCTAGTAAAAATATCGGCAATCGTTAGTGTGTGTATGTCCAGTATGTGTGTGTGTGTGTGTGTGTGTCTAGTGTGGGTGCGGGTGCGGGTGCGGGTGTGGGTGTGGGTGTGCGAGCCAGGCGCGGAAGCGGTGGCTGCGCGCGGCGCCGAGGCGGGGCTGCGCCCTGCGCGCGGCCGCCAGGGCTCCGCGCCGGTACAGCTGCAGCGGACGGAACGCCACCGCGCGACACCTGCGACAAATCACATTACACAAACTATTATTACTACGGTGGCAAACAAGCATACGGCCCGCCTAATGGCAAGCGATTACCGTAGCCTATGGACGCTTGCAACACCATGGCTATACACTGCTTTATTTCTGCTGTAAGTAATGTTTCCCTTTTCAGTGCTCCACGAGGATACGTTGCTAGTAGTAGTTGCTCACAGCAGAAACGCAACACTCCATCAAAGTAGTGTTATTTGAATACGGACTGCAGTATTCTGTAAGGTGGAGGTACAGTCGACAACCGGGCAGCTCCACTGTAATTGAAGAGACTAGTGTATGTGTCGGTGTTAACCTGTAGTTGGGCGCGACCGTGCACTCCGTGTTGTCGATGAGCCTGGGCGGCTTGCGGCGCGCGTGCGGCGGCTGCTGCGGCGGCTGCGGCGTGGGCAGCGAGTGCGCGTTGTGCGTGTAGCGGCCGGCGCGGCCGCGCGCGCAGCGGCGCAGGAACAGCGGCTTGCAGCCCGCCGCCGAGCCCGCGCCGCCCGCCCCGCCCGCCGCGCCCGCGCCGCCCGCCCAGCCCAGCCGCGAGCGGTACTGCGACCACGCCGCCAGCCGGGACACCGCCTCGCCGCGACCGCCGCCCTGCACACACACACACACACACACACCGGTCAGTCAGAAGGCATACTCAAAACATGGGCTGTTGGCGACAGCAATTACTTTTTGGAGTTTTCATTAGTTTATATTCAAATTCAAAATTATTCGTGATATTTTGTTTTTTACTCTTTATTTCGTCTTGTCGTAAAAAACTAGTGGTTCAAGTGTGAGCGTAATAAATTGTGCGCTGTAAATATCCCCGGTCCTTCAACATCTTACCCCTTAGTGCTCGTTACACATTACCATTATCATCCTTTTCATGGGCAGTAAAGGAGATACCTACATAGTCAAAACATGGGGGCCTACACACACATACATCAGTCAGTCAGAGAGGATACCTAAGTTCTCTAAACACACATACATAACATAACGCCAAGTCCCTCACGGCGTAGACAGAGCATAGAGCTCTTCTTCTTCTTCTTCCTAAGTATTATATAAGAATTTTCAAGTTTCAAAATTTCTCGTGTTTGCCGCATTAAAATGCCTAGTGTCATGCATTATTATGCTTATTGGAGTTTCTGGAGACAATCCACGGCAGTAGCAGATCGTAACACGCCTTTAGGTCAGAGGTAACCTATTGACAAAAATGATAAATCACTTTACACAAAAGTCGTATTATGGTATTATTTCCAATGTTCCTATAAATCAATCATTAAATGAAACTTTACTGCACATAACGACACCAAAAATACACATTAAAGATAACTTTAACACAATTTACGAGACACTGGAAAAAATCTCAACCGCTCCGCCTGATTCCCGCCAAAAACTCCGCATACACCTCTATTACACTCTTGACTTGTACACATATTTATCTTCTTCTACATTCATCAATCTCTTCATACATGCCCGCCGGTTCCGAGTACTCTTTACCTTTCCATCATTGAGTACTTTGACAATTTGATCTAGAAAGTCAGACCTTTGCTTTCCACGGTTTGTTTGTATGTAACCTGCTCAAATATGTGTGTGTTTGACCTTGTATTAGAGGTTACGTACCTGATGGGTGGGCGACAGTCGGTTGGTGTCCTGGTTGTGGGGCGAGGTGCGTCCGTCGCCAGTGCCGTCCAGTAGTTCAAACGTCACTTTGCACTCGTCTCCTCCGTACTGTGGACCAACACACGTATTGTAACAAAGACGCATACATCAATATTTTTTTCTATTGTGTGGTGTGTGTGTGATTTGTATGGTTTGTGTGGTGTGTGTGGGGCCACTCGTCAAACCGGGTGGTTTGACCCTGGGGACACACACAACAG
Organism: Falcaria lacertinaria; assembly: GCA_951449985.1. Taxonomy (NCBI): domain Eukaryota; kingdom Metazoa; phylum Arthropoda; class Insecta; order Lepidoptera; family Drepanidae; genus Falcaria; species Falcaria lacertinaria. Next base: position 787,935 of record OX602136.1, on the reverse strand, counting down.
GCCCCAAACACCTCCCCCCACCACACACACACACCACCCATCACACAAGTCACACACCACACGCCGTGTGTGGTGGTGCAGTGGTATGTGGTGGTGTACTGACCACGCGCACGAGGAAGGCGGTGTGGTCGTGGCGCAGGAAGCGCCTGGCGCGGCGCAGGTAGGCGGGCGGGCCGCGCATGCCGCGCGCGCACAGCTCCGCCGCGCGCACCGACCACGTCTCCGACACGCAGTGCTGCAGCTGCAACCGACCACAACAACATCACAATCAGCTCAGCCACTAATAAGCGTAAAGTAAGCTCGCGTTGTGTTCCTCATTACTGAGGGTCGTGACCCCCTCCACTGATCACATTCTTTCGTACGATGTCGCGCCATCTCGATCTATCTTCAGTGCCGGTAGCAGGAACATTGTCGACAACGTTTTCGTGTCGCATTCTACTATTTTTGTATTGAAAAATGAACAGCGCTGCGGCGGTGAAAAGTGGAACTAAAAATTAGTATGACAATTTTAACATTTCGCGAGTTACGTTTTCGAATACGTTGTCGACAATGTTCCTGCTACCGGCACAGGTCGGTGGTATGTTCACCTGTCTGACGGCGATGGAGACGAGCTTGTCGAGCGTGTAGGCGGGGTAGGCCTTGATGCCGAGCATCTCCCTCGCCGCGTCCTCGTAGGCCGCCGCCTCCATGTTCCCGTCCAGCACGCCCTTCACCAGCTCGAGCAGCGCGTTGTAGTACTCCGACGGTGACGTCACATCCGCCGGCAGGTCTGCCAACCAAACAAACACCATTGTGAACACCACTCACGATACAACACGTTACTATGAAGAACACAACAAGCAAAGTACCACCGTTATGATAAGTGACCAAAACCGTCATTTTTTATGTTGCTAATAGTTTTATACTACCTTTTACCCGCGGTTTCGCACGCGTGATAATGTGAATAAGTCAACATCTAATATATAAAATTCTCGTGTCACAGTTTTCGTTGCCATACTCCTCCGAAACGGCTTGACCGATTTTGATGAAATTTTTTGTGCTTATCCGGTATCTATGAGAATCGGCCAACATCTATTTTTCATCCCCATAAATGCAAAAAAATTGTCCACACGAGCGAAGCCGGGGCGGGCAGCTAGTGTGTCTATATAAAAATGATAGTTTTTAAGTATCTAATTTCATGGACTTCACTTTAAAAATGACGGATTTTCATACAAACTTTCGTCCCTTATTTTATAGCTTGAAAGGTGGAAATTTTTATTATCCTAAAATATGTAGTATTAGTTTTTAAATGAAATGCCAAAAACCTTTTTTTATATGTTCAACATCAAACATGGTAGATTTAAATACAACGCAACTTAATACTAGCCCGATATATAAACGAAAATAAAATAAATAAATACAAATTATATTAATTTAAATGTATACTATTTTACATGGATTCTATTTATTCACAATTCATGCAAATATAGTTTTCACAGACGGACTTTATGTCGTACACATTTTTACTTGTTACTATTGTTTTGAAATTTGTTCATTAGTGTTGTTTACAGAGATTTTAATACCATTTTCTTATTCCTTGTTGTAATTTTTTTATAATATTGCACGCCTGTTTGTATTTACATGCACATCACGCAATAAATAATAATATAATAATAATAATGCTTGGACATTATCACACAGCGCCATCTGGCCCCAAACTAAGCAAAGCTTGTACTATGGGAACGAGCAGCTGATACAATACTTATATACTTTTTTTTTAAATACATACTTATAATACTTACCAAACACCCAAACGCAAGGCAAACATATTTGTTAAATAAATGTTTGCCCGGCGGGAATCGAACCCGCGACCTCTAGCGTAGCAGTCAGGTATACTAACCACTAGACCAGCGGTCTCTTCTGATAAATAAATAAATGTAGTTTGAAGAGATAATAGTACTGACTGTTGGGCTTGAGGCGCAGCGCGGAGGCGGGCGAGGCGCGGTCGTCGGCGGCCAGCGCGGCGGCGGCGCGGCGCAATAAATGTAGTTTGAAGAGATAATAGTACTGACTGTTGGGCTTGAGGCGCAGCGCGGAGGCGGGCGAGGCGCGGTCGTCGGCGGCCAGCGCGGCGGCGGCGGCGCAATAAATGTAGTTTGAAGAGATAATAGTACTGACTGTTGGGCTTGAGGCGCAGCGCGGAGGCGGGCGAGGCGCGGTCGTCGGCGGCCAGCGCGGCGGCGGCGCGGCGCGCGGCGCCCAGCCGCTGGCACACCGCCGCGTGCACGCGCAGGAACAGGTACCACGACGACGTGCACACGAACCGCGCCTCCTGACACACAACAAATCAAATCAAAAATCATTTATTCAGTTTACGCCCCAATAAGGCACTTGTGAAGGTCTAAATTACCACCGGTTCGGAAAAAAAAGCCACCTGAGAGGAACCGGCAAGAAACACAGTGCTCTGTCTTTTTTTTCATGTAACAATCATTATATAACAATTTGTAACAAAATTCTTCTAGACATTGGTATGAAATTACAAATATCAAAATGAAAGCTACTGTTGTGTATACAGGGTTAACATCGCATTAGTGATACCCCTGGTATTGCTAGCGGCTATAGGCTACGGTGACTGCTTACCATCAGGTGGGCCGTTTGCTTGTGTGCCAAGTTAGTGGTATAAAAAAAAGGAGATAACGAGCTTGGCTCGCTACGTTTTACCTTGGGTATAAGACCGTGTTTTAATGTGTGCTTCACAGTGAATCGTGGTAAGTCATAGCCAATTACTAATTCGTGTTCAATCCATACTTACTAATATTATAAATGCGACAATATCTCTGTTCTGTTTGTTTGTTTGCTACCTTTTCAGGACTAAATGGCTGAACGGATCGCATTAAAATTTGACAAGGAAATAGATTATCTCCCGGGGAGGGAAATAGGCTACTTTTGTCTTAAAGCAAATGCAGACGCAGACAGATAGATAACAACTAGTAAAGAAATAAACATACTGACACTACTGTGTCAACTCACATTAGGCGGATAGTCTCTGTAGTCGTCCTCCACATCGTGGGGGTCGCTCTTGCCGTCCGACTTCCCGGAGGACTGCTCCTCATTGCTGCTGCTCCTCTTCACGCTGTTCGCCGATGGGTTGATGATATCTGTAATAATTTCATTCATGTCACATAACGTATTAATAAATATAGCATACTATAAAATCTCAGGTTATATGAATCATGATTGTTACATGACAAAAAGACAGAGCACCGAGTTTCATGCCGGTTCTCCTCAGGTGGTTTTTTTCCGAACCGGTGGTACTTTAAAGTGCCTTATTAAACTGAATAAATGTTTTACTTTTTATAGAATGCATATTCACTTTGCACAAGTGGCTCCCCGCTCCTGGTAATTGTAATAATTTAAAAATATGTATTACATGAAAGCAGTGACAAAACCAACTTGGTAGCTTTCAGTTTAATTTTTGTAACTATGCCAAAATACATTTGTTAACCATTATATTATTACACCATGTTTGTTATGTGAAAAAAGACAGAGCACTGAGTATCTTGCCGGTGGTAAAGTCCCTTCATAAGTGCCTGACTAGGGCCTTAGCTGAAGAAACAAGATTTCATTAGATCCTTAATTTGATCGAGCTGAGACGTCAGTAGGAAGGCAGCATGCTTGTATCAACACGACAGTTCTGTCCAAGCACATCGCATGTGTTTCATCATTGTCTCATCTATACTAATATAAACAGCTGACGTTTGTATGGATGTATGTATGTACTGTATAAGTGATGTACTCTCTGGACTATGATTGCAAGTGGTTATATCTGAATCCGCTGACGAAAACAGCTAGAATTACAAGTAATACAACTTATAGAATGTAAATAAAGTTAACTATATTCATGCCATCTGAAATTACATTTCATCAGAATCAGCTCAGCAGTGTAGCCGTGAAAGAAACAGACAGACACACTGAGATAGCATTTAGACATTCATGAGAGTGAAAAATGTTAAGCTTACATATAAAATACATACATACATATCATCACGCCAAGTCCCTCACGGGGTAGCCAGAGAGTATAGAGGGCGTCACTCTTGACACCTCTTTTGCTTCTACATTAATCAATCTCTTCATACATCAACATTATTATAATGCAACATACCTTTGCTGTCAGTGTTGTTGTTGTTTTTGGGTTTGTTCTCCTTATTGTTCTTGTTGTGCTTGCTGCTCTTGTCCGAGGCGTTGTCTGACTCCGACGAGTGCTGTCCGGACAATATACATCACTATTATACATATAACATAACTACATATATACACTTAATAAAACTTTAAATTTGGATAACGTCAAGGTCAATTGTAATGTAGACTTCTATAATAATCTTATATATACAATTCTCGTCTTGCGGTTTGTAGTTAAACTCCTCCGAAACGGCTTGACCGATTCTCATGAAATTTTGTGTGCATATTGGGTAGGTCTGAGAATCGGACATTTTCATCCCAATAAATAATAATAAAAAAAAAAAAATCGGTCCAGTAGTTTCGTAGCATATAGACATCTATCAAATATTTTGTCCACCCGTGCGAAGCCGGGGCGGGCAGCTAGTTGTATTATAAATATAAAACATTTGTATAAAACAAAGTCTCTTCCCGCTGTCTGTCCTTACCCTATGTATCTTTAAAACTACGCAACGGATTTTGATGCGGTTTTTTTTTATAGATAGAGTGATTCAAGATGGTGGTGTTTGTGTATAACTCATTTGTGTTTTGTACGTATTTAAGTTATATGGCTAGCGCTGGCCGTGCGAAGCCGGGGCGGGTCGGTAGTACTGGACCGACTTCAAAAATTCTTTCAAAAGTAGATACTATATTATATTACCACTGGGAAACATAAGCTTATAATATTGCAATGCTACGCGGGCGAAGTCTCGGGGATAACAGTAGTTACTAAAAAGAGTATAAACTTTGAACTGTGAAGGCAGAGTGAGGAATTTAAGTTCATAGAGACGTCAGTAGGAAGGCAGCATGCTTGTATCAACACGACAGTTCTGTCCAAGCACATCGCATGTGTTTCATCATTGTCTCATGAAACAAATCACACATACGTGTTTGTTATAACAATATCAAAATATAGAGCAATTAGTTTTGTTGGTTTTGACGAGGCGTTTTGCGGAACCGGTGGTAAAATGAATGACTCATGAGTGCCATAATTGCCCTTCATAAGTGTGCCGTTTATTTTTTTCGACACCATGCCATAGACTTCGTACGTATGGTATTAATTTTGTTTGCAATTTTGCGTGAAATACCTGTCCAAAATAAAAGTTACGCCCTATAACATCACATCTATCTGCCAGTGAAAGTCCCGTTCAAATCGGTTCAGCCAATAAATACCACGCGTACGAAGTCGCGGGCACAGCTAGTCTTGTACTAACCTCTTGTTTTTCTTGTTTGACAGCTAGACCGCTCTTGTCGTCTTGGCCGCTCGCCTCTGTAGGGGTGTCTGGACTTGGTAAATCTTCCTTTTCTTCTAGAAAAACAAAACATTCAATTAAAAAATTTGCTCGACCAATGGCAAGCGATTGTAATTTGCAGAGATATATATAGGTTAGTGCGTAACATGCTTTATTAATATTCACTATTAAATACTGGCTGCATCCTACAATTTTCCATACAACTTTATTTCAACATTGTGTTATTTAATTGTTCAATATTGTGTTATTTTCTTATACAGATGAGTTTCCAACATAATATAAGTGTTTTGGGAAACAAGTATTAGTGGTGATTTTGTACAACAAAATCACTAATAAAGGTTAATTTTACAGGATCATAAGACTTGGTATCCCTTTCTCATGTGCGGGCTTAATAGGGATGGCAATACTTTTTAGTCCTGTCAAATTAGTCTAGTCTACTGATTTTGTACAACAGAATCGACACAAGTGAGTGTCTACCGTAATAGAAAGATACTTTTAGACTGTTTCCGTCAGTCATGATGTCAAGTGTTTTGGATCGGGTCGTCATAGAGAAGGAGTGTTTTGTGGTTAAGGTAGAGTCGAGTAAAGTAGAGGAGTGTGCGAGTGAGAGAGCGTTATACCTTCGTCCCTCTCGTCATCGGAGAGCGGCATGCGCGGGTGCGAGAACAGATCTGGCAGGAAGTGGCGGAGGAGCAGCTTGATGCGTCGCTTCTCTCCCTTCTGGATGCCGGCCTGGCGGCGCGCGTGGTGTACCACCAACTCCGCGCAGTCGCGAACTATCTTGATGGCTGGACACACACACACATATACTTACATAATTACATATCGTCGAAGAAAAATCGACCCTTAAAGAGCAAATGACGTGTAAAATCTAGCATCTGACGGCCAATATTACCACAATGCAAGCGTCCATAGGCTACGGTGACCGCTTACCATAAGTTGGGTCGTAGGGTTGTTTACCACCTTAGAATGCAGGACAGCAAAAGGAATGTTAACACATAAATAAAAACTCAATTTATCAACACGCTTTCATATTAGCTTGACGAAAGAGAATCTCTTTATAATATTTGTTTAAAATTCGCAGCCCTAAGCTTTCAAATATTGAAAATACATATAGATGTTTAGAGACATCAGTAGGAAGGCAGCATGCTTGTATCAACACGACAGTTCTGTCCAAGCACATCGCATGTGTTTCATCATTGTCTCACACACATCGTAACGTTTTGCTCTACTCCTGAACAATTTTTAAGAGAAAGCAACACTGCTGTTTTTACAGCTTACTAATACAAAGTTTATTTTGCTGCCCCGCCACAGTTTAATGTGGGCACGATGTATTATTAAATCGCAAATATATCATCACGCCAAGTGCCTAGCGGTGAAGACAGAGAGTATAGAGCGCGTCACTCTTGAATTGCACACTTTTTGCTTCTTTTTCATTCATCAATCTCTTCATACATGCCCGCCGGCTCCGAGTACTCTTTGCCTTTCCATCATTCAGTACTTTGACAATTAGAGGAAGTTAGACCTTACGTTGCGCGACTTCAAAATCAAAATAAAAAAATCCAGTGGGTGAATCTAGCGGGTGGACGGGTCATGACGCTAATTATTCAGTTTAAGCCCAAATAAGGCAGTTATGAAGGTCTAAATTACAAGAAATACACTTCACTTGTTTTTCGAAGGATCAATATGTAGCGTTACTTAGGGTCCAGTCCCTGTAGACGCATGTGGTTCGGTTATCTTGTGTGATGGATGTATAAGAAAACACCGATGTATGTACGGACGGACCGCTTGGACTGTATTGTCAAATAATAATACATTTAAGGGTGATAGATATAGCGCTCGCAAGTGCGGCGTCAGCTAATAAATATAAGAATACTCGTAATGCTCATACAGTAAGAAACTCAGTGCTCCATCTGCCTTATTTTTGCTTCTTCTACTCTAATTAAATTCGTGACCATTACGAACTCACCTTCCTGTCTGCTAGACATGTTATAGTCCACAATCAAGTGCGGTCCGGGTCGGCGCGCCGCGTACGCGCTCTCGACTTCACTGAACAAAGACTTTGATCGCATCGCCTTCAAATCGTTCTGCTTGAAGTTGATCCCCTGGTGGTCGAGGGACTTCAAGTAATACTTCTCGTTCTGTTCCCGCCATTGTTTGTTGAAGCCCTGCAATTGACAACACGTTACATACGGATGTTTGGATGCTGTCATTATAATTGTGTTTTAATTACGATCAGAACTTAAAAAAGCAGCCATGAATTTTATCATACCATATTGGTCGAACGGTAATTTGTTTCATCATTTTATAAGGCAACTAGCGACCCGCCCCGGCTTCGCACGGCCAGCTTTAGCCATATAAGTTAAATACATATAAAACACCAATTAATTATAAGAATTTTTATTCTTTTATTCATATACTTGTATCTTCGTCTCTTAAGTGGCAGCCATAAAAGTGTATAATGCTGTACCTAGACTTCTTAAAGAACTCCCATTAAATACCATCAAAATCGAACTCAAAAAACAGTAGCTGAATGAAGTGTTTATAGTATTCATAAATTAATTTGTTTATCAATTAATTTGTATTGTTTTAAATAAAGTCAAATTAAATAAATCTTGTTTAATTTAAATATTTGCACGCAATATAGACACTAACTACATTTCACGCAAATGAATATTTTTTTTTATACCAATAAGGTGGCAAACAAGCATACGACCCACCTGATGGTAAGCGGTCACCGTAGCCTATGGACGCGCGCGTTGCCGACCCTAAAATGACTTGTATAATTGTCTCTCTCTTTCCTTCTCTATATTATTAGAATGATAACCTTCTGCGCCTCCCTCCACTCCTCCTCCTTGGCCTTCAGCCGGCGCAGCACCACCGGCACCGCCACCACCGGGTTCTTCTTCAACCCCGCTATTATGTCCACCGCCTACACACACAGCAACACACACATTACAACCTCCACTCGGTACTGACACCAATACAACTATGAGGATTGGGTTGCCATAACTACATAAATATATAATTAGATAGATAGATACACTATATTGTACAATAAAAGGATACAGTGTATGATTGGAAACATTATTAAATTGTATTTGGGCGGTCTTATAGTATGGCGATCTCTTCCAGCCTACCACCAAAGACAACCAAACAGAAAAAGTTACATACGTCAGCTCCGGAGATATAAAATTTTCGTAAATTTTGTACAAGACCGTACATGTCTTTTAAGCCACTAAACTGGAAAACAAGCATACAGCCCGCCTGATAGTAAGCGGTTAGCGTTGCCTTTGGGACACTTGCGCTCAGCTCTACATTTATGTAGTGTTGTTTCTGCGGTGAGTAAGATTACCAGTACCTTATAATGCTGCTAGCACAGTGAGTCCTCATCTACAACAGGGTTAGCAACACGCTAGTGATATCCCTGGTAATGCTTGCGGCTATAGGCTACAGTGATTGCTTACAATCAGATGGGCCGTACGATTGTGCCACCTTAGTGGTATAAAAAAAAACAGTTGGTAATCGAAAGGGGTCTAAATAGGCACACCACACTATTCATATAAACTATTGATTTCTATCTACAGCTTTATACAGGTGCTATAATATATATGATAAATGGTGCAAGCTAACATAACATTTCTATAAAGAAAACTAATAAGCATGACAAGTAATAATAAGCATAAATAATGCATGTTGATAACAAGTGTTATGGAGGGAAATCTCAAGAAGAGTTTGAATAGTGATGTGAGTACAGTGCCGGTAGCGAGAACATCATTCGGCTACATATTCGAAAACTTTACTCTCAAAATGTTCATACGAATTTTTAGTTTCAATCTACACCGCCACAATGCTGTGCACGTGCGCATCATATAAAATAGTCGAAGGCGTTACGTATAACGTAGACGCAAGTCATTCTAAGGCTACTAACATCTTGTGTAGTATATCGAGGTGTGTGTATGTGTACGTGTAATGTTAGCGACATATTGTTAATACTTATTGGTTATATTGTTTACTTTTTAATCATCACGAAAAAAGGAAGAATTTAGCATTCTATCTCGTTCTGAAATATGTATTTTTATTTCCATATAATTTTAGCTTTCCGCAGTGGTGGTCCTCCCCTCCACTTTGCCAAGAATAATTAGCTTCTCTAGGCAGTTATTGGTGTCGATTCTGTTGTTCAAAATGACTAAACTTAACTAATTTGGCAAGTTTAGTCTTGCTAACCCTTTGTCATGCGCGGAGTTAAATAAGGATGGCAATACTTGTAGACCTGTCAAATTAGTTTAGTTTTATGATTTCGTACAACAGTGTTGGCACCATTATCGCGCCTCGCTATGTGACCAAAATATGAGATGATACTTTGTAAGCCAACCATGTTTATATACCTAACTCTACGAGTATGGACGTCGATGTGTATGTGTGCTGTATGTTGCGGTGTGTGTGTGTGTGTGTGTGTGTGTGGTCATGCGTACAGGAGTGTCGTATCGTACCACCTTGTCACCGTATATGCGTCGCAGCGCCCTCTGGTGCACGGTGGGCGAGTGTCCCCCGAGGCAGTCGTCCAGGCGGTACTTGGCCGCGTCCTCGCCGCTCATGCGGGACAGCTTCTTCTGAACACCCTCCAGCACTCTTATCGTCGCCGCGTTCGTCTCTATCACCACGTCCAACTGACACAAATTATATTACATTAGTCGACAGTTTCAATACAATGCCAAGTCTCCTGACACAAAGTAAGCCCAATTACGTTATTTTTTTATTCGTATTGGTGTCAATTCACATACTAGTCTATCGGCCGAATACCGAAACGACATTCAAAGCGCGTACTATTCATTACATGTACTCAATATCTGTATATCATATAAGTTAAATATCCTATGCTCACAAAATAAATTATTTGTATTTGTAAAAGTTTGAAGAACCACGCAACTGTTTGAAGGGTCGTCAATATACAACTTCGCATGTTAAAATTTTAGGGTCGCCAACGCGCGACTGTTAGTCCACGAGGATTCGCTGCGGTAGTAGTAATGCTGCCAGCACAGTGAGTCCTCATCAACAACATGGTTGGCAGCGCGTTAGTGATACCCCTGGTATTGCAAGCATCCATAGGCTACGGTGACCGCTTACCATCAGGTGGTCCGTATGCTTGATTGCCACCTTAGTGATATATATATATATTTTGTCGGAGGACACTCAAAATTTATGTTGCATCAAATTTGACTAGCGTTTCAATATTCAGTCGGCCATAAATTTAACATAATGATAATATACTGCTATCAAATTAAATCTCAAGTGCTGTCTAAATCAAATTACGTCCTATCAAAAAGATGAAGATTATAGATTCATTTAATTTAACAACAGAATAGGGTATTATTCCTACACCCATTAACTGTATTATTACAGCAAAAATGAAGATGAGAGACCGCCGGTTGAGACGTCAGTAGGAAGGCAGCATGCTTGTATCAACACGACAGTTCTGTCCAAGCACATCGCATGTGTTTCATCATTGTCTCAGTTTAGAATTTGTAGTCATTATACCAATACAAATGGCTAAGCCCCAAAAATTTTGTTAAAAGGATTAAAACCACTTAATTTTTAGTTGTAATAATTGCGCGTCAGTTTTTTTTTTTAGATGATTCCAAAATCACAATTAAATACACTTTTTTAAGGATAACAACGCCAAGTGTTTTGGCGAGTCATCAAGACTTACTCGGTATAGAATATATACTTTAATCTTTTTATATATATCTTTAACCAGGAAAACTCACCTCAAATCTCTCATCCTCACAGCGATAGATGTACTCTTCATATTGTGTCTTCCTGGAGGTCACAAATGTGGAATCCTCGCTCCAAGTGGGGAATGACACCCAGGTATCGTTTAGGACCTAGTGACAAGAAAAAAGAAACAAATTAGTATTTTTTTTCGGTGAAATAGAGAAATCAGGGAAACCTTTACAGCAAAAATGGTACTTAGAGTTTGGCAAAAAAAGTCTAGAAACGGAACCAAATTGTTGTCACCTGAACAACCGTCACAAAATGTACTCCATGTTATGACGTGTACTGTAAACAAACCAATCAGGACGGTTGGTGCTCTATACGAGCTGCGGCGGGTTGACGAACGACACAGTACAGCCAGTATTATTATCTGCTCCTTTTGTCTGTCTATAGATTAGCTGGAGCTCAGTAGTTTTTAGTCCGTCTGCCATTTGACGGGGTTTTGATTCAAACCCTGGCCTTTACCAATGAGTTTTTATAATCTAAGTAAATTGATTAATCATATGGAGCACGTAGTTTTTCAACTAGTATTTTTGCAATTAATACTGATTTGTAATGTATTAACATTTTCGGCACGCCATCAGCCTTGCAGGCACAAGATGGCGCTTCCAATGCTAACTCACTATACCCCCTTGTACGCAGTTGGCTAACCTACTGAGGCTAGCAACGGGATGGGGGGGCGGATTTCATCATGATACATTTGGCATTTCGATTGACATTACACACATATTTTATAGTTTTTATACATTTACAGGGAAAATTTAAAGGGTTTTAGGTACAGATATTGAGTTAAGAGTATATATAGTATAGTAAGCGGTCACCTCTTTGCAGAGCGGCGTGCGTCCCGAGCAACGTCGGGCGGCGGCTTCACGCGGCAGCGCGCAGTAAGACGTCCCCAATCGTTTGCACGTTGTTAAATCTGCAATCAACATAAACGTTATTACATCTCGTTTGTAACAATTGCATTCCGTAGCCATGTTTACTATCTATAAACGCTTTCGCTATAAAAAACGAAGGAAATTTATGGGAATTAAAAATTTTACATTATGTCACGTGGTACAGTTTTTAATTCCCATACATTTCTGTCGTTTTCTACAGCGTTAACGTTTGTAGTTAGTAAATATTGTAGATAGGTACGGAGGTAATACTCGCGCGTTGCCGATCCTGTTGTTGATGAGGACTCACTGTGCTAGCAGCATTACGATAAGCGCAGCGTATTCTCGTGGAGCACGGATAACCTTACTCACCGCAGAAATACAACACTATATCAATGTAGTGTTATTTGAGTGCAGTCTTCTGTAAGGCGGAAGTACAGTCCCCAGCTGGGCGGCTCCAATTTGAATGGGAAATCCCACGGGAAATACCGATTCGGCCTACCTCTGTTAAGTTGTGTGATGTAGTGTGTGAGGTTACCTATATCGATGGCGGCGTCTCCCTGCGGTCGGTCGTGTCGCAGCTGAGCAGCCAGCGGGCCCACGGGCTCGTAGCGCACGCGCGGCGACCGCGTCACGTCACGCGTCACGTCCCGCGTCACGTCACGAGTCACGTCACGCGCCACGTCACGCGTCACGTCCCTGTCACGCTCCCTGTCGCCGTACAGCCCCGTCGTGAAGTTGTTGTAGCCTGCGACATTGGATTTCATTAGGCACGTCTTTAGTAACACGAGCGAGAATACCTTGCGACTACTTATTCGTATCGCTTTCATATTTGAATGTGAAAATGAAAAGCGTACAAAAAGTGGTACTAAAAAATCATATGAAAATTCAAACATTTAGAGAGTTACGTTTTCGAATACGTGGTGAAAAGATTTTTTGCTACCGACACTATTCATTATTAAATTACTTTGTCGATTTCTTAAAACTAATAATAATAATGCTTGGACATTATCACACAACGCCATCTGACCTCAAAATAAGCAAAGCTTGTACTATGAGAACCAGTAGCTTATACAATATTATTTTTTTGTAAATACATACCAAACACCCAGATGCAAGGCAAACACAAATGTTTATCACATAAATGATTTCCCCAGAGGGAACGAACCCGCAACCTCTAGCGTAGCAGTCAGGTATACTAACCACTAGACCAGCGGTCTTATCAAAGTAATAGTAGTAATGGAAAGATTTCATTACATAATTACTTTGTCTTTTTCTTAAAACTTCTTCTGTAAAATAGATAGTTTCTCTCACAATAGGCATTGTTTCTCTATGAGTATTGTGTGGTATCCATAGTAAGGTTCATGTGTGATGTATACCTGAGGAGCTGGTGTTGGTGGGCGTGTGCGGCGGCGAGGGAGGCCCCACGAAGTCTTGCAGCCACTTCTGCAGCTCAGGATGGCGACAGAGGAACGGCGCCGTCACACATAACAGCTCTGACGATGATATTATCTCGTTCGTGAACAGCAACAGGCATCTGAACAGGTGGAAACATGGTGTGTTATAAGAAAAACCTTACTCAAACTCATCTTTATATTTAGACTTTACAAGTACTTTCAAATCGACAGAATCTACCACCGGATTCGGAAGGTCGTTTTTGTTGAGAAGAATCCGGTAAGAAACTCAGCAATTACTCTTTTCAAATAACCTTTAGTTCTCGCGACTTGTACGCGCGGAATTAATTTTGGATCCCATTTATTTTTTTTGAGGAATCATATTTTATTTTCCACAATAAAAGTAGCGGAAAAAAGTGTCCTATATATTAACCCAGCTACCTCAATTTCAAATAATAATACAAATTCATTCAGCTGTTGAGGCGTGAAGAGGGTACAAACATATAAACTTTCTCGTTTACAATGTGTGATTGTTGAATATGGTAGGTAGGTTTTTTATACCACTATGGTGGCACACAAGCATACGGCCCACCTGATGGTAAGCAGTCATCGTAGCCTATAGCCGCTAGCAGTACCAGGGGTATCACTAACGGGGTGCCAACCATGTTGTTGATGAGGACTCACTGCACTAGCAGCATTACTATTAGCCCAGCGTATCCTCGTGGAGCACTGGCAACCTTACTTACCACAGAAACACAACACTACAACAAGTAGTGTTATTTCACTGCAGTCTTCTGTAAGGCGGAGGTACAATGCCCAGTCGGGCGGCTTCAATTTAAATGGGATAACCCACGGGAAATCCCAAATCTACCTACCTCTCTTTTGAAAAGGTAAGTTGTTGAGGTGGATTTTTTTTCCAAACCGGTGGTAATTTAGACCTTCAAAAAGGTCTTATCGCTTTAGGGCCTAAAGTGAATAAATGATTAAAATATGAACCTGAGGAAGTTGTCGTAGACGTGGTGCGAGCGCAGCGCCTTCCTGACTCGATCGAAGAAGTTGTAGTCGTGCGCCGTGGCCAGCTTGGCCGCGTCCGCCAGCGACACGTCGCGCGGGCCCGGCGCCGCGCGCGCGCGCTTGCAGGCCGGCGCGCCGCCTGCGCACACACACACACACATCACATACATATACCTACACTATACTATATTTAGTGTTGCAAGCGTCCATAGGCTGCGGTAACCGCTTACCATCAGGCGGGCCGTATGCTTGTTTGGCACCTTAGTGGTATTAAAAAAATGCTCGCTCACAACCCTGACTATCTACTATTACAACTAGCTACTATCAACAGCCATTTAATGTTGCAACCTCTTCCTTAGCAGCTTACAACCAACTTTAGTTCCTTATTCTTTAAAAGTAATTGATGATGTCAATATAGACGTATGTTGGTGTCAATTCTATTGTTCAAAATTACTAAACTTAACTAATTTGACGGTTATTGTCTCTCTTAGTCTATTCGTCTCTTAGTATTTCGTCTAGTCAGTATTAGTTTTGCTATCCGTTTCTCATGTGCGGGGTTAAATAAGGATGGCAATATTTTAGACCTGACAAATTAGTTAAGTTTAGTAATTTAGAACAACAGAATTGGCACCGTTGTCAGATTAAATAGAAACTACAAAAATGCAGTTTATTTTATTGGCAATCACAATACACACTGTTAAAAAGGTTAAAACAAACTAATGATAAAAAAAATATGTTTTGTTTTTGTCTCTGGTTACTCTACTGTGTAATGGCCGACTCTGTTGTTTTGTTTTTGTGTGCAATATAAATTTACTATCGAAATCCCTGCGTTTTTGTCCATATTCCAACACACACTACTCACTCGCAGCCCTAACTATCATACTATTACAACAGGCAATTGATGATCTATCATTTTCGTCAATAGGTTACCTCTGATAGGTCAGAGGTAAACTGCCTTTAGGAAGGCATATTGCAATATGCTACTGTTGTGGATTGTCTCCAGAAACTACAATAAGCATTAGAATGCATCACACTAGGCATTTTGATATAATACTACTGCTACTGTCAGCCTGTTACATCCCACTGCTGGGCAAAGGCCTTCCTCCATGACTTCCAAGATTGTCTGGCCAATGCTAGTGTTGTCCAGTGTTTTGTTTTGTTATCCAGTTCGTCTCGCCATCTCCTCTGTGGTTTTAGCCCAGACGTGGCCAGCCTAGTCCCACTTCAATTTGGCGGCTTTCAGAGCTACATCCGCGATTCCGGTTTTTGAGCGCAGTGTGGTGTTTATATAATAATAAATAAATAATAATAATAATAATATAATTTATATATAATCAACACGAAAAATTGTAATCTTGGAAATGTTCTAATATCGTTAAATGGCTTACCAAGTTGCGTGGCGGAAGAGAAGCTGGGGGACCTCTTGAGATGGTGTTGCTGAGGAGGCGCCGCCACCGTACTGGGACCGGTAGGCGGGTGCTTCGGTACCTGGGGAGGAACATCGCTATTAACATCGATAGGGATCGTGTCATCACATTTATTATTGAAGAATTTGAGATTTTGGCGGGACTCGGGCGGAGCGGTTGAGATTTCTGCTAGTCTCGTAAATTGTGTTATAGTGATCTTTATTGTGTATTTTTGGTGTCGTTATGTTTCATTTAGTGACTGATTTACAGGTAAATTGGAAATAATGCTATAATATGACCTTTGTGTTAAGTGATTTTTATCATTTTGGTCTATAGGTTACCTCTGACCTAAAGGCGTGTTACGATCTGCTACTTCCGTGGATTGTCTCCAAAAACTAAAATTTTCCTCAGAATGCATGTCACTAGGCATTTTAATGCAGCAAACACGAAAAATTATGTAGCTTGAAAATTCTCTAACACTCGAAACTAGCAAAAAGTCCCTAAAGAGGTTTGATTGCCATAGATTGGAAGATGAAGAAGAATGCAGAATTCTATATACATGACATGACGCACGCACAATCAACGCAACAATTAAATTGTGGGATGAACTCCCCGCCGAGGTTTTCCCAAAGGAGTACAACATGGGGTTCTTCAAGAAGGGTGTGAAGAGATTTTTGAAGGGTCGGCAACGCGCGAGTGATACCCGTAACTCTTTTTATTAAATTATAAAACTAATTAGGGTTCCGCGCAACAAATAAAAAACCCATTAAATTGTGAACAAAATCCGAACTGCAGCACCGATTTGTATGGGATTTTGACTGATATGTAACCGACTCTACAACCGTATAGGTAAGCCAACTTAGGTTACTCTTATTTTAGAAAAACAATTTGTATTCCGCGCTTAAAAAAATCAAACCCAAGAAATTGTAGACAAAAATAATTCCACGCGCACCAAGTCGCGGGCACAACTAGTAATAAGTAAATAAATAATGAACTGTCTTAACTAAATACTGAAACACTAGTCATATCTGATGCCACATTAACTCTAATTAGCCTCCAATTGAACACTTAACGTTGTATTTTGACGACGCTTCAAACAGTATGACCTTCAAACTTTTTGGTTTTTTTTATACCACTAAGGTAGCAAACAAGCATACGGCCCGTCTGATGGTAAACGGTTACCGCAGACTGCACGCTAGCAACACCAGGGGTCTCACTCTCGCGTTGCGTCAGTTTTAGTATTCAGAGTTACAAGTATAGATCGTTACCGGCGCGTGATGCAGCGTGTGTATGGCGGCGGGCGGCGACGCGGGCGCAGACACGAACCGCTCCAGCTCCGTCTCCACCTCGCGCTGACACACAACACACAACACACAACACACGTTACACAATGATACACACACCGCTCGCGATATCACAGCTTGCAACTGCTGTCAGAACTTAAAAAAGCAGCCATGAGTAATATCATGTTGATCAAACGGTAATTTGTTTCATCATAATAGTTATTTCGACTTCAAGACATCTGTAGCCTTAGCAAGGACAACTTTAGATACCTCATTGTAAATATATTTGAAATAAGAAACTGGCCAGTTAGAAAAAGGAGGAAGAACTGCAATTTGATCTTAGGGAACCGATAGTCTTTTGTTTTTATTCATTATTGATTGAGCTATTGAAGAAAATATTGTATTATTTTTATTGTTGTTGTTGTTTATTTTAAATTTATAAATATATTGAGTTGAGTGCTAGTCAGGTTTGATTATTGCTAACCATCAACCGGCGGCACTACAATAGTCACGAGAAATATCGACAGTCTAAAAAGATCATTTGTAATTGTATGTACAAGCATCAGAATTTGTACAATATATACCTGTGGCGGAGGGCAAAGCGTGTAGGGCTCCGGCTGCGGCTTGGTGGCGTCCGGCAGGAACTGACCAAACTCCGCCAGGAGGTCGTCCTGGTTCTCGAACAACTTCGCCACCTGACAGCACAGCACAAATTAACCTATTTTTTCATACAACGCTTACAACACACGTACAATTTTAGATCATGGTTTCTTACATAAACTATGCGACAACCAAATAAGACTGTCCAGCATTATTGGTCCAAATTAATATATCTGCTCCCAAAAGATTACCTCGCGCAAGTGTCTACAAATTGTTCTATATCCGATCATACAAAACTAACCTGTGCATGATTTCTCCTATGTGCCGGTAGCAGGAATATTGTCGACAACGTATTCGAAAACGTAACTCGCGAAATGTCAAAATTGTCATACTAATTTTTAGTTCCACTTTTCACCGCCGCAGCGCTGTTCTAATTTTTCAATACAAAAATAGTCGAAGGCGAAACAAAAACGTTGTCGACAATGTTCCTGCTACCGGGACTGAACAGAATGCTCAGATCACACAATGGGCTGCCCAAATCCATTGAAGTTGATATTCGTAGTGACGGTATTCAGGGGTTCAAAAGCAAATTAAATAATTACTTCGAAACGGTGGGATTGGTTTAATTAGCTAAAAGTCTTTCGCTTCATATATTTCGTGTCGGGTACCTCATATATCGTTTGTTTGTTTTTATTTTAAACTCATTTAATAATGTTTAATATTGATTTTTTTAACGTGACCACGGCCGATGCAACTCGGTCGAAACGTCGGGAGGTAAATAAAGAATTTAATATCGCGTATAAGACCCGTTTTCATGTCATTACTATGTGTTCAAATAGCGAATGTTTAAAAAACAATATTGTTTTTTTTTTCAAAACTATTATATAAATATTTTTAAAAATGTCCTTTATAATTACAATGTTTGTTTAAGTAGCTAATACTGTAGCTGTGGTTACCTGTAATAAGGTGAACACTTACTTAAAGATGGTTCTTGTTTATTATATATGTCGTGTAGTGTTTTCTGTTGGTGATCCAAATAAATAAATAAATTAAAAAAACACAACATCAATATTAAAAGTTCGAAGGCCCATTTCACTGTTCGAACACAGCAATGTAGCAATATTCTACTCTGTTTAAACTTTGTATTGTGTCACTGTATTTTTAAATATATTAAAACCTAAAAGAAACAAATAGCATACCTGCGAGTAGACCTCCTGCTCGGTCTGTTGCTTGGCCTGAGGTTCCTTGAGGTCCCTGTGGCCGCGCTGGTAGGCGTGCAGGATCTCCAGGAAGCGCTTGTACTTGTCGGGCTGCCGGGAGAACCGCGACTGCACGGACAACATAACAAATATATTATAACTAGGTTTTTTCACCGCGACTTCGCCCGCGTAGCAATATAATGTATAGCCTATGTTACTCAGTGATATAATAGCATTATGTCGGAGAAGGATTTTTTTAAATCGGTCCAGTATTTTTTTGAGCTGTTTATTAATTCCATACATAAATACAATTTTTTTCCTCTTCATAATATTAGTGTAGATGTGTTTTGTAAAGATTATTTTTTATACCACAAGCATACGGCACACCTGATGGTAAGCAGTCACCGTAGCCTATAGCCGCTAGCAATACCAGGGGTATCACTAACGGGTTGTATGTTACGGATATAACATAAAATATGCAGATAGGTACTGATTTGACTTTATTTGTAGGTATTGTATTAAAAACTGATATAGCTGACTGAGACAGTCATATGGGCTAACCAATCGAATTTTAAGTGCATTTGATTTGATTTCAGATCAGTTATCGAATTGACCGGCACATAAATAGGCAATGGTGTCGATTCTGTTGCACAAAATAACTAAACTAGACTATTTTGACAGGACTTAAAGTATTGCCATACTTATTAACCCCATGAGAAAGGTATAGCAAGACTTTTAAGTCTTGTCAAATTTTACAACGCGAATTTTTTTCCCTTTTTCATTTATCCCAATCTTTCGACCAGATTGCACTGATCGTGGTCACGAGCAGACTGATGTAGCGAATGACAAATTAGTTCAGTTTTGTAATTTCATACAACAGAATCGTCATCAATGTGTGAACAGAGCAGGTTCATTTAATTTATCAGTAAGCAGTATGAATATGTGGTAATGTAGTATGTTACCTTAATCTTGTTGACGTATTCTATGGCGTGGTTGAACTCCACGGGCTGCCCCGCCGCCGGCGCCGGAGCACACGCCGCCGCGCCTGCGCACGCGCACACGTCAACACACACACACACACACACGCACACACACACACACACACACACACACTGAGCACCCACACACAATGAGGGACGGGTGCGAGGGAGAAGCTGTTGCAAGGCTTTCGGACTACGTAGCTTCAAACGCCACATATTTATTTAAATACTGAATTTACGCGTGACTTCATCTGCATTTATAGCAAAGGTAGCAAATGAACAAGCAAACAGTTACATTCGCATTTATAATATTAGTTTAGATTCACTAAGCGTATTCACAAGTTGTATTGTAACTGACTCTGTCGTCCGCGTATGTTTTATTCGTATAAATAGCTGGATCCTACCGCCATCTTGAAATAAAGTAATACTATTCATTTGTGGGGTTCCTTATTCGAATAGATCAATAATGTATCCCCGCTTTGCAACAGCTTAGCTCATGCGTTTGTCGGTGTCAGAAATAAAAATATGCAGCCATGGTTTATTATCATGGGTTCAAACGGTAATTTGTTTCATCATGTTATAGTACATTCGGAAGGCGCCCTCATCCCCCACAAAACGTGTGGCGCCAAACGAAACATTTTGAAGATAAAAGTTTCTCTGAAGGAGATGTTTTTGACCTTAGCTTAACTAGCCAATAGTCTCAGTAAGCAGGTTTTTTTATACCACTAAGGTGACACACAAGCATACGGCCCACTTGATGGTAAGCAATCATCGTAGCCTATAGCCGCTAGCAATACCAGGGGTATCACTAACGGGATGCCAACCATGTTGTTGGTGAGGACTCCCTGTGCTGGCAGCATTACTACTACCGCAGCGAATCCTCGTGGAGCACTGGCAACCTTACTCACTGCAGAAACACAACACTACATCAAAGTAGAGTTATAAATCTAAGTTATGTTACCAGGAGCGTGGTGTATAGCGGCCTCTATCTGCTGGTGCGCCTGCGAGATCTGGTGCAGCGTGTTGGTGGGCGCGGCCGAGCTCGTCGACAGGTTGTGCACCATCGAACTGTTCACCGACCTATACATATACATTATAATATATAATATATCATACACTAGCTTCTTACCAGCGACTTTGGCCGCGTAACAGATAAATATAAAGCCTATGCTACTCACTGATAATATAGCATTCTGTTTGTGTGATAATTTTAAAAATAGGTCCACTAATTTTAGAGTTTATTCAAACAAACAAAACTACAAATATTTTCTCTTTTTAATATTAGTACAGATATTGGTGTCGATTCTGTTGTTCAAAATTACTAAACTTAACTAATTTGACAGGTCTAAAAGTCTTGCTAACCCTTTCTCATGGCGGGGATAAATAAGGATGGCAATATTTTTAGACCTGTCAAATTAGTTAAGTTTAGTAATTTGGACAACAGAATTGGCACCATTATAGAAGTTATTAGAAAAAGCATTGGTACAGACTACAGACCGGTGGGATTGGAACTCACGTCGCTTGAATAGCAGGCAACACTTCATACCACAAGGCCACCACGACTGTTATATATATCTATATGAAAACATGTTACTTACTGTGGCACCGGCAGTAGATGCACCAGCTGCGGTTGTGGCGGGCCCAGTAGCGCGGACGGCGACGGCATCGACACCGACACCTGCACAACATCACATCACCATCAGCCGCTAAGCCACTAACCCCTACTAGGATATTTTAGAACTCTATGGGAAACTATGCAACATGATCATCAGCCAATGAATTTTCACTCCTGAACAACAAAACAGATTTTTTCAATCTAAAGTGGTTCACAATCAATGATGGTAAGCAGTCACAGTAGCCTAAAGTCGCTAATTAGCAATATCAGGGGTATCACTAACGCAGCGTATCCTCGTGGAGCACTGGCAACCTTTCTTACCGCAGAAACATAACACTACATCAAGCAGTGTTATTTCAAGGCGGTCTTCTGTAAGGTGGAGGTACAGTCCCTAGTCGGGCGGCTCCAATTTAAATGGGACCCACAGGAGATCCCAATTCGCCTCCCTCTTTTTTAAGCTTGCGGTTTGATTAATCACTGTACTCAAGCTTAGAAAAACTCATTAGTACAGGCAGTCGTAATGTAGTGGTAATTTAGACCTTCATAAAGGCCTTATTAGGGCCTAAACTGAATAGATTATGTTTCATTTTGAATTTATTTTAATTTTGGTTTCCTAGACGATCGATATGGTCTAAGAATCTCACCTGTCCATTACTCTGTACTTCAATCTTGTACCCGGGCGGTAGGAAAGTGTTGAACCCCACAATCAGCTCCGGGTGGCCTTTGAACAGGTTCGACACCCGGGTTATCACACCGGGTGTGTCGATTCTGGAACAAAACCTTACATTCACAACACATAATGAACTGTCACACCGTCAACATACGGCAAATAATAAGTCAGCAACAAAAATTGCAGCCATTATTTATATCATAGGACAATCAAACGGTAATTTGTTTCATCATGAAAAGTACAGAATTTCTAGCCGGTTCTTCTCAGGTGGCTTCACTACATAGTATAAAATAAAGTCGCTTCCCGCTGTCTGTCTGTCCCTATGTATGCTTAGATCTTTAAAACTACGCACGGATATTGATAGAGTGATTCAAGAGAAAGATTATTATGTAATTCATTTAGTTTTTGTGTAACCCTTACGAAGCCAGGGTCGCAAATTTTTTATAAAGTTGACCTTCATAAGTGACATATTAGGGCCTAAACAGAATAAACAGTTTTTGATTTACATTTTCAATCATCCATTAATTTGGGTAAAACTGGTTAGGACCAGCTTTATTTATTTGCAAACTGATTAAGTACATAATATACTACGGTATTATTGAAATTCGTACATATAAATAATTGACAGTGAAAAAAAGACATACAAACATAAATTACAAACATTATCATCGTGAAATTAAGCAGAGCACAAACAAAGCCATTTCTTTGATAAACACAAACAGTCATTTCTCATATTTATCTATAGGTATTATATTACAGTGCTCACATTAAAATTGTACATGCATACGACAGTAACATTGTGATAATAACAAGAGTGTGACGCAGATTAGATTCACAAACAAAACACCCACCCTTAGAAGACTATTATTATATACCTGTAAATCATGTAAGACAAAATATTTTTTTTTCTTCGCTGGAATCGAACCGGCGTATACCTTGTCAGGCCTATCGGATAGTGATAGTCTATACTAACATTACTAAGAGGTTAAAGTTCATTTTTTGTCTGTGTGTATAGAATAATATGCATAACTTCTTCAAGAAGAGTGTGAAGAGATTTCTGAAGGGTCGGCAACGCGCGAGTGATACCCCTGCTGTTGGCGCTGTTGCAAGTTTCCATAGGCTACGGTAACCGCTTACCATCAGACGGACCGTATGCTTGTTTGCCACCTTAGTGGTTTTTTTTTATTATCAGAAACTTTAAAGATGTCATTGCCAGAAAGGAAGTGAATACAATGATGACTGATAGAGAGGACCCCGACCCTAAATAAAATGGGATAAGGGCAGAATGATGATGATTACCCACCTTATTACCATGTAATTTTTGATAAGCTAGGTAAACATTGGTGCAACTAATTTGACAGGTCTTGAAAGTCTTGCTATCCCTTTCTCATGTGCGGGGTTAAATAAGGTTAACAATACCTTTAGAACTGTCAATTTAGTTTAGTTTAGTGACTTTGTACAACAGAATTGGCACAAATATATCATTGTTTATAGTGTATCCTACAGTGAGAAAGTTGTCAATAAGAGTATCAATCGATTTGAAGCAACCTTAGCTATAGCCTGTAAATGGTTGGGTGATCGCCAATCAATACCATTGCCACATTTGTGTCTCGAGAGAAGTCTTTAGTCCCAATTGCTAATTAATCTTTGGATTAGGTCTACTAAGGTCTGGATTAACCCATGTAAGTAATTTTCCTGTGAAATGAGTTGATAGGCTCAGATGACAGTAAATCATCCATTTTGGTCCAAATCTGAAAGTGACGGCCAAAGCATTTTTTTTGTATACTCTGTTAGAGCTTTGCCTGTCTGAACATTGTTTACTGTGGCACCAAACCTGTAGGACCATTGGAGTTGACTTGAGTTCGGAAATCTGAATGCTCATACATTTTTGTTGAAAATAGGATTTCAAAATAACTTAAACAAATAAAATGTCCTGTACTGTCCAACTTTGGTGCCATAGTAATCAACGCCAGACAGACAACCCCTAACAGAATATACAAAGAAGCGGTGGCCGGCATTTTCAGATTTGGACCAAATCTCTATGAAACAGGGATGATGTCTTTTGTGCAGAAATGTGGTCACCAGGCACATCCCATTAGATATACAGGCATACGGGCGACCACAGAAATGTTCGGGATTCTTGCACAGCAACTTCCATCATAATGAAAAACTACCATGACTAGATTAATACTATTGCTCATAAATCTCAAATGATAAGTTACCGCGTATGCACATGCATGAACATTTTCATTAAAGTTATTGTGACCGATAACAAAAAGTATGTGGAGTTTAATGTTGGCAACTTGCGATAAGCTGCATGTGGCAACACTGCTCTCAGCTCAGCCTACCCCCATAGGATTCATAGTACAGTACATAGATAGTACAAAATAATCAAAACTCACGTTTGACTCTTGAACTCCTTCATGATATCCAGGAAGTCGTTGTACACTTGCGGCTGAGTGTTGAACTTGTATTTGACTTGGTCCAGGTAGGACAGGGCGTCCTCCACCTTCAGCCGCTGGAATTGTGTTCCCGGGGGCGGGGGGGCCCCTGGAGGCTGCGGGGGCCCGGGATGCTGCGGGGGCCCCGCATGCTGAGGAGGCCCGGCATGCTGAGGCCCGACGTGTTGCGGGGGCCCGGGGTGTTGTGGGGGCCCGGAGTGTTGTGGAGGCCCCGGCGGTGGGCCCCCGGCCATGGCGCCCGCGGGGGGCTGCGCCCCGGGGCCCAGCGGCAGGGAGCTCAGGGTGCCCTGATGTACACATTCCGATTATCATCCTATGATATTTATTAGTACATGCAAACATATCATCACAGCAAGTCCCTAGTCGTTGTATATGTGTCATCATTGGCCATCTCAGAAGTTAACGATTGCAGTGTACTGGATTGCAGTGTACTGTGGCGGGCAGTAAACAAGTAGTTTTTCATTTTAATTTTTATAGCTCAAGTCCTATAGATATGCATATCATAGGGATTATAAATCTCCATTTTGTAAAATTTCACCTTAACCAAACAATCGAAATGGGTCAAATCTCGCTTGTAATATTTGATTACACACACACCGGACAGGTGTAAGCAAATTATCACGAGATGATGCAGTTTCCAGTAAGGTGAGGTGTATGGTAGATCGGTGGTGTGGTAACCTTGAGCCTGGGCGGTGGCTGCGGCTGCTGCAGCTGCGGCTTGGCGTACTGCACGGCGCCGGCCTTCAGGTAGTTGATGACGGGCCCGCCCGCCGCCCGCGCGCGGCCGAACCCTAAACTGGGGCCGCCTGCCCACAAACATACACAATGCTATATTCAGGGAAAATCCATAAAAAATTTGAAACCCCAACACAATCTACACTAAGATAAAGAGGAAAGATATGTATTTTTGTGGGTTTGTATTGAATAGGCTCCGAAACTACTGGACCGATTTAAAAATTCTTTCACCGTTAGAAAGCTACATTATCACTGAGTAACATAGGCTATTATTATACTAGCTGCCCGCTCGGGTAGACAAAATATTTGATAAATCTACCCGTGCGAAGACGGGGCGGGCCGCTAGTCCTTTAATAATCATAGCCAAGAACACATATGCAAAGACACATATGAAGATAGTGTGGTAAGAAATGTTTTATGTGTGAATGTGGTAGGGTACAGGGGTCGAGGTAGACAAGAAAAGATGGATGGACTGTGTGAAAGATGACATGGCCAGAAAGGAAGAGAATACAGAGATGACGGCTGATAGAGAAAGATGGAAGAGAAATGCATATTGCGCCGACCACAATATTGGATAAGGGCAGAAGAATGATGAGCCAAGAACACTCTGATGTTAAAAACTGTCAAGCTGTTTATGCTACAGAGTGTGCTAAAGCAATAAATTTATGTACATGTCTAGTGACAAAGACTGAAACAAAAAATAACTGTAGCTACCCGACTGGGGTATACCTCCACCATACAGGACACCACCCCAGTCAAATAACACTACTTTGATGTAGTGTTGTGTTTCTGCGGCGAGCAAGGTTGCCAGTGCTCCACGAGGATACGCTGCGCTAGTAGTAATGCTGCTAGCACAGCGAGTCCTCTTCAACAACAGGGTTGGCAACTCGTTAGTGATGTCCCTGGTATTGCTAGCGGCTATAAGCTACGGTGGCTGCTTACCATCAGGTGGGCCGTATGCTTGTGTGCCACCCTAGTGGTGTAAAATAAAGATAACACTCACCAATAATTTGTGTTTGGGCCGATTGGGCCAATGTGTGCATATTGCTTGCTGCTCCTTGTATCTGCAACAAACAAACATACATTATATTGACATCATTCAAATCCATACACTTAGACGTAGATGACAAAAGCGAGATACCACTCACTGATAATGTCATCACAAATCTCAATTGAAAAGCCATGGAATTCAGCAGGCAAGTCCATCTTTAAGTACTGTGGAAGACATCAAATCTTTTGGAGTGGATATCTAGTACACTCCAAAATACTTATGAAGTCTCTTGGTGGGGGGAAACCTAACTGACTTGAAAAAGAGGATGTTATCAATATGTATGGTCTCCGATTACTATGCTGCTACGAACTAATGACTGAATTCATTATTTGTGATGACTGTAGTTTTGTGAAAATGTAACTGTCATTGCGAATATTAGAATTTTAACTCCTGCACATATGCATAACAGGAAACCATTTCTTTCTAAATTTTCACAGCTGTTTTTGTGGTGTAATTTATTTTTGTATTAACATTTTCGGCACGCCATCAGCCTTGCAGACACAAGATGGCGCTTCCAATGCTAGCTTACTATACCCCCTTGTACGCAGTTGGCTAACCTACTGAGGCTAGCAACGGGATGGGGGGCGGTTATTAAATTTGTATTTATTGCCGGTTCTTCTCAGGCTTTTTTTTCGAACAAGTGGTAATGCAGACCTTCATAGGTGCCTTATTAAGGCCGTAACTGAATATATGATTTTATTATTTTGAATAGCCTTAAAATAAATTGTGATTATTTAAAATGTATACTGAATTTCTAATTTCATGACTTTTTATTTTAGATACTGTGTCAATTATAATTCACTGTAACCCATATATACATCAAAACTTGTGTTATCAATCAATTGAATCAAGACTACTATAGCAGTATTACGTAAAGTCAAAGCGTAAAGTATTACGCGTTTAAAAGGGCTTAGTGAATACGTAGGACAGTTATTTTGACACGGTTGTTATAATTGATTGTGACCATCGGCGGAGTGCGGTCGGTAAACAAGACCGTCGCATCCCGCTGTGTGATGCGCGTGCGCGTACAAACATGAGCCGAGCGGCGTGACTCAACCGCGCTATTCCTGGACGGGACACGCCAATAGCTCTTTCCGCGTACACAGGTTGGTGAAAATAATGCACTGTCCTTCTCGTATGAGATGAGAGATTTTTGTTCCCATCACGACCGTAAAAAAAATTATAAGATTGAAATTAGTTGGTGACGTCTGTGGAAGGACCGATGGTCGATGGAGCAGACGTGTCCTAGAGTGCAGACCGTGGAGTGGCTAACGTAGTGTAGGATCAGCAAGCTGAAGTGTCATGTTATTAACTATGGCGTCAATAAATGTGTCGCCAGCTCTGACTGAACCAATGTCAATGAACCAGTTTTGACTCCATGCCAATACTTGTGACTTTACATGGTAATGAATGGTAAGACACCAAGTGTCACTCTTTGTTTCATTCGGTAACTTAGCATTCAATACAAATACACACACATGACGACATAGAGTAAGCATAAACTGACGAGACCGCTGGCCTAGTGGTTAGTATACCTGACTGCTACGCTTGAGGTCGCGGGTTCGATTCCCGCCGAGGCAAACATTTATGTGACAAACATGTTAGCCTTGCGTCTGGATGTTTGGTATGTATTATACGTATGTATTTAC
The DNA here is from genome assembly GCA_951449985.1 of Falcaria lacertinaria. NCBI lineage: Eukaryota > Metazoa > Arthropoda > Insecta > Lepidoptera > Drepanidae > Falcaria > Falcaria lacertinaria. Next base: position 759,780 of record OX602136.1, on the reverse strand, counting down.
ATTAAAAAAACTGCTACCGGCTCTGTTTGAGAATCTATATATTTATTTAAAGAAAAAAGTAGCTTATATCATTCTGCAGGATATATCCATTTCCTTGACAAATTTCATTACGATCCGTTCAGCAATATCAAAATTTTCATACTAATTTTTAGGTCCACTTTTCACCGCCGCAGCGCTGTTAATTTTCCCATACAAAAATAGTCGAAGGCGATACTATTACGTTGTCGCAAATATTCATGTTCGGGCTACTGAAAGGCAGCAAACAAACAAACAAACAGAGTTACTTCCGCATCAATATTATCAGTATTGAAGTATGGATTATTTTGTTCAGTAGCTAATGACGTTTGAGTGTTACCAATAAAAAAGTTATTTTCTTTTTGCTTCTGCTAAGCCTTTTTCTTCGGGTAGGTATATATTTTTTTTATACTACTAAGGTGGCAAACAAGCATACGGCCGGCCTAATGGTAAGCGGTTACCGCAGCCTATGGACGCTTGCAATACCAGAGGTATCAATCGCGCGTTGCCGACCCTTCAAAAATCTCTTCACACCCTTCTTGAAGAACCCCATGCTATAATCCTAGTATAGCTAGTTATATTTGATTCCTATAATTCATATGTAGCAAACAAATTGTCAATTTATCAAAACACACATATTTT